>CM042837.1:582207-1182207 GCA_023653725.1 Bungarus multicinctus | reverse complement strand
AAGTGTGATTTGGCACACAAGGAATTTGTCTCCAGTGTATAAGCTCTCAGTATACATACAAACAACAAAGTGATAGGTCATAGATCACAAATCATAGCTACAATCATTAAACATAAGATATAACAACAAGCGATGATTGTAAGATAGGAGAATAGGAGAAGGTAGTAGGAAAGTTGAGAAAGATAAGATGAGAAGGATAATAGCAATACAGCCTACTACATGGGTAAATATCTATAAACCTAAGACAGTGCTATGGGAATTAGGTGTTCAGCAGAATGATGGTATGGGAGAAGAAACTGTGTCTAGTTGTTTTGTCATGTTGAAGAGAAGACATTCATATTCTTAACACAATAGTAGGAGAACTTTCCTAGTCTACGGTGACGAGAAATGTTGATCTGTGGTGGCATCTAATGAAGCGAGCTGCTGTTCAAAAAAGCTGATCCTTTGAATAAAATTTGGTAGTTGGACTCCGAATAGCACAGAACTCATAACGATCTCTCCTAAGAAGACTCCGTGACTCCCCAAGCAAAATTTTATCAGCAGAAACAATGACATTAGTAACCTCAAAAGTTTAGAATCCCAGTCAGTGATGTTCCATGACTGGCATTTCCTCCCATTATTTTTTCAATCATCCAATTATTTTTTTCAATCTTGAGCAGAAGAATTGCAAGCAGTGTTAGATATTTTGGAGCTTTAAGTAAGGGACAGTGCTTCGTTTATTTATTTTGGGAGGAAAAAAAGAGCTTGCTCTTGTGCAAACTTTTGCTATATTTTTTCTGTTTTTGGAATGTTTGCAGTTGCTAAAGGATTTGCTGATGCAGTTGAGGTTTCCTTTCCAGCTGCCTCCCATTGTGAAATGCACACATTTCGTGGACGGGGCATTGTGCTTTCAGGGTTGCATAACTGTCCAGCCATAATATCCAAGCCCCTCTCTGTCAGCCTCCCTCCCCCAGTCTGCAGTGTCAGAATTATAATACTCCTGTTGGGTTGTTGCCATGGTTACAGATGTGTGTTTGGAGTGCTCATTCTCAGATTGCTTAAAAGTTGCCAGTTGCAACTCCCATAAAACAAGTCAGAAATGCATCTGGATAGTCAGTCAAAAAAAATATATACAAAGTTAAGATATGTTTTAGTTTGCTTATAGACTTGAGTAACTTCAGAATGGAAAGGTTGCTTTGTTTAATCTCAGAGGTCTCCAAACTTGGCAACTTTAAGACTTGTGGATTTCAACTCCCAGAAGTCTCTGGCTGAAGAATTTTGGAAGTTGGAAATCCACAAGTTTTAAAGTTGCCAAGTTTGGAGACCTCTGGTTTATCTGAATGGAAAGATTGCTTTATCTGAAAATAAAGCTGTAGCTTAGTTACAGAGCTGTGTTGAGTGTTACTCTTATGCACCAAAGTAGGGTAGAACATCCATTGCTTCTGATGAAAAGAAGAAGAATCATTTGCAAAACTAACCTTCAGAGTGGTCACTGAATGGACTGTTATAAGTCAAGGTCTACATGTATACAGTTTCTGCCCGTGTTTGCCCTTAAGGCACACTCCTGTAGGAGCCTCTGAAGGTAGTTTGGGGAGGTCATAAAAATTTGTTTGATAAATCAAACCAATAAGTCTGGAGGGTGCTGTAGTTGAGCAAGGCTGCCCTGGGCTTGTTTGATGCTTATTTGTGGAAGTGTTGGCATTGACGACAGAGGAGGTGGCTGGATGGAGTCCCTGAAGCAGTTGCCATGAGCTTAAATGGACTCCAGAAGATGGTAGAGGAGAGGAAGGCTTGGAGGAACATTGTCATCTTAGCCACTGAGCCACCGTGTCCCTTTAATTAACACAACACTTTAAAAGCTTTTGGGGAGATCTTTGTGGGTGGATTGAGGGGATAGTCTGGAAGTAGGAGAAGAAAAGACCTGGGCAGAGATGGCGGAGAAAAATGGGAAGAGCTACATCAGAGCTGAGCATGGCTGCCATGTCTCACTTGAGCAGAGGTGGCCACAGAGAGAAGGGTGGCATTGGAGCTGCATCATGAAAGCTCTGTGCATTTTGTATGTGTAACATGTGGTTGCAGCTACCATCGTGACCTTTTTTGACCCCTGCCCTCTTGGGATGGCTCTGCTCTGCTTTTCTTCAGACTGAACTGCACCTTTCCTGTTACAGCAAGTCCCTGTGTCATCTTTATTACCTTCCTTTGCACTTTTGATCTCAGTTTGAAGAGCCCTGAATTTAAACGCCCACAAAATAAGTGAGGGATGCATACGCTGGGGTGGCAACCTGGAACTTCTGTGTTTGAAAGCAGACAGGCTGAAGTCGAATGACTTCACAGACAATGAGCCACGGTGGCCCAGTGGTGAGAGTGTAGTACTGCAGGCTCCTTCTGCTGACTGCTGGCTAACTGCAGTTTGGCAGTTCGAATCTCATCAGGCTCAAGGTTGACTCAGCCTTCTGTCCTTCCAAGGTCGGTCAAATGAGGACCCAGATTGTTGGGGGCAAGAGGCTGACGCTGTAAACTGCTTAGAGAGGACTGTAAAAGCACCGTGAAACGGTATATAAGTCTAAGGGCTATTGCTATTAGGCCCTCCAAGCAATTCTCCCAAGTAGCAGGAGTGGAGCATCCCAGAATTAATTCAAGAGAAGCTTCTCAGCCAGCAGGGCTAGAGATTGTCCCAAGGAGAACAAGGCCAGGAACTACGGAGGCCCATTCGATGTTCTTGTTCGTGAGCATTTCAGCAGAGGCATGACGCTGACCCATTTTGCACTGCTCAGGGTTGGAATGAACCAAAACGTTGCCTCTTGGGTTGGACGAGGGAAGACTTGTGGCCTTGGCTGTCTGGCCAAAAGCTAAGGAACGGCCTTTAGGTTCCAACCCCCGACTTGGTTTCGGCCGAGTAGCCAAGCCAAAGTGGTCAAGTGAAAAATCCTACCAGCCGTTGCACAGCTTGTAGGTTTAATTACAGGGCAACCTGAAGATGGACGGTGCCTGGGAGGCTAGAGGGCAGCTGTGTGTCAGGAAAAGGAATGGAAGAAGTGCAGAAAGCAGGAAAGGCCTGGGTTCAGATTTCCACCCAGCCCACTGCCCTTCGGGGGAAGCCAATCTTCAAGGCTCAACCGGGGCGCAGGGGAACTTCAAAGGGAAGCTGGCCCTTGGAGGGAGGGAGACATGCGGGAGGGGAAAATCTGTTTGTGGGCAGACTTATTTCCTCTACAGATAGTCCTTGAATTGCTACCATTTGCTTGTCTATCGAAAGTTACAGCAGCACTGAAAAATAGAGAGAGAAAGAAAGAGGGAGGGAGGGAGGGAGTCAGAGGTGGTATTCAGCCAGTTCATACCGGTTCTGGAGAACCAGTAGCAGAAAATTTGAGTCGTTTGGAGAACCGGCAAGTACCACTTCTGACTGGCCCCACCAATTCTTGCCTCCTGAATCCCAGCTGATCGACTGAGTCTCCTTTTGTTGCCCTGCACAGGAGAATGGAGCTGGAAAGCAGGTTAGTGGGGTGGGCAGGGAAGGAGGATTGTGCAGTATATCCTTCCCATGTCACGCCCACCAAACCACACCCGCCAAGTCACGCCCACAGAACCGGTAGTAAAAAAAATTGAATCCCACCACTGATGGGAATGAGGGAAGGAGAGGGAGAGAGAGATGATTCTTTATTGGCCATGTGTGACTGGCACAGGAATTTGTCTCAGTGTACATAAAAAGAAAAAATACATTCACCAAGAATCATAAGACACAACACTTAGTGATAATCATAGGATACTAAATAAGCAATCAAATCATACTAGGAAATTAAATAAACAATATAAACCATAAAGATATAACCAACAAAGATATAGTCATAAGTGGGAGGAGACAGGTGGGAAGTGGGAAGAAAAATAGTAATACAGTCTTAGTAAATAGTTTGACAGTGTTATGGGAATGAGTTGTTTAACAGAGGATGGCATGGGCGGGGGGGCGGAAACTCTCCTTGTGTCTCATTGTTCTGGTGTGCAGGGCTCTCTAGCGTCGTTTTGAGGGAAGGAGTTCAAATAGTTTATGTCTGGGATGTGAGGGGCCTGTAGATATTTTTACAGCCCTCTGACTTAGGACCACTTTTCACACTTAAGACCATTGCAGCAATCAAAAGCAAGGGTCTTCAAACTTGGCAACTTTAAGACTTGTGGACTTCAACTCCCAGAATTCTCCACCCAGCTCTGCTTGTTGAAGTCCACAAGTCTTAAAGTTGCCAAGGTTGGAGACCCTTGCTTTTGAGAATAGTTGTTGCTGGATGTTGGTGAACGCTGGTGTGTCACCCAAACTGTGGCGTGTCAATTTTGACCTGTGTCCTAGGTTTGCAATCACTATTTTAGTAAATCAACCTGGGTATCCATTCTTCACAAGCACCCATCAGCAGGGTCATTATTCATGTCATTTGCACCAATTCTGTAAATCTTGGGAGAAATGGGACAACAGCTCTATGGCTTCAGGATCCAGTAAAACACCATTAAGAGAATGTGCTTGCAAAACTAGATATATTCATGAAAGCAGAATTTAACTTTAACAATTAACACTGAAAAAATGGTATTAATAAAATACATTCCTAGCAGAAAGGCCTATTCTAGCTTCAATTGAAGGCTAAAGGGAAATATGATTGTAGTTTACAACTATCTCAGTGGGTGAAATATGGATCTTTTATTGTTGTTGTGAAATTCTAAAGCAGGACAAGTTTCAGCAGGTTGAAAATAAAAGAAAGAAGATTTGGGCTGCATATGAGAAGGAGTTTTCTAATGAAACGAGTGGTTGATTAAGTGGAACAGTCTGCCTGGTTTTGCCTTAGAGCAGGGGTCTCCCAAGTTGGCAATTTTGAAACTTGTGGACTTCAATTCCCAGAATTTTCCAGCCAGTGTGTCTTAAAGTTGCCATATTTGGAGATCCTTGTCCTAGAGGAGATTTTCAAACATGGCTTGGATGATCTGTTGGACAAAGTTTATTAGATTCCTACGCTAATTGGGCTGGAATGGATGTCCAGTTCTTAATATTCTGTGATTTTTATGATGTGTGAATAGAATTTAACATTTAAAAAGAGATTTAAAAAAAAACTTATAAGCCAAGCTCAAACAATATGCCAGAATAGAATAAAACAGAGTTGGGTCATTTTATGGTGTGGACATTTGCTATTTCTTTTAGCATAGTGTATCAATTGGCCATCACCTGAAGTCATAACCAAGTTTCTCCCTGTAAATAAGAATGGCAGATTTTTAACCAGGTTTTGGGTTAAGTTTTGATGTGTGAACCAATCCCCTTTTCTATCTGTCCCCGTTGGTCATAAATATAGACCAACATCCTGTCAATTATCGAGTGGAGAGGCTGACTCTCACATGGATTCTGTTAATGTTTGAAAAGAAGATGGAAACAGTGTGAAGAATAAAATATATATTTGGCTATAAAGCTTCCCACACCCTAATTGTTCCTTCCAACATTGCTTCAAACTGAAACCACTTTCTCTGCTTCTCTTTCTAGATGAGAAACCCTTTGTAGTGGAGGACACGTACTTACTCTGCCCAGCGCCTGTCTTACAAGAAGTTGGCATGTAGGTTTACGAAAATGCACACAAGAGTTGTTGGTTTTTTTGCTGTAATTTTCACTGGTGAATTTCCTTTTGCTTCTGCAATCTCTGATCTGTCCATGAGGATTTCAGTAATTTGAGGGGTAGGTGGAAGCAGCGGTTCTGAATAGCCCTGATAGATAGATAGATAGATAGATAGATAGATAGATAGATAGATAGATAGATAGATAGATAGATAGATAGATAGATAGATAGATAGATAGATATGCAGGCAGGGACGCAGGCAGGCAGCCAAGAATAGATAGATAGATAGATAGATAGATAGATAGATAGATAGATAGATGATAGAGATGATAGATAGATAATAGATAGATTGATAGATAGATAGATGATAGATAGATAGATAGATGATAGAGATGATAGATAATAGATAGATTGATAGATAGATTGATAAATAGATAGATAGATAGATAGATAGATAGATAGATAGATAGATAGATAGATAGATAAATAGATGATAGATAGATATGATAGATGATAGATAGATAGATGATAGAGATGATAGATAGATAGATAGATTGATAGATAGAAAGAAGGAAAGATAGATAGAAAGAAAGAGAAAGAAAGAAAGAAAGAACGAAAGAAAAAGAAAGAAAGAAAGAAAGAAAGAAAGAAAGAAAGAAAGAAAGAAAGAAAGAAAGAAAGAAAGAAAGAAAGAAAGAAAGAAAGAAAGAAAGAAAGAAAGAATTCTTTATTGGCCAAGTGTGATTGGACATACAAGGAATTTGTCTTGGTGCAAATGCTCACAGTATCCAAGGTGACCCCAGGTTAGTCAAGAAGCAAAATAGAGGGTAGAACACGGTGATGGAAACCCCCCTCCTTGCCTATTTTGGATAGGGCTTTGATTGCAGCAATGTGCCCATCATCGAGAAGGTTGGCTCTTGCCTGCCATAGAGGAAGCCCATTCCGTTGCTGTTCTGGTCATTCAGCAAATCAAGGAGCCTTCTCCAGCTTGGTTGCCTTGTAGATATATGAGGGTAGACTTCCATTCTTCACAGCAAAAGCCCAAGTCATCTGAAGACCACTTAGTTGAAGGTATCTGAGCAGAGGTGGGATTCAGCCAGTTCTGACCAGTTCTGGAGAACCGGTAGCGGACATTTTGAGTAGTTTGTAGAACCAGCAAAAACCGCCTCTGACTGGCCCCGCGCCCATCTCTTCTCCGCCTCCCATCGAGTCCCAGCTGATTGGCTGGTTCTTCTTTGGTTGCCCTGCAAAAGGAGAATGGAGCTGGAAAGTAGGTTAGTGGGGTGGGGAGGGAAGGGGGATTTTGCAGCATCCTTCCCCTGCCACGCCCACCAAGCCTCGCCCGCAGAACCTGTAGACATTTTTTTTGAATCCCGCCACTGTAATCTGAGCTCTACAATGCAAAGAAGGTGCTGCATTTTCAAAAGAATTGTGAGTCTTAGAATCTCAGAATCAGAATAGAGCTGGGAGGGACCTTGCTCTAGCAAGAGATCATATATCATTTCAGACAAACGGTTGCACAATCTCTTCTTAAACACCTCCAGTGATGGAGCACTCACAGCTTCTGGTGGCAAGCTGTTCCACTGATTAATGGTCCTCACTGTTAGGAAATTACTCCTCGATTCCAAGTTGCTTCTCTCCTTGATCAGTTTCCATCCCGTTGTCTTTTCCCGCCCCAACAAGTCACATTTCTCCCTCCTCCTTTGTTTTAGGGAAGCTGCCCTTCAAGTGAGCATGAACGATGGTCTCAGCTTCATCTCCAGCTCTGTCATCATCTCCAGCACACACTGTGTAAGTTTGCTTAGAATTCCCCCCTTTTGCTTCTGGGAAAAAAATCCCCGTGAATTTGAATCAGAGGGTCGTGGAGAGGCCACCCCCACTAGGGTTTCAGGTCTGGCTTCCCTTGAAAGGCATCTGATTAATGCGTCTTTAAAAAAGAAACTCTTTCTCCTTTGCTGGTCTGGTGCTGTTTAAAAGGCAGGTTCCTCCTCTTTTGAATGGAAAGTTTTGGTCACCTGCCAGAATTTCTCCAATGGAGAGCAAAATAAAGGCACTCAGAACATGCAACGAAAGAGAATGCCAATGCTTTCTTCTATTACAGATTAACAGAGTTGGAAGGGACCTTGTAGGTCATCTAGTCCAGTGGTTGCCAATCAGTGGGCTGGGGACCCTTGATGGTCAGTGAGAAATTTTGCTGGTCCGCAGAGAAATGTCATCCCCAAAGCAATTAATCCAGGCTTTGCGGGAACACAAGGCTGCACCGCCCACATGGCCTGTGGGAACACAAGGTTTGCATCACTTGCATTGCGAACAACACGAGGTAGTGAGGGGAGGGGGGAAAGGGAGGGGGGGGACTGCATGCAAGGAAAGCAACCAAAGACTTTCTTCCTCTCCCCCAAACTCCACCAGAAATGAGTCTTTGGGACCCTGCAAGACCTCCTGCTCTAAGAGGCTGCGCCGGCAAAGACTCATTTCTGGTGGAGTTTGGGGGAGCGAAAGAAAGACTTCTGCTGCTTCTGCTGCTTTCCTTGCATGAAGCCAAAAGTCTCTCTCTCTCTTTCTCTCTCTATCTCTCCCCCTGAGAAGGGAGCTGGAGACAGTATCCTGTGATCCCAAATAAAGAATGATGGATTGGTAGGAAAACTGAATGGGGAATTTTCCTGCAGACGTTTTGGGGGATTTAAAATGATGAGTTTGGTGGTCCCTGAGGTCCAAAAGGTTGGCGACCCCTGTTCTAGTCCAACCCCCTGCCCAAGCAGGAGACCCTACACCATTTCCGACAGGTGGCAGCCCAGTCTCTTCTTGAAAGCCTGCAGGGATGAAGCTCCCACAACTTCTGAAGTTTGCCTTCAGATCTACATTCAAATACGATTGCATTTTTATCCTGTGGGTTGTGGAATAGCATCTGCGTCATGAGTACCATATTTTTATTTCATTATACAAATATAATGGAGGCAGTCCTTGATTAACAACCAATTCATTTAATGACCAAAGTAACAACGACATTGAAAAAAAATCACTCATAATTGTTTTTCACACTTGCAGCCATCCCCCACGGTCAAAACTCAGATGCTTTGCAAATAACGCACAGTTATGATGGTTGCAGGGGCAAAACTCACTTAACAACCACCTCTCTTAGCAACAGGAGTTTGGGGCTCAGTTGTGGTCGTACGTTTGAGGACTACCTGTATTTATATGTTACCTGAACACCTGCGTGGAATATATTTGTAGGGTTTATATATTTATATGGCACCTTGGAGGAAATCTTGGTTCACTTGCAAAGTGGTTTACAGAAGGATGAATTGGGAGCCAAATTAATTTAGTTTGCATTTATATATATTTCAAATTGGATATCATTTCATAGTTTGGGTTCTTGGAATTTTGCAATTCAAGAAAACAAATTAAGGAAAGTCTGAATAAAAGATGAGTTTATAGTTTGAAAAAAAATTAACCAACTAAATGTTTTATCTTGAGGGAATAGTTAAAAAATTAAATAGTTGAAAAATTTGTCAAAAAACCACCCGTATGTGTTAGATCCAAATACTCTTTTCTTTAAAAAAAAAAAAAAAGGAATCTCAACTTTGATGGAGCCAAAGTCTTCTACTCTCAGGGACAAAAAACAGATGCTGAATTTGAATCACACAGCATTTTCCACTTGACCTAGCAATTGTTGCTGAGATCTTCTGAAGTTCGACTTGCTATAGGATCTGACTTACTTCTGACACTGAATTCTTGTGAATTTTAAGAGAAGTGAGCCAACTATAATTACCTTTTTTTAAAGTACTTCCCTATTCCTTAGCAGAGTGAAATGACAGGCACTTCAAGTTTCATAGATGAATCAACCAGGGCTATAATTCATCAGAAGAATCTGGGGGTTGTATAACAAAGCTGACATTTCCCAAAAGTGGATTACTTTTTTATATGATATATATATATATATGTAAAAGGAATGTTTAGGTTTCTGAATTTGTCTTTGATATCTGCAGGTGGCTGTGGGGTAGGCAAGTGGTGGCATGAGTATTTTGAAGTTATTGAATGTCTACTACAATTATTACTTATCGCTTACGTTACATGACTGATGCAAAGTACAAAATTGTGTTTGGTGCTGTGTGACATCTGGAGAAGTTATGTCGATACTTTGATGCCGTTGTGATTTTTAAGGGGTGCCATTGTTAGCACCATGGGAATCAGAGCATTGTTGGGAAGCACTCAATCTGGCCAGCAGGAGGGACCAAGCATGCAACTAAGCTTCGAGTCCCTATGCAATCACCAAAGGACGATGTCCAACCCTCTGTAGGTTATTTGTAGTTCAATCCCTCCATCACTTTCCCAAGCCGTCACCTGGAACGACCGGGCCATTGAACCTCGGGTGGGAAGTTCCCCAGAGTAGCCATTCACTTCAATGGCTACCCTCGAAGCTTCTGGCATCAAAGGATGTTGAGGCTATTGTGACCCAGTGGATCTGGCAACAGATTTCAGACAGTGAGGAGGTTGGGGAGGAACATGGGCCAATCCTGGAGTCTAGAGAAGGCTCTGACGAGGGCTCTGCGTCGGAGGCAGAGATGGGGCCAGGGCCGTCCGACAGTTATCAGCTGCCTTTGGAATCGGAGATCAGTGGGGAAGAACAGCTGGAGCCTGTTCCTGATGTGCACATGCACAGAGCTGCCAGGAGAAGGGAACAGTTAAGGAACAACGGTCAACTCGGGAGTAAGGGCACAAATGGACAGTGAATGGCTCCTCCCATAGAGAATAAAGAGGAGGAAAAAGGGAGTAGGGTTTTGCAGGAGACAATTAGTTAAAATTCATTAGGATGAAGATCTGTTCCTGCATTCTTGCCAAGTATTGTCTGCTACAGAGTGGCATTTGGAGGATATCGGCCTGGCAGCTCTCCAAGCTGATAAAGGCTTGTGGTTGTGAAATCTCCTGAAAGACTGTTTGCCGGGACTTTGGTGGAGGGGAATTCACTGTAAACTAAATAAAAGGGGTTTTATCAGGACGTGGAGTCAGCTTCATGATCTTGGGAAGGTCTAGATCAGAACAGAGACTTCCTGGAAATGCCCTGTATAACTCATAGCCATGACCTCCGCCCTGACACTCCCTCGCACTGATGATGTTGCTTAGCTGGCTCGTGAAATGTCTGCAAGGTGACGACCAAGCTCAGAGAGTGCCAAGAACTCCATAACCCATGGGGATGGCCAACTGCGGTGCATTGTTTGGCCGTTGCCAAGGCGGAAAGCAGATCCTGTCTTGGCTTGTCTCTGCATACCCATCTCTGTGGGAAGCTGAAGAGGTACACCTTCTCCAAGGTACACTTTCAACAGACTTCGCAAACGCTGCCCAGCCGGGACTCAAACGGAGCGAGGGAAAATATTTGTCCGTGGTTCGAGCCCTATGATGGAGCCCAGCCTGGCACAACAAAAGCCAGGGCCCCGTGGCTTTGCAAACAAGGCCCTTGAACCCTGTCTTTCCCGCATAAAAATAAAAGGAAGTTTTGTCTGGCAAGGCAAGAAAAGAAGGAATGAGATGCATATCTCAACTGCAGGGGCCAAGGGCAGATTTATCCCGTAGTTTCAACTCTTGTATAAGATCCCATTGCTCACCATATTTTGGAAACGTTCGATAGCCTCTACAAAAATCTTCGGGCTTCATTTCTTTCGGCTGGCTAAAATTTAGTGCACAATGAATTCCATTTTGTATTTAATTATTGCCCCTCCCCATTTATTTTCAGGTTTTTAACTGAAATAAGGAAACAGCTTCCAAGGGAGTCCACGGGGTGGGATCATGCAGTCAAAAATGTTGGCTGCAATGATGCGACACATGAAAGCCAAACCGTGGTTTGATTGCCGTCTCTTGGCCGCCATCTTGGGGGTTATTGTTTTTTTTTGACCTTGTGCTTATTTTATTTTATTTATTTACTTTGTCAAACAATTATTAGATAACAGGTATAATTATAAACATGGTTATAAATACATGAAATGGATATGAATAAGAAAAAAAGAATCAATAGGACAGGGACGGTAGGCACCTTTTGGTGTTTTTCCAGACTTCTCCCGATGGCTTCGGTAGTTCAAAGAACTGGTTTGTGCTTCCTTTGTAAATAGAAGGGAGATGGGAAGAGCAACCTCTTAGAGACAAGATCCTGGAACATCATTCGCACGATCTGCACACCAAATCTCCAATTTCCGTCTCCCAGCCTCTCCCAGCAAATAATTTCTTCTGATTGGATGCTGTCCTCCTTCCTTCAGTTCCTTGAAATATGAAATTAACCAGCCTGGCTTTGGGTGCATGGAGAGAAGCCTTGAGGAAGTGGGAACAGCCTTGGAACGCCAAGGACCAGGAGGGGTAAAAATTCCCCTCTTGTATCTTATCAACAATTTTCCTTTCAAGAGAAACGTCCACGGGTGCCAAGAAGATTTTCAGGTGAAATGTGAGCATCTTCTCAAAAGCTGTTTTTCACCTGGGCCTTGGCAGGGAGAGAAAGAGCAGGCTCCTTGCTCCTCCTCCTCCTCCTCTTCCCAAGGGCCACCCAACATTTCTCTTTTACTGAGCTGATTCTTTCTCCAGCGAGGAGATCTCAGAAGGAGGACTTTGGGGTGACTTTAGAACTTGCAAATTACCCAACTTGGGCTCTAGATTAGAAGAGGTGGAACGTTTCAAACTCTTTGGTCAAACCAGATGTGGATGCTATGGCTGCTTCTGTACACCATATTATTTGTCCTTTCAGAGTCCCTCTGAAATCTATTGCTGAATATTTGCTTTAAGATATCGGGCTCTATTTTCAACACATAGCAAATTCCACTCATCACCTCTCTCTGCCTTGCCCTAACACAGGGCTCTTCAAACTGGACAACTTTAAGACTTGTGGACATCAATTCCCAGAATTCCTCCTCCAGTCAGGTTAGCTCAGGAATTCTGGGAGTTGACGTCCACAAGTCTTAAACTTGCCAAGTTTGAAGACCATCTATTCTATCTAACCTATCCTATCCTATCTATCTATCATCTATCTATCTATTCTATTCTCTCTCTCCCTCTCTCTCTTCTCTCTTTCTCCCTCTATCTATCTATCCTATCTCTCTATCTCTATCTCTATTTTATCTCTCTCTAGTCTATCTTTTTCTATCTATCTATTCCAGGGATCTTCAAACTTGACAACTTTAAGACTTGTGGACGTCAACTCCCAGAATTCCTCCTCCAATCAGGTTAGCTCAGGAATTCTGGGAGTTGACATCCACAAGTCTTAAACTTGCCAAGTTGGAAGACCCTTGCCCTAACACAATAACAGTATAACAGAGTTGGAAGGGGTCTTGGGGAAGGGGTCTTCTAGTCCAACCCCACTGCTCAAGGAGGAGATCCTCTATCAGGAGTGTCCAACTTTTGGCAATGTTAAAAGTTGTGCACTTCAACTCCTAGATGGCTGGCTGGCTGAGGAATTATGGGAATTGTGAAGTCTACAGGTCTTAAAGTTGCTAAGGTATGACTACTTCTGCCCTACACCATTCTGGAAAAGATGGCTGTCCAGACTCTTCTTAAAATCCACCAGCAATGGAGCACCTACAGATTCGAAAGGCAAGCTATTCCACTGATTAATTGTTGACTTTAAGCCAATTGTTGACTCCAACCTTGGCCACTTTAAGACTTGTGGACTTCAACTCCCAGAGTTCCTCAGCCAGCAAAGCTGGGAGTTGAAGTCCACAAATCTGAATGTGACCAAGGTTGGAGACCCCTGGTTTAAACTAGAATGGAAAGCTGGAAGCTGAAACATGTCACAGAAACCGAGCTGGGTTCTGCTTCAGGGCACCTCCCACAGAAACATCCTCTCCCACCGCCAGAGGTCTCTTCGCCAAGGGTGGAAAATGACGCTAAGACCTTGCGGCCTCGCCGTTGGCCAGGGATTTTGCTCTGAGCAAGCCCACCTGTCTGGTTCAAGCAGGCCTGGGCTTCATTACTTGCTGGAAACTGAATCATTTCGTGGAATGTCCCCTGGTGTGGGCTCTCAAATCAGCTGCATCTCCTCTCCTGGAGATCTTTGGCTTCAAGCGACACAGAAAAGAACACGGAAAGTGGACAGTTCCCTGGGCTGCCCAAAGAGATTCTTCAAGGGATTCGGGGACTTCGGTGGATTTCTTCCTCCCACCTCCCAATCTCCTTCATCCGATGGTGCCAGAGGATACTTGGAGCCGAAGACAACTGGCAAAGTTCTGAAAATCTTTTGGCTTCTGCTGAGCTTTCTGTTTATTTAGGGCCAGAACTGTTTACATATGAAGGGAATATCCAACATGCAAGGATAAATGTTCTGCAACCTGCTACAGGAAATTAAGAATATATGTTCTGAAATAGAACCCCTCCCCTGGAGCCATTTCATCCTAAGGTCTTCTTACACATGAATTGGTGCTGGAGACTGAAGATCCATAACCTGCCTCACCCCAAAGCCTTGAAGATGGGACTCCGTCCTCTTAGGATGGGGGATGAATGACATCCATAAATTGAGGTCATGTGCCGGGATCCAAACGCCATCCAAACTCCATCTTCATGTAGTTAGCCTCTTCTGGAACCTGGGAGACTTATTCAATTACAACAGAATGATCTGTTGTTGGATATTTGGCAGACTTGAGGTCCAGCACCCCTCAAGTTCCTAACAACCCACAACTTTCTCCTGTGCCAGTGACTCAAACCTTGGCAGCTTGAAGATACGTGGACTTCAGCTCCCAGATTTTGCCAGTGTGCCAAAGTTGAGAAACGCTGCCCAGTGGCATATATCAGGTTCCCTACTCCACTCAACACATTTTAAAGAGAAATGTTGGTGTTAAAAAGAAGTTGGAGTGCTGCAAAGGCCACGTTTTCAGTACCATCCTTATTTTCCAGAATATTTCAGGGTCCCAAATGAGCCCACAAATGTTCCCAGAACATTTTTAAAAATGAGCCTTTCCTTGGAAGTGGGACCCTCTGTTTAGAAAAATAGAAGCTGTGGGGAGACCGCTTCAAGAAGCTTACGTTGGATGGTTGGTGTTTTGCAACTGGCAGCCATTTTGTGAACGTGCCCATGACACATCGCTAGAATTCCATATATGTGCATTAGTCCAAAAGGGCATCAGAAGTTCTTCTCTTCCTCCTCTCCCGAGAAGAGGTGAACTCAAACTTCAGTTCCATGATAAATTAAAGGTAAAAAGGTAAAGGCTCCCCTCGCACATGTGTGCTAGTCATTTCGGGCTCTAGGGGGCGGTCTCATCTCCGTTGCAAAGCCGAAGAAGAGCCAGCGCTGTCCAAAGTCATCTCTGTGGTCATGTGGCCAGCAGGACTAAACGCCTTGAAGGCGCACGGAACGCTGTTCCCTTCCCACCAAAGCGCTCCCTGTTTTTCTACTTGCATTTTTACACACTTTCGAACTGCTAGGTTGGCAGAAGCTGCTGGGACAAGGAACGGGAGTTCAATCCGTTATGCGGCGCTGGGGATTTGAACTGCCGAACTGCCGACCTTCCTGATCGACAAGCTCAGCGTCTTCGCCACTGAGCTACCACCTACTGTTAAAAGGAATCTCAACTTCTGTGAGTTCAGACAACCCAGCATGGATTAATGGGTAAAACAAGGGAGTCAGTACTTTCAAATTCTTTGTCCCCGTGAAAGTTCTGGAAACTTTCTTTTCAAACTCCTTTTGATGCCTCTGAAGCAGCCCAGTGGGACCACAGGGGTGGTAAGCCTTAAGATAAAGAGCCCTTAAAGCATCCCAGTAAACTATAGTTTGTCTGCCACTAGTCCAAAAGAGCCCCCTTGCTTCTCCACGCTGGTCTCACTTCCTTTCCTTCACATCCTGGCTTCTCTCCGACTGCCTGGTGGGGAAGGGGGAGGTCGCAGGGAATGGAACATGGGCCTCCTTAGCTCTCCACCCATTTCCCTGTGTGCCCAGAGGACCCCCCCCCCCCCGCCCTCCAGGCAATTTTTCTTGGCCTGATGATCTTGACAGCTGTTCCAGCGGCTGGTGGAAACTCTGATTTCAGGTTGGAGAAAAAAGTATCAAAGCTTTTACAGGGGAACCTGGAGTCAGGCAACTGTGTGGATCATTGCTTTGGCAACGCCTGGAGAGAAACATGATGAAAACCCATCCCAAGGGCCTCACCTCTTTGATTTATTACAGGGGCGAAAGAGGTGGGCAGGGGACCACCATGGCCTTCCTTCCATGGAGATGTGCTTAGGCTCCCTGTTGCAATTCCCTGGCGGTGGGCCATCCTGAATGGGGATAATGGGAGTTATGCTTTTGTATGAGAGAAGGTCAAGTCAAGGAAATTAGGCAAGACACCAGGGAAATTTGGAGAAGTGCTTATAGACTTATGCACCACTTCATAGTGCTTTTGCAGCCCTCTCTAAGCTGTTTACAAAGTCAGCCTCTTGCCCCCAACAATCTGGGTCCTCGTTTTACCTACCTTGGAAAAACAGGAGGATGAGTCAGCCAGTGAGGATTGAACTGCTGGCAATTTGCAGAATTAGCCTGCAATACTGCATTCTAACCCCTGTACCACACAGGAGAAAGGAAGGGAGGGAAGGAGGAAAATAGCAATAGCACTTAGACTTACAAACCGCTTCATAGTGCTTTTACAACCCTCTCTAAGTGGTTTACAAAGTCAGCCTATTGCCCCCAACAGTCTGGGTCCACCTCGGAAGGATGGAATATACAACACAAGAGCAAACAATAGATACAAACTCAAAGGTTAATCGCACCAAACTTGACTGCAGGAAATACGACTTCAGCCACAACAATGTCTGGAATCCTCTACCTGACTCTGTGGTTTCTTCCCCAAACCCCCAAAACTTTAACCTTAAGACTGTCTACTATTGACCTCACCCCTTTCCTAAGAGGTCTGTAGGGGGCCTGCATAAGCGCACCAACGTGCCTACCATCCCTGTCCTATTGTTTCTTTTATTTTTCTTATATGTATCCATGTATTCATAACTATGTTTTTACTTATACCTATTATCTTGTAAGCTATTGACAAACCAAATAAAATAAATAAATAAATGGAAGATTGAGCCTGGTGAGGTTTGAACTGCCAAATTGCAGGCAGCCAGCAGTCAGCAGAAGTAGCCTGCAGTACTGCGCTCTAACCATTGCGCCACCACGGCTCTTATACTGTTAGGAATACCGTTCTAACTACAGTAAGTTTTTCTGCGGATACAAATTGATTAAAATGCATTGTGGAGCAGAGTTGCAGCCTTTTTCAGGATGGCTTGCAATGATGAAATTGAACAACTGAGGTGCTGGCCAATGTTTCCTTAAGGCCCAGCAATCCTTCCTTCTAATATTCAGCAGGGTTAGTTAGGCAAACTACCATTAATCTGGTGGCAAAACAAGGCTACCCCTCCCCCCCCAAAGTAAGTGGTCTGATGTATTCCCTAGTTCTGCACCTATGCAAAATAAAAGAGAAAAATCCATTTAAACCTGCACTGAATGATGGAAAAGGACCCGTGTCCTGGAAAGAGAGAGAGACAGACACACAGAGAGGGGGGGGGACAGAGAGGGACAAAGAGAGACAGAGAGAGAAACAGAGAAAGACAGACAAAGAGAGACAGAGACAGACAGAAACAGAGCAACAGAGAGAGGTGGAGGGACAGAGAGAGACAGAGAGAGACAGGGACACAGATAGAGAGACAGAGAGTCAGAAAAAGAGACAGAGAGAGACAGAGAGAGAGGTCCTGCCACGCTGCTGAATTAGTGGCTGTTGCATTTGGTTATGTTACAGCAAGGGTGCGAATCTTGAAGGCTCAGGAAGCCAGCACAATTTCTGAAGGAAGCCAACGAACGGCAATTTTAATAAAAGCAGAGCAAATATGTCAGCCACAGAGAATGTCCTTCGTGATTGTATTTAATTAATGGGAGTGCCATCGCATTTACTCCAATGAAAATTTGCTCTGGCTTCGAGTCCTGGCTTCCTCTGCCTCTTTCTCCTGGCTCTTCTCCTTTTTGGAGCGGGGCCTCCGGCAGCCAAAGCCAAAACCCAGCGGTGAAAAAGGCTGGACAGCTCGTCCCTGCAGTGTGTGGGTCAAGAATCGAGGAGGCGGCAGGAGACACTCGATGTAGGTTCAACCTGATGCAGCAATTGTTCCCTAGAGTCAATGGCTGGTTCTCTATTTGCAAATGTAGATTCTTTGTTGTTTGCTAATGCATGCATCCTTCTCTCTCTCTTTTTCAGTGTGAATCTACTATATATCTATCATCTCTATCTGCCCATCTATAGATGCACTCCCCCTCTCTCTTTCTCTCTCACACACACACAACACACACAGAAAGTGGCACTCAGGTGAGGCCCAGGTTGGCCTACTCAAACAGATACAGGGAGATCCAGGTTCTGTTCTCTCTTGGACACAGAAATCAGCTTTGGGCCACTTTCTCTTTTTCAGCCTGGAGTAGGAGAGTCCAGCACTGAAAGATGATGAACTAGGAGTGAGAAAACCCAGATTCTAGTCCTCATGGTCAATCATGGAAACAGAAGTCCTTCTCTCTCAACTCAGCCAACAAAAATGGAGGGCATAATGCTGTTATAAGGTCTCTCTTGAGCTTTTTGTTGTTGCTGTTGTTGAAGTCATGTCCAACCCACCACGACTCCATGGACCACGTTCCTCCAGGCCTTCCTGTCCTCTGCCATCTTCTGGAGTCCACTTAAGGTCACATTGACTGCTTCAGGGACTCCCTCCAGCCCCCTCCTTCTCTGCCGTCCCCTTCTTCTTCTTCTTTGGCCCTCCATCATTCCCAGCATTCGGCTCTTCTCCAGGGAGTGCTTCCTTCCTTCTCATGAGGTGGCCAAAGTCTTTGAGCTTCATCTTCAGGATCTGGCCTTCTCAAGAACAGTCAGGGTTGATCTCCTCTAGGATTGACCGGTTGGATCTCCTTGCAGTCCAAGGGACTCACAGGAGTCTTCTCCTCCAGCCCCGAGTTCAAAGAACCTCCATTCTTTGGTGCTCTGCCTTCCTTAAGGTCCAACTTTCACAGCCACACATTGCAACTTATAACCTTGAGCTTATACTGTACTTAAATCTGTAGACGTTTTAGAATGTAGGTTGCAGGTGTGTGTGAATGACAGATTAAAAAAACCAGGATAGTGTAGAGGGAAAGGAATGGGCCAGGAATGGGAAGACCCAGGTTCGTGCCCCCTCCTCAAATTTCCTGGGTGACTTTGAACTAGTCTCTCCTCCCAAACTATTTTTCTTCCCAGGTGGGAAAATAATGCAGGTGCTACATAAGGTGAGAGAGACCTAGGATCAGAGGTGGTACCGGTTCTGACCGGCTCTGGAGAACCGGTAGTAGAAATTTTGAGTAGATCAGAGAACTGGCAAATCCCACCTCTGACTGGCCCTGCCCCCCATCTCTTCTCTGCCTCCCGAGTCTCAGCTGATTGGCTGGGTCTCCTTTTGTTGCCCTGCACAGGAGAACAGAGCTGGAAAACAGGTTAGTGGGGTGGGGAGGGAAGAGGGATTTTATAGTGTCCTTCCCCTGCCACACCCATCAAGCCACACCCATAGTACCAGTAGTAAAAAAATTTGAATCCCACCCCTGCCTAGGATCAGCTGCAGAAGCTCTCTGGGGGACTTAGAGGCAATTCCCCTCCTTCCCTCCAGACCTTGGCAGAGAGGTAGAAAAACATCTCTTGTAATATTGGACCAAAATGGGAAGCCACTTTCCGTAACCTTAATGAAAAGACCTTCATCAGCCCACATGGAGTTGGTTAAGATCAGGAGTGCTTTCTTTTTTTTTAAAGAAAGGTTTTATTTTTAGCAGCTCAAAAACAAGCTTTGCCAATTATTTTCATGAAGGCAAAAACCCAACGTGTAACAAACATCAGTAAATGCCGCCTTTGTAGTGAAAAGGAGGAAATTATTAACAAATTATTGATCAGTGAATGCAGCAACATTTCACAGACTGACTACAGTCTATACTAAGTTAGTAAACTGACCGAGTTACCAAATTTATTAGTAGGAAACTTTGCAAGAGGTTTGGATTTGAATACAGGAAAAGCTACTGGGACTGTCAAGATGAACGAAATTTGGGGAAAACGAACGGGTTAAGATCTTATAGGAATTAAAATTAAAGTAGATAATACAACAATTATTGAAAAGAAGTAATTCCAGTTCATTGCTGTTACTATTCTGGGCAATGCTAGGATTGAAAAAAAATTCAAAATACCGGGATCAAAGATGAACACCTATGAAAAAGAAACCCATTGTTATACCAGTTGTGATTGGAGCCCTCAGGGTAATACTTACTGTAAATGATTCCCTTGATAACTGGAACTGCTGAAATTATTGTACCTGAACACCGTAATTTTACAAAAAAAAACCAAAAAACCCCTCATCTTGCTTTGAACTACCTATATTTTTAGACATTACCTTAATAATTCTTAAATCCCTGGTTAAGACTTCAATTATTAACTTTCTTTCAGTGAATCTAACTTAATTTATTCACATGTAATAATAATATACAAAGAGCTGATGTTTAAACTAATGGATGATAAAAGTATGTAAGTACAGCATATTGAAAGCAAAGTCATATCAGTCCTTCATGAAGGACAAGTCAGGAAATAGAGTCCCCCAAAACAATATCAGAAAAGTCTTTGAAAGCCTGGCAGATTTTCTCTTCCCGTTCTTATACCGAAGAGAATCAAGAAAGGGCCATCTTGAATTTCTTTCTCACCTGTTCCTCCTTTCCGGGGCAAAGTTGGTGTTTACCTAACTGCCCTGCTTGATTCCTTCTTCAAGGTTATCTTCATACTTCTCAGTCAATCAGAATAGAGCTGGAAGGGACCTTGGAGGTCTTCTAGTCCAGCCCCTGGTTCAAGAAGGAGATCCTGTGACATTTCAGACAAGTGACTGTCTAGTCTCTTCTTAAAAACATCCCGTGATGAAGCACCCATTTCTGGAAGCAGAGCTTTCACTGGTTAATGATTCTCACTGTTAGGAAGTTTCTCCTTAATTCCAGGTTGCTTCTCTCCTGGATTAGTTTCCAACCCTTGTTTCTTGTCTTGCCTTCTGGTGCTTTGGATAATAATTTGACCCCCTCTTCTTTGTGGCAGCCGTTCAAATATTGGAATACTGCTATCATGTCACCCCTTAATCTTCTTTTCTTTAGACTAGCCAAACCCAAATACTATAACCATTTTTCATATGTTTTAGTCTCCAGGCCTTTAATCATCTTAGTTACTCTTCTCTGCATTTCTTCCAAAGTCTCAGCATCTTTTTTGTAATGTGGTGATCACAACTGGATGCTGTATACCAGGTGTGGCCTTACTAAGGATTTACAAAGTGGTACCAATGCTTCACATGATTTTTTATTTTTATTTATTTTATTTGTCAATTTGTCAATTGCGTACAAGATAATAAATAGGTATAAGTAAAAACATAGTTATGAATACATGGATACATATAAGAAAAATAAAAAATAAAAGAAACAATAGGACAGGGACGGTAGGTACGTTGGTGCGCTTATGCATGCCCCCTACAGACCTCTTAGGAAAGGGGTGAGGTCAATAGTAGACAGACTAAGGTTAAAATTTTTGGGGTTTGAGGAAGAAACCACAGAGTCAGATCAAGTATTCCAGACATTGACCACTCTGTGGCTGAAGTCGTATTTCCTGCCATCAAGTTTGGTGCAGTTAACCTTGAGTTTGTATCTATTGTTTGCTCTTGTGTTGTTATGGTTGAAGCTGAAGTATTCATTGAGAGGTAGGACATTGCAAGGTATGATTTTATATACTATACTTAGATTGGACCGAAGGCGGTGTAGTTCTAGGTTTTCTAGGTCTAGAATTTCGAGTCTGGTGGCATAAGGTATTCTGCAACGAGTAGAGGAGTGGAGAACTCTTCTTGTAAAATATTTCTGGACTTTCTCAACTGTGTTAATATCAGATACGTAATGTGGGTTCCAGACTGATGAGCTGTATTCGAGTATTGGTCCAGCAAATGTTTTATATGCTCTAGTTAGTAGTGTAATATTACAAGAGAAAAAGCTACGTAGGATTAGGTAAACAACTCTTAACACCTTTTTGGCTATGTAGTTACAGTGGGCTCTGGCACTTAGATCATTAGAGATGAGTAGTCCAAGATCCTTGACAGAGTTTGGATCCTCAACAAGGACTTGACTATTCAGCCTGTATTTTATTTTGGTTCTGTGCCTTTGTTTATACAACCAAGGATTGTATTAGGTTTTTTTGGCTACTTCCGCAGTGACCCTTCTCTACCAGTAACCCTTCATGGATGAATAATGGGAGGGAGAAGCACGTCCTCAGGGGTGGGGAGAATCTAAGCATGTCCAATGCATCTAAAAAAGAGCCAGAATTTTAAACTTGGCTTTTGTATCCCATCCACTCCACTCCACACCCTTCGGGCTGGGTACAAGCAGGTATTAATTGTGGGAGGTTAGAAGCAAATTTCCCTCATGCCGATGACATAAGTGTTTCTGAAGAGTGTACATCTTTAATAGAGGCATTTTGCTGAAAACTACATTTATTACAGTAAAAATATAAAAACACTGTTGGAGTCTGCCCTGTTTTTACAGGCATCGAGAAAGCTACTACTAAATGCCTCATAAAGAACGTGAATTTATATTCTCTGGAATGCCAAAATTGCTTCCCCCCCCCCCATTGTTTCTCCAGCTGGAAACCTGCTAAATAAGTGATGCTTTTGGCCGTTTTAAATTCTCTGGAAGATGAACTATATTTGAAGCCATGCTTGAGTTCCAAAATCTACAGATTTATCTGGGTTTCTTTCTTTCTTTCTTTCTTTCTTTCTTTCTTTCTTTCTTTCTTTCTTTCTTTCTTTCTTTCTTTCTTTCTTTCTTTCTTTCTTTCTTTCTTTCTTTCTTTCCTTCCTTCCTTCCTTCCTTCCTTCCTTCCTTCCTTCCTTCCTTCCTTCCAACTGGGAGCCCTGCTGGTTAGAATGCAATATTGCAGGCTAACTCTGCCCACAGCCTGAATGTCAACTGTCCAGTTAGTGACTCCAGAAAAAGAATAGCAATAGCACTTAGACTTATATACCGCTTTATAATGCTTTACAGCCCTCTCTAAGCAGTTTATATTCAGCCTCTTTGTCCCCAACCTTCTCATGTTACCCACCTTGGAAGGAGGGAAGGTTGAGTCACCCTGGAGCCTGGTGAGATTCAATCTGCCAAATTGCAGGCAGTTGGCAGTCAGCAGAAGGAGCCTGCAGTACTGCCCTCTTAACCTTTGCGCCACCAAAGAAAGTTCTGGAGCGTTATTTTACCAAGAGTATAAAACTTTACTGAAGTGGCACAGAAGAAGTGAAACCAACTCTGGGCTTCCTGTGCAAAAGCAAGTATAATTCATTTCCCCTTTCCCCACAGGCCACCTACAATCCATTACATCCATCAATCACTTCTCCTTCATTTTGTTAAGGGAACCAGCCAGACACACTGGGAATTCTGCTCGGGGTGTCCTTGAGGTGGGAGCAATGTCTCGTGGGAACTGACAGTGCTTGGATGCCCTTCCCTCCATCCTTGCATTCCATTCCACCCCCCTCCCTTTTCTTTGTCAAACTGCAAGCAAAGCAGGATGTAAGTGAAAGTGTGGGTCAGTTTTGATACGAGTTCAATCCTGATGGGGCTCAGGGTTGACTCAGCCTTCCATCCGTTGGTAAAATGAGGGCCCAGATTGTTGGGGGGCAAGAGGCTGACTCTGCAAACTGCTCAGAGAAGCACTGTAAATGGTGTGTAAGTCTTAAGTGCTCTAGCTATTATCCACTGGATAATATTTTTTTCTGTCATTTTTTTCTGTCTTTCTTCAACTGGTTTCTTCCACCGCAGTGAATTTTTAATCCTGTTCTGCGAGGTTTCCAGAGTTGTTCCACCGAGAGGCAGACTGAGAAAGTCCAGACCCCTTTCATATTATTCCTTTCCAACTTTCCATTGAGTTGGATAGGCATAAATCCTCCACCATCCCACCCTCACCTCTGAAGTTAGTTTGTGCACATCTTGGTAGCAACCAGAGCCAGCAGAGCATGCAGCCAAGGTCTGTTGTGTGCAGAAGCTGGCCTCATGTTCCTGCATGCACCTGTTGGTCTTCTTCCAGACTTAGTGGTCTCTCACATGCAGGAAATCAGGAATCCAGGCAGTTCAAATGAAAATACTAATACTAACATGCTAATGCTGTTTACAAGAATCTGATTTACTAGCAGTCAAAGTGAGTTGGCGACTCAAGGGAATTCAAGGTGGGCTGGACTTAAATCTCCTGTGAGGGTGAAGAGACTCAAGACTGATGATGTATTTGACCCCTCCCTCCGGCTCAGCCTGGTCCTCTCCTACATTGTCATTGTTGCCAAGGTTGGCTAATTTCCTAGCTTAGGAATTGGTGCAACAGCAGGAGAAGCTAGAAAGGCAGGGTTCAATATTGTGAATGAACAAAAAGAACAAATGACATTCATTCATCAGAGCAAGGATGGATACTACTCCCTAGAAAGAGTGCAGAGAAGAGCAATAAAGCTGATAATAGGTCTTCAGGCTAAAGCACACAATGTATGGTTACGAGAACTAGGTATATATAGCTCTAATGAAGAGAAGGGTGGGGGGACATGATAACTGTCTTCCAATACTTGAAGGGTGGCCAAAGAGATGAGGGATCAACTCGTTCTCCAAAACACCAAAGGCCAGGACAAGGAGCAATGAGTGGAAATGTGTTAATGAGAGCCAACTGGGAACTAAGGAGAAATTTCCTGACAAGTGAGGGCAGTTAACCAATGGAAAGCTTGCCTCCAGAAGTTGTGGATGCTCCCATCACTGGAGGCTTTCAAGAATAGACTGGATAATCATAGAATAGAATAGAATTAGAATTAGAATTTTTTATTGGAATTTATCTTGGTGCAAATGCTCTCAGTGGATATAAAAAGGAAAGATACTTTCATCAAGAGTCAAGAATCATCAGGTACAACACTTAATAATAGTTATAGGGTACAATAAGCAATCAAATCATACTAGGAAACAGTCAATATAAATCGTAAGGATACAAGTGACAAAGTTACCGTCATACAATCAGAAGTGGGAGGGGATGGGTGATAAGGAGTTATGAGAAGATTAATAATAATAGTAGTGCAGACTTTGTAAATAGTTGGACGGTGTTGAGGGAATTCTTTGTTTAGCAGAGTATTGGCATTAGGGAAAAAATTGTCCTTCTGTCTAACCATTTGTCCAGGACAACATAAGGACTTCTGCCTTGGGCAGGGATTGGAGTAGAACAGAGGTCTCCAACCTTGGAGACTTTAAGACTTGTGGACTTCAACTCCCAAGCTTTGCTTGCTGAGAAATTCTGGGAGTTGAAGTCCACAAGTCTTAAAGTGGCCAAGGTTGGAGACTCCTAGAGTAGAAGGCCTCCATACACAGGGAGAGGGGATGCTCAGAGGACCATTGCAGGTTCTAATTTGGAAAATTTTTGAGCTCATCTCACTACTATTCTGGCAAAATCGCTTTGGAGCCATTTCTCCTCTAATGACTTTTGAGGTCTTCACTGCATCCTCCACTTCAGCCACATGGAAGTGATAGAAATCCTGTCTTCACTGCTGTGATTTTTTTTTGGCAGAAATGGTTATTGGAAGATGCTGGAAGTAGCAATAGAGACCACACGAGTGTCCAACCTTGGCAACTTTATGACTTGTGGACTTCAACTCCCAGAATTCCTCTGCCCAGCCATGCTGGTTAAGGAATTCTGGATTTGAAGTCCACACGTCCTACAGTTGCCAAGGTTTTTGGAGACCCCAGATAGAGAGCAAGCGAGAGGAACGCCAGTGATGGGAATGATCCGAAATTGTGGGGTTTTTTTTCCAGTTATGTAGAGTTGCTTTCAAACATCTGGTAACTTGAGCAACTTTGCTCCATAAGAAATGTGGTACAGTATCACAGTGGGGTCGTTTCTGACAATTCCCAAAAAATGTTCTAAAAATAACTACCCAGGCTAAGTAGTCAGTGGTAGAAAATGCTTTGAAAGATTGCGTTCAATGGCAACAAGATTAAAGCAGTTCATTAATAAACTATTTTTTTAAAGCTAGAATTAATGTGTTCTACTGCTGTTTTGTTATGCCTTTAATTGAAAACAATTCTCTGGCTCCCCTCCTGGATTACATTCTGAATTTGTGATTTGAGAACTCCATAGACTTTGCATTGCTTCTGGCTCCAAGCTTGGAGAATTTTGCAAAGAATTGGACTGGGGCATTATTTCTTCTTTGGACTCTCCTCTTTGTTTAGTTTGGGCTCCAAAGTTCTTCAAGAAGAACATTCCTAGGGTGGAAACAATTTAAAGAGACCTACAAGGGGGATAAATCAACTAATACAAAATAAATTACATACATTTTAGCCTAGAGAAAAGAACATTAAACAAGGATAAAGATAATTTTTTTCTACTGCAGCAAGCGATGTGCCTAGGACAATAAATGCCTAAAGATATAAACATATACTGAAGAGATGCTGAAGGAACTTGAATGGCCTTCTTTTCTATAATTGTATTAAATTCATTTTCCTCTTGGAAATGAAATCACGCAGCAAAGAATAATTAAGACACACAAGGAATTTGTCTCCAATATAAAAGCAACCAGTGTAGATGCAAAGCAAGAGAATAATAATAGTAGTAGTAGTAGTAGTAATGATAATAATATCAATAGAGGGGGAATAAAGAAGATAATAAGAAGAATAGAATAGAATTAAGAGTAGAGTAGAGTAGAATAGAATAGAATAAAAATAAATAGAATAGAATAAGAATAAATAGAATAGAATAGAAGGGAAGGGACCTTGGAGGTCTTCTAGTCCAACCCCCTGCCTAGGCAGGAAACCCTACACCACTTCAGGCAAATGGTTATCCAACATCTCTTTTAAAACTTCCAGTGTTGGAGCATCCACAACTTCTGAAGACAACCCTTTCCAATTATTAATTGTTCTAACCACCAGGAAATTCCTCCTGAGATCTAAGTTGTTTCTCGCCTTGATGAGTTTCCACCCATTGCTTCTTGTTCTGCCTTCAGGGGCTTTGGAGAATAGCTTGACTCTCCTCTAAATAATAATAAAAATAATGATGATAACAACAGCAACAACAACTAAATAATAACAACTATAGCTATACTAAATAGTAAATGCACATAAACATTAGACAGGACTGGGAGAATTAGGTATTCAGCAGAGTGATGGCACGAGGGGGGGAAAGCTGCAATGCAGGGCAGGAGTTGAAACAGTTTGTGTCCCGGATGTGAGGGGTCTGCAGGTGTTTTCCCAGCCCTCCTTCTGACAAGTCCACAGTGGAAGGCAAGCTGGATGCCCTGGTTCTTACTTCAGTCTTAACTCTCCATTGAAGTCTGTGCCTGTCCTGTTGGTTTGCTGTGCCAAACGGCATCTTCATGTGATTTTTGCCTCCTTTCCACTTAACAGCTTACGTCAGAAATTCAAGGCTGGCTTTATCCAGGGGTGGGATTCAATTTTTTTAACAACCGGTTCTGTGGGCGTGGTTTAGTTGGTGGGCGTGGCTTGGTGGTCATGTTATTGGCTGGGCGTGGCCAACTCAATATCATTCACATCGAGGCACGCACCTCCTCGCCTGGCCTCTCATGACTGTGGGGAAGCTGCCACAGTCGTAAGTGTGAAAAAGGGTCATAAGTCACTTTTTTCAGTGCCATTGTAACTTTGAATGGTCCCTCCACACAAGCAAAGTACCAGCAAAGGAGGGGGAAAAACTCCAGAGAAGTTCCTGAGACAGGAAGTCTAGTCCTGCCAAGAATGTAATAAAGATTAACGGAGAGACAGTTTCTGTAAGCAACACCAGAATGTTTCCTTCCTGCCTTCCTTACAGGATTAGGCCAGGAATTTCTTCTAACAACTGGTTCTCCAAACGGCTTAGAAGGTTAACAACCGGTTCTAGCAAATAGGTGCGAACTGGTAGAATCCCTCCCCTGGCTTTATCTCATTCTCATATTGTCTCATGGTTTGGAACATCTTTTTGTCAAGTCTTTTTTGTTCAGAAACCTACCTGTCTTTCTGGCTTAACCCATCCCTGACCCCATGAGGTCTAAGGGTTATGGCAGGCGCACAGACATTTCTGGAGGGAGTTCTGATATTCAGATCAGCCCTGAGTCATCCATGATAGACTCTTGGGGTGTTCCCTGTATCTTCGAAGAAGTGTGGGATGTCCATGGCGATCAATGAACAGGCACAACAAATTCTCTCTCTTCATCACCGGGGACAATAGGTTTTTGTTAGACAGCCAGGAAAGTCTTATCACGATCCCAGCAAAATATTATGTCAATACAGCAAGGATTGGGGTCCCCTAAGGCTCTCCAGTGGGGAAAGGCTGAGAGAAGGGACAGAGGTTTCATGGTAGAACATCATGTAGATAGACAACCACACTTGGAATACGGCATCCAGTTTTGGTCACCATATTATAAAAAAGATGTTGAGACTCTGAAAAGATGGTCAAAGAAGATTAGAGGACTGGAGGCTAAAACATATGAAGAGTGGTTGCAGGAACTGGGCATGGCTAGTCCAGTCTAGTGAAAAGAAGGACTAGAGGTGACATGATAGCAGTGTTCCAGTATTTATTTTTATTTATTTATTTATTTGTCAATTGCTTACAAGATAATAAACATAAGTATAAATACAGGAAATAGGGGGACAATAGGACAAGGATGGTAGGCACGATCAGGGGTGGGTTTCTACCGGTTCTGTCCACCTCTATAGAACCGGTAGCTCTGAAGAGCAACAGACATAGAACCGGTTCTATGTCTGCTGATGTTTTTACCCACCCACCCACCTGGGCTCTTACCTGATCTTTATTTCCTGATTTTTCAACTTCAGCTGCTGGGCGAGGCACAGCTGCAGTTAAAAAAGCAGGAGAAGAGGGCTGTTTCAAAGGCTGCGTCTCTGCACTCATCATGCTGATGACGATTTACAGGCGCACAGGGAATAGTAGGGAAGCTTGTAAATCCTGAACCGGTAGTTAACCCTGTCGTATCCCACCCCTGGGCATGATGGTGCACTTATGCACGTCTCTTACAGACCTCTTGGGAGTGGGGTGAAGTCAACAGTGGATAGTTTGAGGTTAAAGGATGGGGGTTTGAGGATGCGACAACCAAGTCAGGGAATGCATTCCAGGCATTGACCACTCTGTTGCTGAAGTTGTACTTTCTGCAGTCAGGTTTGGAGTGGTGTACATTGAGTTTATACCTGTTGTGTGCTCTTGTATTGTTGCACTTGAAGGTCAAAAGGTCATAGATTGGTAGTACATTCAAGCAGATTATTTTATAAACTGTACCTAAGTCAAACTGTAGGCAATGTATTTGAGGGGCTACCACAAAGACAAGGGGGTCAACATATTTGCCAAAGTACCAAAAGGCAGGACAAGAAACAACAGATGAAAACCAATCAAGAAGAGAAATAATGTAGAACTAAGGGGAAATTTCCTAACAGTGAGGACAATTAACCAGTGGAACTGCTTGCTCCATCACTGGAGGCCTTTATGAAGAGACTGGACAGCCAATCCAGTCTGGAATGGGATATATAGAGTCTCCTGCTTGAGCAGGGCGGTTGGACTAGAAGACCTCCAAGGTCCCTTCCAGCTCTGTTATTCTGTTAACCTTTGTATATATAGTCCAGTTCACTCTCCAGCTAGAAGGAACTTCAGCTGGCAAGTCAGAAGTTCTCAGGTTGCCATTCTAGAGAGAACTGGCAGGGACTTTCCATTCTGGTTGGTTTGCATTTTCTAATCCTTCTTTAATGTGGATTCCCTCAAGGTGGGGCTCTCCAAGTGCTTTGGAGCTCCGGGTGGATTTTTCTCAGCCACGAAAAGCAGGAGAAGTGAGAGTTGGGCACCCAAGATTTTTTATGGTATCCTTGTGGTGCTAAACTCTGGCGGTGCAACCTCTCGGATCCGCTTCCAGCTTCTGAGTGCTGAAGAATCAACACGCATGTACGC
This sequence comes from Bungarus multicinctus, assembly GCA_023653725.1. Lineage (NCBI taxonomy): Eukaryota > Metazoa > Chordata > Lepidosauria > Squamata > Elapidae > Bungarus > Bungarus multicinctus. The sequence goes on along the minus strand of CM042837.1, from coordinate 1,152,722 downwards.
AGGAGCTTTTCTCTCATCAACCAACCCAGCCTCTGGCGTGCCAGGATCAGCCAAACTCCAGAGTGCTATTTTACAGCAGCATGTAACCTACCCGTGGGTCATTTGTGTTATTTTAACAGTCTGGTTCTATAAAACCAAAGCCTCTAAGTCTTGCCAGGCCTAATTTTGCTTGCTAGCTGATCCCCAAAGCCGGATGACATCAGTCAGGAACGATTCAGAAATATTAGCTGGTTTGAGGGAAATGCATAGTCTGTCTTTGAGATTACATTTTGGAAGCAAAGTGAAATAATTTTAATGATAGGAAGAGGGGGTGACTCCTGCTGAAATGGTCCTCAGTCTGGTATATTCAGATCTATTAAAATGTATATTCCATCTACTGTTCGCTGGATTAGTGCAAGCCATAGTTTTCTGGGTTGGGAAGGAGCTCTCTGAACACTCACCTTCTCTGCTCCAAATTAAAATCATACATCCCGACTTGACCAAAACAGTTTGTGCTTTCAAGCCAGGCTGTCATTGGAGCTTCGTCGCCGGTCGTCTAAAGCAGGGGTCTCCAACCTTGGCCACTTTAAGACTTGTGGACTTCAACTTTCAGAGTTCCTCAGCCAGCCTCCACAAGTCTTAAAGTGGCCAAGGTTGGAGACCCCTGCTCTAAAATGGTGGTACTGGGAGTAGTTATCCCTAAGGAGCAATTTGGTCACTATTCTGACCAAGGCTTCCTGAGTCAGTAGCAACCACACACTGTTCCCAAAAATCTTGTTTTTATTTCAACGGCTGTGAATTATATGCACTCACAGCCCATAATGAGTCCCAAACAGTTTATAAATAGTCCAATAGAAGTCTGCCAAAGTCCTTCGGGATAAGGCTGATAAGCACCCACCTTGATCTATCTTGAAATGCTGCCAACGACTAAATTGCCCATTAGCTGAACAAGGTCAAATGGACCACCAAGTCAAACACGGAGCTTCAGAGTTTAAACCAACCAGAACGAACAAAGTTGCTTCCTGCAGAGGCTCCCGTCCCTTTCTCCTCTTTTATGTCTTATGGGAAGGGCCGATCACCTCCAAGCCTTACTCCTGAGTCACCCCTTTTGTCTCAACTGGTCTTGCCTTCTGGCAGCTCTGCGCATGCGCGCACTGGGAACAGGCTCCTCCTGCTCCTCTGCCTTGCAGATGTCAAATTCTGGAGGCTCCGGAGTCCATACTTAACTCCCAGTTGGCTCTGGCCCCATCTCTGTGTCGGATGCAGATCCCTCGTCCGAGCCCTCCCCAGACTCCAGGACTGGCCCATGTTCCTCCCCCCTGTCCGACTCTGCTGCCGTGTCCGCAGGATGCCAACTGACCACAACAGTCGCATCCTGGGGATAATGCAGCAATTTGTAGCTACTTGCTTGTGAATTAAGAATGCACCATGGTCCCATGGTCAAAATTCAGACGCTTGGTAACTGGCATGTACTTATGACGGTTTTGGTGTCCCCGGATCAGATTCGCTTCACAACCAGGTTACCTACTTAACAACTCGTGTGAGAGTGGCAGTTGACCCAAAGTTGGGACGAGGGTTGACAGACGGAACAGAAGACCGTAAGCCCTCAAGTTCCACCCTGACTTAACTGCGATGCTTCCTTTTGCAGTCTGATGGGACCATCCTGGCAATTATCTTGCTGATCCTCTTCATTCTCTTGGCTCTGGTTCTTCTCTGGTGGTTCTGGCCCCTTTGCTGTACTGTGGTAAGTCCCTGGAATCCAATTCTCCCTTTTGGCTGGCCTTTTGCGTCAAAAGGGGGAGAAAATCACTCCCAGAGAAAGCCACAAGGTTGCTTACGATGAATAGTTTGTAAGGAGGAAAACGACGTCCTCCCTTTCAGTTGCGCTACTTTGTCGGATGAGGTCATCTAAAAATATGGAGGCTGTGGATGTGCCTGCAGAAGTGAGATTTCTGGGAACGTATAGGATCCCAGGAGATTTCAACTTTTGCTACTTGTATCAGAGGTGGGATTCAGCTGGTTCTGACCAGTTCTACAGATCTGGTAGCGGAAATTCTGAGTAGTTTGGAGAACCGGTCAATCCCACCTCTGACTGGCCCCGCCAAGCCCATCTCTTCTCTGCCTCCCATTGAGTCCCAGCTGATCGGGTGGGTCTCTTTTGGTTGCCCTGCACAGGAGGACAGAGCTGGAAAGCAGGTTAGTGGGGTGGGGAGGGAAGGGAGATTTTGCAGTATACCTTCCCCTGCCACGCCACGCCCACCAATCCTCAGCCCTAAGGGGTGCTAGATCTAGTGGTTCTAGATCTGCTTTCTGCAGATGATAGGAAGCTGCTGCAGACGCTGAAAGAAGACAGAAGCCATTGAAGGTACAAATGCCAGCTAACCATGTGAGACCAACCCTACAGCGAGAAGCGAGTACCTCCAAGATTGTACCCGAAACATAACCGTACGATCAGCACGGTTCTTTCCCAGGAATTACAGCTCACCCAGATTAGGCTGATTTGTTAGCAGTTCTGTTGGTTGGTGAACTTTCATCATGTTTACAAGAACATCCACGACAAAACATGGATGCAAGAACACGCACGACAAAATTCAGTGGACATTATTCCTTTAGACCCAGGATGTCCAACCATGGCAACTTTAAGTGCGCGTGTGCGCACACCCAACTCTTTAGAAATAATTAAGGTCTAAAAACAGATCCCCTTAAATGATACCAGTTCATCAGTGGCCTTTTTCCCTCTCTCAATAACATTCTATTCTATTTGATTCAATTCTATTCTACATTGCATTTTATTCTGCATTCTAGTCTACTCTATCCTGAATTCTGTTCTTTCTGTTCTGCTCTGCATTCTGTTCTATTTCTTTTTTGTTCTGTTCTATTCTATTCTAGTCTCATTCTCTTCTATTCTGCATTCTCCTCTCTTCTCATCACCGTATCATAATGAAGTTGTGAATCCAAGAAAAACATACAGATCTCTGTTTAGGAAAAAAAGAAACCAATGGAGCTGGAATCTTAGACATTGTGAGGATATATGCTCCACAATTGCAATATACACCAAAGGCCTTATTTGGGTCCAGTGGCATCCCCGCAAGGCCAAAAGGCAGTTTTGCACCATGACTGTGCAATGCAATTAATTTTCAAATAACTGCACTTTCTACCAGACCTCTATGCTTTTTAGCAGTTCTATTTCTCTATCCTGAGGGCCAAATTCAGCAATCTTCTCTGAAAAGTTTAAGAGCCACGTCCCCTGCTTTTAAAAAACGTTCTGGAGAGAAGGTGAAATTAATAAAGGCCGTGTTCCAGAGAGAAAACATCTCATGTGGAAAGAAGAATCTTGAAAACCTCGTGTTTGCATTCCAGCCTTTAAGACAGGAAAAGTAGGAAAGAAGCGAGCTGGCCTGCTCTATTGAATGAAGCCGGAGAAGAAAACCAGGCTCTGGGCTGAATCCTCCAAGGAATCTTTCAAGATACAGCTTGCACATTTTCCCATCAGTCTGGAGGAAATAATAATGAAGTTAACAGTCCTTTGACAATCACTTTCCAGCCAGGGAGATAAAGGCTGGCATTATTTCTCAATCCTATTAGGAAACTTCCTAAAAAGTTACACAAATACAATGAAATGTATGAGAAATTATTTGGAGCGAATTGCTTGTGGTAGATTAACACGTTAGCCGATAATTTATTGGGAAATTTTCCTAGATGGGGAAGAAATGTGTGCAGGCCAGGCTGAGTTTCAAATGGATTTTAGCTAAGTAAGTAGCTCGGATGAAGCAAGATCGTTTTGGCCTTGCTAGATTTTCTAATTAGTGATGGTCAGCTCTGCTGACATTCCTTTGGACAGGAAAGAAGGGAGTTTTAAAAAAAATAATGGGAAATGGTTGGTTGCATTCTCTGGTCCAGCTGAGCAAGGATGAATGAGAGAAGGGAGTATTTCTCATTAAACAGAGCTCTGTTTGTGCGTATGTGGAGTTCACATCAGTAGCGATCCACTCCCCAGTCCTTGCAATGTGCATCTTAGGATTGCACGCCCATTAAAAGGGGTGGAGTTGGTTGCAAAGTCAAATTGAAGCCAGTATCTGTCACCCCCGTGAGGGTGCCTGGACCACTGTCCTATTGCGACACCACTGATGTCGATGAGATTTCCCTAGTTCTCCTGTTGCAGGAGGCTGTGATCTGATGTAGGTGTGAACGCTTTCACTGGAGGTAAGGCCTCGATCTTTAGTCATCTGATGACAAAAGCTGTCCTGCGAAGTAGAGAGGCTCCAAGCCCCACCGGATCAGGTCAAACTAACCCCACACATTCTGCTTCCAAATACTAGCAGCTGGGATCTGTAAAGGATGAATGAAGCAGCTTTCACCACTGTATGATGTTCACAGCTATCATCTTCTTTTAATGACCCCATAATCCCTTGCGGGGTGGAATGTGGGCAACTGAATGGAGCTGAGGGTTTCCTGGCCAGATGCCTTTCCTGTCACCGATGCGGAGTTTCCTGTCACCGATGCAGAGTCAGCAGATACATTTCTCATTGTGCCCAGAGAGAAATATCTGCCTCCACCTAGGATTGAACTCACAGCCTCCTGATTGTGAGGTGACAGCTCCACCTTTAGTCCATTGCACCACTCTAGGTTTCCCTAGTTTCATCATCATCATCATTATCATCATCATCTATTCTCTGGATTGTGAGGCGAGAGCTCCACTTCTAGGCTGCCTCGCCACTCCTAATGTTCAGAGCTATATACCCCTGGAAACCGATGTATCTCGTGTATGATTAATAACAGCTGATGGGTTATGCAATTCACCCAATTCAGTCGAATTCTAGGAGCTGAAGTCCACAGATCTTAAAAGTTTGTCAAGGTTGGGCACCCCAGACATAAATGAGAAGCTAGGGAAGAAAGCCGAGTCTCAGGAGATGCAACCTTTTCTGTTTGCTATGGAGTTCTTTCTGTCAGGGCTGGGGAGGGTTCAGTTGTGACATTCGCGGGTCCAGGTTTTTAGCCAGCTTCTCAGAAGGCGGCCTGTCAGATCTGAGGACCGTGGTTTTTTAAATGGAGAAAATGAAAATGTGGCTGTCCTAGCATCTTCTGAGGTCGGGTCCTGAAAGTGACCATGAGGTGATCTTTTGTACTCATTTCCCTCCTTTTCAGATTATTAAAGAGCCTCCACCACCCCCGATGGAAGACAGCGAGGTGAGTCCTTTGATCCTTTCCAACATTTCCTTCGAGGTTTTGCAACGCTGTGGTGTGGTTTAGGGCAGGGGTCTCCAACCTTGGCCACTTGAAGACTGGTGGACTTCAACTCCCAGAGTTCCTCAGCCAGCTGGCTGAGGAACTCTGAGAGTTGAAGTCCACCAGTCTTCAAGTGGCCAAGGTTGGCTGGGGAACTCTGGGAGTTGAAGTCCACCAGTTTTCAAGTGGCCAAGGTTGGCTGGGGAACTCTGGGAGTTGAAGTCCACCAGTCTTCAAGTGGCCAAAGCTGGCTGAGGAACTCTGGGAGTTGAAGTCCATCAGTCTTCAAGTGGCCAAGGTTGGCTGGGGAACTCTGGGAGTTGAAGTCCACCAGTCTTCAAGCGGCCAAGGTTGGCTGGGGAACTCTGAGAGTTGAAGTCCACCAGTCTTCAAGTGGCCAAGGTTGGCTGGGGAACTCTGGGAGTTGAAGTCCACCAGTCTTCAAGTGGCCAAGGTTGGAGACCACTGCCCTAAATCATGCCAGCATGAACAGAAAACGGTACATGGGAACTTCCTAGGGTGACCCATCCCTGCAACAGAAGCCAATCAGAAAGTAAGTCCAAAGTGGGAGCATTGGCATGCGCGTGCAACCTCCCGCATGCTTCTGTGCAATCACACGTGTCTCCCATGCGTGCGTCTCCCCCCCATGTATGCGTGGCAGATACCCAACGATCAGCTGGCTGGCGGGGGGTGCACACACATACCTGAGCTTTTGTTTTTTCCTATCTATTTTTCTTGCTGCTGACTTATTTCTTGTTGGACAGGGCCCAGCACTCAACTCTGTCAGGATTCTTCTGGATCATGAATCTAGTTTCCATAGCAATTCCCCCTAGCTTGATGTCGTCTGCACATTTGATGATCTCCCCTTCTCTCACGGTGTCGTCACTGTGGCTTCTACCCTCCGTTGTGGTTGCATGTTGGGTTTTAAGTACATCTGATGCTTTGATTATATGGTGGGTTTTCCAGGATGAGGTGTGTTTGCTGCCGTTCTAATTAGACGTTGCAGCTTTGAGATCAAGGCTAAATTAATGTTCTTTCGATGGGTTTAAATCTGAGCAAACCAGCAGCCCAATCTTGTCATCGGTCGTGAGTTTTTGTTGACATCTGGAGTCCACAAGCTTTCTCACTCAGATGGTTCCACAGCCAAGACAAGACACATACATACACAGAGGGAGGGAGGGAGAGAGAAAGAGAGAGAGGGAGGGGAGAGAGAGAGAAAGAGAGAGGGAGGGAGAGACAAAGAGGGAGGGAGGGGGAGGAAGGGAGAGAAAGAAAGAGAGAGGATGGGAGGGAGGGAGAGAAAGAAAGAGAGGGAGGGAGAGAAAGAGAAAGAGGGAGGGAGGGAGAGAGGGAGGGAGAGGGAGGGAGAGAAAGAGGGAGGGAGAGAAAGAAAGAGGGAGGGAGAGAAAGAGGGAGGGAGGGAGAGGGAGGGAGAGAGAAAGGGGGAGGGAGAGGGAGGGAGAGAAAGAAAGGGTGCGAGAGAGGGAGAGAGAAAGAGAGGGAGGGAGGGAGAGAAAGAGAGAGGGTGGGAGGGACAAAGGGGGAGGGACGGAGAGAGAGAGAGAGGGAGGAAAGAGAGAGAGAGAGGGGAGAGGTAGAGAGAGAGGAAGAGAGAGAGATTAGATCTGATATCACTCCAAGTCCTTTTAGCTTCAAGACAAAGATACCCAGCAAAGTTTTGGCAGGCCAGGATCAATCGAAAACAGAGCTCTTAACTCAGCAAAGGTGATTTATGAGCTCCCTCAAGGACATCTGCATCTCCTCCCACATCTGCTTCCACCTTTGCTGTTTGAAAGGAGCCCTTTCTAGGGGGTGCGGCGGCGGCTGCTGTTCGCTCCTCTGACCCAAAACTTCTTGGCTGGCTTGCTTTGGAGTCAAATAAAAGGGAACTTAGATGAAAAACATCCCAAGAGGGAAGGGAAGGGAAGGGAAGGGAGAAACAGTTGGCAGGGAGCCCAGAAGTCTGCCTCTGCTATGCAGGAGAAAGGTGTGGCGAATTGGTGATGGAAGATGGGAAAGTAGAGACGCAGAACCTTCATACCTTTCCTTCCTTGGACTTTGTCCCAAAACACGTCTTGATAGAACCAAGGAGCCAGAGGAGGTTCACTTTTAGCACTTCCAGCCCGAAAGACGCCAAGGATCCTTTCCCACCGTAATGGATGGCGTGAAGGGGATTTGCACAATGCTTCCTGTTAGTAAGACCAAGAACTGACGTGGGAGAGAAGGAAAGGAGTCCAGCTGGCCATCTTTGGCAACAGGGCCCTTAAGTCTCCCCTTAACAGGACCGAAAAGGAGCTTGAAGAGTTGAAGGTCTACAAGTCTTAAAGTGTCAAGTTTTGGAGTCTTCTGCAATACATCAGGGGTCTCCAACCTTGGCCACTTTAAGACTGGTAGACTTCAACTCCCAGAGTTCCTCAGCCAGCCATGAATGATAGAGTTGGAAGAGACCAGAAGGGTCATTTAAGTCAACCTTGGCCACTTTAAGACTTGTGGACTTCAACTCCCAGAATTCCTCAGCCAGCTTTGCTGGGAGTTGAAAGCCTAATGCATGGACTGAGGATGGAACGGAAACGCCACAGAGGGACATAGTAGGCAAAAAAAATATTGCAAAGACACGTTGGTAGCCAACTGGGAAAGGCCCCTCAAACGGATGTTTGGTCTGCTAGCACCTGTCAATAAACACGTGGGATGTTTTGAACCCTTGCCAAGACAAACCCAAACTTCCTTTCTCACTGTGGGGTCTTCTCCAGATGTTTTGGCCTACAACTCCTGTTATCCCTCACTGGTTTTGTTGGTCAGCACATCTGGGCACCAGGAAGCTGGAAAGGGTGTTCGGGTACCTCTTTTAATTTCAGCAGCAAAATCTATTTTTGGCTTTTAAAACAACACAAAGGCAAACCGTTAGGTAATAGGTTCCTAGAAGGCCATTTGGGGAATGGAATAACAGATATAACAGGGTTGGAAGGGACCTTGCTAAAGCAGGAGACTCTGTACCAATACCATTCCAGACAAGTGGCTGCCCAGTCTCTTCTTAAATGCCTCCAGTGATGGAGCCCTCACAACTCCTGCAGGCAAGCCATTCAGCAAAATCTATATACATAAAAGCGAAAGACCCCTCAGGCATCATCACAAAATCTCCAGAACCGTCAAGCCTACAAACTTGAAATGGGGCCCGTATGTTCCTCTTGGCTTCTAGGGGTTCCCTAAGAAAGGATTTTTCAAAATGACCATCAGAGCATTTAGAGTATTTCCTATATTATTATTATTATTAACATGCTCTGATGCTAAGGAGTTCTACTCAGGGGTGGGATTCAAATTTTTTAACAACCGGTTCTGTGGGCGTGGCTTAGTTGATGGGCATGGCTCTGGTGGTCATGTGACTGGGTGGATGTGGCTTGGTGGTCATGTGACTGGCTGGGCATGGTCAACTCAACATCACTCACATCGAGGCACGCATCTCCTCGCCTGGCCTCTCATGACTGTGGGGATGCCGCAACAGTCGTAAGTGTGAAAAAGGGTCATAAGTCACTTTTTTCAGTGCCATTGTAACTTTGAATGGCCCCTCCACACAAGCAAAGTACCAGCAAAGGAGGGGGAAAAAACTCCAGAAAAGTTCCAGAGACAGGAAGTCTAGTCCTGCCAAGAATGTAATAAGGGTCAACGGAGAGGCAGTTTCTGTAAGCAACACCAGAATGTTTCCTTCCTGCCTTCCTTACAGGATTAGGCCAGGAATTTCTTCTAACAACCAGTTCTCCGAACTGCTTAGAATGTTAACAACTGGTTCTAGCAAATAGGTGCAAACTGGTAGAATCCCACCAATGGTTCTACTCCCCCTCCCCACCTGAAAAGAAAACTATTCCAAATGCAAAACACAAGCAGGAGTTTCAGTTTCAAAGCACCTAGCAGCTTTAGTACAGAACAGTTGAGCTAAGCCACGCCCAGGCTCCTTGCTGTCTCCTTGCTCACACAGCAAATACTGCTTCAGTTTCCAAACAGCCCTCCACTCTCTCACACACTGACAGGACGCTAGCCACATGAATACCGATGGATGCTGGTAGGCAGAGGCAGAATATGTTTTCCCTTATTTTCCTCCCCAAAAACTAAGCCCCACCACGTAGTTTCGTAGCGAAGCACGGGTATCGAGCTAGTAAGTGAATAAACAAAATAATAAGCCTATTCCAAGGCTTTCTTTCCTGATGGACAAACCACATCGATGCAGGCTATGGTCAGGAACATGCCCAGAGAAGATGGCAAAAACTCTGAACCAAAATGCTTTTGCACATCTCCATCGTGGTGATGACATTCTGCTGGCTTTGTTCTTCCAAATATTTCCCTTATGAAGTAGAAAATGGGACATACATGCCTAAATGTAGCTATATATCCTCTGAATATTATGCTTTGCTAATTCACTGGGAGAACTTTTGAGTCAGATTTTCATTTTAGGAGAAAAAGAAGGGGGGGAAACGGAGACAGTTTGCTTCGGAGGATAAATAAAATCTGGGAAGAGGAAAAGTCGATACGAACTCCAAAATAATGTCTGGTTGTCTGGTAACCAATAAAGTTATGGCTGAATAAACAATGGTATAAGCCAGAAGGTTTTTATTTTAAAATGTAAGTGAAGTTCTTCACAACATCTTCTTTCAATCCAAGGTTTAGAAGTTCTCATAGTTCAATCTTGATGCCCATATTTTCTCTTTCTCTCTTGTAGGAGGAAGACGATGATGGACTTCCCAAAAAGAAGTGGCCAACGGTGGATGCTTCCTATTATGGCGGGCGTGGAGTTGGAGGCATTAAGCGGATGGAGGTAGGGTGCTCCCTGTTTCCGGTTGAATGTTCTGAGCCACGCCCCTTTTCCAACAAATCAAACACAACCCAAAAGGAACAGAAACCTTGTAATGCTTTTGCAAATTAATTTGCTGTGATAAACACAAGCCTTGCCAAACTGTGCGAGACTTGCCAAAAGATAACAGACAAGAAATAATTTGCAATACAAGAATCTTCAAATACAAACTCAGGATACTGGAATGTCCACGAGGCTGAGTTTCAAAATGACTTTGCCTTCTGCAAAGAAGGTTAGTTTCACAGCTGGCTTTTATCATCTTGAAGGAGGAGCCATTACCTTGCAGCCTTACTCCTGAGTCACCCGTGCTGTTGCAGCTGCTCTTTCCTACGAGCAACCCTGCGCGCATGCGCACTTGGCACAGGCTCCTCGGGAACCTCCTCATCGCTACTGCCAGCCCCCACAATCTCTGAAGGCAGCAGTCCACTCCCTGATGGTCCTGGCCCCTCATCTGAGTCCTCACTCTCCTCAGCCGTTCGCACCTGCTGCCGGCTAACCACAACACTGAAGGGGAAAATTCCCCACAGCCCAGTTTATAAATACAATCTGCTTGAACCAAGTTTATTTGAATGGCCCCGGGTTCAATGAATACCAGGTTCAGTTCTCAAGTTTCAAGGAAAAAAACCAAGAAAGTCCAGTTGCCTTTTGGAAAAGCAACTTTCCCAGGACAACCATGACCTGGACGATGGAGAATGGAGTTCATGGGGAACTGAACTTAGGTCTCTCCTGGGAACACAATGACTCCAAACTGATGATGCATTTGACACTGCCCTCGGGCTGCGCCTACTCATCTCCTACATTCCCTTCCCCTCGCGACCCTCAGCAGAGCCTCCTCCTTCTCCTCCTCAGCTGACCCACGAAACTGCCTGCCACTTTGTTGTAGGGAGGGAACAAAGAGAGCCAAGGACTATGAAGAAAACTACGGCCCTGCTCCCCATTCTGGTCTGTCCCTTCAGGGAGGAAGAGAGTTCGTCCTTCCAATGCCAGCATCCCACAGCCAGCCCTATCTTAACAGATAATCAGAGTTGGAAGGGACCTTGTAGGTCATCTAGTCCAACCCCCCACCCAAGCAGGAGACCCTACACCAGTCCAATTTCTTCTTGAAAGTCTCAAGTGATGAAGCTCCCACAACTTCCGAGGGCAACGTCTGTTCCATTGGTAGATTGTTCTCATTGTCAGAAAGTTTCTCCAGGTTAAATCTCTCCTTGTTCAGTTTCCATCCATTGTTCCTTGTCTGGCCTTCAGGTGCTTTGGAAAATAGCTTGACCCCTTCCTCCTCTCTGTGGCAGCCCCTCAAATATTGGAAGGCTGCTCTCCTGTCTCCCCTGGTCCTTCTCTTCCCTAGACTAGCCTGGGCCAGTTCCTGCAACCGTTCATCTTATGTTTTAGCCTCCAGTCCCCTAAAATCATCCTGGTTGCTCTTCTCTGCACTTTTTCTAGAGTCTCAATATCGTTTTTACAGTGTGCTGACTGTTTTTTTTTATTATCTTTTCCAGTATCTTCCCAGGTATTGATGTTAGGCTGATTGGTCTGTAGTTTCCTGGGTCTGTTTTTTTTCTCTTTTTTGAAGACGGGAACCACATCAGCTCTTTTCCAGTCCTCCGGTAGTTCTCTGGTGCTCCAGAATCTTTGAAAGATATGGTGCAGTGGTTCTGAGATGACATCTGCCAGCTCCTTTAAAACTCTGGGATGTAATCCATCAGGCCCCGGTGATTTGTGTTCAATCTTACCAGCAGGCATCCATGTTGCTCCTTTGTTCTCCCCTCACCAGCATAGCTTTTACACTCTTTGTGGAGGGGAAGGCACACTTATTGCTTAAACATTTTGATATTTTATCTTGTGGGTTTTGTGGTTATAAAGTGCCTGGAATCACCCCTAGGCAAGATGGGTGACACACAACCAAGTATTCCCAGTCCTGATAGAAGCCGGTCTTCCCAGAGAGATTACTGAAGTATCACAGCTTGAGGTTGTAAACTCAATGCTTTTCCACTGGTATGTTGCTCCAAAGTCTTCGATGTAGTCCTTCCATTGGTGAACTTGATGAGTCTCTGAAGAGTCTCTGAAGCAAAATCCCCTTCTCTATGTCTCCTTAGACCAAGCAAGGTCTCCAACCGTGATAATTTTAAGACTTGTGGATTTCACAACTCCCAGAATTGAAGCTGGCTGAGAAATTCTGGGACTTGAAGTCCACAAGTCTTAAAGTTGCCAAGGTTGGAGACCCTTGCCCAGTGGTGGGATTCAACCCATGTAACAACCGGTTGGGTTTGTGCCCAGTATTTGAAATCCGCCCATTTTCAGCTCTAAAAACTTCCCTTCTGCTGCTGGACCAGTGAGTAAAACAGCTGAGGCATGGCAAAACTCAGAAATGAAGGACAGACTCGGGCAGGGGTGGCTGAGCGAGGTCAACTGATCGGGCAAACCGGTCCGAACCGTTGAACCCCATCCCTGCCCCTGCCTTAGTCAGCTCTGGGTGGAGTCCTTCGAGAGGAGCTTGAGCTCAAGTAGATGGAGATGTTTCCCTTTCAGGTTCGTTGGGGAGAAAAGGGATCGACCGAAGAAGGGGCAAAGCTGGAGAAGGCCAAGAACGCCCGTGTGAAGATGCCGGAACAAGAGTACGAATTCCCAGAGCCAAGGAATCTCGGAAGCGGCATCCGCAGGTCCTCCTCACCACAGAAGTGGTACTCACCGATCAAGGTACGTTTCTGGCTGGCTGGGCAATTCTGGGAGTTGAAGTCCTCGGGGCTTAAAGTTGCCGAGGTTGAGACCCCCCTGATTTAATACACAACATTATGGAATTCATCCATAATGACTTCAGAGCTTTCCTAGAATCCACTTACTTGTACCAGTTTTCTAGCCCTGGCTAAACTCTCTCCCTTGCCACCGTGCTGGGCTTATTTTGTAAACCTGGTAATGAGGAAGAAAAAGGGGGGACAGGGTGATTGGAGAGGAAGGAGTTAAGCCCTGTCCTCCTGCTGTTTTGAGTCCTCTGTCTCCTTCTCCCACACCCCACTCAAACTAATAAAATAAACTTGGATTTAGAATCCTTGTCTGCTCATAACATCTTCTAGGGAGGGATTACCTGGAATCCTGCCCGTTTCCAGCCTTAGCAGAATTTAAAATATGAGACAAAGTATAACAGCTTTATTTGCAAGCTTGCTTCCACTTCTCGGTGTGTGGAGCCAAATTCCTGGCTGTATTTGACAGTCTGAACAGAGCTTAGCCAAAGTGAGGAAGGCAGAATGCCCCCCTGGCAACAAAGGGGCTTTTCTGTTTATCAGATCAACATTGGATTTAATCTTTTTGGAGCTATACCCCCTATGGAAAACAATCAGTCTTCCCCCCCCTCCTCAAAACCAGCATGGAAACGAGCCACGATTAAATGTGTGTATAAAAATTGCTATCCAGGTGAACATGTGTTCATACACAATAACTGTGACTTTGGCACAGAAATAAGGTGTCTCTTCCAGCCTGTTATCTTTTTTTCCCCCATGTAAATAGTTTTCTATTTTTATAACAAAAACATCAAATAAAACCATCTTTCAGTTATACATTGTGTCGTCTGTACATGTATCCTGTTTATATATTAATATTTGTATACATTTCTTACTAAGTTTACATTCATATTGTAATTTATCCAGCATTATACATATCACAATATTACATTGTTACAGCATTATTTAATTTCTCACTTTATTTTCCAACCATCTCTAAAATAATTCCCAAATCTGATAGTACTGCCTTTCTTCTAGTTCTCTAATTGCCAGGGTTAACTTACTCATTTCTGCACATTGCATTATTTTCTTAATCTCCTCCTTCTCCACCACCGGAATCTTTTCATTTTTCCAATTTTGAGCAAATAACTTCCAGCCTGTTATCTCTGGGCCCATCCCTTGTCTCTGGATTCCCCTGACTGATGCTCAAGGCTACTTCACAGCATTATCCTAAAATGGGCAGGTGACCAACTCATCTTCCTAACTTCAAGGGTGAAGCTTGACGGTGGTCTTGTGAGAAAGAGGAGGGAAGGAGGAATTCTAATGGATGTGAAGGACATTTGTTACATACCTACATTTGTTCCTTGATTAGCAAAGAGTTCACGCATTTCTTCAGGTTGGTTGGGTGGCGTGTTGTGTACGCCTAGAGCGATGTCATTTCCCCCCTTTTATATTCATACATTATATTTTATATTGATATTTCCTTTTATATTCACCCAGCACCGCTTATACTGCGTTATGATCAAAGATTGTCCTAAAAATATCAGCCTCTTGGGCCAAGAAAAGCTGGGTTTTGTGGCATGCATAAATTAGGCATTTCTAGCATGAATGTGTTTTGTTTTCACTTCTTTTTCTTTTTGGATTTTGCTTGGCTTTGCATAATTAATTCTGCTTTTGCCAGACCTTGAGAAAAAACAAGGGATTGTGAAGGTCACGAAAGTTCAATAGAAACTCGATCCAGCCATTTATTGGGATTTCAAGATTCCAATGTTGTAGAAGGACTAGAATATTATTCCTTTTTAAAAAAAAAAAGGAAGAAAAATAAACTTGATATTTTGGTAGCTGAATTCCAGGACCAGCAGGTTGCCTATTTTTCCTGCAATACTGTTGCACATGTTGGAAGCATGTTAGCTTCCAAACTAAATTCAAACTATTTACGTGCCCTGAGTTCACATATCCCAATATACCGCCATGTTTAATTTATTTCAAATAGAAGAGAATGAATGAGCTGGGAGGGACCTTAGAGGTCTTCTAGTCCAGCCCCTGCTCAAGCAGGAGAACCTATATCATCTCAGACAAGTGACTGTCCAGTTTCTTCTTAAAAACTTCCCAGTATTGGAGCAGCCACAATTTCTGGAGGGAAGCTGTTCCATTGGTTAATTATTCTCAGTTAGGAAGTTTCTCCTCAATTGCAGGTTGCTTCTCTCCTGGATTAGTTTCCATCCATTGTTTCTTGTCTTACTTTCTGATGCTTTGGGGAATAATTTGACCCCCTCTTCTTTGTGGCAACCCCTCAAATACTGGAATGCTGCTCTCATGTCACCCCTAATTCTTCTTTTTTCTAGACTAGCCAGATCCAAATCCTGCAGCCATTCTTCTATGTCAGGGGCCTCCAAACTTGGTAACTTTAAGACTTGCGGACTTCAACTCCCAGAATTGAAGCTGGCTGAGGAATTCTGGGAACTGAAGTCCACAAGTCTTAAAGTGGCCAATTTTGGAGACCTCTGTTCGATGTTTTCATCTGTAGGCCTTTGATCTTCTTAGTTTCTCTAAAATGTTTTGCTTTCCTTTTTCTGCCACATCCCCCTTCCATAATGTGGCCTTCATCTTCTCCCCAACCCACCTCAGAAGCAGGTCTAGGCCAACAGCTCTGGAGCTCCTCATGGTCTTCTCCCTAAAAAACCAACAAGTTAATGTGTTTCGCCAGTCTTTTTGTTGGTGAACTGTCAGGGGACTTGCATTGGCCATTCTAGGCCAAGTGAAGGCATGTCCCCTTTCCTTCCATTTGGGGGACACGGGGAGAGTCCCTTTCCCTGGACCCAACAAGCACCTGAGCTTCCTCAACCCAGAGACAGCAATGAACCAGTTGAGATGTTGGACCATGAAGTGGGAGAAAACAATCTGCCTTTATCTCACCTCATGGTTGAACTCCCCCACCATCCTGGCCCCATCAGCTATGGCTTGGTCCGTTATGGACTCTGGTTGAGAACCTCTTGTCAGGATTCCATGATCCTCCACCCCTCTGGGTGTATCATAATCCATATTCTCCAACGAAACACGTCCATAGCCAAGAGTCATCAATCATGTTCTCCAATTAGAGATTTGTGTGGCAGAAACTTCAGTCACCTAGTTACAATCTCTGTAAAATATGAATGGAATGCACTTTCGATTTCAAACTGCTGCATTGCTCTTTCATACTCCTTTCCCCACCTTCTTTCTGTTGGCAACTATAAAACGGGCATAGAAATGTTTTGTGAATTGACACTCTGGTCTACATCAGTAGTCTTAGTTGCACTCTTGGGTTAGATAACCCATAAGGTCCTTCCAATGCACGGGTTTTGTGGTTCTATGTCCCTTCTCTTCTGTGAGCCATTTTTGAAGACTTTGCACATTTTCTTGTAGGCTCTGGGGGGCATTAAAAACTGCTGTAGCAACAAAGAAATTTAGTTCCAAAGTCACATTCTGGGACACAGGATCTGGTTTAAATTAAGCCTTGCAGATGGATATTTGGATGAAGAGCAGCCTCTACAAACATGTTACAATAAGAAGACAGCAAGGAGCCCATTTTTTCCCCCTATCGAAATGACTTTCCATTGTTATTTTCTCCTTTATAGTTAAGAAAACTGGAATGTTGCCATTGTAAGATATGCTCATTTATTTATCCACATTTCTTTGAAGAACCTTAGTGGGTTGACGTAGTCTCTCCTTCTTCAGCTGAGAGACAAAATGACAGAGCCACAGTCACTGTGAGACTTACAGGATGGAGCAGGAACCTTGACATCTGCTTTCTCTGGTGTGTTGTGCATCCTTTGGGTGTCTGTTGTAGCACAGAAAAAAAAAGAGACAAGCTCTCCAGACAGGCCTGGGCATGTTTACATTCACCACAATGGTAGTGACTGTGGGTGCAAGGGAGCTATGCAACAAAGCCACAACCCTCCTACATGAGAGAGGTTCGCAACATGGTTTTCTGTGCAACCCAGTTGGCTCGTCGTAGCTGCCTACTTATGTCCTGAACTGGGCGTACTTTAGAAATATCTCCCTGGTCCATGGAGGGTTCCTTAGCTTGAGTGACCCTAGAGAAGTGAACTGTCAGGGCTCTGGTAGTTACTCCATTTAAATCGTGAGTCTCTAGCCAGATTCCCAATGCTTAAAGATTTATTAGTAGTAGACATGCCGGTGCTGCCTGTGTGTAGCCAACTCTGAGACACATCATTCATTGTCACCCTTGACCCTGGTTTCCCCCTCCCCTACCCCCTGGGTGCGTCATAAATCATATTCTCCAACAAGACACATCCATAGCCCAGAGTCATCAGTCAGGCTCTCCAGTTAGAATTTTGCACGGCAGAAACTTCAGTCACCTAGTTACTATCTTTGAAAACATTTATGGAATGCGCTTTCGGTTTTACAAGCTGCTGCACTGCTCCTCCTTTCCTTTCTGTTGGCAACTCTAAAAGGCCAGAGAAATATTTTATGAGTTGACATGAACCTTTTGCAGACAGACCATCAGCTTGTTCCT
The DNA here is from genome assembly GCA_023653725.1 of Bungarus multicinctus. NCBI lineage: Eukaryota > Metazoa > Chordata > Lepidosauria > Squamata > Elapidae > Bungarus > Bungarus multicinctus. The sequence goes on along the minus strand of CM042837.1, from coordinate 1,135,450 downwards.
CTGTGTTTGTGGGGAGGTGAGGAAGATGTCTCAAGTGTTTGGTGAAGGTCCCTGGGAAACCTTCAAAATATTCCTGTTGGGGTTGGTCACAAGTCTTAAAGTGGCCAAGGCTGGAGACCCCTGTCATAGATGGATGGTGTCTTTTTCCTCTCATATGTCAGGCAAGAGGGTACTTTAATTTCTAATGTTATAACATCAATGTGTTTTTGTGCACTGCAGCTTCTGCCTCTGTTGCAAACTGATTTTTGTCTTGTGCCGATCTTGTGACGGATATGTGATGCCGTTTCCTTGTTTTACAGGGAAAGCTGGATGCCCTCTGGGTTCTTCTGAGGAAAGGCTACGACAGGGTGTCCGTCATGCGACCACAGCCAGGAGACAAGGTACCCTTCACTCAGGGCTGCATACAAATTCTCTGAGTTTCTCTCTTTCCTAAGTCGGCCATTTTAAAATCTGCGGACTTCATCTCCCAGAACTCCCCAGCCTGCCAGGAATTCTGGGGAGGAATTCTGAAATCCACACAATTTAAAGTGGCCAAGTTTGAGAAACACTGCTGTAAATGTTGTCAGAGAATTGCCATGTGTAATAGGATTGAAGGGGGAAAGTTATTAAATATATGAGAAAAAAGTGCATTTATATATAAATATACTTATGGAATTTAGTTATGTAAAATTACATTTTAATTCATTTCATACAATAGTTGATTTTCTCCTGTTCCCTTCCACTTATTGGAATATGACCCTCTGCTCAAAAGCCAACCCCAAAAGATTGTGTATCTCTAATGAACATACATACACATAATGAAGTAACTGAGGCCAAGTTAGAAAAGAAACCATTTTGGTGTAGCTATTCACTAAAAACAAAGACTTGGTGATATTAAAAAGCCTTTGACTTGTCTGCAACTTAAAGGCAAAATGGTTTTGATCAAGAATGACTCCAAATATTTAAAACAATCAATAACTGTGTAATTTCCATCTTAGAATAGTTATTTGGGATTTGGGGTTTTTAATCTTGTGGGACTATAAAAAGTCTGCGTGACAAGGGATTTTCAGCTGTTAGGCAATTCAGACTGGAGATTTTCTGGAATGTTCTTCTGCTTGAGAAAGAGGTTGGACTAGAAGACCTCCAGGGTCCCTTCCAACTCTGTTATGGTGTATTGTTTGCCAGACAGATCCTCGCTGTGCAAGCAGCTTAGCCCCAGGGCTACTGATTATCTGAATCTGTTTCCTGTTCCTTTAAATTTTGTTCCATTGAAAAGCTGCTAAAGGTCCCTTGGGAGCAGTTTTATAACAAAGGAATGATGTAAGAATTAAGGCTAAAGAGATACAAATGCTGCTCTATTATATCTGCGCCAAGCATTCCGGATATTTTTGCCTTTTACTTAAACATGCATTTTCTATAATGTGAGCAGAAAAGCTTCTTAGAAAAACGTGTATTTTCTATGAAGCATTTTCTTGCTGTCTCACAAATTTCAAATGCTCCGATAGAAACCAGGAAACCGTGTCCTTCTCTGGGATACACACACCCACACACACACACAACTCGGCCTCTTCTTACAGATCCTGGTTTTATTCTTTCTCTTTGACTCCAATTTCCCTTTTGGATTGGAGAGCCACCCTAGGGTGCTGTCACCAGCGCTGGTCACCAAATTACCAGGATGGCAGCCACTACCACGTGGCAAGAATAAAGGGCAAATCTTCCATCATGTGGTTGTAAGCTCACAATTTGACTTTTATGGGCGGAGGGGGGGACACCCCTGGCTTGGCCTGCTTCCAGTGGCAAAGAGGACTCTGGGACGTGTTCCTCAGCCCATGCTTCCCAGCCTGAGGCAGAATTGTTCTTTTGATGCTGCTTGCGAGGCAAAAGGCAAATCACATTTCTGAAGCTCATTTTCAAGGACAGGGCTGAGCAAAGTTGTGAAATGCGTTTCCTTGGGAAAGGATGCCACCAAGCACAGCTGTTTGCAATCAGAGCGAAGGACGATGGTCACATGGCGGCTTATGGTTGGCTCGCATTTGCAAGGGCCGACGCTTGCAATTTTCTTGGCATTAATGAGGTTATTTTTACTTTCAAGAGGATAGCTGAACGCCCATGTGCCTTCCCCACCTTAAAAGAGACACCAGGGCTGTCTCCCCCCCCATAACAAGATTATTAATAGGATTGGGAATGGGGGCCTTAATTAATGGGGCAACCACTTGTGGGATTCTGCAGCTGTGTTTTGCATTTGCATGATAAAACAGTGGCTTTTTAAGGTGTCTGTTAGCCAGCTATCAAATGTGTTCCAGCTCAAAGCTTCAGGGGCTCTTAAAGCTGTCCGAAAAAAAACTATTTTATCTCCCCCCTCCTTCCAGTCTCTGCGTTAAAAAGAAAAATTGCTAACAGCACAGTCTTTCTTGCTTGCAAAATAAGGCATGGAAGGACTTACATTTTCAAGAGCTGATATTCGTTGCTATCTATGAATATTTATTGCTTTCTATATAAAATACAATCCTTTAACTCCCAGGTAGCAATAAATACAGGTAGCCATCAATTTACACTACAGCACTTCAGTTGGTGATGGTTCGAAGTTACAATGTCACTCAAAAAGTGACTTCCTGCTGGCCTCTCCAATGACTTTGTGGAAAGCCAGCAGGAAAGGCCACAAATAGCGATCAGGTGATCACAGGATGCCCCGATTATTGAAAATATAAAATAAAAATAGAAATAATAAAGAATAGGAATAGAAGAGAAGAAGATGGAATGGAATGGAATAAGAATAGAACAGGAACAGAATAGAGCTGGGAGGGACCTTGAAGGTCTTCTAGTCCAGCCCACTGCTCAAGCAGGAGAACCTATACCATCTCAGATAAGTGACTGTCCAGTCTCTTCTTAAAAATCTCCAGTGATGGAGCACCCACGATTTCTAGTGGCAAACTGTTCCAATGGTTAATTGTCCTCATTTTAGGAAGTTTCTCCTTAATTCCAGGCTGCTTCTCTCCTTGATTAGATTTCATCCATTGCTTCTTGTCTTGCCTAAAATATTCTACTCTACTCTGTTCTACTCTACTCTTTAACCAGTGGAACGACTTGCCTCCAGAAGTTGTGAATGTTCCAACACTGGAAGTTTTTAAGAAGAGATTAGACCAGCCATTTTGTCTGAAGTGGTGTAGGGTTGGACTAGAAGACCTCCAAGGTCCCTTCCAACTCTGCTATTCTCTCTTCTCCTCTTCCCACGGCATTGGGAATTTGCAATGTGTTCTGTGTTTGCATTGGCCTGCCTTAAGGTCTCATTTTTGCTTGTCTTTCAGGGTCGCTGCATTAACTTCACCCGAGTGAAGACATCCCAGGCGCCCCCCAGATACCCCCTCAACAACTCCTACCACCCTCCATCCCCACCCCCGGCCCCAGCTTACAACCCTCCCCCCCTTGCCCCCATCTACACGCCCCCATCCCCAAGCTCCCCCACCCCTTCCCCCCCTTCCACGCTGCTTCCGCCCCCTCCTCATGCTCCTCCCCCCAACCGGGCTCCTCCCCCTTCCCGACCCCCTCCCCGCCCTTCCATCTAAAGGCCCAGCCGCTCTCCCCCAGAAGCACTTCGGCGGCCATTTCTCACCAGACTGTTTCGGTTCCACGAACAGAAGTGGCCTTTTGCGTTCTGGGCAACGAAAAGAAGAAACTCCTTTTTATCGTTACTTTTTTTTAAAAAAAAAAGAAAGAAAAGAAACTCTGATGCCTCAACTTGACTGGAAATCTCAAATCCCCCGTTTTCAGTTCCAAAAGAATCTTTGCAATTCCTAGGAAGGAAGGAAGGAAGGAGGGACGGAAGGAAGATTGCAGGATAAAGACAGGAGAACAGCATCCCTGGGCAAAGCCAACAGAAAATGGCTTTCCCCATGAATTAGTGGTGGGAATGTCTTGAGAAGATCCTTCTTGGGATCACAGAATCCACTTGCAGCCCAACACAAGGCCGTTCCTACCAACTGGGCCGATGCTGCTGGCATCTTCTACCGGGGGATGATATTTTTCATGGGTATAAACTGGGTGTGTTGCTGCAAGAAGTACAGGATACGACAACGGATGGAGGGCAGAGACTCCAAGGGCCTCTTACTTTGCAAAACCGAAAAGAAATCCATGTAGCTCTTCGGCTAAGAACAGGTAATCGAGGAAGTTGGAGAGCCAGACTAGAATGGGAAGACGTTCCACCATCTTCTGAGGAGACATTGGCAGACATCCTGTGCTAATTTCTGAACACCTGAAAGCATCAAGGAGCAGCTTATTTTATAGGGAAAACACAAAACCGCTGAAAATAACGCCGAACATGCTCTCCTCCTCAGGTTGTTCTTAACGGAGGTGACCAAATGGGTCAAATTCTGGGTGAAGTTTCCTGCTGGCCAGCTTAGAAAAATAACCAACCCAGATTGACCGCGGGTCACCAGAGTCAACCAGGGTGAGATACAGAGAACTGGATTAACATGGCAATTATACACACCGAGTGGTTGTTTTTTTTCCCCTTTTATTCTGAATAACTATGGTTAGAACACGGATTGTCGGACTCCCAGGTATGGTTTATATTATGCAATTGCTCTGCTCTAAGCCAGAGTCCTGTGCAGGGAGAGGGGGTTCAGACAGCGTTGTTTCCGTTTCTTTGTCCGCTGCTGATTTCCTTTTTCCATTTTTTTGCTGGTTTTTCTCTTGCCATAAAAAGAGCAATCAAGAAGAGAAAATGAAAGAATGAAAAGGCTTTTGGTAGTGCTGAAAAACGATTGGCTTTTTGGAGATGATAAAAGATGGGTTTTTTCCCCCAAGCGGGTTCATATATGTCGATGTGGCTTTGTGGATTGTGCGGTGAATGTCTAGAAAGAGAGCGCAGGCAGAGAGAATTTTTCTAGATTGTGTTCTAGATCTCAGTCTTAAAGATATATTTTCCGGGAAATGGAAAGAGAAGGCAGAAACAGATCTGATGATGTTGCCCTGGTTGGGTTCAGTCACCAGATTAGCCTAGGTTAAAATGGAATGGAATCAGTGGTAGGATTCATCCGGTTTACACCGGTTCACAAGAACCGGTTGTTAACTTTCTGAGCAGTTTGGTGACCTGATTGTTGGAAGAAATCATTAGGGCGGAGAACCGGTTGTTAAATTGTTTGAATCCCACCACTGGATGGAATACAGAGTCTTCAACTTACGATGACCACAATTGAGGCCAAAATTGATGTTACTAAACAAGACAATTGTTAAGTGAGTTTTGTCCCATTTTACAACCTTTCTTGTTGCAACGGTCGTATGTGTGGAACACGGTCACAAGTCACTTTTTCAGTGCCATTGTAACATTGGTCACTAAATGAACGGTTTTAAGTCAAGGACTGCCTGTGTTTTGTAATTCAGACATCCCATCAAACCAGAGTTTGGTTGAGCCGTTTGGGCAGAGTAGCTTACTTTGCTTATCCTAGGTTTAAGGTTTCATGGGGAGGTGACATTCAGCCAGTGTGTAATTGTCACCTTCAGGTTTGGCCTCTAAAATTCTGGGTGGCTTGGGACTGTTCTGATTGTGATGGATAGAAGAAAAATAGAAAATAACTTGCAAATGAGGAATGCAGGAGGTTGCATTGTGTGCAAAGCACACCCCCACCTCTGCAAAGTGAGATGTGAAAGTCAGTTTTTGTTTTTAAAGAATGGACCAACTCATGGAGGTCCTTTTGGGAGTTCCTGCCTGGCTTTTGACTGCACATTACCATGATTAAACTCTGTAGGATCTTTTCTAAGGCTGAAGCTCTCAACCTGATCTATTTTCATGCCAGCAGAGACAGAGAGTTTCCCAGTGATCCACTCACAACAAAGCAAAACTGTAAAACAAGCGACAGTCTCTGCTCGTTCCGTCCTCAAAGGACGAAAGGACAAAGCATGGAAGGAGACGGTTGATGTTAAGCATGAAAAAAACAATGTTCCTCAGAGGGGAAAATCTATTTTATTGGAGGGAGGGACACTTACCCAGAGCTGCTTCTTCAGCACCACAGAAAAGACCCAATTGCTCTTTTCCATGGATCTTCCTTCCAGCTGCTGTCTCTGCAGGCAGAACAGTGAATACCCACTCTCCCAACACACACACACACAAACACACACGCACACCTGTTTGGCCTCTGCCATGTGAACTCCCTCTCGGGAAATATCCTTCCTTTGGGATCCATTTGATCACCCAGGTTTACCTCTTAGGGAAGCCATGACACCCGGTTTGGCTGGTTAGCAACGGTTGGGGGCCACAATCGACTTGAGTAGCTAATCTGGGTTTGTTCCAGATGGGAGCTTGTTGGAATAAATCAAGAAGCCGACAGGGAAGGATGGGAACTCCAGAAAAGGAGCTCCATGGTTTTGTCAGGCTGTGTCAGGAAGACGAGCGAGATCCCCAGCAGAGGGGAAGTCAAGTCGGTGGTCCCAAACTCTTGTGATCGATCAATCAATCAGAATAGAGCTGGAGGGGACCTTGGAGGTCTTCTAGTCCAGCCCCCTGCTCAAGCAGCAGACTCTATACCCTTTCAGACAGGTAGCTGCCCAGTTTTTTCTTAAACAGCTCCCAGGGATGGAGCACTCATAACTTCTGGATCAAAGCTTTACCTTTTGATGTCTTATTAAAAAAAAAAGGTTGGATCTTCCATTGCATGGGCCCCCCCTCTTGACTTTGCCCCCTCCCCACGGATAGCCTCTCTTCAGACTGCACTCAGAAATATTATCGCTGTAGTCATGTCGTGTATAGTTGATCCACAGTGCCTCAAAATGTGCTTTGAAAAACAACCCCAGCATATTTTTTATTATTATTATTATTGCTAACTGCACAGGGACAGCTTGAGAGGGAGTGCAATTTTAAATAGCATCTGGTTTTATTAAACATTTTCGTCTTCTCAATTCTAGACTCAAAAAGAATATAAATTCCTAGGGGGAGGTGGGGAGAGTACAAAATAGTAATAATTTTTTAAAAAGTGTAAATCCAGACAAAAGAAGATACACAAATACAAAGAGGCATGAATCCTGGGCACAAAGCAAAATAACAAATCTGTGGTGTATATATTATTATTGTGTGCTTGCCATATTTTAAATGGAAGCATTTCCTATTCTGTGTGGATAAAAGGTCTTGGGGGTTTTTTTTCACATTGTAGTAAATTATTATAAAGCCAATGATATTTCATGGCATATTATTGTATCAAGCTGTGCTTGTTTATGTTTTTCCCCTCTTTATGGTTGTATTGCTTTTATTGATGTATAAATACTGTCTGTAAATGACAAGCACCTCCTTCACAAAGCATTAAGTGTGATCACCGGCCATCTTCCACCCAACCAGCGACAAAGCTGGTAGGACAGCAATTGAGGGCTTGTGTGGAGACCCTGCCCATTCCTTGCCCTGAACTTCCGTTGATTTGGATCAGGGGTCCCCAAACTCGGTCACTTTTAAGACTTGTGGACTTCAACTCCCAGAATTCTCCAGCCAGCTGACTGGAGAATTCTGGGAGTTGAAGTCCACAAGTCTTAAAGTGGCCGAGTTTGGAGACCTCTGATTTGGATGAAGTCACATTGCAGGAGAAACCCCTCCCCCCCTCACGGTAGGGGAGAACTACCCACAATAGCACAAGCCAGGACTCGAGAAAGCAATAGAGCTTTGCATATTGGGAAGGGCTTCTGTGCATCCTCCCTCCCTTGGGAGATAGCTTTCTCCAGGTGGACCTCCTGCAGAAGCACTTCGAAGCGTTCTCCTACCCCATCTCAGGGACGAAAAAGAAATCCAGGGGTCATCCTTGGAAGCCATATTTTACCTGGATGCTTCTGAGGCTGCCATATTTAGTGCCTGGGAATTTTGGAGGGGGGATTTAGTAGAGTTGGAAGATTAGACTCAACAATATTTTCTCAAGAGAGTCAAAGACAAGTTGCCCTGCACCTGGAGGGGAGCGAATGGAAGAATGTCTCCCATTGGGACATAGATTTCATTGGGCCATGTGATGGACCAGTAGGTGCAGGGGATGGATCTTTGATTTCTCTTTTGGGAAGGGAAAACTTGGAACTCTCAAATTTGGGTTTTCCCAGATGTGCCAATATGACAACTCCAATAAAATGCAAGTTTGAGGAAATGCTTGTCTCAGGGTTCATTGGATTGGAGTTGGGTTTGTTGGAACGCTGACACCAGGCAGCTGCTGTTACAGATGGCGCCCAACACTTCTTGACAAGGTGTTGCATGTCTCAGCAGAATGAACTGTTTGCAAGACCGGAACCCAAGCAATGCTTGAGTAGAAACTTTCCACGTATAAACGGGATGTCAGCATTCCAAATAATGGACCCATAGTAAGCAGAACTCCAAGGTAGGCAGCTTCCTCAAAGGACAGTTTATTGGATACTTCAGGCTGTCACAACTGGTGAAAGCCAACTCTGAAATTTCCCACGGCTTTCCCCTGATTAACAGTAGAAGTTTCCCCTTTCCCAAGTCACCATCATGCTGTTCAATCTAGGTGCTGGCCAGTTGCTTGGTTACTTGCTCCTCCTCTGGCCAGCCACCTGTGAGAATGTCCTTGGTTCCCACAGGAAAACTTAAGCCAGGTTCAATTCAGGGTCGACACGGAGGCTTCCAAGATGTGACGATGTCGATAAGAGCACCCAGGACTGAGAAGCCAAGACAGGAAGTGCTGAACTCGGCTCGGTGACACTTAATGTTATGTGATAGTGAGGTTGAACTGGGGTAGTAGTACAATGTATGGGCAGTCAGTACTGTGTAGGTTATTTTCTCTTACTAGGAAGTCTCATTGTATTAAATAATGCAAAATAATTCCTTGCAGAATGGAGCAAGATCGGATTCAATTGAATAGCACTGCAGGGTTTTTTTTCCTCATACAATTTTTGGATACATTGCATTCTTTGAAAAATTTTTTTACAGATGACAACAGATCAATTTTGGTGAACTCAATACGTCATCCATGGGATTATGAATTCAAAGTGTCAGAGTGGTCCAGGGACCCCTGCTTGAGTAGGGGGTTGGTCTAGAAGACCTCAAAGATCCCTTCCAACTCTGCTCCTCCACACCCAACCCAGTGGGCCCAATGCAGGAGACAAAACAGGGCCACCAATTTGGCACTGTGGGAAGATCCAGTGGAAACAGCAAACGGGCAGCTGGTACAGTGGGGTGGAGATCAGGCAATTTGTGATTCTTCAACCAGCATAAAGAAATTATTCTGGGTCTTTGGCTTGTTTGCATGAGTCATTTTTTTTTAATGCAGTCATTATTCTGTCAGTTCTGATGTTATTAAAAAAAAAATAATCCGAGCGTTGGTTTTGATGTTCAATTTGTAGGGGGGAGTGGGGGGGAAGGAAGTGATGAATAAGGCAGCTGGCTTGGAACTCATACAGCAGCCCCTCCCTTTCCTGCTCCCCCCACCCCAAAAATATTTGTTCTTGTATTTGTGGATACAACCTCAACCAGCTGAATAATTTACACCATTGAATTAATAGCTTTATAGGCCGTCGGCTCAGTTGATGTTTATATGTACAGTTTTAATTTTAAAATATCACATTTGAGGGATCATGGAGAGCATTAAGTCCAACTTACTGATCGGTGTATAAATCCCACATTCATATCAAAGACTTTCCAACGAACAGCTGTGTAGCCACCTCAGCCTGACCACACACACACACACACACACACGCGCGCGTGCAATGTTGTTAGTTTCTTGTCATGCAAATATGGAGATTTTCCCAATGTTCAACCAGAACGACTTAAACATCACAAGTGTTGGGACCACACAGGCTGTTCCATCAGCCACATGAGTTATGCTGCTTAAGAACATCTGAAGTATTCACAGACCAAACTCAGTTGAAGGAGTGTGTCTACTGGCCCAGAGGGCAGGCCCCCTCCCCAAGAGATGGACCACATTAACAGCCCACCTGGCACCTTTGCCAAGAATGCAGGGCATTCTTTGAAGAGGTTCTGCAGATTCAGCCCAACTGGACCAATTTGGGAGGTGACCGACTGGCCACTGGCGGAATTCCTCGAAAGCTGACTCTGTGGAATATGAAGCCTCTCCAAAATTGCAAATATCTGCAAAAAAATATTTTTTGACAGAAAAAAGTTTGGGAAGAAGATGGTGGCTGCAGTAGTAGTGTGAATATGTATGCCTAGTTTATATGAAAAGAAGGACTGGGAGAGACATGATAGCAGTCTTCCAATATCTCAGGGGCTGCCCCCCAAAGAAGAGGGAGTCCAGCTATTCTCCAGAGCATTTGAAGGCAGGACAAGAAGCAACAGATGGAAACCAATCGAGGAGAGAAACAACTTGGAACTAAGGAGAAACCTCCGGACAGTTAGAACAATCAACCAGTGGAACGACTCGCCTCCAGAAGTTATGAATGCTCCAACACTGGAACTTTTTAAGAAGAGATTAGATAACCCTTTGTCTGAAGTGGTGTAGGGTTTCCTGCCTAGGCAGGGGGTTGGACTAGAAGACCTCCAAGGTCCCTTCCAACTCTTCTATTCTAATTCTATTCTATCCTATTCTATTCCAATTCCGATTCTATTCTAATTCTATTCTGTTCTATTTTCTATTCTATTCTAATACAGCTTTGATCTCTTTTTTTAGATGTGTAAAAATGGGGTGAGGCTTCAGTAACAGTTGGGGGACAAAACCCTGCCAAAATAATATACCCCGAGAAGCCTCATGGCAGGGGATTCCTAAAATGAGTCCAACCAGGGATTTCAAAGTCAGGGGTCAGGATGAAATGGGAGGCCTCTCCACCTTTTACAATGCTTCACCCAAACTCACCTCAGACCAAATCTGGGTCATGGATGGTGCCACTTGCCCCTCAAGGAGCACCACGGGTCAAGAAGGCTCAAGGAAGGAGGATTACGCCACTTGTCTTTATTCAAAGAGCAAGGTACAAAAAAACAAAACAGAACCGGGAGAACCACCAAAAAAGTTATACACAAAAGGATCTACATGGTCCCATCAACCAAGACAAGCCGAAGTATCTACATTCAGAAGAAGAAAAGGAAGCAATGCCCAGGTGCGCTCCCCAAGGCCCAAGCCAGTGTTGAATTGAGTCTATGACACAAGGGTAGGTGGTCTTGGAGCAGTGGTATCCTACCTCTCCGGCTTTGTGGACAGGGGAGGGGAGGGGAGCTGTGCGCACCAGCTCCAGGGTGGGCACTCGTGTCTGTGCGCAGGAAGCTCATGTCCGTCGCTTGCACACATTGGGAGCTTCCCCTGCACGAACACAGTGCCCGCCACTCGCACAAACACAACACGCTTCGCCTGCCACTCGAGCAGCCTGGTTCCAAATGGGCCACGGGGCGATGCTTGGGCCTTGGTCCCGGGTGGGTGGGGGACCCCTGCCCTGGAGAACGTCGGCCTTGAGGGGGAAAGCGCTTCGGCTTCCAGGGAATCCCCTCTCCTCAACAGAGTCATGGCTTTCCTGGGGTGAGGGTGGGCAAGTTGGAAGCATGGGGAAGGCTTCTTGCAGAAAGGGAAGCAGGAAGAGCCCTATAGAAGCAGGGGCCTCCAACCTTGGCCGCTTTAAGACTTGTGGACTTCAACTCCCAGAGTTCCTCAGCCTGAGTTGGAGTCCACAAGTCTTACAGTGGCCAAGGTTGGAGGCCCCTGCTTCTAGAGCACTGATGGCAAACCTTTTTGTTGTGGCGATAGCACGCACACGTGTGTGCCGGCACCCACAATGCAATGCGGCCTCCCCTGCATATGCACACGCAAGACCCTTGTCCTGCCCCCTTACCTGCCCTGCGCATGTACGCACCTCCCAGCTGATTTTTGGCCCATTTGAGGCCGTTGTCGCTCACTTGGGAAGCCTCTGTAGCCTCGGGAAGCCGAAAAATGGGCATTCTGGAAATACCGGAAGTGCCCGTTTTCAGTCTCCGGAGGGCCTCTGGAGCCCAGGGGAAGCTGTTTTTGCCCTCCCGGAGGCTCGAGGGAAACCTCTGCAGCCTCGGGAGGCCGAAAAATGGGCCCGTTTATCAGCCTCCAAATACCGGAAGTGACGAAACCGGCCTGTTTTTTGGCCTCCCGAGGCTGCAGAGGCTTCTCTTGAGGGCGAAAATGGCCTCAAATGGCCCAAAAATCAGCTGGGAGATGCGCACATGCACAGTGCAGGTACATTTGGCTGGGGCTCGCGTGCCTGCACAAATGGCTCTGCGTGCCAGCTGTGGCATGCGCGCCATAGGTTCGCCATCACGGTTCTAGAGCTTTCCCGTAGGGCTTGGCCTCCCTCCTGGCCTTGTATGTCATCTGGCTTCCAGTGGAGAAATAGGCCACAACAGCTGGGTCCTATTTGTTCCTGCTCAGCGCATTCTCCCTGCCAGGGGCTCCCCTGGCAGACTTAAAGAGTAGCGGAGACGAGGAGTTTTGACTACGTTACAGGCAGCTCAGATGGGAACCCAGCAGCCCCAAGGAAGGATGGAGACCAAGCATCTGGACAATACACAAGTTGCAACATTGGCCAAGAAACTTCTTTTTAATAATAAAATTTTCTCAACTTTCCAGTGTTTACTACAAACTACCCTTTTCTTCACAAGTGAAAGCATTCTATTAGGATGAATCTACATGCCGTAGAAGACTACTCTTAGCAAGCGGTCCTTAAATTAGCTTCCGACTCATGGATGCTGCTGGTCATTTTCCCCTCCCACCCCCCAAGTGCACAGTGAGGAAGGAAGGATGTGTCACCCCTATTCCTGGGGTCTTCAAACTCGACAGCTTGAAGACTTGTGGACTTCAACTCCCAGAATTCCTCCTCCAGTCATGTTAGCTCAGGAATTCTGGAGTTGAAATCCCCAAGTCTCAAACTTGCCGAGTTTGGAGACCCTGGCTCTATTAGGATATTTTCTTATCCAACAAAAGGGTGCCAAGAACAGGCCAAGATTCAGCTTACCTTTATATTCTGACAGAGTTTAAATTTCTGTTGAGTTTCTGGGCAATTTGCCTTTTCTCCATTCTAGAACTACATCAGTGAAAAGCCCTTTTTAGTGCCAATGTTTGCCCCATTAACTAATGAGAAGGAAGTTGAAGGGTGGCAAATATTGGTCACTCTGGATTTTTATTATGTTCACATCCTCTCTCGATTTCGGAGCTACATGATGCTTCCCGAAGCATCTATTTATCTTTGGTCCTGTCCTTCTCTGCTGTATTCCTCCCTCCCTCCCTTCCCCTCCTTCTTTTCTTTCTTCCATCCATCCATCCAACTTCCTTCCTTCCATCTTTTCTCTGTCCCTTCTTTCCCTCTTCCCTTCTTCTCTCCTCCCTCCCTCCCTCCCTTCCCCTCCCACACACCAGGTGATCTATCAGTCTACACACACCTTGTAGCGTTCTTCCCTCCACTAAATCTAAAACTGAAAAATGATTTTAGAATCATTTTAGCTCCCTTGCCCACCGCAGAAGTATCAGCATCATATCCACAAGTCCAGAAGGGCTGGGCTGGTTTAAAAGATTGTTTGGAGCAAATCGATTTGGACTGAAAGGAATTCTGCCCATTTCTGATAATTGGGGAAGCACAGAGGGGCCCTGAAGTACAAAAATGCACCAGGATTTTGACGGAAGCCTCGCCTTCCAATTCAAAATCCACCGGCGTTTCCCCCTTTTTTAATCAGGAAAAGGAACGACATGCAGAGCAGACTGAAAATATATCCCGATGGAAGACTCAGCTCCCTTCTTCGTCCCTGGTTATCCTGATTCACTGGAAGAGACCTTCTCCAACTCCACCCACCAGACACCTTCCCTGATCGAGGGAAGCAGGACTCAAGAGCTGCCCAGCCAGCTGTGGGTTCTCATTCAGCCACACCGGTTCAAATCCAGACTCCCCCCACCCACCCACCCATTGCACCTTCAAAGGCTGGCGATTCTTTTTAAATCCCTTGAAAAACGGAGATTTTTTACCTTACTTGGAGAAAAGGGATTTCTGTGCTTCTCGCTTAAATGCGCCAAGGTTAAGTCAACCTACAGTCATTTGACTTGACTCCCATTAAAAGGCTGGCACAGGGCCTTCACTTGAGAAGGACTAGCTAGGCAAGCCTCTGTTTAGGGACTGGTGAGGGGAGCAGAGAGGTATTTTCACCCCCTTGTGAAAAAGTTGAAGGCGTGACACCAAACTCCAAAACGCAGGTCTGTGCGACCGAGGACCCACCACAAACGCTCACAGAACCAATGTCTGGGATGCACAGGCTCCAGTAATGTCGACTAACTGGAGGGTGGGGAGGTGTGTGTGTGTGGGGAGGAATGCAGTGGCCAACAGAAACGTTGGAGCCCAACAAAAAGGGTCCACCCAGACTCTCCCAATGGAGCACTTATGAGAAAGAAGGGATTTTTGAGCCCGTCTCCCTCGTGTGCAATTTCATTTCCGTATCTCTGCACGAGCTCAACACTCTTGAATGTCCTACAGATAACTAGGAAATGATGCAATTTTATATAACTGATTTGAGGATTTTACAATAAACAGGTTTTTTAAAAAAAAATAAGGAGAAAAAACCCAGGACTCTTGACTTCGCTGCCACTGATCCATGCTAACCAGGAGCTTTGTGGCTTCAGCTCCTAACTATCACAAACGCAACAATTACAGTATAAACGTTTTTCTATATCGGAAGTAAGATTTGGTCACGGGAGAAATGTTTTTAAAATCAGCGTTTTTCGGTACCAAAAGTGAAGGAGGAGGGGAGGGGAAATCCCTTGTGTCAATCTTGGGCGAGCACCTCATTCAACCGTGACAGATTTGGCCAAGTTTCTTGGAAAGTCAACCTGGAAGAAGGAAAAAGCATATACACAACCTGTTAAAATCTTTGTCGTGGCAGGAACTAAGGATGTTTGATGGTTCCGCAACACAGGCTTACTCAGAAGTCACGAATACCTGTTCTCACATCCCCAGGAATTTGCTGGGACCACTTAATCCTGCTGACATCATAGCCTGAAGTGAGCTGGAATGGTGTAGTACAGGGGTATCAAACTTGATTTCATTGAGGGCCACATCAGGGTGGTGTTTTGCCTTGGGGGAGGGGGGCATGGCCAGCTCAATGTCATTCGTGCCAGGGGTGTCTGTGGTAGCCAGAGCGCTTTGCCAGCGAAAAAGGGCTCCCAAGCTCCGTTTTCAGCTGGGGCGGCCTCTCCTGCAACCCTCTACCTGCAAGAACAGGTTCCCAAACTCCATTTTCGGCTGGGACGGCCTTGTTGTGGCCCACCAGTGGCTAGTGGAGCTGGCAGCAGAGTGAGGAGGTTGGGGAGGAACCTGGAGACTGAGGAAGGCTTGGACGAGGGCTCTGCGTCAGAGGCAGAAGTGAGGCCAGGGCAGTCTGGCAGTCATCAGCTGCCTTCGGTCTCGGACAGAAGTGAGGCAGGGGAGCAGCTGGAGCCGGTTCCCAGCCTGCGCATGCACACAACTGCCAGAAGAAGGGAACAATTACGAACTAAGGGTCAACGTGGGAGTAAAGCCACAGGTGGATGGTGAATGGCTCCTCCCCTAGGGATGAAAAGAGGACCAAAAGGGGAGGGGGCTTTTGCAGGACACAATTTGTTCGTTGCAGCAGAGTGAAGATCTGTCTGTGCATCTCAGGGACTCTGTGCCGAGCCCTTCCTTGTCAGCACTGTATTTGCAAACATTTACTTGGCAGCTCTCCAGGCTAGATAAGGTCTGTGCTCCTAATGACACCCTTGAAAGACTGTGTGCCAGGCCTTTGGCTGAAGGTGAATGCAAGAAATTCACCTTCATTTAATAAAAGGGGTTTTGCCGGGACAAAGAGTCGGCTTTGTGCTTTTTGGGGAAGCCGAGGTCAGAACTGGCCTCCTAGAACCCTCTGCCAGCGAAAAGGGAGCTCGGGAGGGCCGAGGCACCATGGGCTGGTCCTTCTCTCTTTCCAGGGCAGCCCCATGGGCCTTGAGTTTGACACCCCTGCTGTAGTGGTTCTCACAGGAAGCCCGATGTCATGTGATTGAACTTTGGGGCTAGTCGGGAAGAGAAAACTTCGGGGAGGTTCGGGAGAGCATAACTTACATCGTAGCCTCTGAGAACGGCCAGATGGAAAGCCAGCAGCTGTAAAGGAATCACGCTGAGGATGCCCTGCAGACAATCCACCGAATGGGGAACTTTGATGGTGCGCTTGTTATTTTTGATGGTCTCGATATCTTCCTTATCACAAATCACGACAGGCCGCCCCTGTAGAAATAATAATAATCATAAACAAGTAAACACGAAGGGCATCCGTGAGGGTTGGATTCAAAAAAGTCAAAATATATGGTTGTGCCTGCCATCTTGCCCTTTTTTGGTGCCCACCCCCCTCAAAGACACCCTTGCACACACACCATTTGCTCAGGAGAACAAAATTAGATTATAGTAGGAGAAGGCGCTTCTTCAACCATTCTTTAGTTGGGGGTGTATCTCCATTTTTCTCAGGGGCTCAAGATCATCTATACAGGCTTGTTTCATTATGCTAATTGAGAACAGAAATTCCATGATGAAGGGAAACTGTGGTGAAGCTGAAAAACTACATGACTGCGCCACTTAGCAATGGCAGTTCCAACAATCTTCAGTTGCCATCACTAAGCAAAAAACTTCCGATTTCCTGCCGGCTTCCCCACTGACTTCTACAGCTTCTTGGATGAGGAACGGGAGGGGAATGGAAGCATTTATCCATCCAGTCAGAGCTGAAGAAGCTTCTGGGATGAGAAGCGAAAGGCTTTCAAAGAAAAACAAGGAAGTCCAGGTGCCTCTTGAAAAAAAAAGACGCACCTTTGGGACAATTGTGGCCTGGAGGTCTGAGAATCCCCAGGGACATCCACCCAGAAGCTCCCATGTGGGTCTCCTCCAGCTGAAACATCTTTATGAGGGGAAGATCTGCTTGGTTTTGTTAATAGGCTTGCTATTTATTTTTCATTAGAAAGGAGGTCACTTCCCAGCTGGGACGGGCTAAAATGAAGTCAGCAGGACTCATCACCTGTCTTTCAATATCCGGGGGTGTGTTTGTGTGTGTGTGTGTGTGTTGACCTTTGGCTCACCTGGCGCGCCATGACCTGCTGCAGCGCGTTCTGGCACTTGGCGTAGGTGTTGTCCCGCATGATGATCATAATGACGGGCATCAGCTTGTCCACCAGGGCGAGGGGGCCGTGCTTCAGCTCACCGGCCAAGATGCCCTCCGAGTGCATGTAGGTGATCTCTTTGATTTTCTAAAGGGGAGGAAGCCCTTCGTTAACCTCAGCCGAGAACCGACGTTCCTACTGTGGGTCGCGGGAAGGCCATGGGTGACGCTCCCACGCTGAATTCATTGGAATAAAAAGGACAACCTCTTCCCTCAGCTTGCTCCCTTCTGAAGGAAGGGGAAACCGTGAAGGAAGAAGATTGTGGACGCTTTAAGAGAAGGCTTCCACGTAGGATAGGCCAGAACAAACCTTTTGCTTTATTCTCCTATGGAGTGGGAGTGGGATGGAGAGGAGGAGGAGGAAAGGAAGGGAAGGAAGAAGGGAAGGGAAGGAAGAAGAGAAGGGAAGGAAAATGTAGGGAGGAGAGGAGGAGGATGGGGAGGAGGAGGAGAGGAAAAGGAAGGAAGAAGTGAAGGGAAGGGTAAGGAAAGAAAGAAGGGAAGGGAGAAAGAAAAGGAAAGGAAAATGTAGGGAGGAGGAGGAGAAGGAGAGGAATTGAGAGGAGAATAGGGCAGAACAGAACAGAACTCTGGCTGGGGAATTCTGGGAGTCGGAAGTCCACCCATCTTAAAGTGGCCCAAGGTTTAGATCTTCCGCTTAGATTTTGAATGCCTGCCCACATTCCGGTCTTCGGTCCCCCCACGGTTACGAATGATGGCATTTGGCAGGCTTCTCTTTTCTGCCCCCCCCCCCCCCCCCCCCCCCCCCCCCCCCCCCCCCCAAGGGACGAGGAGCATTTCCCTCCCCAACTGGTGTGGTGGCTACGGGTTCAAGAGGGTGCTCACCAGGGCGCCTTCCAGGCAGGTCGCGTAGTGATACCCCCTCCCCATAATGAGGACGGACTTCTGGTGGTAGAGCTCGGTGGCCAAATTCTGGATCTCGTCGTCCATGCTCAGCACTTCCTTGATCAAGCCTATCGAAAGCAAGGAGAGGAGGCAAGGCTTCAAACTCAGCCCGGCGAAGGAGAGCTCAGAGCCTTGAGTAAGAAGGGACTCGGTCGGCTTTATAAAGCTGCAGTCAAAGACGTACGGGCAGAATCTGTGGGTGTGGGACTCTGGTTTCTAAAATGAGGGCTCTGCATCCCATTATTTTACCTGGGCTGGCTTGTAGCTTCTCCCACGGCCCAGCTGGGCTTCCATTCCCCTCCTTCCCTCTCACCCACCCCCAATGCTAATGTCATGGATAGGTGAGGTACAGCTGTGACAGGAGCCTTGTTGTCTTCTGAATGGACAGTCAACCCAGCTTGCATGGGCTGAGTTACGTTCTTGGCATTGCATCCTTCGCACTCCCTCCTACCAACCAGTGGAAGGCCTCCAGGAGTTGTGGGGGCTCCATCCCTGGACGGTTTTCAAAAGGAGACTAGACAACCATTTGTCTGAAATGATACGGGGACTCCTGCTTGAGCAGGGGGTTGGTTTAGATGACCTCCGAAGTCCCGTCCAACTCTACTGTTTTATGTTTTGTGTTCTACCTACTCCGAAGTCAGTTCACCTCCCTTCACACAGATCTCCCTGTGCTGAGGACACACTAGTTGGTTTGCCTGCCCCCCAAAAAGGGCTGCCACGCAACTCCCACATGCTGTGATGACCCAGGGTGGGATACAAAATAAACACAGTCAGGAAAACAGGTAAAGCCTCTTTTATTCCTTCAACTTGGCTTCAAAGCTCCAAATATTTTTGACTGGTGACAAAAAACTCCCCCACAAACAGTTACAAAAAGGAGGAAATGCCATTTAAACTAAAAATGCCTTTTATTTATTTATTTATTATTTATTATTAGGATTTCTATACCACCCTTCTCCCTAGGGACTCAGGGCGGTGTACAGCCAAATCCAATCCCAAAAACAGTACAAAAATTAAAAAGACATTAAATAGTGGCTGAATTATATTTATAGGACCCACCCCCCGACTTTAAAACCCAATTAAAACCAAATTTGGGAGACAATTTAAAACTATCTCAGCCCAGGCCGGCCTGCTCAAAGAGCCAGGTCTTCAATGCGCGCCTGAAGGCCCTCAGGTTCGTGCTGGTGCGTAGTTCAGGTGGCAGAGTATTCCAGAGGGCAGGGGCCCCCACAGAGAAGGCCCTACTCCTTGGGGCCGCCAGACGACACATGGTGGCCGACGGCACCCGGAGAAGGCCCTCCCTGTGAGAACGCACCGGCCTGCTGGAGATCACCGGCAGAATGCGGTCCTGCAGATAACCTGGCCCAATGCCATGGATCGCCCTAAAGGTCAAAACTAGAACCTTAAAGCGAACCCGGAGAGCCACCGGCAGCCAATGCAGCTCGCGCAGGAGAGGCGTCCATGGGAGCTACGTGACGCCCCCATGATCACCCGCGCAGCCGCATTCTGCACCAGTTGGAGTCTCCGAGTGCTCCCCGCAGGGAGCCCCATGTAGAAAGCATTACAATAGTCCAGGCGAGAGGTGACAAGGGCCTGAGTGACCATGCGCAGGGCGTCCTGATCCAGAAAGGGCCGCAACCGGTAGATCCGACGGATCTGGTAAAACGCCCCCCTGGAGACGGCCGCAATATGATGTTCAAGCGACAGCCGTACATCCAGGAGGATGCCCAGATTGCGAGCCCTCTCTGTGGGGGGCAAAATTTCCCCCCCGATAGCCAGCGAAGGTGTCAGCTGGCTATATCGGGGCGCCGGGAACCAAAGCCACTCGGTCTTGGATGGGTTGAGCCGGAGCCTGTTCCCACCCATCCAGTCCCGCACGGCCTCCAGGCACCGGGACATAGCCTCCACAGCATCATTGGGGTGGTCTGGGGTGGAGATATACAGTTGGGTGTCATCTGCGTACAGATGACACCGCACCCCAAGACCACGGATGATCTCGCCCAGCGGCTTCACATAAATGTTGAACAAAAGAGGGGAGTGGACCGACCCCTGAGGCACCCCACAAACCAGGGGCCTAGAGGTGGACCTCTCCCCTCCCGCCAACACAAATTGCGAACGGTCGGAGAGGAAGGAGGAGAACCATCGAAGGACAGTTCCCCCAATCCCCAACCCCTCCAACCGTCGCAATAGGATACTATGGTCGATAGTATCAAAAGCCGCCGAGAGATCTAATAGGACCAGGACAGAGGAAAACTCTGTCACGGGCCCTCCAGAGATCATCAACCAACGCGACCAATGCTGTTTCGGTACTGTGCCCAGGCCTGAAACCCGATTGGAACGGATCGAGGTAAGTCATTTCCTCCAGATACTGAGGGAGCTGACGTGCACCACGCTCTCAACAACCTTCGCTATAAAGGGAAGGTTGGAGACTGGACGATAGTTGTTTAAAACAGCTGGGTCCAGGGAAGGCTTCTTGAGGAGGGGACGCACCACCGCCATCTTCAAGGCGGTAGGAAGCGACCCCTCTCTCAAAGAAGCGTTGATAATCCCCTGGAGCCAGCCTCGTGTCGTCTCCCTGGCAGCCGAAACCAGCCAGGAAGGGCACGGGTCCAATAAACAGGTGGTGGCATTCAGACCCCCCAGCAATCTGTCCACGCCCTCAGCGGTCACAGGGTCAAACTCCCCCCAGATAACATTCACAAGACCTGCCCCGGACACCTCCCCCGGGACCATCCAATTGGAGTCCAGCTCCTCCCGAATCTGAGCGATTTTGTCATGCAGAAATCGGGAAAACTCCTCTGCCCTGCCCTGCAAGAGGTCATCCCGCGCTCTCGGTTCAAGTAGAGAGCGGGTCACTCTAAACAGGGCGGCAGGCCGGTTTTCTGCCGACGCAATAAGGGCGGAGAAATACGAAGATTTCGCCGCCCCTATCGCCACAAGGTAAGTCTTAATATGAGATCTCACCTGTGTTCGGTCAGACTCAGAACGGCTCGCCCTCCAAGTGCTCTCTAGACGTCTTTTCCGGCACTTCATCTCCCGTAGCTCCTCCGTATACCACGGAGCCAGGTGGGATCTGTGCCGGGTCAGAGGTCGCAGAGGCGCAACTCGATCTAGAGCCCTGGCGGCCAGCCCATCCCAGGTGGCCACCAGGTCTCCAGGCGAGCTGTGAGTCAGAGACTCAGGAAATGGCCCAAGCTTCCTCTGGAACCGCTCTGGGTCCATCAGGCGCCTGGGGCGGAACAATCTATGTGACTCCGCCTCCCTGCGGTGGGGGGTGGCGGAACAGAAGTCCAGTCTAAGGAGGGAATGATCTGTCCATGACAAGGGTGTAATTACTAAATCCCCGAAATTACAGTCATTCAACCACTGCCCAGAGACAAAAATCAGGTCCAGCATGTGTCCCCCAATGTGAATGGGAGCAGAAACTAATTGGGTCAGGTCCATGGCCGTCATGGAAGCCAAGAACTCCCGGACCAACCCCGAGGTTTCACCGAGCGATGGCAGGTTGAAATCCCCCATGACCAGAAGCCTAGGGGTCTCAACCGCCAGCCCGGCTATTACCTCAAGGAGTCCGGGCAGGGCCGATGAGACGTGGCAGGGAGCCAGGTA
The DNA here is from genome assembly GCA_023653725.1 of Bungarus multicinctus. Lineage (NCBI taxonomy): Eukaryota > Metazoa > Chordata > Lepidosauria > Squamata > Elapidae > Bungarus > Bungarus multicinctus. Next base: position 1,113,882 of record CM042837.1, on the reverse strand, counting down.
CGCCATCAAAAGACCTATCTGAACCCCTTGTCCCCACTTCACAAAAAGGGATTCACAGCCAGCCGTCTGAGGGACAGTGGCCTCCCTAGGGCAAAGGACCTCTTTAATAAGCACCGCCACCCCGCCACCCCTTCCCTGAGACCTAGGCTGGTGAAATGCAAGGAAACCTGGTGGGCACATCTCAACCAGAGGGACACCACCCTCTGCGCCCAACCAGGTTTCGGTGACACCTACCAGGTCCGCGGCCTCCTCCTGAACCAGATCATAGATCAGGGGAGCCTTATTAACCACGGACCTGGCATTGCACAGCAACAGCCGGGTATTCAGGGCCTGAGGCTCCGGACAGCCAGGACTGCAGGATGGGTGAGGAGGGTCGGAGCGCGCTACCGCTTGTAAATATCGGGAGCGCGATCCCCTAACCGGATACGGCCCTCTATCCCCAGCATATCTATCTCTCCCAGTCACCGTGTTGATAAAATTGGCCCCCGGCGTCCCACCCCCCAACACAGAAACCCCCGAGGCCCCCCAGGCGCACGGGCTGGCCCGGCTGCCCCCAAATCCATGCGGGCTGTCTCCCACACCCACCCTGGATACATCTAACCCCTTAAAAAACCCCATTAAAAAATTAACAACCCCGGGTTTCCCGCGCTTTTTTTGGTTCCTGTTCCTCCGGCCCCACCATCTCTCAGGATCCCAGGATCCTTCATCAAGGAAAGTTCTGGAGAGCTTTGAAGGCTACTTAAGGGAGAGGGGGACATCCCTCAGGGCCTAAAGCTCTTCCCTTTAAATTATAAAGAGCAAAAACAACACAAACTACATTGAAGCAATTAAGGGAACCAGGCAAGATAAGGGCTTGAAGACCTCCACAGATATCTGAACACACACTGGGAAGGACACCAAACTCAGAGAGGAACGACAGACTAGAGATATTTCCATGCTTTGTTTCCAGCACTGGCCATACGCATGTCCATCCTTTTAAACAGTCCTCACAGCTGCAACCCATGAAGAGGATCAAGGCCCTCTCCTCCATTGTAGACCACCTTTTTCCCTGATGCTCTCCTCCCTGCGTGCCCTAGGATGGAGAGGGGATGGGCCTGGGTCCTCCTCTGACTGCCCAGCAGGCCTCTGCCCTTCCCCAGCCTCCTCCACAACCTCCAGAGCCACACTTCCATTCTCTGTTGGCTGTTCCTCCTCTCCCTCAGAGTCAGTCTCCAACAGGGGCATGACACATGCATTTATTTATTTAAATGTATGCAGCATCTCGCACGATTGGGAGTCTGGGCGGCTCCCAAGCGGAAGTGAGACTCAAGAGGAATAAAATTGAAATAGTCAAAATGGACACTGTTGGCCCGGTTCCCCCTTACCTGGCAACAACTTGAGGCCTCGCATGATTTCTTTCCGCCGCTCTTGCATAGAAATTCTGTCGTCGCACATCATGAGCGCAAACATTACTAGGGAGACAAACTGGCTTGTGTAGGCCTAGAGAAGAGGGGAGGAAAAGGCACCCCGTTAGAGCCGAAGCCACGAATCCCTCAAAGCCAATTCAGGACATGTTTAAATGGGAAATGCCTGAGAGGGCAGCCATCTTCTCCACCTCTCCGTCATTGGGAACGGAGCAACTATACTGATAAGATTTTTATAGAAATGGCTTGTTCATAGTATTTTGAAAAAGCAAAAAGTTTGATGTTAATGACTTATTTGATGTTAATGCTTTATCTCTCACATCCCAGACATAAACTGTTTCAACTCCTACCCTCAAAACGATGCTATAGAGCATTGCACATCAGAACAACTAGACACAAGGACAGTTTTTTCCTGAATACCATCACTCTGCTAAACAAATAATTCCCTCAACACTGTCTAACTATTTACAAAGTCTGCACTACTATTACTATTAATCTTCTCATCACTCCTTATCACCCATCCCCTCCCACTTGTGACTGTATGACTATAATTTTGTCCCTTGTATCCTTACGATTTATATGGACTGTTTCCTAGTATGATTTGATTGCTGATTGTACCCTATGACTATCATTAAGTGTTGTACCTGATGATTCTTGACTTTTGACGAAGAGATGCTCCAGAAATGCGAGCATTATTTGGGGAAATAATTCAGCCATTCAATGCGCAAAATCTGGTCATTTTGGGACCCGGCCAAGAGGATTTGGATGCCCCAAACCCTCTGCCACCAAGCCCAAAATGCCATCAGGACATTAACTTGACTCTTGACGAATGGATCTTTTCTTTTATGAGAGCATTTGCACCAAGACAAATTCATTGTGTGTCCAATCACACTTGGCCAATAAAAGAATGCTATTCTATTCTATTCTTATTGTACCCTGACTATTATTAAATGTTATATCTGATGATTCTTGACTCTTGACAAATGTATCTTTTCTTTTATGTACACTGAGAGTATTTGCACCAAGACAAATTCCTTGTGTGTCCAATCACACTTGGCCAATAAAGAATTCTATTCTATTCTCTTTCTTCTCTATTCTGTTCTCTTCTATTATTTATTCTCTTCTCTTCTCCTCTCCTCTTCTCTTTTCCTATTCCTACATTCTACTCTATTCCATTCCATTCCATTCTATTCTCTATTCTTACCTGTCCTACCTTTTTGGACTATACATAAAACGGAGGCTTTTCCAGAATGCAGCAGGAGATTAATTAATTCCTGGGACCCCAACCCCTATCCTTAAGAAAAGCAGAAGGGCCCAGGTGCAGTCAGCATGGGCACTCAGGAGTTAAGACCTGATGCCACCACACCTTCACGCCAACTTGCGAGTCCAAGCTCCTCTTGACGCCCAGGCTCCTCACCTTTGTGCTGGCCACTCCAATCTCTGGCCCTGCGTTGATATGCACCCCGCAGTCTGTCTCCCGTGAAATGGAGCTCCCGACGGTGTTGGTGATGCCAACGGTGAGGGCTCCCCTTTCCTTGCAGTACCGAAGGGCCATCAAGGTGTCGGCCGTCTCCCCTGCCGAGAGAGATGGACCTGGTCGATCAAGAAGGCACTCCCACCGGGAGATGTCAGAGCAGGGGCCTTATTCCTACCTTCCTTATGAACATGGGACACAGCTCAGACATGGACAAGTTAAGTGTGGCTCTCCAAAGCCACAGGGTCTCATTCTGCGAATGAACCTGGACTCGTGTCTTTTCCTTCAATATTTGGGAAAAAATGCCCAAGGACTGGGTCTCTGGCACGTTGGGATGACCCGGGGCGTGGCACAAAGGCAACACCGCCAGATAATAAGTAGGAATCCCTTTATTAGCTCCAAACTTTGCCGCCAAGGTCTTGGTTATTAATCTGGCAGGGCAAGGTAAGGAGTTTCAGAAGGGAAATAGCACAGCAGTAAATCAATCCAGTTGGAAGGAACACAGATAACTGCAGTCAACACAAGATAAATTCACGTTTGTTCCCGCAAACGCAGCTTTCAGCTGCTTCTCCTTTTCCCAAGCATGCCTAGCGAAGGGAATCAGGGCCCTTTCCTCCCCCGTAAGCCACGTTGCTCCCTTCTCCATTCCTCCGTGTGTGCCCTAGGATGAAGAGGGGGTGGGCCTGGGTCTTCCTCTGAACTCTTCCTTGTTCTACCTCTCCCAGCTCTGGTCTATGAGGTAGCAGGGTTGCTAAAACTCCGGGTAAACTTTGCATTCTTTTGTCAGCTGTTCACAGAGGCCTCCCACCTGACTGACTGATGAAGAAGCACACATCATCGCGGAAGACGGGAGTATTTCTGTCCAAGAAGTCACTGGCCAGCTCCACCATGACAGGCAGCTCCGTCAGTTCTTCCAGCACTTGGCGAGTCTGGGCGAGTGACGCAGGGAGGAGGAGAAAGGTGGGGGGTGGGGAGGAGAGGAAGGAACAGAGCATAAAATAAAAGTAGCAAAAACACTTAGACTTATACACCGCTTCACAGTGCTTTCCAGCCCTCTCTAAGCGGTTTACAGAGTCAGCCTCTTGCCCCCACCAATCTGGGTCCTCGTTTTACCGACCTCGGAAGGATGGAAGGCTGAGTCAACCTTTGGCTGGTCAAACGGCTGAACTGCTGGCAGCCGGCAGTCAGCAGAAGTAGCCTGCAATATTGCACTCTAACCACTGCGCCACTCAAAAGCATCACTCAAAAGCCACTTAAGGACACGTTTATGTGAGTATCATTTATTCCACCCACAGGCTGGTAAATTAACGATCTCATAGAAGCTCTGTGATGACCCAAAGGGGCGTGGCACAAAGGCAACACAGTCAGGTAATCCGTAGGAGTCCCTTTATTAGATCCAACTTTGCCCCCAATGTCCTGGTTACTTTCTGGGCTGGAGAAAAACTCTCCCGGGAACAGCCTTTGACTGCAGAGAATCAAGTCCAAAACATGGTCAACACAAACTGTAACTGAAAGTCCAATCAAGGCAAACTGAGGTAATTAGTCTGGCAGGGCAAGAGAAGGAATTCCAGACATGAAGGCACGGTGATAACACGGTTGGGAAGACGGCAGGAACACAGATAAGCAAAGCCAACACAAGTTTGTTCCCAGCAACCTGCTGCATGCAGCCTGCCTTTCTTATCAACTGTCTTTCCAGCTGTGGCTAATGAAGGGAATCAGGGCCCTTTCCTCCCCCGTAAGCCACGCAACCCACGTTGCTCTCTTCTCCGTTCTTCCCTGTGTGCCCTAGGATGAAGAGGGGGTGGGCCTGGGTCTTCCTCTGAACTCCCTCTTCCTTCTTCTACCTCTCTCCTGCTCTGCCCAGCTGGACTTTGCCCTTCCCCAGTTTCCTCCACTGCCAACGAGCCACACTCTCACTCCTTGTGTCAGCTGTTCATCTTCTTCCTTGGATTCAGACTCCAACAGGGGAAGGACAAGCTCTTCCTGTATCAGTAATTCCAGGAGTCCAACTGTTCAAAGCCTCCAAATGAGATGCTTGGCACAAGCAAAACCCCAGCACTGGCAATGGACGTAAAAAGGACCCAAGGCTTCAGCTACATGGCTGTGGGTGTCATTTTGATTTTTCACACACACACACACACCAAGTGCACCATCGAGAAAAAGCTGCAAGTCCCGATAGCAGGACTGTCATTTCCCTGCTGCAGGGCCTTGCTAATCATTCAAACACTTTGAAATGCTACTTTTGAGTTCAGCTACTCACAGCGACGCCTGCATGGTAGCTTGTCCCACAAGCGATGAGGATCAAACGCCGGCATCGCTGGATCTCCTTGATATGGTCTTTCAAGCCCCCGAGGTTCACTGCGGCAAACAACAAGGCAAAGTCTTGGAGAAAACGGCCCACAGAAAAGCAGAAGGGTTCTGGTGTAAAAGGATTCCGCAGGATTTCTTTAGCAATTCTTGCAAAAGGAGGATCAATGGAGCTCCACCCTTTACCCCAAAGAGAACTCCACAGCCTGTCAAAGCAACCTCCAGGGAGCAAAACAGGGACCAAAATAGCCCGAGGTTTTTATCATGGGATAAGTTGGCCCATAGCAAGTTTGTTAGCAGAGATCCACCGCAGTGGAAGAAGAGAATTTGCTCACAAGCAGAGAAACCGAGTTTACTGTCATTGTCCAGTGTTAGAAGAGCATCTATGGATCTTCCCTGTGAATGAAATCTATCCCACTTAAACCACATTTGGAGAGACAAGAGTTTTGTGTTTAAAAAAATCTGATTTTTCAGAGCAGGAGACAATTCCGAAGCCTTTACCTGTGTAGTCATCGAAGTTGACTCTCCCTCTCATGGTGTTCACGACAGATTCTGGCTGCTCAAATATTTCCTTTTGCATGAATGAACTGAAGTTGCCTGGGAAGAACAAAACAAAGTTCACTGAATAGAGGCAACCATGTCCTTCTCATTTTGGAAAGAGCCCATCCCTCAGCCCAATTCTACATCCATAACAACACAATAGAAAAACCCATTTTGCTCTTCTGAAAATGCAAAACATGTTCATCATATAAATGCATAATGTGCTTTGGCTTAGATCTTTAACACAAAGGCCTGTTGTGTTTTTTTTAATTTATGCCTGGCTTTATCATTCAGGTAATATTTTAAAATGGAATTAAGGCTATCTGCTATCACTCAAAACATGGTTTGTATTTTTGAAATAAATCTGAAACTTGGCTATGTGGATTTGGTAACTGAGAGAGCTGCAGCTTCCAATATATGTGGACAGCAAAATATTTTGATACTTTTGAACGGTAATGCCTGAACTCTAAAAATTCTGTTTCAAAAAGTGACCTTTGCAATAGTACATAACTTTCAACCAAGGATGGAAAAGAAGATACTGGTTTCCTGTTAGTAGAACTAAACTAAAACCAGCCATTTGGATACAGATATGATTGACAAGAAGTTAGGAATTTGACTTTCACACTATTCTTAACCACTATTATTGGGGCACTTTATATTTTACTAAATTTTAAAAACAAAATATACTAAACACAGTGGTAGAAGCACGGGAGACTCAAATGTTTAAACTGATTAATCTCATTGGAAATGCAAGAAGGAAAAACTTTTTGGCAATGCTTTGATCCTGCAATCCAACACATATTTATCTGGAAGTTAAACAGCGTTCTACTCATTAGGACTTCCTTCTCAATGAATGTGTAAAAATGGCTCTTTTGTTATTTTTATTTGAAAATCTGCATGCTGCCTTTCAAAGTTTTCCCAAGGGACTTTACTACCATTGAACAGCAATGACAAACAGCAGAAATAAAATTAATGGAAAGATAACCTTGGAATACAAAGAGGGAAGTAAAATGAAATATTCTGGAAGAACTGAAAAGTTTTTCTTGATGCTAAATTCAACAAAGGGCAAAGGCAACTTCTAAAAAAAAAATCACACCACAAACCATCAGTATTTAGAAATTATTGTTTATAGCTTACATTGTCTGGGTTCAGTTAATAACACTTATTTAGCAGGTTATGGTTAAATTAACTAGGAGTTCTTTCAAAATTAAATTAAACCAAGATTGGTTAAATTAAACTGGTTCATTTAAAACCCAATTCCACTTGTGTCAGTAGATCCTTAGTTCAGTGTCAGGGTTCCGATGGATGCCCTAATTAATTCATGAGCCTCGAGCCAAGTAATCCATTTATTAGGAGCAATATGTCAGCACTTTTCCCAAGTGCAGTCGCTCTGCCCTACATAATTTATGCCCACCTATGACCCTGTTTCCCCCCTCCTGACAGGGTATGTCATAAATCACATTCTCCAACCGAGCACTTTCGGGGGCTGGCTCTGGTAACCTGGGATACAATCTGGAGAAAGTTATGCGTGGAATGTGCTTCTGGTCATAGCAACCGAACTGCTCCATCAGATTTCTCTCCCCCCCCCCCTCTTATGGCAACTCAAAAGCAAGCCAGGAATGCTTTACAAGTTGACAGTTCACCTTAGTATGATCTGATTGTTGATTGTACCCTATGACTATCATTATGATTCTTGATCCTTAATGAATGTACCTTTTCTGTATGTATACTGAGAGTATTTACACCAAGACAAATTCCTTGTGTGTCCAATCACACTTGGCCAATATTCAATTCTATTCTATTCTATTCTATTCTATTCTATTCTTGGTATTGTTGACATGTTTATCAACTGCTGAGTGAAGATGGCAACAATAAATTAATAAATCAAATAAAAAACAATTAATGAGAAATGTGTCTGTCCTCTACTGGCTCAGTCCTCTTGGAGAGAAGGTCCCATGATTGGACAATGAAGAAGAGTTCGTGGAAGGATCTGAATTCCAACTGAAGAGTTATGAAAAACTGACCTTGAACAGGTCTACATCATAGGGCTAATTGTGTCCTATCTGAGAGCACCTGGAGGGACCTTCTAAGGATCATCTAGCCAACAGGCCACAGAAGAACAAGATGGTGGAGTTACACTTGGAAGGGACTGTGAACACCTCAGAAGCAGCCTGGCAAGCAAAATGTTTGAAAAGTGCCAACCCTCAATCCATACCCTTCATGATCTGTTGCAGCTCCATCTGGAGGGTTTGAACTGCCCGGCCAGGATGATCTCCAGCAGTTCGCTTGATCCGATGTATGGAGAGGCGGCCCTCGACCACAGCTGCCACGTCATCATCTTCCAGAAAAATCACCCTGTTGGTGTGTTCAATCACAGCACTGCGAGAAAATGGGGCAGGATGGCTTAACATCACGTGAAGGAACCCATAAACCAGAGGTCTCCAACCTTGGCCACTTTAAGACTTGTGGACTTCAACTCCCAGAATTCCTCAGCCAGCTTTGCTGGAGACCTCTGAACTAGAAGACCTCCAAGAACCCTTCCACTCCTATTATTCTATATTCTTGATCAAGGGTCTTCAAACTTGACAAATTTAAGACTTGTGGACTTCAACTCCCAGAATTCCTGAGCTAACATGGAGGAGGAATTCTGGGAGTTGAAGTCCATAAGTCCATAAATCTTAAAGCTGTCAAGTTTGAAGACCCCTTATCTATCACTTATCATCTCTCCCTATCTCTCCCCCTCTCCATATCTATCTATCTATCTATCTATCTATCTATCTATCTATCTATCTATCTATCTATCTATCTATCTATCTATCTATCTATCTATCTATCTCATCAATCTATCATCTATCACAAGAGTCTTCAAACTTGGCCATTTTAAGACTTGTGGACTTCAACTCCCTGAGCTAACATGATTGGAGGAGGAATTCTGGGAGTTGAGTCCACAAGTCTTAAAGTGGCCCAGGTTGGAGACCTCTGCACTAAACCATGCCAGGATGAACAGAAAATGCTAAATGGGAACTTCTTAGGGTAACTCAGCTGGCTGAGGAATTCTGGGAGTTGAAGTCCACTTTAAGTCTTTAAGTGGTCCAGGTTGGGGCGGCCCTCCATAAACAAATTTAGAATGGGACACCCATATGAGGAGGAAAAAGAGGATCCTCCCCCCCTTAAAAAATGATGCCAAAATCAAGGGAGATCTAGAGAACTTATAGCATTATTGGTACTCCTTATATCAAGCTTGCCTACCAAAGTAAAGTGGTACTCAAATGTTTCACTTAAAATTCCCGTGAATGAAAAGAAGGGTGAGTTATGAAGGAGAACCATTAATGATAAAGACTTTGATGTTCACCTAAACTTTGTTATTTTACTGAAAGAGACTTTCCAACAGCTTCATTTTCTACTTGTTCTGCCTCTTCTCTCCTTCAAGGAATTCAGTGCAATATTACCGGAGGCAAAGTCCACGGGGAAGCCAGATTCACTTAAGAACGCGTTGCCAACTTAACAACTGCAGTGATCCGCTTAACCTCTGTGGCAAGAAAGGTCTTAAAAGGGGGGCAAAATTCACTTAACAACCATCTTGATTGGGAACAGAGATTTTGGGCTCAAGTATGGTCGTAGGTCAATGGCTAGATGCAGGGTGGGCTTCAAAAATTTCAGCAACGGGTTCTCTGGTTGCTGTGTGGGCGTGGCCATGGTGGGTGTGGTCTAGTCGGCCTCCTACACCACACGGGGGGGGGGGGGCAATTTTGCCCTCCCCGGACTTTCCTTGAGCCTCCGGGAGGGCGAAAACAGCCTCCCCGGGCTCTGGAGGCTCCCTGGAAGCCGGAAACGGGTCCATTCCCGGCCTTCCAGAACTTCCACCCTCCCTGAGCTTCCACACGGGTCCTGCACTTACCTGCCTCCAATATGGGCCATGTGGGGACTCCTGGGAGAGGAGGGGGATTTGGGGGTCCTCTGATCTGCACAGAATCTTAGCTAGGGTCTCTCCCGAACCGCTGCAAAGCCCCAGTGGCCCAACCCTGGCTAGATGTCTTTGGAAAGGCTAAAAGATCTCTTTAACGGCAGACGCCGTAGCCTCCTTCCGGGAAGTGAGGGTTCAACCCCGCGTGCAATGCTCAAGGGCGCCGGTCCCTCCTTTGGGAAACCCCTCTGGCGCCCTCCGCGCCTGCCGCCCACCTGGCATCCGAGGCGAAGTAGTACTCCACAGCTTTCTCTTCCACGGGAAAGAGGCAGGTGGTGCTGTCCATGCGGGAGAGGCTGCAGGAGCTCTTCTTGTCCTTGCCTGCAACACCGTAGAGAGCGCGTCGTCATGACGTTGGCGGGGCAGCCCCAAAGCGCACCGTGCATGGACACCCGTGGCTGCAGGGCTCTTCTCGCCCAATGGGAAGCTTCTCTGAGTCAGGAAGTCCCCCTTCAACGGGGAAGAGAGGTGGGAAGGGCAGGCCCCTCCTCAACACACCCGAAGGTGTGCAGGAGGGGGCTCCGTTAATGCCCGGCTTGCGCCAATTAGGAAGTGACGAACTAGGGCAGAGGTCTCCAAACTTGGCCACTTGAAGAGTTGTGGACTTCAATTTTTAATTTATAGGCTAACCATCTCCCTGGTTTTGTTGGCATATTCAAAGAAATTCTGTTTTCCCATTTTCAGGTCCTTCCTGATCTATCACATTTCATTTATGTTTGGCTAAGACCATTTCCCCCTTTACTTTCTCATCTTGCGGTGTTCCTTGTAGTCTAATTTCTAACTTTTTAATCTCCTCTTGTAACCTAGTTTGTTGCTGTTGTTTTTCCTTATTTCTTTCCTTCTTTCTTTTTTTACTTGCATTTATATGCCGCCCTTCTCCGGAGACTCAGGGTGGCTTACAGTCTATGGAGCACTATGCTAAGTGCTCAGCAATAGCCTTCATTCCATTGTATATGCCTGCTTATTACTAGGGCTTTTGGCCCCCCCCAAGCGGCATTTTACAAAGTCAGCTTATTGCCCCCAACAATGTTTGGGTCCTCAATTTACCTACCCTGAGAGGATGGAAGGCTGAGTCAACCTTGAGCCTGGTGGGATTCGAACCTGCACTAATTGCAGGCAGCTTGCACTAAGTGCTGGATGATTAACAGCCTGCACCACCAAGGCCCTTTTGCCATATAAGCTATCGTTGTTCCCCTTAAATATGCTTTGGCTGTATCCCAGTGATTTGCAGTGATGTTTGTTGATTTGTGTTTTCCTTGAAGAATAGTTCCACTTCTTTTCTTAATTTTTAACACATATTCTTTTTCTTTTACAATTTGGGAGTTCAATGTCCATCTTCTCCTTGTTTTTTTCCTTCCTTTCCAAATTACCTTTAGGGGGTTATGGTCTGCTTATACATTTGTCGTAATTTCTGCTGTTTCTAGCTCATTTCCTCTTTCTATACTCATCCATACCATGTCTAATCAGGACCATGACTTATGTGGATTCGAATAAAAAGTATATTCCTTTTTTTCAGGGTTTAATCTCCTCCACTAATCTGACAAGTTTAATTCCTGTATCATATCCAAGAAGGTTGTTGGCAGTATTTTCCTCCAGCATAGCTGGCTGGAGAATTCTGGGAGTTGAAGTCCACAAGTCTTAAAGTGGCCAAGTTTGGGGACCCCTGAACTAGGGTGAGGGGGCATTAAAAAAGGCAATGCAGAGGCTGCAATTGGCACCATCGAAGTTCACAGCTTTGATCCCCCGGTGACAGAAACCATTTTGACTCTTCCAACATCTTCCCTGCTTCCCCCACGGAGATAATCAATCAAAACGATTGCTCCATGGGTTGAGACACCACGGTCTTAAGCATCTTAATCAAAGTCAGGCTACTCAGCCGAGCTGAATCAGAAGAGCTTCTTACAGGGGACTTTAAAAAAAGAAAGAAAAAGAGGAGCAAAGGGCCAGTTATCCTTGTCAGCAAAAAACAACAACAGCAGCAGCAGATCCTCTGGGGATCACAGATGGGAATTTTGTTCAGGGAGGATCGGAAAAGGCCCGTGTCTGATGGCAATTGCCCACGGAGGCCGATTGCTAGAGAGATTCTCAACCACCCAGGTCCTGGTTGTCCCAAAGGTGCCTTTTTTCCAAAAGGCAAATTGGGCTGCCTTTGGAAACATTTCGCTTCCCATCCAAGAAGCTTCTTCCATTTTGTCCTGAGGAACTGAAGAAGCTTCTTGGATGAGAAGTGAAACGTTTTCAAAGAACAAAACCGAGGGGAAAAACATCTTTGGGGTCGCTAGAGAAGATGGACAGAATGGATCGATCGTGCTAAGAGGGACAGAAGTAACGCACACTAGGCCAGGGGTCCCCAAACTTGGCACCTTTAAAACTTGTAGACTTCAACTCCCAGAAGTCTCTATGCTATCTATGCTGGCTGGAGAATTCTGGGAGTTGAAGTCCACAAGACTTAAAGGTGCCAAGTTTGGAGACCTCTGCTCTAGGCCAATCCCAGTAGGCAGCATCATTATTAGTAGTATTATTATTAGTTAATCTTTGGTGAGATTCACAGCCTTTGGGGCTGGTTGATAGCTCAACAGTTTGAGTCCTAACCAAGGACAGGATGGTTTTTTGTAGAATCAAGATATTATTATTACTGTTCTTATTGTTATTGTTATTTGTTGTTGTTATATTATTATTAATTATTATTATTATTATTATTATGGCAAGCATATTCAGGCATGTAATGTGAGGGTCTTTTGGGGATATCCTGAATGACAGGTGAACAGCCTGCTCTCAGATTGCCTGACATTCTTGGGGGGGACAGAGGGGGAAGATAAGGAGCCTGCCCTTCTCCAGGGAGGGCTTAAGGAAGAAACTCAACTGGTTGTCTTGGGTTATCCTTCCTGACAGTGATACAGCCTCCCGAAATCAGAGAAAACATCTAAATATTTGAGAAACCCAATGGATTAAAAAAAAAAAAATTAAGTTGATTTTTTTAAAAATGGAAGCTGCTGTTTTTCCTTAAAGACAGGATATCTTGGACCATTTGCCTCAATGAATTTCCACCAAAGCTGCTGAAACTTTTCCGTTTTGATCACGATTAGCCAGCCAAGAGTTTACAGAGAACATCCCAAGTGCATTCATACAATTAGGAGGCCCGTATCAAACCCAGCTCCCATGTTGATATCTGCCTTTTTTTAAACAACGAAATCAGGGCCAGGGGGGGAAAAAGACTCAGCATCCTCACATTTGGGTATCGGTAACAAAACATCAGGAGACAGGAGGGAAATGAGATCTGGAGCAAAGAAGGACCAGAAAGGAATTTGGGAAGAAGTGTGGGAAAAAACACCCATCGTAAGAACGGCATGCAAATTTTCCCCCACACACGAAACCTCTTTAATAGGAGGTTCCTCCTGCTTTCCACAAAGCAACAGTAAGGGAAATAACCACACACCTGTCCCTATTCTGGGAAAAAAAAAAAAAAGCCAAAATTCGAAGGTGCAGAGCAGGGCCTCTTCCCACCCACTCCCCTCAGGTGGAAAGCAGTAAACCAAGAATTAAAAAGGTTGTACGTGTTTTGATTTATTCTCGGAGATGCTGGTAAGTTTTAAAGCACCTTCTTCCAGTTTTTTGGGCAGGCCGTCAAATGAGGGATCTACAGACTGCGTGGCTGAAAGGGCAACACGAAAAGCAACTTCAGAAACGCACCGAGAGTCGTCCGGGTACACGAGGCACAAAATGACCAGGCTCAAGTTATCTGGCATGATTTCAAAGCTCCCTAAAGAAGGCCCCGGCGTTGGCCAAGGGGGACGCACTCAGCTACAAGGGCTCTGGGGGCACCGTTGGAACCAAGGTGGGGACAGAACATCGTGGAGAAAATTTGTCCGCACCTGGTTTGCTAAGAGTAGGAAATGACTCGATGGCACAGAACGAATCGATAAACCATGCGCTTCACAAGGAAATGGATTCTTCTTAGAATCTTAAGCCTGGAAGGAGAACAGCGGTCTCCAACCTTGATAGCTTTAAGCCTGGTGGACTTCAGCTCCCAGAATTCCCCAGCCAGCCTGGCTGGGGGATTCTGGGAGCTAAAGTCCACCAGGCTTAAAGATGGCTGGGGAATTCTGGGAGTTGAAGTCTTCCAGGCTTAAAGCTGGATGGGGAATTCTGGGAGCTGAAGTCTTCCAGGCTGAAAGCTGGCTGGGGAATTCTGGGAGTTGAAGTCCGCCAGGCTTAAAGTGGCCAAGGCTGGAGACCCCTGATTTAACAGAGGATGAATTCTTGCGTTTTGACAATCTCCAAAAAGAGAAGATAAAACACCAGTTGGCCTTTTGCAATCAAATCCTCCTGCCAAAAATGCTAACCAATGCCCATCAGTGTACATACTGAAGTGTGCCCAGTGAAAGGATCTGTATTTCCCCCCCCCCAGTTTTTAGTACTGGAAAAAAAAAACTAAAGTCCTCTTCCAGCTGTAGCTGAGAAGGAAGCAGGGCATCAAAGACCTGAGGGAATTACTCTTAGAACTGTACCCATCAAGTTTCTTTCAGGATGAACTCTTAAGCAGACTCACAGATTGTCAGTCCATCATTGCTTCCCAAGTTTGAGAAGGGAAATCAATTCTGCCCTGACTGTCACCGTCCCCCAATGTCCCACTATGCTAGTTGGGAAGATATTTCATACAGTGTTGAGATGGGATGCTACGGAGGCATAACATGAAAAATCAGAGCATCAGTTTGGGGTGATTTACCTGTCCGGTACAAGATCGGAATATGGTCGGTGGAAAGCTTGTGCTCGCTCCGAACTCCGATGAGTAGAGGGCTTCCCCTTCTGGAAAGCAAAACAAGAAGTTGAGATGAGCAGCCAAGACTCTTCCTGGAAGGCAGCAGCCGCCATTGGGGAGACATACTCATAGTTTACTCCTAAGCAACTACTCAGTTAGTTTACTTTACTGTCATTGCACCTCGGACAACTATATTAAATGCCCTCTTCAGTGTACGTTATAACTATACAAATAAAATACACACATCCTTCACGTTCTATGCAATTGAATTGAAAACACCTGAGAGCCTCAGTGGTGCAGTGGTTAGAGTGCAGTACTGCAGGCTCCTTCCGCTGCCTGCCGACTGCCTGCAATTTGGCAGTTCGAATCTCACCAGGCTCCAGGTTGACTCAGCCTTCCCTCCTTCCGAGGTGGGTCAAAGGAGGAGCCAGATTGTTGGGGGCAAGAGGCTGACTCTGTAAACCGCTTAGGGAGGGCTGTAAAAGCACGGTGAAGCGGCATATAAGTCAAAGTGTTACTGCTATTTTCCTCCCTCCCTCTCTACTGCTCCTTCCTGGTGGCACAGTGGTTAGAATACAGTATTGCAGGCTAATTCTGCCAACTGCCAGCAGTTCAATCCTCACTGGCTGTCTCAGCCTTCTATCCTTCCGAGGTGGAGGACCCACATTGTTGGGGGCAAGAGGCGGACTCTGTAAACTGCTTAGAGAGGGCTGGAAAGTACCGTGAGGCGGTATATAAGTCTTATTGCTATTGCAATGTTGCATTAACACTGCACTCTACAATAGAATTCAATAGAGTTCCTGCCCGGGGATAGCAGCTGTTTTTCAGCCTATTTGTCCTTGTTTTTATTCTCCTGTACCGGCTGCCAGATGGTAATAGTTCAAAAAAAGAGTTCCCAGGATGAGATGGATGTTGGAGAATGTTTTGAGCTTTCTTAGGGCAGCGGGAGCTCTAAAGCTCTTCCAGAGAGGGGAGAGGGCAACCCATGATCCTCTGGGCAATGACGTTAAACCCTCTGGAGCGCTGTCCTATCTGCCACTGTGCAATTGGCAAACCAGACACAGGTGCAGTGAGTTAGTCCTGGTTATAGTGTTCCAGGCACAACTTGCCAGGGCTGAATCTTATCAACTCTATGCCAACCGGTGGGAGACAGAAATGACAGGCTGACTGGCACTCACCTTGTGCCAACTGCCTGGCCAGGATAATGAACACTTTTGAACACCAGCGCGAAAGCCCCCTCCTGTGTTGGGACAGGAAAGAAAAGCAGACCTTGAGTGCACAAAGACACTCACCCCCCCCCCCCCATTCCAATGCACTGAAGAGGAACGATCAGACCCCTTTCTGATTTAAAAAAAAATTACTGTAAATATATAGGTAGTAAAAACTTATTAGACTTGGCTTCTTTCTAAACAAGCACAGATACGCACAGAAACATGTTACATTCTTTTTTAAAAAAACATAAAGTGCATTGAACATCTAAAGGCCCAAAAATACACCCAGCGCCCTTTGGAGCAAGATTACCCCACAGGTAATTCTCATTTTACAACTGGTTGCTTAATGAACAATTCAAAGTTACAACAGACCTCCTCCCCTTTCGAAAGCTACTGACAACCTGTTTCTGAAATTATGAGACCCACAACTCCACAAATCTTGTGGCTCCATTTTGGACCCTTGGCAACCAGCTGGCCTTTTCAGCTGTCTGCCGCGTCGCACAGTGGCAGGACCACAATTTGCCACATTTCTTACTGGGTTTTGGCATTTACTTTTGGTTTCCTGCCAAAATCTCCTATGGGGAAAAATGGCCTCGCTTAATGACTGTGGCGTTCACTTAATTGGACAGCCTCTTGTTCGATATAGGGCTTCCTGATCGAGCAGTGGGTTGGACTAGAAGACCTTCAAGGTTCCTTCCAACTCTATTACACTGTTACTGTTACTAAATACTATGGTGCCTGTGGCTAAAAATGTCAAAAAAAATCAGATCTGTTCACATAATGCCTTATGACCCTAAAGACTTAAGAACATATTTCCGGGCTCAGTTACGGTAGTTAATCAAGGATTGCCAGTATAGAATTATCCTTAGCAGTTTTAAAATAATTCTTAGCTAAACTGAGGGCACTTTGATGGCCACAACTTCTAATGCCCTTGGTGGATATTGACTCTGTGGGAGAGGAGGAACAGCCGACAGGAAGTGGAAGTGTGGCTCTGGAGGTTGTGGAGGAGGCTGGGGAAGGGCAGAGGCCGGCTGGGCAGTCAGAGGAGGACCTAGGCCCATCCCCTCTCCATCCTAGGACACGCAGGGAGAAGAGGATAAGGGAGAGACATGGTCTACTCAGGAGGGCTTTGATCCTCTTCATGGGCTGCAGCTGTGACAACTGGATAAGAGGACGGCCATGCGTATGGGCGAGCGCTGGAAACAAAGCATGGAAATATCTCTAGTTGATGGTTCCTCTCTGAGTTTGGTGTCCTTCCCAGTGTGTGTTATCTCTGGATGTCCTCCAGCCCTTATCTTGCCTGGTTTGTGTTGCTTTTTCCCTTCTTCTTGTAACTGTTTGTGGGGGAGTTTTTTGTCTTCCGCCAAGAATATTCGGAGCTTGGAAGCAAAGTGAAGGAATAAAAGGGGCTTCGCCTGTTTTCTGTGACTGTGTTTGTTTTGTATCCCACCCTGGGTCATCCTACAACTGCAAATAAGATTTGCCCCCAAAGCTGCATCTTCCTTAGAAGTGAGGGTTATTCTCATATCTGAGGCTGAAGCCAAAAGTAGCCATCAGAGAAATAGAGCATAGAACCATAGGGCTGAAAGGGACTTTGGAGGTCTTCTAGTCCAACCCCTTGTCCAAGACAGAAGACCTCACACCACTCCAGATAAACAGTTTATCCAGTCTCTCCTTAAAAGCCTCCCGTGATGGAGCGCTCATAACTCCTGGAGACAAGCTGTTCCACTGGTTAATGTGGTGGTAAGTGGGCTCAACAGAGCCTGGCCCTCTACTATTGAACACTAACAATGATGCAGAGAAATATATGAGACCCAGACTGTCCAGTGATTTGTGTAAAACTAGAGATGTACCAGCTGTTGAATGACCCTCTCCACCAAGGTGGTGAAACTTATATCGTCACTTTCACAGTTGTCATACATGTACTTGACCAGCTTTGCGATGGTTTCGGTATCAGTTTCCGATTCAAATTCGTAGCCTTTGCTCTCCTGAAAAGACACGAAAAAAGAGGGGGGGGGGAAATTGGGCTATTTTCACACCTGAATCAGGAAAGAGAAGCAATGAGCCTGAACAGCATGACAGATGTGGCTCAGTCAAGAGAAAATCGATTGCAAAATATATTACCGAGGTGACCAAGTGCTAAAGATCTTGCACACTGAATTCTAATTTCTTATAAAACGGCCCAGCTTTTGAATCAGAAACATTCAAAAGAAACTGCCTGGAAGAAACAGGAAAGTTTATCAAGATAGAAACATCAAACTGGACACAGCCAGAGAATGCAAAATATTCTGTGCGTGGAATAGACCATCCTTTTGGGGGGGGGGGGGGGGTCTGTGCCTGGAGTGGAATTTTGCACATGTTCCAGGCAAAGATGTTCTTGTGGGGGAGAGAAGAAATGCAGGGAAGAACACCCAAAATTCTGAGCCACAATGTGGATTGTTCCATGGACAGAACAAAACATGCTTTGCATTTTGTGCCCCAAGGCTCAACCAGTTTGGCTGCAAAAGGACACCCTGTCTAACCTTTGAAGAACCTTGGTGTCATGTACGTTTTCCCATAATATACATAAACCGTTCCATTCATACAACGCCTTTGTGTAGTGGTTACATCTTTTCATCATGTTATACATCCTAATTAAGTCTATCATCCAATATATTCTCTCCATCAAGTTATACATCCAATTTATTACTATTATTTGCTTATTTCTACCATGTTACACTATTACAATTCTCACTGCATGCACTTCATACTATATTCTTGTACAGTTCAATAATAATGCAGTTTCTTACATTGTTTGATCACTGTATATATTGTATTAATCTTCTTTCCTTATTTAACACTAATCTCTGCTTCTATTATATTATGCATCCAAATTACCTCCTTATTATCTTCTGCCATGATATATTATTACAATCCTCATTTTATGCACTTATTATATTCATGTATAGTTCCTAAATATACTTTTTTACATTATTTATTCTTACATCTTCCCCTATCTCTCTCTATATGTGTTGTTGTTGTTTTAAATAGTTTTATATTTATTTAGTTTTACCCAAGTTGGTTTTCTCCAAATCCTTTGGACAAAGATTTACAGAATTCTCAGCTTGTGAGCTAAGAATTCTGGAAAACATAATGTGATACATCTTAAGGACAACATTTTGGTAAAAGCTGTGCTATCATTCCAGTCCAAGCTGTTGATGCTCAGAGGTTGCATTGTATTTATATTAGAATGTTAGGTACATCGTCTTCTCTGTGGGTGAATTGATTTATGCAGTAGAAAGGATGTTTCTTAGGTATTCTGCTCCACTTAGCTTACCTTTTCTCTTCTAGAAGCATCACTGCTAAGATACTGATCTTTTTCCCCTCCCATAAATCAGATTTTTCTTTCAACCTTAAGGCAGTTATGTGCAAATTCTTGATTTTAAGATCCGAAACGGTCGACCAAAATTGTATGGAATCAGGTGACAATCCTAACTGTGACCTCACTGTTATAAATATATGTGTGTGTTTTGTTGATCTTCTTTCCTTATTTAACACTAATTCTCTGCTTCTATTTGTTTATCCAATTACACAATATGTCCCATGTTAAATAGCACTCTAGCAGGTCCCATTTTGAAGGTGTCCCACAAAATACAATCCAGGGAGCTGAACTTACCAAGAACTTTTTCAAGTCTTTGTAATTTGTGATTATTCCATTGTGGATAACAATAAATTCTGAAAGGAAAAAGGAACATTTAATATTCAAGGCTGTGATCAGAAACCACGCCATAAAAGAAGCAGAATGGGAAAGGAAAGGATGCCTTGCTCAAAACCTGTCTTTATGCAGGAAGTGTGGGGGGAGTAGATAAATGGGTGGAGGGACTGACCCCTTTCCCCAAGTTCCATGGAAGCTTATCTAACACCCAATCAGTCTGAGAAGATTCCTGCATTCTAGGCAGAAAGCAATGAAGTACTCAGTTTGAACTCTACGCCTTGAGCCTCGGTGGCGCAGTGGTCAGAGTGCAGTACTGCAGGCTACCTCTGCTGACAGGCGCCTGCCTGCAATTTGGCAGTTCAAATCCCACCAGGCTCCAGGTTGACTCAGCCTTCCATCCTTCCAAGGTGGGTACAATGAGGACCCAGATTGTTGGGGACAAAGAGGCTGAATGTAAACTGCTTAGAGAGGGCTATAAAGCATTATAAAGCGGTATATAAGTCTAAATGCTATTGCTACACATGGTGAAATTGTCACTGTTGAAGCTTTGTCAATCAATCAATCAAATTAGAAGGGACCTTGGAGGTCTTCTAGACCAGCCCCCTGCTCAGGCAGGAAACCTTATACCATTTCAGCCAAATGGTTATCCAATCTCTTCTTAAAAACCTCCAGTGATGGAGTACCCATGACTTCTGGGGGCAAGCTGTTCCACTGGTTAACTGTCCTCATTGTCAGAAAGTTTCTCCTTAATTCCAGGTTTCCATCCATCGTTTCTTGTCCTGTTTTCAGGTGTTTTGGATAATAAGTTGACCTCTTCCTCTTTGTGGCAACCTCTCAAATATTGGAAGGCTGCTATCATGTCAGCTGTGAGCACCACGTCCTGGATGGTGGACTTAAGACGTGCCTAGGAATTTGCTTAACTGTTATCTAGACCAGGGGTCTCTAACCTTGGCAACTTTAAGACTTGTGGACTCCAATTCCCAGAATTCCCCAGACAGACAGAATTCCCCATGCTGGCTAGGGAATTCTGGGGAGTTGAAGTCCACAAGTTTTATAGTTGCCAAGGTTGGACATGCCTGGTTTGGTGTTTGTGCACTCAGCTAATATGCCTTTAGTTAAAACTAAACTTTAAAATGATAGCTTAGCATAATGCAGGGGTCTCCAACCTTGGCCACTTTAAGACTTGTGGACTTCAACTCCCAGAATTCCCTGGCCAGCTTTGCAGAGTTGAAGTCCACAAGCTTTGCTGGCTGAGGAATTCTGGGAGTTGAAGTCCACAAGTCTTGGCAAGACTTGTTCTTATTTGGGACGATTAGTTTTTAGTAGCGTTTTACTGTGAATGTACGGAATTCAGAGAAGCATTAAAAAGGTTTTGCTTTTTTCTCTGTTTGGTGTTTTGCTTTGAATGAGGCTTGGGTCAGAACTCACGCACATACACACACACACACACACACACACACAAATCCCCTCCCCCCAAGAAAGCCATTTTGTGATCCAAATTCGGGCCTACCGTTGTTTTTGTCTGATCTCTGCGGGTGGCTGTTGACTGGATTAGGTTCGCCATGGGTGGCCCAGCGGGTGTGAGCAATTCCAAGGTGCACATCAAACTCAATGTCCAGATCTATATCCTGCTGTTCTAGAGAGAGGGGAAAAAAAGATATATATATTTTCACTTTTAAAGGCTTTTTGATACTGGTCGTGGAAAAAGGAGGAGGCATCAGTTACAATCTCTTGTCTGGTTGTGCTTCAATCCACTTGTTTCAGAACTGTAGCTGTCAGTGCAGCCACAAAGCAGGACCTGTGGAATATTTGTTGGGCATTTTTAAAAATAATGTTGTTAAATGAACGGTCATAAGGATTACCTGTACAATTGGCAGTATATAATATTATAAAATGCTACATGCTGATTTTCTACTTATCAAAATCTACTTATCTCTGGTGAAATTTAGGTTAAAAATACAGTTCAAATTATCAAAAAGATAACTCGTAAATAATGCACCAATACTACGATTTATACAACTTCAAGTAAGAAGCCTAAAAGCCAAACATCAATGGTCATTCAAGCATCTCTCCCAACACCCAAATCGTGGGAGACACACCAGCTCGGATCTTGCACTCCGATTCTTACTACAAGCCTCGATCTGGGCTCCCCGGAGGGAAAGGAAACTCTTACTCAGGATGATCAAAGTTAATATTACTTGCAGAAGTTTGGCTTTAACTGCTTTTCATTTGTCTTTTTTTATGTTTTAGGATATACGCCGTCCGGAGTCACCTGTTGGGATGAGCAGCTGCGGGAATCAAATCAATAAACCGAATTAAACTGAGGGCCCCGTCCCTTCGCCTTTTTTAACGAAGTCATCCCAAATGAAAAGGAGGAAAACGAGACTTACTGTTCACTTCTTCGTCCAAAGCCTTCACTTTCCCTTTCTTCTTAATGAGCGTGATCTTGCCGGCATTGGCCTCCCAGTCTTTGTCATTCCCACCATCGATTCCAACCCCTGCGACACAGGAGGGAAGTCAGGAAGAAGGGCAAGCCAACCCACAGCCCCACCTGGCAGGATTAGTGGTTCCCAGGTACGTAGAAGGCTAAGGAAAGTCTCTGTCTCCCCCCCCTCACACACACATTCCCTCTTTCTCTAACACTCTCTCTCTCTCTTTCCCTCCCTCCCTCTCTCTCTCTCTCACACACACACCCTCTTTCTAACACTCTCTAACTCTGTCTCCTTCCCTCCCTCCCTCTCTCTCACACCCTTTCTCTTTCTAACACTCTCTTTTTATCTCTCTCCCTCCCTCCCTCTCTCACACAAACACACAGACACACACAGGTTCAGATGCTGATGGCGTTTAGTAGCATGTCCACACAAAGAAGTTGGGGATGTAAGCCAACAGCTCATCCCATGGACAGCTTACCTGCGGAGTCATATCCCCGATACTCCAGTCTCTGAAGCCCCTTGATTAGGGTCTCCAAGATCTCCCGCCTGGTCCGGGGAACGTGGTAATTCAGGTAAGCAAAGATACCTAAAATATTATTTAAAATGGAAAGGGCAACAACATTAAAGTCGTTTCTTGCAGGTCCAACGTATTCGTAGTAAGTCTCATCGGTAGTACATTTAAGCCTTATTAGTAGCACATCTAAGCCAAGGATTTCCAAACCCAGCAACTTCAAGACTTGTCTCCTGCCTACCCGCCTGCCTGGAGGGATTCTCTGTTTAAACTTCCTGTATCTTTCCCTTCATTGCAAACTTGGCTCTTACAAGTGAGGTACTACTACCACTCTATAAAGCCTTAGTAAGGCCACGCCTGGAATCCTGCATCCAGTTTTGGTCCCCACACTATAGGAAAGAGATTGAGACTCGAAAGGGGCAGAGAAGAGCAACCAGGATGATGAGGGGACTGGAGACTCAAACATATGATGAACAGTTGCAGGAACTGGGCCTGGCTAGTCTAGGGAAGAGAAGGACCAGGGGAGACATGATAGAAGTCTTCCAATATTTGAGGGGCTGCCACAGAGAGGAGGAAGGGGTCAAGCTATTCTCCAAGGCCCCTGAAGGCCATTCAAGGAACAATGGATAGAAACTGAAGAAGGGGAGATTCAACCTGGAAATAAGGAGGAATTTTCTGACAATGAGAACAATCAAGCCATGGAACAGAAGTTGCCCTCAGAGGTTTTGGGAGCTTCATCCCTGGAGGCTTTCAAGAAGAGACTGGACTGTTATCTGTCAGAAATGGAGTAGGGTCTCCTGCTTGGGCAGGGGGTTGGACTAAATGACCTACAAGGACCCTTGCAACTCTATCCATCCATCCATCCATCCATCCATCCTTGCCCTGTTTCAGAGTGAAAGTCTTCTCAACAGCAGATAGGGAAAAGGTAAGACATATACCTGCCCAATTCCCACCTACAGTTTGGATACAGCAGGACGTACATTGTATTAATCAACAAAATTAATGCTCTCATTTAACGTTGACGCCTGCCTTGTGCTATTCATGACAGCACACTTTTCAGCACAAAGGTTACATATTTATTACACATTTTTAACACACCCCCACCCAAAGATTTCAGGTGGGGTGCAGGGCGGGGTGTGTGCAATCATCAAAACAAGCTGCCATAAAAATACAATCATTCAGACAAACAAATAAAAATTCTAATGATTGGGCAGTTCTTTATTTATTTATTGTTTGATTTATCCACTGAACTGATTTGCCGTAGCAAACGACTCTGGCCTAAAACATTAAAACCCTAACCAATAAGTATCTTTAAAAGAACAAAAAATAGAAATAGCTGGGTGAGGAATTCTGGGAGGTGAAGTCCACAAGTCTTAAAGTTGCCAAGTTTGGGGACCCCTGGTCTAATTAATGGACCTATGGGGAACCTTCCATTCTTGGGGTGTCCCGGCCAGAGTTACATTTCTATGAATCTCTTACTAGGAGCTGTGATGGCCCAGTGGTTAAAATGCAGAGACATTCTTTCCCCGGATTGGGGGGGTTCCCCCAACCTCCAGACCTCTCCCTGAGCCGAAGGAGCAGTGCTCTGCCCACTGCCAAGAGTTCAATCTTAAGAGTTCAATCCCCCCAAAAGATAAAATACATTATTTTGCATATTCTGATGGCAGCCAGAATAGCTTTTGCACAAATGTGGGGAGGACCTAACATTCCCTGCAGACGAGTTAATTATACACAAAATACTGGAATGTGCAGAAATGAATATGCTTACGTTAGAAACGAAAGAGAAGGAGAACTCCGAATATTATGCAATATGGCATAAATGGTATAAATGGTTAGGGAATAGACAAAAAAAGTAAGATTAGATTAATGTAACTAATTTAAGAGGCTTTAAGAGAGTAATATGAAAGACACATAGAATATAAGGTATATAAGATAAAAACAAATATAGATAGATATGTGTTGATGTATATAAAGAAAAGATATATACATATATATATGTGTGTGTGTGTTAGGTTTTTGAGCTGATAAATAATTAAACAAGGGAGACTAGTATAGATCTCATTCTCCTGTATCGCTGATCTGGATGAGAACCTGGATGTGGCCTAATGGCAATTACAACTGCCTCACATGTAATACTTCCCTGGTTCGAATCCCAGTAAGGGTATGGCTAGCTGACGAGAGCTAAGCAGCTCGAAATAGATCTATCCTAGTCTCCCTTGTTTAATTATTTATCAGCTGAAAAACCTAACACACATATAAACAAAAGACAAGGAAACAAATAGCTTTCTGTCTGGATGGTCTCTGGTGATGAGCCGAAAGACAGAAAAGGACAGCAGTAGGCTTCCTCCCTTGATTGGGGCTTACCAGGGTGTTGTAACACAAGTATATATATATATATATATATATATATATATATATATATATATATATATATATATATATATATATATATATATATATATATATATATATATAAGATTTATACGATTATAAAATCGTTAATATGAATAAGATTTGTATTTGTGGAAAAATATAATAAAAAATCTATTTTTTAAAAAAAGAGTTTAAACCTGATTCATTTGTTCAATGAATCATTGAACAAATCACTCCAGGCCCAAGTTTTGGAAAAAGTCAGAGAATTGAACAGTGCACTGGCATTTTTAGATTAATGGCATTTCAGAGCCACGGGCTTTTCTACCAACAGATTATGAAATAGAAGGATAAAATAATGGAAACCGCGGCACAGAATTGTTGAGATGTATATATATAAAGTTAATAAATAATTTTAGTTGATAGAATATGCCTCCTTCACAGAATAATAAATGCTATTGAGGGAACTACTCTTTACTAGAATCAAATTGCTTCTTACGAATCTGTGATATATTACACAATTACCAAGCTACAAAGGTTATTTGTGCGACTTTCCCATCGGTCTTCTTTCCACTACTTCCTCCTATTTTCAGTACAGATTGTCCCAATTATCCCGCAGAGCAGGTTTATATTCTAAATTTAGTTATTTGCAATATTGAGAGATATAAAATTCGGTTTGCTTTGGCTTTTGGCTATAAATATTTTACAAATCACCGAAGCAGCTGACGTCTCAAGCGTCTGGACATAAGTGACAGCTCGGCATTTGATAGCAATCCAAAATAAAAACTGTAAATGGTACAAAGAAAATATAAGATCAGCAAAACAGTGAAGAAGGCCAGCTCTACGCCGGGTCACCTTAATGCTGCCCACAGCACCTGGTCAATCGCTTTGGAGGTGCAAAACACAGGATTTTCAGGAGACCCGAAGAGGAAGAATTGCACAGCTTGTTCACTCTTTTTGCACACCTTGTAAGATGCAGACTTAAGCCTTGGAAGCAACCTCCTGACAAAGAAGGACACACACACACACACACACACACACACACACACACTGTCCCCCAACTTGCTCGAACATTCAGATCTGCAGGGAAGCCCCTCCACGGAAATCTTTAGCAAAAGGACAGTGCAATCTATACATTATGCGTAAAATACACAAGCAAGTAAGTGTACAAATATACATTTATCAATGTTAATAAATGCATTTCCAGATTTTTTAAAAAAAAATGATCTGCAAGGAAGCCTTGTTGAAAATGTCTTAGGATGGGGCCCAGAGGAGAGGGCCTTCTCTCTGAGATGAGGAATTGTCCCCACTGTAGTAGTATTAACACTCCCCATTTTTTATTATTAATATGTACTCCGTTAGGGGTCAAGAATGACATGGCACATATCCATCATTTATTTACGTGTTTTGTGCAACTTCTCTCCCGTCTTAGGAGAAGAGCCAAGTTCTGTCTCTTTCATCCTGCTTTTAAATTTGCTTCATCTTAAAACAGGAGTCTCCAACCTTGGCCACTTTAAGTCTGGCGGACTTCAACTCCCAGAATTCCCCAGCCACCTTTGCTGGTTGGAGAATTCTGGGACTTGAAGTCCTCCAGGTTTAAAGCTGGCTGGGGAATTCTGAGACTTGAAGTCCTCCAGGTTTAAAGCTGGCTGGGGAATTCTGGGACTTGAAGTCCTCCAGGTTTAAAGCTGGCTGGGGAATTCTGGGACTTGAAGTCCTCCAGGTTTAAAGCTGGCTGGGGAATTCTGGGACTTGAAGTCTGCCAGGCTGAAAGCTGGCCAAGGTTGGAGACCCCTGACTTAGAACTAATTCTTGCATGTTAATCACTGCTAAAATGATGGACCGGTTGAAGAAGTCAATGAACGGAATGAGACCTCCAAGAAAAGAGACACAGGTTCAACCCTTATACTGCACGATGGATGGCTACATCAATCCATTGAACAAATTAAACAGCTGTGATTATTTATGAGGAGAAAGAACCGCTGCAGAACTAACTTTGACCTCTCAGGATTATTCCTCTTGATTTAATCATATTTCACTGTCAGGCTGTGCAGCAATGCAGATTTCAAAGGGGAGACAGCCTTGCCGAATTGCGGTTAGCTATAAGATTGGTGGGCTTCAACTCCCAGAATTCCCCAGGGAGCACGCCTGGATTTCAATATGCTGGCTGGAGAATTCCAGGAGTTGAAGTTCATATACCGGTAGTCCTCAATTTACAACAGATGGCAAAAGAAAGAAAGACCGCCCAAATGAAGCCCACCTCAAGTTAATACTTAATTTTACATACAATAACAGCAGCTAGAATCACATATGCACAAAATTGGAAAAATGAAAGTATTCCCACAGATGAGAAGGAAATAAAAAAACATATTAGAATGTCCCGAACTGGACAACATTAACAATGGAACTTAAAAACAAAGAGGAAGCAGAATACTACTTAACATGGGATGTTTTGTATAAAAGGTTAAATAACAGGTGCAGAGTTTAGTACTTAACAGTGAAAGAAGATTAACAAAATAGAAATAAATAGAGATGTATAGAAATATATAAGAACACACAATGTAACTAATATCACTATCGGACTGTACGTGAATACAGTTTAAAGTGTATAGACTGATAAATGTAATGGAGTGTTATAGTACAATTATGAAAGTAATAGTTATGAGGTACAAAACTATGTATTTAAAAGAGACTATGAGAATAATAGTTATAACCAGGGTGTATGCTATGTTGTATATTTTAAAAGGACTTGATATAGCCAGTACACTGTCATTGCAATGTACAATAAAAATATTTTTTTAAAAAAACAGTTGAGGTCTCTAACACAAACAACACATTATTGATTTTCTGAAGATTGTTGTGAAATCTAGTATATCCATAGGGTACAAATAAACTTAAAGCATTAAAAAAAAAGTAACTGAGCTAACCTGGGCAAGGCCAGAGGTGTAGACTAAACAGGAAGTAAAAATAGCATCCTGAATGAATGGAGCATTTCATGGACACATCCGTGTACTGAACAGGATCTGAGCCAACTCACCTTTTTACAGAAAGCAAATATTAAACCCTATTCTCCCACTACTCCTTGCTGGAATGCAGTTAGGGGCAGGAAGGAGCTCCTGAATTCACTGCCCCCACATTTATATGGAAGGCTGATCTAAAACAATGCTTCAGTAAGGAACCAGAGTGAAAGAAACCTGTATTTAATAAATAGGCTAACAAATTTAAATAAATAGTACTACTAGTCAGAATAGCTATCATGATAGGCAGGATAGATCATAAAATCCTAGGGCTGGAAGGAACCTTGGAGGTCTTCTAGTCCAACCCCCTCCCATCTAAGGCAAGAGACAAATGTCTACCCTATCTTTTCTTGGAAGACCTCCAGCAATGGAGCCCCCAGGGAACATATTTTAAAAATTGCAAAGAGGAGTTCCATCATTCCTTTCTATTTTTTGCTAAGATGAAAAATCAATGCTCCTTTAGATCCCCACATCTTCCCATAATCAATTAGCCGTTGCAAGGAATTCCTCCCAAATTCTGCCCTCTCTTATTTCACCCCCAATGAGAGTTGAATAACCCTCCCCAAAAAATCATTCCACCTTTAATACTCTTAAGAAAAACAGTGGTGATGATGTTTGGCTAGCAGCATGCAGTGACCTTGTAAGATTTATTCCCCCTTCCCAATAATTTACACCAGCTAAGACAATAATCTCATAAAGTGATGGTCAGCATTAGAAAATGCTATCCAGAGCATATTCAGCGACAATATCATTATTAGAAGTCATAATGCACTACCCAGCTGGGCTTCCTGTTTAGAGGGGACAAAGCCCACCACTCAGTTCTATTTTGACAAGTAGCAGCAGGGCTTAAAATGTATTTATTTATATTTATTTATTTACCTAAAACATTTATGCAGCCACCCATCTTATACTGATCATTTTCACCGAACTCAGCAAAATACATCATGCTGTCTCAAGAGAAGGAAAATAACAGCAATAAAAAGAAATCCACATGGTTTGGGGTTTTTTTGGATACCTCGCCACCATTCTATTTTCAGTCTTGCCCAAAATATCCAAATTGCTTTAATGTTATTCAAATGTATTTAAAAGGAAGGCAAAGTACAGGCTGCCATAGAACCGGCAACCCCTACAATGCATTTGAAGGCACAATGACAGTCTACTCACAGCGAATTATTTATAGCATCAACTGCCTTTTCTATTGTTAGCATTCTCATGAGTTGCCCTGGGAAATCACTAATTCAGCCCCCCCCCTCACACACACACACGCACACACACACTTGGAAAACAAACACAATTAGACCCAGAAGCTGGCTTTGGCTTAGCTTCATCATGGGGGTGCGGAGGGGAGGGGCCACCTGCCATCTTAGGGACTCAGCATACCTGGCTGAGTGACGTGTCAAGGTATTGGGTGACAATCATGGTTTATAGCTCAGCGATGTGCGAATCCAGGCTTTTTCAACCAAAAGCTTTGCACAGGTGATCTGTCTCATGCCCTGTTGGCTGTGGAGGAAACTGGGGGTCATGCTTCAAAAGCCAATGTAGTAACAGAGACTTCCCGAATAAGCCACAATGATTTGGGTTTGTTTCGTCCCTTTAAGTCCCCAAATCTGGCCATTTTAAGACTTGTGGATTTCAACTCCCAGAATTACCCAGCCAGCAAAGTTAAGAATTCTGTGAGTTGAAGTCCACAAGTCTTAAAGTGGCCAAGTTTGGAGAATTCTGCTTTAAGCCAAAAGGCAACACTGACAAACATCAACAGTGAGGTTCACACAACCCTATTAGGGGCTCAGGGCCCCGTTAGAGCTGTTTCCACCGTCGGTCACGGATAAAGGGGACCGACTTGGGGGGGAGGGGGCAGCCTTGGGGCAGGTGTGTGTGGCAGTGCCAGGTAACCTAAGGGCAGCTTTCAGAGTACACACACACCACACAAAAAAACTGCCTGCAGGGATGCTTGTTGACAAGCGGAGCACAAGTGGATTTGCTGGGCCTGAAGTTATATTATTTTAATTTCTTTTATCTTGCACTTGCCCTGCCCAGAGTTCATCTCTCTCTCTCTTGGTATCACACCTGGCTTGGGAAGCCACTATACTCCATAAGAGTCTTCTCAGAATCCACAGAGCCTGAGTGAAAACTAGGTAAGGGCCATCCATCCTGGTTTGTTAGCCTGGGACCTCCAGCATCCAGCCATTTGCACGCACACCTTTCTCTGGTTTAAGGTCCCATTTCTTCCACTTCTCTGATCCCACCAATTGTCTAACAGCACACAAGGGGGTGTCCAGGGCACAATTTGTGCCTCCGGAAGCCAACCTCTTGAGGTGTCAACATGCTAACACAATGGTGACTTCCCATTCACCTTGTCCTGCATGCAAGCATGCATGCACATACCTGCGGCCCATCCATTCACCTTCTCATGCATGCATGCACACACCTGCAGCCCACCCACCCACTCTTCCTTCCACACCTGCCATGGTCTCCAACAGGGAGCCCGAGGGCACCAGCCCTAGTGTGCCTATTACAGGATGATGGTTTCCTAAACTTGTATGCCGCTTGCTTGACTCGAATGGCTCCAGCATCCAACCAGCCCCCCTAAAATCAATCCAAGGTTTAAAATGGGGTCTCCCGCTGCCTCACATGTGGGGGCAGAAAAAGGGGTCTCCTGCGCTCTTTTTAAAGCACAGCCAAGTGGGGAGATGCTCAATGATATAATATGTGATATATGGTATATATGCAATATATGCAATATATATTATATATATATTCTTTCTATCTATCTATCTATCTATCTATCTATCTATCTATCTATCTATCTATCTATCTATCTATCTATAATATATATATATATATCATCCATGCAGACGGAGAGAGAGCGAGAGCAGGCATCAGCCATTCAGTGCCCAGGCTCCCCCTCCCCTGCAAACTCAGCAGGGAGAGCAAACCCGGATCTTTTCAGAGCATTCAGACGTGCAGGGGGAGAGGGGGGAAACCCGAGTGGTCCAAGGCTTCAGAAGGGCCGCCGTTCTGCTAAACATCCGGGTCGGAGCAAAACCCGCCAGTGTCATAAATGGGACCCCTAGAGATCATCGCGGGGAGCCCCCCCCTCTCCGCTCGCCAGAGCCTCTCAGACACGCGTGTCGGATGGTTCCCACGTTCCCGGACACCCTTTCCGCCGGAGATTGGGGGGGTTCCACCGACCTCCAGACCTCTCCCTGAGCCGAAGGAGCAGCACTCTGCACATGCCCCGGAGCCAGGGCGCGCTGGGCCCAAGGGGCCTCCCCGCCCCCCGCGGGGACTAAACTGTCTCCCCCACCTGCCGTTCCCCCCCGCCGCGGAGGGCACTCTGCACATGCTCGGGAGACTCACCACACATGGCGCCCCTGTCGGTGCTGCTGCTGCTGCTGCTCCTCTTGCCAGGCGGCGGGTCTGCGTCTGCCGGGCGGAGGCGGCGGCGGGGAGAGGTGCGGGGCGCATGCGTCAAGCCCGCGCCGCCATTGGCTCGCGCGATGGGGAGGCGGGGCCCCCTGCGAAGCCCCGCCCAGGCCTGGTTGGCCCTGGGGACGTGGCAGCGGGAGCCGCGTGTGAGGTGAGAGGGCGAGCCTCCCTGGGCGGGCGCAGTCTGCCTCGGAAGCAGGGGTGCGCTGCTTCTTCCTGGTCGGGGGCCTTCCCCGGCTCGATGCCACGCGCAGCTTGGAGGAAGGGATGACCAGAGGGAGGTGGTGGGGACGAAGCCTACGCCCGGGATGGGAGACCACGGGGTAATCCAAGGGCGGCGGGTTGGCGGATTGTTCGTGGTGGGGGGGGGAGGAAGAACCGGGAAAAAGGCCGTCCTGCCTGCAAGCCCGGAGTCAAGTTGGGCTCCTCGGGATGCTAAAGAGGGCTTCTGTTGTTGTTGTTATTATTATTATTATTTTACTTTAGTTTAATTTTGTTTTACGTTGAGGAGGGGCCGCGGGGTGCGACGATGCGGTGAAAGAAGAGATTGCACAATTTGTGTAAAATGCTGTAGAGTTTCCTGCCTCAGCGGGGGGGGTGAACTAGAAGACCTTCAAGGCCCCCAAGTCTTAAAAGTGGCCAAGTTTGGGGACCTCCGATGTAGAGAAACAACGCAGCCTAGTTTGGACATGTGCATGTAGGTGGCGAGAAAAACGAATCTTGCGAATCTGTACTTTTGCTAATTTCTGTTTCAACCTGTCCTGCAAGGAGGAGCTCCTGAGGTCTGAACCCACCAACTGGAGGTGCAGCTATAAGGGATTTTTATAGATTAATTTGAAGATTTAAGCAGCCCGGTTCCAATGTATCCCTCTGTGTGTATGTGTGTGGAGGGGGGGTGTTGTGCAGAACAGAATAGAATTCTTTCTTGGCTAAGTGTGTTTGGACACCCAAGGAATTTGTCTTGGTGCAAATGCTCTCAGTGTAAATAACAGAAAAGATCCATTCATCAAGAGCCAAGAATCATCAAGGACAACATTTAATAATAGTCAAAGGATTCAATAAGAATAGAAATAAGGAAAGAATAGAATAGAATAAGGAAATAGAATAAAGAAATAAATGAGGAAAGAATAGGATTCTTTATTGGCCAAGTGTGATTATTGGACACACAAGGAATTTGTCTTGGTGCAAATGCTCTCAGTGTACATAAAAAGAAAAGATCCATTCATCAAGAGCCAAGAATCATCAGGTACAACACTTAATAATAATAGATGTTAGGATTCCTAGCATCTAAAAAAACAGAATCCATAGGAGCAGTTCCAGGAATTGCAATCCAGAGAAGGAACCTGGAATTAAGGAGAAACTTCCTAACAGGACCATTGGAATGGCTTGCCACCAGATATTGTGGGCGCTCCAACACTGGAGGTTTTTAAGAAGAGACTGGATAGCCTGAAATGGTAGAAGGTCTCCTGCTTGAGCAGCGGGTTGGACTAGAAGACCTCCAAGGTCCCTTCCAGCTCCAGTTCTGTTCTTATTCCTAATCCTATTCTAATCCCCACCATAAAATATATGTAAGACCATGGAGTTCTCATCCCTTCCCATTTCTCAAGTCTTCTGAACTTCCCCAACAGCTGCCACCATGTTCATCCAACGAAACTTTCTCCTTTTTCCTTCTTTTGCCCTCCCCACACTTCAAAAAAGCCACACACACACAAAACTAGTCCGGCTGGTCATTTAAAGGCGGATCCGGGATGGCCTGTGCTGGGCAGTTGGCCTGAGGCGGATGGCAGCTGACTCAACCGGAGCAATCCAAAGCGGGCAGAAGAACAAACCCTTTTGGGGAGAAAGTGTTTGCTTTGGTGACCTGGACTGAAGGTAGTGCCCGAACAGGCAGGCAGCAGCTAGAAAAACGAGGACCAGGTGGCTCCTGCAGTTGTCAGCAATTTCTTTATTTGATTCAATTTATCTGATTTATCAATCGCTTACAACTGAAGTCTCCAAACTTGGCAACTTTAAGACGTGGACTTCAACTCTCAAAATTGGAATGGGAGTCGAAATCCACAAGTCTTCAAGTTGCCAAGTTTGGAAATCCCTGATAGGTATAAGAATAAACCTGAGTAGGAATACAGGAAATAGGTAGGAGTAAATAGGGGCAATAGGACAGGGACGGTAGGCACAACGGTGCACTTATGCACCCTCCTTGCAGATCCCTTAGGAATGGCTATTCTCTCCCTTTCCTTCCTTCCTCCTGCTCCCTCCCTTTTTTCTCTCCCTCCCTCCCTTTTCTTTCCTTTCCTTCCTTCCCCTTCCCTGTTCTCCTTCCTTTCCCCTTCCTTCTTTCCTCTCCCTCTCCCTCCTTCCCTTTTCTTCCTTCTTTCCTTTCCTGTTCTCCTTCCTTCTTTTATTTTTTATTTCATTTGATTTATTTGATTTGTCCATCGCTTACAAGATGATAGGTATAAGAAGAAACATGAGTAGGAATACAGGAAATAGGTAGGAGTAAATAGGGGCAATAGAACAGGGACAGGAAGCACGATGGTGCACTTATGCACCCCCCTTGGTTAGTGGTTAGTTTGAGAGAAAAGGAGTTTGGGGGATTGAGGATGTGACAACAGAGTCAGGTAGCGCGTTCCAGGCATTGACCACTCTGTGGCTGAAGTCATACTTTGGAATTGCTGAATGCAACAACTCTGCCACTGTAAGAGGTTTTTATTTATTCGAATGTTGAAGCAGCCCCATTGCAATCTATCCATCCAACAAAAATCTATATTTCAAGATGGGAGACAAGAGCTGCACAAGAAGTTTTGGGTGACATGCTAGCATTCAGCACCCAACAACTCTTCTTGATAGCACGCCCCGTTCTCATGTGATTTTTTTGGGGAGGGGGATTGTGGAAGCTATGCAAGAATGGGGTTGCAGCCTCAACCCTCCAAAAATTAGTGTTTTACTCATATTTCAGTCTTGTGATTATTTGGCGTTTCTTTACATGAAGCATAAGTCATGGGCTTTTAAAAAAATAAATGAATATGTAAACAATTGTTCCTTTGGTTCAGGGGAGGGGGAGAGTAATGCCGGCATAAATCAAATTAGCCATTTCCCAAATGTTTGATACGTGGAGCCTCAAAGGTTGCCCAAACGTTTCCTTCAGCTGGCCTTGGCCTGCTCCAGCTGTCAGTCCTCCAGGAAATTCCACCCCTGCCATCACAAAGGTTCCATTTACTGATTGTATCACATGGGGCACAACGTGGCTTGGTCAGAAGCAGAGATGTTTAAGGGAGCGCTGTTTTCTTTCAGAAAGTCTCCTTAAGAAGAAGGTTCAAGATTAAAAAAAAATGAAGCCATCTCCCATCCCAGACAAGAAGGGAGCAGCCCTCCCCACCCCTCACTCCCTGGGGGCTTTGAATACAACGGCACCTGTGACAGGCCATGAAGCCCCAGGGACACCATTTGTGTTATTAATCACCCAGCAGCACCACAGCACTGAAAAAAAGTCACTTCTGGCCAGTTTTCGCACTTAGGACCAATTTTACCCGCATAGAGGGACACACATCCCAGTCAACCAACTTGCAGAGTTCTCCATCCCATGGGGCGAGTACAGGATGGCACTGGCGCCAGGAAAAGGCAGCAGCACCATTTTAAACGTAGGTCTGAGCCATGTTGTGCCTTCATTCACAATGTGCAGGCAAAGTTCTAGAACAAAGGTCTCCAAACTTGGCAACTTGAAGGCTTGTGGACTTCAGCTCCCCGAATTCGCCAGCCAGCATAAGAATTCTGGGATTTGGTGTCCAAGAGTCTTCAAGTTGCCAAGTTTGGAGAGCCTCGTTCCGGAATGACCACGTTCAGAATTGCACCCCAACTGCTTTCATTTAAACTGATTTAAAACCTTTGAAATCAGCCGCCTCAAACCTCCAGGATTCTTAACTGGGATGTCCCCTTGCAAGGGACACGTCTCAGCTGCCTTGCTTTGCAATGAAAAGAGCTAGTTCAACCCAAGCTTAAGCAACGTTGTTCTCTTTTCCAGAAACGGACGGGAGCAGCACAGCAAACTTCCATGAGCCTCCCACTCGCGCAGTGGCCCGTACATTGAGGGGCAGGGGGGTGTTCAGCTCAACCTCTGATAACTTCGCGGGACGGATGCTGTGCAGAGGTCATTTGTCTTCCGCCCAGCGTTCCTTCGACTTCGCAGGGAGGGAGTAAAAGGAGACTTTCCCAGAAAAAAATCACCCACTCGGCCATCTCTGCTGCGGTGAGGGTTTGAAACCCGAACCCGCCGCATGATGGAACTGATCCGTCTTGGCGAATGGAACTGAACCGCGTCGGGTGATTGGAAGAGAGACTGAGCTGTGGCACCAGAGAAGGGACGACTTTCTCCCCGGGAAAGAGAAGTAGAACAAGGAAATAGGAAGTAGAAATTTTTCCTAAAGACCAAAAAAAAAAAGAATTGGGATTGCACCATCTGTAAAGTTGGGAGCATGGGGTCATTCCACTTATTGGTTAGGAAAAGTGGAAGTCTGACAGTATTTACAACACTGTTGAGTGAGAAAAATATTTTTCATAGAACCCTCGCTATTTCTTTGCCTTTTTATAAGAAGAAAAGAACAGAGTATGAAAATATTGACCTTCCAAAATATGGAAATTTGATCAATTACCTCACTTCGGGCAAGGGTACATCTGACAGGCCCAAACTGTGTGAAGAAGATGATGTAGGGTGTCAGAACAAACTTCCAGCTCATAAAGCAGAAGCAAAACTTCTTAAGAACTGGATTCCCTTAATGAATCCCAGGAAGAGCTCTCAGCACCAGGAAATTCACCAGGGGCTGCCCTTGCAAATTGCTTTGCAAAAGAACAACTGGGCCAGTGTGACATCTGTTCTGCACCAGACCATGCCTGCGGAACAGGCCTTTTACCTGGAGAGGTGGAAACAGCGAATGATTCTAAAACTTGGGAAAGAAGGTTTTGAAGAATATGTTAAAAATACTTTTCAAAAGGGCAAGAACTTCCATGCAGCCATAGAAGCCTTACTGTTAGCTAAAGGAAATGTTGTAAAGGAACAGAAAGAAGACACCAGCATCTCAAGCTATGTAATGAGTGTAAAGCATGTGCTGCAAGATATTACTAGAGTGAGAGCTCTTGAAAGTGCAGTACAACATGAGGCCCTTTACTACCAAGGCCTAATGGATTGCATAGCAGACTATCGCGGACAATTATGTCTAATTGACTGGAAGACTTCAGAGAAACCAAAGCCATTTCTTCAAAATACATATGATAATCCACTACAAATTGCAGCATACATAGGAGCAATTAATCATGACAGAAACTATGACTTCCAGGTTAATTGTGGGTTGCTCGTGGTTGCCTATAACGATGGTTCTCCTGCACATTCACATTTTATGAGCTTTGAGTTGTGCTCCCAGTATTGGGACAAGTGGCTGCTTCGCTTGGAAGAGTTTAAAGAGAAAGGGAAGGATAATGCTACCAAAATAATTTGATCATAATGCTTATAGAAAATAAAAAATTGGTTTTTACTGTATAAGATGAGCAGGCAAGTTGGTTACAAAGTAAGGAGAAAGAAAGAAAATTCAGTTCATTTGCTTGCTTATATAAATCACACCATCTGAATTACAAATTAGCAATTTTTCAATTTTCCATGCTATATGAAAGCAGTGGGTTGTTAGCTTTGTGGATTATATGTGGATTGCAATTCTATGGATATGTAAGAAAATGGCAGACTGCAAAAGAACAAAGTTCAGTTTGCTTAAAATCTTGGATTTATTTTTAGCTATTTTGTTTGCTTCAGGGTGGAAAATGGACACTTGAAAGTACTTCTATAATAGGAGAAAATATTAAATTTGAGAAAGTAGAGGACAGGTTTCTGTTTTCTTGATGCAGAATATATATAATCCAATCTAATACTAACAAAGGCAAAAACTCAAAACGTAAGATTTTCATTTCAGATTGCTTTGCATATTCTGCAATTCTGTAAAAATCAAAGAGGGGATAGATAGGATAGTGCGTACAGAATTCTGCTTCCCAGAAGGCTTAATTTTGAAATGCTTTTCATTTCTGGAAGTAAATTTATAATTGAGAACTCGATATCGGATTCCCAGAGCCTGGAAGAAAGTAGTGGACGATATAAATGACTATGCAATAAAAGCTAACATTTTTAAAAAAGAAAAAAACCTCCCGTGTCTCTTTCAAAACCCCAATTTGGCAATGGAAGGGTCAGCTTATCCCCCTCAATGGCTCCCACCAACCCACAACACTTCTTCCTGTCCTTGAGGACTGGTTTGAAGAAGAATGGCAAGGCCCGTCCTCAAAAGATATGCATCCCACTTCAGGCTAAGCCATCTTTGAAACTGTCCTCCAAAAATGATCTCAAAGAGACCAGCTCGTCACTTCATGCATTCCTCTAAAACAGCTGGCTGGGGAATTCTGGGAGTTCATGTCCTCCAGGCTTCAAGTGGCCAAGGTTGGAGACCCCTGCTCTGAAACGTAAATGCACTTAAGTGGACTTTATTGGACCCACTACACACTTCAATTATCTTCTTACAATCACAGCATCTAGGAACACCTTGCTGCAAGCAAGCAGGACTTGCAAATGTTTTTCTGGAGGAGTTCTACTTCACACATGAGATCATCATTCTACATCCAAAGCATGATTATAAGTGTGCTCAGGTTCCAAGCGCAAAAAAATCCTAGCCCAATTGTAAAAAAAAAGAATTCTTGGCGCCCTCGAGATTACCAAGATGTAGAGCGAACCCTGCTGAATTTTGGAACATAGATTTACCAGATAGTTTCTATGCAAATAAGATCCATGTCAGTGGTATTGCTAACGTTTTATTGAACCTATGGACATTTAAGAAAGAAAATGAAAACTACAAATTTAAGCCTCCTGATGAGAGTGTGATCAAAAAAATTATTCTTGGAATCTAAATAGCAGGGGAAAAGGTGTTTTTTTTTTTAAAAAATGCAGTGATCTATGACCAAATCATCTCCAGAAGCGACTACAGTGTCAATGAGAGAGACAGCCTGCCAAATAAATAGATAATTGATATTCAAGAAGATAATTGGAGATACTTCAGAAAAATACTTGAATCCAAGGGAGGAAGAAACTGTTGGGAATATGCCTATTCTGTGTTCGTGTAAAGCAAAAACGGGCCACATTCTTCCTATTGGCTTGTTTTCTTATACAGTGGAACAAAAATAGGA
This sequence comes from Bungarus multicinctus, assembly GCA_023653725.1. Lineage (NCBI taxonomy): Eukaryota > Metazoa > Chordata > Lepidosauria > Squamata > Elapidae > Bungarus > Bungarus multicinctus. The sequence goes on along the minus strand of CM042837.1, from coordinate 1,075,565 downwards.
TTGGCCCAATGAAGAAATTGCATCTGGGCCAATATAGACAAACCCATCAGGCATATAATTTCTGGCCACAGTCCAGGGCTCTTCCCTGATTCAGGTTGACTTCACTTCTTTTTCTTCATTATCATCAACAACCTGAAAAGCAAGAGGCAGGCAGGAAGTTATACCAAGCCTAGGGAGGTAGGACATCTTTTAAAACGGGTCCCCAAACTTGGCAATTTTAAGACTTGGTCGACTTCAACTCCCAGAATTCCTCAGCCAGCAAAGGTGGGTGAGGAATTCTGGGAGTTGAAGTCGGCCAGTCTTAAAAGTTGCCAAGTTTGGAGACCTCTGTTTTAAAATAACCACAGCACCACTCTCATGTTTCCTGGTAGTGCAGGCCAAATCTGTTCAGAAAATTGAGATTCTGAGTGGGTAAAATATCCAGAAGGAAACCCTGAATAAGCCTGGCATCAACCCTGATCCTTTTAAACAGGAAAGACGTGTCAATACCTATTTTAAATTTTTTGCCCACGCTGTGATCATTTTGGAGGGGGGGGGGGGGGAGAGAGAGAGAGACACGAAAAAGACAGGCGGGGCACAGCTCGTGCTTTCCCAAAGGGGCTTACCTGCTCCACACCTTCCACCTCTGGAATATAGAACTGCAACATGTTTTGAATGCCGCTCTTCAGGGTGACGATGGAACTGGGGCAGCTGGTGCACGATCCCTGCAGCTTCAACTGCACGATCCCGTCTTCAAAGCCCTTGAAGATGACGTCGCCCCCATCTTCCTGGACTGTTGGCCTGAGGAACATTAAGCCAGACGCTGACCCAGGCTTCGTCAAACGTAATGAAGCACAAACTTGTTGGAAAAGCAAAACCTATTTTATTACAAGGCTGGGAATTGTTTCCATTCCCAGCCAGAACTAATCTTAAACAGTCCCCCAAGATAAGCACACACCTTTCAGTTTTGAGGAATACTGGCAAAAAACAGAAGTAGCCAATGAACTGTAAAAGAAACCAACCGAAGAAAAAACCAACTAAAATACACAGAGCTTCAAGGATTCAGAATCGATCGAACGACTTTGCTTCCTGCAAAGGTTTCGTCATCTTGGCCTGACTTTTATCCCTTATGGGAAGGGCAATCACCTCTCAGCCTTACTTCCAAGTCACCCTGCCTGCTTCAGCTGCTCTCGTCTATTAGCAGCCTTGCGCACACATGCACTGGGAACAGGCTCCCCTTGTTCCTCTGCCTCACTGCTGCTAGGCTCCAGAGGCAGCACTCCACTCCCAGATGGTCCTGCCCCATTCCTGCATTGGATGCAGGACCCCCGGCCAAGTCCTCTCCAGAATCCCTGACTGGTCCCCGTTCTTCCCCACTGTCCGATTCTGCCGTCAGCTGCACCGGCTGCCAGCGAACCACAACAGACACACCAACTCATAGCTGCAGGCCTCCGATGGGTGAAATAGCACTGCAGGCAGCAAATGCTCAAAATGTTTGCATTCACGTCTCAAAGTAAAGCTCAGATTCTCAGCCCACACATGGACCTCTCCTCTCTCTCTTTTTTTTCCATACCCATCTCTCTACCTTCTACGTGGCACTGCTGATTCCTGGAGCAGCCCGTAGCTCCACTTCTCTTCGCATTAGCAACATTTTCCCTAAGACATCTTGAGCCAAAGCCGTGGATACTCTTGTTTACCCCAGAGCAACTTCTCAGCCACGTGGCCCTTATGAGGAAAGAATCTGGCGAAATACAGTCACGCAAACTTAAACCAGCCTGCATAAATGTGCCATGGTTGCACTGTTTATTGCATCCTGTCAGTGCCAATTGGGAGGAGATGGCTACGCAGTGGTTCTCCTTCTGGTCCCACTCACTCCTACTCTGGCTCTGGAACTGTCACTACAACAGATGAAAAGGATCCTACTGACCCACATTAGAAAAATGAAAAATTCATGCCCTGGCTTGAATTCTGTAACCAAGAAACAGTAACTTTTAAGCTTTGTTTTGCTGTTTTCCTCCATTCCTTTAATACTGAAGGAGCTTCTTGGACGAGAAGCTAAATGTTTTCAAGAAAAAAAGCCTAAGAAAGTCCAACTGCCTTTTGGGAAAAGCACCTTTGTGACTTCATTCCGATCCTTCTACAGCAACATAAAGACATAAACTGTCTTTCTGCTAATCAGTCTGGCCATTCAGGGACAGCAAAACTCCATCCTTGTTCAAGCTTCATGTTTTTCCCCCTGAAAATTGAAATATGGCAGGGGCCCAAATCCCAGAGGGCATATTTCTTTCCAATGCATGAAATGAATGCAAAAATTGTTAACTCCTTTATACACAGGATCTTTTGATACCCATTTGTGTCTGCAAATGGATTCGTGGATTAACTTGGCAGAGCTCATATTTACCTCTATCTCCCGCTAACCCCCAAACTATCACCTCAGCTGTCAAAAGTTGAAGAATGAACACAACAAGGCTCAACACGATTAATATTCTTTAAGAAAGCAGTAACTCCATTGCAATGAAAAGGGGGGGGGGGTAAATGAACATCCTGTTTGCACCACTAGCACATTTTAAAATCCGGGAAGTGCTCCAGTAGGAATATTGACAGAAGTACCAGAATGTGAATACTGTTTGAAGAATTCTCTTGGATGATCTTTGGGTTAACTTTTTGCTGAACATAAGCAATTTACCTGAAACATTTGGGACTTGAGTAATAAAGGTGAACATGTAAGGACGGCAACATTTATTATTACATGTATAGCTCTCGAACACATTTGTAACTCTGCAAAGCAGACACTATTCAAAGTTTTAAAAAATACACTACAAAGAGAAAATGTCTGGGAAATATAAAATAATTTCGCAAAGCGAACAGCCCACTCTAGACTAAGAGCCAGGTTTTAAACAAGGTCAGAATGGGAGGGGGGGGCATATGAATCTTTGGGGGCTTTTTGTCTCAGAGCAGGGGTCCCCAAACTTGGCAACATAGCTGGCTGGAAAATTCTGGGAGTTGAAGTCCACAAGTCTTAAAAGTTGCCAAGTTTGGAGACCTCTGTCTTAGAGAGCTCCTGGTCCACATGCAGCTATCAGTGATACACCAGACCAGGGATCTCCAAACTCTGTAACTTTTAAGATTTGTGGACTTCAACTCCCAGAATTCCCCAGCAGGCATAAACACTGCTTTATATGCCAAACACATACGCAGCAGACAAATTTACCTGATCCTGGTATCCAGCAGCTCTTTTATCATTAATACCACTTCATCGTCTTCTTCAGATGGGGCTGAAACAAATAAATCATGGTTATCTCATTGGGCAAAGGGTAATTAAAAGACAGGTCGTCTTCAACTTACGACCCAAAGTGTATGTTGCTAAGTGAGACAGTTCAGTGAGTTCTGCCCCATGTTGTAACTTCAGTTGTTAAGTGAATCACTGCAGACGTTATGTCAGTAACACGGCTGTTCAGTGAATCTGGCTTCCTTATTGACTTCGCTTGTCAGAAGGTCGCAAATGGGCATCCTATGGGCCCTGGGACACTGCAAGCGTCGTAAATATGAACCAATTGCAAAGCATTTTGAGTTCTGACCTCATGACCATGGGGATGCTACAACAGTCATAAGCATGAAGCAAGGCCCAGAAGTCCCTTTTTTCAGTGCCATTGTGACTTTGAACTGTCACTAAACCAGGGGTGGGATGCCACCAGTTCTGCCCAGCTCTAAAGAACCGGTAGCTCTGAAGAGCAGCAGGCACCGAACCGGTTCTGTGTTTGCTGCTGTTTGGCCCACCCACCAACCTGGGCTCTTACCTGTCTTTTATTCCCTGCTTTTTCAACTTCAGCTGCTTTGTGTGGCACAGCTGAGGTTGAAAAAGCATGAAAAAAGAGGCTTTTCAAACGCTGCGCAGCCGCACGCAGCGCTTTCCAGCTGTCCAGGCAGCACAGCTTAAGGGTTTCTACATACGCACGCACAGCAAAACGTAGTCACCGAACAGGTAGTAACACCGGTTGAATCCCACCCCTGCACTAAACGAAACGCTTGTAAGCCAAGAACTATCTGTACTACCTAATCCAAATACATCTGGCAAATATAGTTAGTCAACACACCGCAGAAAAATGCTGAAGACGCAACCAGAACGAGCTTCATGCCCTCCTTACAACTTGGAGTAGGGGACAGTCTGGGGTGGCATTCAACCGGTGTTACTACCAGTTCGGTGACTATGTTTTCGGTGACTCTCTTAAATGTGAAATAACAGCCACTGGCAAATGACACACTGGGTCAAACCCTGTATACTTTAAATAAGGACCTTATAATGCAAGTGACAGAATTGCAATGAATGACACACTTTGGATTTAAAAGTCCAAAGGCCTCTTAAATTGGACTCTTAATAGAATCCACCTCTGCAAGATGATAGGTGGAGGGAGTGGAAGCCTCGCTCTGGCAGAGCCCAAAGGAAGTGGCTTCCCACGGCTGCCAGCATCTGAATTTGTCCCTATACCTGTGTCCGTACGAGGCGCCTCTTCGGTAATAATGGGCAAACCCGAAGCATAGAAGTCCATAATAGTTGCATAGATATCGGGCTTTATTAAGTTCCAGTCCACGTCCTCACTTTCCTATGAAGATTTAAAAAAAAAAAACAGACCATAAATATGGAGAAAGAATTTTACTGGATTCCTATTCCTGGACTCACCATCCTCGCCTAAACTTCTGGGGTTCTTACACCCACTGGCAGGGCAAACTCTGCAGGAGCTTATCTCTAGGCACAGAGTGTTTCTGCAGTCAGCAAGTATGATTTGTAAAGGGAGCCTACCCATTCAATGGTCAAAAGGAGACTGGTTTGAGGAAACCCCCCAGAAGGGAAGAGGTACCTATCGCTCTTAGATCTCAAGTGGCTCCACTCATCCCTGTCCGATACATGTCAGACTAACGTCAATGCAACAGAACGACATGAACACTAATCTTTTGACTGCTCAAACACTTACAAATGGACCTAATAGGCAGTCTAATCTCAAATGGGAGGGGAGGGAGGGAGAGAGAGAGAGAGTTTGTTCTGCCATAGCAGAACAAATATTTACTAAATGTTGCTCAGTCTGTAACATTTCAAGCCCAGCAGACCAACGCAGAAAAAAGTTAACAGCCTTGGACTGGCAAACCTGCAGCAGGACAAGAGCACCATAACTGGGGTTTTCCTTTGTTTTCTGTTTCCATTTTATGGGAAGTATATATTTTATTTTACGGAGAATGCACTTTCACAAGTGTTTTCATACTTTTTTTAAAAAAAAATTATAGAAATTTTATAGAAAACATTTCACTACTATAAAGAAGCCTCTTTTTGAATCGAAACACCTAAATTAACAGGGCAGAATTCCAAACGTTATTCAACTGATATAAGCCATCTCTGTCTTCTAATTCTGCAGCATATTAAGAAAAAAAAAATCCATTTATATAGCTAATGATTTAGACTCTCGGGCTTGTGTGTGGCGTTTTTAGATTTACCTTTGTGACAGTAATGAAGTCTGTTCCGAAAAATATGCTTTTAACGCCTTCAATCCGAAAGAGCTGCCTAAGCAGAAAAGAAAAATAATCATGGTCACCATCCAAACTGCTCATCGAAATCCTATGTCTCCCTGTCGGTTCACACATTCATGCTTGTGACTGCGGTTTCTAGAACGCTCTTATCCTAAATCCTAACTTCTTAAAATTCTTTAGCATCGTCCTTCCAAGAAACACATCACAGCCAATCAGCTCCTTCTGCCTTATAGTTCATCCAGAACCGGTGCTGGTAAGCAAGGTCTTCTAAGCTAAAACAGAACTTTGTAAATAGAGACCTAACTTATTATGTGGGCCGGCAATCTTTGATAAGCAACTCCACATCCTGAGTAGGAGCAGCCAAGCAAGCCAACCTTGGGGCTAAGTTGGAAGACTGATTCATAAACTTTCCACATGCCCGATAATTATGCAAATGGGCTTTGCATCCAGGACTGTGATAATTGTATACAGGGAGAAAGTACATATTAAGACTGCAGCTGCCTTGCATGGCATCCCCTCTCCCTCCCTCCTTTGGCTCAACCACACATCCCTTAGGACAGGGGTCTCCAATCTTGGCAACTTTTAAGACTTGTGGGCTTCAACTCCCAGCTTTGCTGCCTGAGGAACTCTGGGAGTTGAAATCCACAAGTCTTAAAAGCTGCCAAGGTTGGAGAGCCCTCCCTTAGGAGATTATTTTTTCCTCTAAGGAAGGGCTGGGAGGAAAAACTCATTTGGTATAATCGTCAGTCATATGGAAACGGCCTGAGTATAAATATGAACTAAAAATCAAACCAGAAATTGCCTATCCCCAAAGATTTCAAAAAGAAGCTGAATTTATTTCTCTCTGATATCAATGTGATTTATGTTAAATCACAATTTCTTAAACGTGAACTGAAAACTGAAAAGTGAGAGATGAGAATCCCCCCTTCTCTGATTTCCATCCCTTTACAAGAATAGATGACATAGGTTAAAATACACTCCAATTTTGGTGCCTCCGTCCAGGGTATCTTTGCCCCTAACCAGGGATCTGACTGGGACATATTTCCAAATAACATCACACCATGTGCAACCTCCCCAACCTCTCCATACCTTGCTAATGGAGAGCAGTAGGTGGAAGCAGGAGACAGGAATTCCATCGTTCTGGATTCCAGGACTGGTTTTCCTGGAATAAACTTTAAGCTGTTTGGATTTGGAGTGTCCTGTGTCTGAATAAACAGTGACCTCACTAAAATTAGGGAAAAATAAAATAAGTTATTTTGAAACAGGGTCATTCGCCTTGCCTGGATCAGAGTAAGCTAGCTTCACTGACTTTCTGCCCACCAGGAAGCAAACACATCTGCCCATCATACAAAAATGAAATTCTTCTAACTTGGTGAGAAATTAGGCAGGTGGAACTGAAACACAATCATTCAATGTTTTTTATCATGTATATAATTTAGAAAAGAATGAGCATTTTCATCCCACAGAACTGAAAATGCACAAGCGAAACACCCACCTGACATCTGTGGCACTGCAGGAGACAGGAAAGACTTGTGTGGTGTAACAAAACGGTATTGTTGTTTAATTGATACATTAGTACTCTTTAATCCCAAATGACAAAAGCTGAATGGAGAAAAAGAAATACAGCTAAGGATGCCGTAGTGTGATTCCTAAGACAGTTTAATGACATTGCCCATACTTCAACCCAAATAGGAATGACTGAGGATTATTCATTAAAGGCTGAAAGAGCTTGCGTTTTGACTCGAAGCAAGGAAGAATAAATATTTCAATAAATAACACCACTGGGAGGTGAGGAAATCTGGGGATCTATTAAAAAATTGATAGCTAGGGAAAGAAATAAAAATTCTAGCAATGTTTGCTCTCACTTTTCTCCTTCCCATTTTTTCTCTGTTTGTAAACAGATGTTGAACAGGCTGTGGGTCGTATTTGTTTGCATGCAACGTTGCAAAAACAGGTAAATTAGTAAGCTAAAGGAGAAATCTTTCAGAAGAATATATGGCATTTTTATGCTATACTTATGATTACACTCAGCTTAGCACTACATGGGCGAATCCAGTTTTCTGCTTTGTAAGCTAAGAGGCCAAAATTTCCAGTCATGGAAGGCTGGGGGATTCTGGGAGCTGAAGCCCACACATTTTAAAGTTATTGAGTTGAGAAACACTGCATGACATGTTTGCATTGCAGTCCAGGCAATCTAGATATCAGCAACACTGTCTAGGAAAAACAAAATGAAATATATATCTAACAAAATGAAATAATCCCCTGGCATCTGGAATACGAGCATCTTGTATGCCTCGATAACAAAACTATATAGCAGATTAAAGCTTTGGAAAGTTTCTAGGGGACACCTCTCTGTTCGTGTCATTCCTTGCCCTTCCTGTTGTTGGTTTTAAGTGGGCCTTTTATTATGAATAATATTAATACAATCAGTGGGAAACTAAGATGTTTCAAAGAAAAATTTCAGTGCCATCCTTCTTTCTGTCATTGCCTCGGAAGTCAGGCCTGGGCATCAATCCAGATCCAGAGAAAAAGGTGGCTCAGAGCACAGCTGGCTACACACTTCCTCCCTTCAGCAGTGCCATAAATCAACCGTGTGGTTAAGACATTGCTCAGACTTGAAGGGGTCCCCAAACTTGGCAACTGAAAGACTTGTGGACTTCAACTCTCAGAATTCTCCAGCCATGCCCAAGTCCAGACTTCTGGACTTCAAGCTAGCTGGAGAATTCTGCGAGTTGAAGTCCACAAGTCTTAAAAGTGGCCAAATTTGGAGACCTCTGGCTCATGAGGAATGACCTTTGCATTCCTGCATGCTTTGAAGTGCACTCCCCCCTTCAGATCCAGACCCCTGCTCAGCCCCATTCAAAATCCTCACCCCTACAGAAGCTGTGAGACCCTTGGAGAACGAGGGTGTGATGCTGGGGTCCCTAAACTCCTGTGGGAGACCATTAGGAATGAAGTCTGTAATTCTGTCCTGCAAAGGGCAAAAACGGACAAGCTAATTGCAGGGGAAGGGGAAGAGACGGAGACACAGAAGGGCCAAAACTCCTGCAAAGAGGACCAGCCAATGTTGCCCTCTCTTCCCTACTTCCTGCATTTTGAGGTGGGGGAGGCTCTCCAAACTTAGCCATTTAAAAGCTTGTGGACTTCAACTCCCAGATTCCCTCAGCCAGCTGGAAGTCCACAAGTCTGGAATTGGGCATGTCTAGGCTGATGAAAAGAAGGACACAGGGTGACAATAATAACAGCGTTCCAATACTTGAGGGGCTACCCCAAAGAAGAAGGGGTCACCCTATTCTCCAAAGAATCCTTGAAGGCAGGACAAAAAGCAACGGATGGAAACTCATCAAGGAGAGAAGCAACCTGGAACTAAGGAGAAATTTTCTGACAGTGAGGACAATGAATCAATGTACTAGCTTGCCTTCAGAAGTTGTAAATGCTCCAACACTGGGAAGTTTTTAAGAAAAAATTGGATGACCATTTGTCTGAAATGGTAGAGGGTTTCCTGCCTAAGCAGGGGGTTGGACTAGAAGACTTCCAAAGTCCTTTCCAACTTGTTTCCAACTTCCAACTGATTGCAGAAAATACAACTTCAACAACAGAGTGGTCAACCTGACTCTGTTGTTACATCCTCAAACCCCCTCAAAGCTTTAACCTTCTCTAAACTGTCTATTGTGGACCTCACTTCATTCCTAAGAGGTCTGTAAGAATAGAATAGAATTCCTTATTGGCCAAGTGTGATTGGATACACAAGGAATTTGTCTTTGGTGCATAAGCTCTCAGTGTACATAAGAAAAAATAAAATAAATTCATCAAGAATCATAAGATACAACACTTAGTGATAGTCATAGATTATCAATGAGCAATCAAATCATACTAGGAAACAGTCACTATAAATCGTAAGAATACAAGGGACAAAGTTACAGTCCTACAGTCACAAGTGGGAGGGGAAGGGAGGGGTGATAAGGAATGATGGGAAGATTAACAGTAATATTAGTGCAGACTTTGTAAATAGTTGGACAGTGTTGAGGAAATTATTTGTTTAGCAGAGTGATGGCATTCGGGGGAAAACTCCCCTTGTGTCTAGTTGTTCTGGTGTACAGTGCTCTATAGCGTCGTTTTGAGGGTGGGAGTTGAAACAGTTTATGTCTGGGATGTGAGGGGTCTGTAGGTATTTTCACAGCCCTCTTTTTGACAGTGAACAGGTCCTCCATGGAAGGCAGGTAGGTAGCCATTGTTTCTTCTGCAGACCTAATTCCTCTCTGGAGTCTGTCTCTGTCCTGTTGGGTTGCAGAGCCAAAGTAAGGGGGTGTGCATAAGTGCACCAGCATGCCTACCGTCCCTCTCCTACACTTCCCACTTATTCATTTACTCATTTATTATGTCTATACTTATACCCATTTATACGTTATGTTTATGTTCATACTTGTACTTGTTTCCTCACACATGCTTGACAAACAAAATAAATAAAAATAAAAAAATAAATAAACTCTTGTTATTCTATTTCTAATTCTGTTCTAATCTTATTTCTATTTCATTCTCATTCCTTATGCCTATTCTATTCTATAATTATTCTGTTCTCTATTCTATCCTATCCTATGGTGGGACCCCCCCACCCTACAATAAGCACCTTTTGGGGAGGGAGGGGTTTCCTGTTTTCCGCCTCCCTCCCTCAAAGGGATGATTGACAGCTTCAAGAGACAACCTGTCTGGGTGGGGGGGGGTTGAAAGGAGTTGAATCGAGGCTTCCAGCGCCCCCTTTTCCAACACCTACGGCGGGACGGACTACAAAACCCATAACAGCAAATACGAAAGAGGGCCAATGCTTCCAAAAGGCATCAGTTGAAGGGGGGGGGGCGCCTGGCTGGGGATAATGGGGGCTGGAGTCCAAGTCTTCCCAAGGAACGACGTCCGGCTTCTTTCCATGGGACAGCGGGCTGGCGAAGGAGGAGAACGGGGGCAGGTTAGGGAAGGGCGAGGAGGGGGTTTTAATACGGGGAAGCCCCCCCCCCCGGCCTCGGAAGGAGGCGCTTCCCCCCCCACCTACCGGCCCCCCAGCGCCGCCCCCAGACGCCGCGCGGCCGCCATCTTGCCGCCTCTCCGAGGAAGGACCCTGCGCGGGGGTGTCCGCGCAGGCGCCTGATGAGCCCTCCGCGCCCGCTCTCGTACCTACAGTGGCCTCTACCGGCCAGGAGCCGGCATTGCAGGCTGTTTGATCCTCCAGGCTCTTGGAAGCCGTGGGAAAGTGTGGGGGGGGGTCTCGGGGCCCCCCCCGGGGGTTTCATCATTTCAGCAAATCTCCCCCCCTTCTATCGCTCCTTGGATTCTTTCCCCCCTTTTCCTCCTTTTCCCAGGAGTGGCTACCCCAATTCTAACGCTTTGTCTAATTTGGCCATATTTATTTATGGCAGAGGCCTCCAAACTTGGCCACTTTAAGACTTGTGGACTTCAACTCCCAGAATTCTCCAGCTGGCTGGAGAATTCTGGGAGTTGAAGTCCACAAGTCTTAAAGTGGCCAAGTTTGAAGGCCTTTGATTTATGGGATCAATTATTAACACACACACAAACACACACCAGTCAAACAGTGACTCTGGGCAGCAAACCCATATAATTTAAAAAAAAAAAACCTATTGCAGCATCAATATATAAATCAAATCCAGAAATTATAAATGTGGCAGTTGAAACTATGAAAATTAGGGCTGGTTTTGAGCCTTTTCATTTTTATTTTTTTATCCGAGTCTTTCGTCTTTTATTGCCCCTGAGGGAGGGGAGGGTGAACGTTGCAGTCCTGCGGGCCCTTCAAACCAGCATTGCTCAAAGTTGGCAACATGAAGGTATCCGGACTTCATCTCCCAGAATTCCTCAGCTAGCAATATTGGCTGGGGAATTCTGGGAGTTGAGGTCCACCGCGCATCTTAAAAAGTTGCAGGGATTGGGAATCGCTGACTTAAAATGGTGAGTGAATTCACGCACGTGGCCCCTCTCTCCATAAATAAAAGGAATAAAAAGGAATAAAAAGAACTCAGCAAAAATATGTCTCCAGGGTTTTTGCAGCGAGGTCAAAAAGAATGTGCCAGAGGCCCCAAAAGGACTCCTTTCTCTCAATCCTTTGCAGATGTGCATATCCCATCGCATCAGTCAAGGAAACTGCCCACTCTTGCTCCAATCTCTGACATCCCAGGGCAGGGGGTGGGGAAACTCTGGCCCTTTTACGATCTGTAAACTTCAACTCCCAGAATTCCTGGACAATCATTTTTCTGAGATGGAATCTGCTAGTTGAGCAGGGGGTTGAACTAAATCTCTGAGGTCCCTTCCAGCCCTAAGATTCTAAGACAGGGCTCTTCAAACTTAACAGCTTTAAGACTTGGGGACTTCAACTCCCAGAATTCCCCCTCCAGTCATGTTAGCTCAGGAATTCTGGGAGTTGAAGCCAACAAGCCTTAAAGTTGCCAAGTTTGAAGACCCTTGATCTATTATATCTATCTATTCTATCTCTCTTTCTCTCTATCCTACCTCTCTTTATCCTATCTATCTATTCTTTCTCTCTCTCTCTCCCTCTCTCTCTACCTACCTATCTATTCTAACCCTCTTTATCTATCTATTCCAGGGGTCTTCAACCTCAACAGCTTTAACACTTGTGGATTTCCAACTCCCAGAATTCCTCCTCCAGTCATGTTAGCTCAGGGATTCTGGGAGTTGAAGCCCACAAGTCTTAAACTTGCCAAGTTTGAAGACTCTTGGTCTAAGATAAGGGATCAAGCTATTTTCCAAAGCACCTGAAGGCCAGACAAGGAATAATGGATGGATTGATCCATTGATCCAGGAGATATTTAACCTGAAAATAAGGAGAGATTTTCTGACAGTGTGAGAGTCAACTCATGGAAGAGAAGTTGCCTTCAGAAGTTGTGGGAGCTTCATCCCTGGAGACTTTCAAGGAGAGATTGGATTGCCATCTGTCAGAAATGGGTTAAGGTCTCCTGCTTGGGTGGGGGGTTAGACTAGATGACCTCCAAAATCCCTTCCAATTGGGGATAATCTGTTATTCTATGACTTCTATGAATGGGTTGCTTCTTCGCTGCACTCACTCATATTTGATTTAGCTGAAGAGATATTTCCCTGACCATATTATGACCATATCCACTCTCTGCATCAAAGGATGTCTCGCAATACGTCCCTGCACTACCGATCCAACAGAAACTAGTCCTGTGTAGAGTTTGAAGGAAGAGTCTGACAGTGGATCCCACAAAGAACAAAGGAGGCAGCCATCAGGCTCGCAAAGTGAGGCGGGTATGGATAGTATCTTCTGGTCATCAACCTGCCATGGTTACAAGATCTAGTAATGTAGTCCAAAGGCAAGTAGGGAAATAAGACAGACCAAACGTTTGGTGTGAGCTTTTGTCAACATCTTCAACTTTTATTTCATTTGATTGCTTTGGAGAATACAAAATGCAAAAGGAAAGAGTTCCTGGCTATCGTGCACCGATTGTCATCCCAACGTTTGCTGACCCTCATTGGTCCTCGGGAAGTAGGATTCTTTCAAAAGCCTTCCCACCATCGTTGGACACAAAGGACTTTCAGCCCAAAAGTCGTTCCCCACCCTCCGAATCCAACCGGGCTTTCCCAAAAGACCCTTCTGGTTCCTATGAAATTAGAGGAAGACCTTTGCAAGTCACACCTGGGTTCTTCTAGGGCAGCCTCTCCAAACCCGGTGACTTTTAAAGGCTTGCGGACTGGCTGAGGCATTCCAGGAGTTGAAGCCCACAAGTTGCCAAGTTTGGACGGCCTGTTCTAATGGGGGCACAAAAAAGGAAGAGGCCGTGCCCGCTGCCTTCCCCGCTTTGCCGCATGGCTCAAGGCCAAGCTGGTTGGCTCCACTGGCCAGCTCCTCTTAGAAGAACAGGTGGGTAAGCAAAAATTTAAAAAGAGTATTGGTGCGCAGGGAGGAGAAAACTGTCAATCTTGCTTTGCGGGTCAAGATTCAATCCATTCAATCCATTCCCACAAACACAGTTGCTTCTGTGGTCTCATTGATGCAAAAGGAAGATTCCTCCAAAACGGGGAGTCTCCAACCTGGGCCATTTTAAGCCTGGAGGACTTCAACTCCCAGGGAATTCTGGGGGTTGAAGTCCTCCAGGCTTGAAGTAGCCCAGGTTGGAGACCCCTGCTCCAAAAGGAACGGTTGGTTTGTGTGTGTGGAGGCAATGTAGTGTGGTACATGTGTGCTTGTACCTCTACTTCACCTGCATTCCCAAAGCACAGCCTTTCCCCACAACCTTCAGCTGCTCCTGTTTTAACAAAAGACCAGCAGTGTTCACATGTTTTAATATTGCACCTGACCAAAAATCTGAACACCAACAGGTTTTGCCCCACCTTCAGTCTGTGCAACTCTATCAAGAGTGAGAGGACTTGCACGAGTCTTTCAAGAATCCTTTTGGAACTTTACATTTCAAGAACAGTTAGCAGAATATCCTCCAAATTTAGATGACAGCCCCCCTTATTCATCATTATTATACAGCAACGGCATGAATTCAAATCTCACAAAATAAACACTAAGACATAGTAGCTGCATGCATACAAACTCAAGCCCAAGTGATTACTATATCAATACAGGAGATTATTGCGTATTTCAACATTACATTATTTGGCTCATATTCTCCTGCAGTTGGAAGTATAGAGTTTGGGTTGTTGTTGGGTTTTTTTTTAAGTTAAGCCTACCTCTTTCCATCACCATCAAAATTAAGACAGAGACAGGGGGCAGATAGGAAGGGAATGATTAAAAAATGCCAAATAAATACAAGAAACCTGTTAAGGTGTTGTGTTTGTCACACACATTGATATGAACAGAGAAATACCTGCACCCAAAGGACTAATTAGGTAAGCTGGAAAACTGCAGAGTTTTGGATTCTGTATTCTAAAGCAGTGTTTCTCAACCTTAGCAGCTTTAAAATGTGTTAAACCAATTAAATCTTAAAGCCACCGTGGGTGAGAAAACTGAACTGCTATTCAAGTACCATCTGTCCAACGTGAACCTTTATAGAACTTTTAAACTATTACTACTACTACAATAATAATATTAATATTAATAACACTAGCCCATTCAAAAGTATCTTCCTCAGGGTGTGACTTCGGCAATGATTTTCAAAAGCACCCAACTAAAACTAGTAGCAACTGAGTTAACTGATTGTTAACAGTGATGTAAACACCAGAATTAGATCTGGAGTTCTATTTGTCACCAATGTAAAACGATAACATTCCCATTGTGTTCAAGAACCATGTGAGGAGGCCAAATTTCTATAGTTCCCTGATGAAAATACAAGAGGGACTATGGAAAATTTGAAACGGGCATTTGTCCACAACTGAACACAGATCACAGGTGACTTCCTCAAATAAATATCTTCCAGATGCATTGGATATTCATACTCCCAGTCTCCTAGCCTAGCCAGAAGACCAATACATCTGGAAAACACCAGGTTGGAAATAAGTGATGTTCTGACTCATAACATGATGTCATGTTAAACAGACGACCTCGTTGCATTTCCTAATTTTTTTCACAATGGACGGTCTGGCCTAAAATTATACCTTTTAGGCATGGGGGATGTTCCTAGGAGCTATGGTTTCTTAAGAGTGGGTCTTTTCAATGTGTTAGGAGCCCTCTCAAACCACAACAGAAAATATTCAACTTAATGGAAGACAAAAGAAAGCACAGCAGTGCTCATTCAGTCTTTAGTTTTCAGAAGCAGAGGTACAAAAGTCTGCATCCCTGCTTTTGAAAATTACCTCTCCCTCTTCCAAAAGATATCCAAATGTTTGAACCATCACATTTCTTTCTATAAGCTCTAGCTGATAATATAAGTTATGCAGCAAAAACTGTATTTAAAAATAAAGCAAACTACAACCAGAGGGGAAAAAATAACAACACTCCAGCACCTGCTTAAGACATGAGGTAGGTGCACAAGGAGGGAAGTCCTGGCCAAGAGGTGTTAGGAGCCCCATCGTGGTATTGGCCCAACTTACAGCCAACCTCCTGTTTTTACAGTCCAGGAATGTGTCAGCAGGTAATGCCAGGTGAGATGCTTTAATCCACCCCAAAATCAGATCCAGCATCCATTTCCTAGAAGGATGAACCCTAACACCTTGTGGGAAAAGGCTCCAGCATGAGCTCGGATGAGTCTGTTTAAACAGAACGCAGGAAAAGATGCAGAACCCATCAGTCAACAGGAAGACCCTGGGAGACTGAATTAAAAGCTGTCACCTTTAGGACAGGGGTCCCCAAGCCCCCAGCCCATTTGGAACCGGGCTGTGCAAGCATCAGGCACGCAATTCACACACGCAGCTCCATTTGTGCAAACAGTGGGCGCTTGCACATGTGCGTGAAGCTCCATTTGTGTGAAGCTCCAAAAATGAAGCTGCAAGTGTGCGCTCCTGTTGCTTGCACAGAACCATTTCCTCTGCCCCCCGACCCCCAGGCCAGAAAGCCAGAAAGGCTGGGGGGAACCATTGATTTGGGGAACCATTTAGTCTTAGCCTCTAAATTATCTCTGCCCTTTCCAGCCGTTTTTGCTCTTTCCTGTAATACTCGTGACTGGAAGAAGCATTTCATTCTCCTAGGAAATCTGATCGTTTCCAAAAGTGCAAGTTCTCCCAGCAGGCCAGAGAAGGTCGGGTAAGGAATCCAGACCTCAACGTCCTTGTCCAAAATGTTAAGAGCTGTGCAGGCGGTTGACAGTCCTGTATAAAGAGTCTCAACAAGATTGAAGGGTGTTATTTTTCACCATTCAGGTCATGCCTACTTCCCTACCAAATAAATGCAGCAACACAGCACGGGAGAGTGGCAGAAAGTGCGTTCCCCCCTTTCGAAAAAGGAGACATCAAGTGACTATGCTCCCCGCTGTGAACAGGTTCGAATCTCAAGAAAAATATAAACGGGATCTTTGATCTATTTTCAGGAGGTAAAAATGTGAGTATCTGGCCTCATCAGCTCAGCAAATACGCAACACCATTCCCACCCACCCCCTCAGTAAAGGCACATGGCAGCAGTTCTTCACAGCTGAAAACTCAACCTGTGGCCAGCAAACTGAATTTCCCCAGCACGAGTCAGTTTGAGAACAGATCACGTTCTCGGTTCTTCTGGCTGGATGCTGAGATTGTCCTAGCAAGGATTTAAACAGTCGATTGTCTTTTTTAAGAGAACCAGATTCCCACTTTCAAACGTAGTCAAAGAAGAGATGTTTGCAGAAGGAAGATCCATGCCACGTGGAGTCCCACGACTGTAGTTAGAATGGCAGGTGATTGAACGACTTTAAAAAGACCATCACTAGGAGTGAAGTATTTCATTGGTCATCTGTGCAACTCAAAAACAAAAACGAGGATCGACTCTGAACCTCCAAGAGATGTAACTGCACCCAAAGTTTTGAATTTAGCTCACCTGCGTATTGAACAGAGCCATTCCCCATCAGGTGCACCCAAGGTGAGGTGAGCCAGGTGCGCTGGAGATGATGAAATTTGAAATCTAGCACAAGTGGGTGGAGGGTATGAATTTGAGAGAAGCTAGTCTATGTCCCCTCTTACGTGCACCTCTCCTGCCCTTCCACCAGGACAGAACAAATGAATGAACATAGGGACAAGGGACATCTGATGTTCCTTTCCTTCCCCATCCACTGACGGGGGTGGGTGGGGGGTGGGCAGAGGAGAGGAGGAGGTGGAGAAAGTGGAACAAGGCCTATCTCATGGTTTACAAAGGCTCAGAAAAAGTGCATTGTTCCTCAAAGGATTCAACAAAAGGAAGATGGCTTGCCTTTATTCTGCAGAGTTGCTGGGCATAGCTAAAGCACTTTTTCAGATTCAGGGGTTCAGTGGCAAAAGGAGGGGAAAACACCCACGTGGCTTTGAAAGTAGAAAGCTAGAAAATTAAGTCCTGGAGAAAATGGAGTTCAAAGCCAAGGAAATGGAAATTTTCCCTTAGCAATTTTTTGGATGATCTCACCTGTCTCATAAGGAGGAGAAAAAAAACTGGTTTTGCAAAAAATGGAGAGCAAATGATGGAAAGCTTTAGAAAAATTACAAAAACTCCTCTTTAAAAAGCCAGCAAAAACTCTTTTAAACTATCAGGCTTCCCGGGGTTATACAAAGAACAGAAAATAACAGAAACAGTCTGTAGCCTACTCAATTGTCTGTTATACTCTCAGGTAAAACTATAGCCTAAATCCTAGCCAATGTTTGCCTAGAACATGGCTTAGGATAGGAATTAAATTCAGATAAAAATAACTGAAAATGCACATTGTAAGAGAAGACTTCGGCTTCATATTGAGAATTATTCCAGAAACAGTATTAGCGTCAAGTAGACTCCTCTCAGTTTCTTTGGAGGAGAAACAAAACAAAATAAATAATCTTCCATTTGGTTATCATTTCTTTTTCCTGGTACATGCACATTTGACATGATGTTGAGATGCTCCATTCACCTTCGATCAAGGTAAAAACAGGTTCTTTTCTACGAAGTCCTCTGTGGGATTACTGGCTTAAGGAGAAATATTTACCTAAAGAGTTTTAGATTGGGAAATGCGCTGATCCAGTGAAAATGGCTGCAGAACAAATCCAAGATCTCCATCATTGGTTACTGGAGCTCTGAGGAGAAGGCTTCCTACGAGTCAGGAAGGTCCCACCACAGCAAGAGTTTTGAGCATGATGGATGAAGTAGAGCAGAGGTCTCTAAACTTGGCAACTTTAAGGCTTGTGGACTTCAACTCCCAGAATTCTCCAGCCAGCTGGCTGGAGAATTCTGGGAGTTGAAGTCCACAAGTCTTAAAGTTGCCAAGTTTGAGGACCCCTGAAGTAGAGTACGTTTCGTTTCGTGGAATCGGTTTGCACGTTCTTGGAAAAAAAAGCCACATACTGGAAGGAAGCCACGATAGAAACCCAATTAGGGTTTCGGCTTCCCCAGTTTGGAAGGAAAGGGGGCCGATGTAAATGGGTCAGTGGCGGGCAGTTCTTTAGTCCTGGAAGAAAGAGAGGCTATAGAAACTGACCCGGCTATCACCTGCTTGTTGGTCTGAGATACAACTTTGTATGCCGCAATGGGTTGGGCATCGGCCCCATGCCCGCCTTCTGGACTGTAGTGGCGGGAGTACTTTGCTAAGGACCGTGGGTGGAAAGGCGGGCTGGTCTTGGATGCCAAGAAGCCTTCCTGGAGGCCCACGTGCCTTTGGAGTGCGTCGTTGGCAACGGGGCCCAGTTCTCCAGATGCACCTTTGGGAGGGTAGGCGTCGGGACCATCATCAGTTGCTCTCAAGGGCTGAAGTGATGAAGCCCCCGAATACTGGTCTTGGGGAAGATGGGAGCCATGGGTTCCCAAATCCAGGTTCTGGAGTGTAGGGCCACGCGGGTACTGAGCAACTCCAGCGGAGCCCAGGAATGGCCCAGTGGCCGGAGGTTCCTTCACGACACTGTGAGCCGCCAGCTCCTCCTGGCTCTTCCTCTTGGTGAAGGGCGCTCTGAGGAACACGTCACCGTCATCCAGCTGCTTAGAGAAGACTTGGCTTTTGGAGAGAAACGGGGCCTTGGTGAAAATGTCCAACTCATCGCAGTAGCTTCTAGAGCTTCGGAAAGGGGCCGTGGCAAACACGTCGGTGTCTCCTTCAGGCATTTCCGCGGGGCGCTGTGGGAAAGTGTCGAACAGAGACGGCGCTGGAGATGGTTGGAGGCTCAAGTCCTTTTGGGAACCCCTTTCTTGGAGAGGGGGGTTCATTTTGCAAGCCTCCTCTTCCTCTTCCGAGTCCATCAGCAGAGGTCTGGATCCGCTGCAGTCCAAGATGTCTCCCTCATGGTCGGTCCCTTCACCTTCGCTGCTGTGGAAGGAGCTGTTGCTGGAGAGGCCACCCCTCCCAAAGAAGTCAGCTTCTCCTCCGAGTTGACTCGGCTGCGGATTGTTCAACGGCAAGCAAGGGGTGGGCCCCGGCCTTCGGTCTTGCTCGGGGCCGGCCATGAAATACACAGCTGGCTTCCCCTGCGGTCCTACAAAGTGAAAAACAAGAGTATTACTGGCTACTCTTCAGATGGGCCGGCTAAAACTAAAACCACAGAGGTGTAATGGCGTGGGATTTAAAACCAGCAACACGCATGTTGGGGAGAGGAGGGGAGGGCAGATGGGAGGGAGAAATATGTTTAAAATAAAAAAAAATCATACAAAAGTGAAGCCAGGTTAAGTTACAACCAACAGACATAACTGGGCATTACTTCACACTTCAAGGTTCCACAAAATGTGGGTTAGAGAGAGATGAAAGGTGTTAATCAAACATACATACAAGCCTCATTCAAGACTTGGGAGGATGAGGATGATAAGGAGGAGGAAACGGTTGTCCCAGACATCACTTAACACAGGGCGAGCTGGGTTTCCAAGGAAGCCGGAGTTCTAGATCTCATGATCCCCAAGGGGGGAAATGAGGAGACCCATTTCTTCTCAATTCTCAACTCTTCTCAAACTCTAAAGCAGAGGTTTCCAAACTTCGCAACTTTAAGATGTGTAGACTTCAACTCCCAGAATTCCTCAGCCAGCTTCAAGGCTGGGAGTTGGAAGTCCACACATCTTAAAGTTGCCAAGTTTGGAGATCTCTGCTCTAAAGTGAGCTCAGGTGATGCACACATAGACTGCATTTCTTCCCACAGGTTCCCTTGCTCTTCGGTCTTTTGATCTGATGGTCTACCTCAAGGGTCTTCAAACTTGGCAAATTTAAGACTTGTGGACTTCCACTCCCAGAATTCCTGACTGGAAGAGGAATTCTGGGAGTTGAAGTCCACAAGTATTAAAGCTGTCCAGTTTGAAGGCCCCTGGTCTACCTCCTGCCTCAGATTTTGAGGAAAAATGCTTAGGAAAATAAAGAGAAGGTTCAAAATAAAAGGTGTGCTAGCTTGCTTTAATCTTGCTTCCTTTGGGGGGGGGGAAATGTTTTAAATCTCATCAGCGTTAGAAATGAGAAAGCTTTAGCAACCATCTCCAAGTGGAGGCCAACTGGAACGCTTCCCAAGAGCTCTTGAAGATCAAATCTACCCATTCAAAGCTGTTACTGATCTTGGTCTGTGAAGAAATGGAGATCAACCACTTGCCTCTTTGGGCTTTCTCAAAGAGGAAAAAAAAAACTAACAGCAAGTCTATTGCGACCCTAGGTTGCTGGTGACAATGAACAGGGCCGGCGCCAGCAGGGCTGGTTCAGTCCAATCCAAAGCCCGCAGAACCTGCCCGCCTGGTGCCAACCAACCAAGCTATCCAAACAAGCAGGAAAAAAATTTGACCTTGCTACACACATGGAAGAGATCAGATGAATCACACACATAGTTATTAGAACACAAGAGAGCTTACCTTCCGAGAAAGAGTAGCAGGTTACAATGCTAGCGGGAGGGCAGGAAAAAAGCATGTAAAAACTAAATTTCAGAGAGCCCAAGGCTAAGGCCTTCGCATTTGCCACTATCCACAGAAATGGTGGGGCACAATGACGGGTACCAGCTCAAATTCGGAGGAGGAAGCATTTCTGCTAACTGGGGGAAGGCAGAAGATCACGGTTCACCAGCAGGCATTGGCCAATTTCTGGTGGACCAGCTGAGCTAATAGCGGCGTTGGGACCTTCTGGAGATGGTAGGGATGTTCATCAGGTCCACAGAAGCTCTGCAGTCCTCTCTAAGCAAAAACGAACACTCTGCATCACTCCTAAAGCCTCCACTGTGAAGAGAGAGACTACTTACTCTCTTTATACATTTAACAAAGGTCTGGAATAAAAGGATTTCTAGATCAGTTTATATAAATGCCTTTGAGCTTCAATAAGACACTTCTTAGGCAAAGTCATCGACTGTTAGGTCATTTGAGCTGCTTCTCGTGATCAAAGATGAGACTCATAGGACAAGATATCGGCATTTTATTGACAGAGCATTCAAGCCTAAGTTACATAATGAAATAAAAGGCCTAAGGCCTGCTAGGTAAGAGGCAGAAATTTCTCTGGCGCGATGCTTAAAATTCTTGACTGTTGATCTGTAGTTCTCAGCCATCCCATTTCTCCATTTTTAATTTGCTTGTTGGCACCACAGATCCCATCGACAAAAATCAGAAAGGAAAACCAGCCAAGAATTTCATTTGTAGTGGAATAGGCATTATATGTATGTATGTATGTACGTATGTATGTGTATATATATGTACACACACACATACACACATACATACATACATATATATAATGGAACAGGTACTGATATATATATGAATATTCTTAGATGAATCCCTATTATTCCGAGCCTTTTTAAAAAATTTCTCTGAAAGAACACAATTTTTTAAAATCAAATTTCAGCTGTTTGGAATTCTGTAAGCAGGAACTAACGTCCTAGAATTAGCTTAAGTATAGGATCTTTTCACCAGTTTAACCCACAAACACTCCTGCAACCAGGCCCTCGTGCCAACCAGAGTTCTTGGTGGGGTGCACCAATATGGCCCTGAAAATCTCTACAGCAGGAAGGGCCAATATTTTTGTGCTCAAGGCCATTGTTATAATCAGGGGGGATCAAGGGCTAAACGTGTTAGAGGACCGGTGCCATATCAAGCAATAAGCAAGCCAGAAGTTGGGGTTTTCCTCCCAATTGTTGGAGAACTTAAAGGGCTTTGTTGTTTCAACCAGGTTAATTTTATTTGGGGGTTCACTCAACAGAACAGTCAACTGTGCCATTGATTTTTGGCAGCAATAATAGCTGGGCAGAAGGAGAAGTCCTAGATTACATTGCTCTACAACACAAGTGTCCAACCTTGGCAACTTTAAGACTTGTGGACTTCAACTCCCAGAATTCCCCAGCCAGCTAGGGAATTCTGGGAGTTTTGAAGTTGCAAGGTTGGACAACTGTACAAAAAGAGCACCGTAGAAGCTGATGCTTCACTTCTCCCTGTTTTCTTTAAGCCGCACCAATGTTTACAAGTTGGGTTTTATTTATTTTATTTTTTAGCCTGAGCATCATGGAAAACAACTTTCTCCACCACTCAAATTGGAGCACCAGTCTGGTCACACTGCTGAAATGAGACATTAGTAGAATTTGTCAGGGTGACTGTCTTCTGTGGTTCTTTTCTAGGATGACTTGAAGACAACCTGGCTGCAATAAATGTTATCCGTAAAGCCAACCATTTCCAAAAATCATCTCTTGAGCAGTCCAGAGCCTCGCCATTTTCTGTTGCCTTGACCAAGTCCTCTTGCCTGTGATTCTTCTCTGGGAAGTCTTTTATGGGATGGGATTTCTTGTGTCTGTTTCCAAGATCTTCCCCTCCCACCCCTTTGCCCGAAGATTTGGGCCACTTCATCCATATTTGCATCTGGAGTTCCGGACAGTGGATTTCGTGGCCTGACGTTTCCCAGCTATTCTGCTCTCAGCTTCCAAAAGCTTGGAGCGAGGCCTTTCTCAACTATTCTGGAGGTCTTTCACAGGTAGAAAAATAATAATAATGAAATGCAACTCTCTGATTTTTCTGATTGAGAGTTTAGATACCGGATAGGGTGGAAATCAAATTGAGATATTCTGGCAAATGTTTGGACTACTTCCAGTGGATTGTTAACTATAATATCAGGAACCTTAGAGCCCAGGTTACTTGGCTGGCCTCTGCACCTTCACCTTGGGAACACTGAGGAAACATTGCAACACTGCCACTGACGACAAAAATGTCTTAATGACAGCAATACGAATCTAGAAGACACCTGGAACTTGGAAGTTGAAAAGTATGTTTTCTGGAAATCTGGAGTATGTGGGTTTGGGTTATGCTGCTCCCCAATTCTCAGCACCCCTCCTGCAACTCTACTCTGTCCCAACTTCCAGCAATGCCCAGTCCAGCAGGCCTCCTGTTCTTGTCCATCCTTTATGGCAAAGTGATGTTCAGGGCAGGGCAATGCCTCCAGCTCCCTAGAGAGCTGGCATTCAAAACTGCATCTGCAAATTAAGTCTACAAAATCTTTCAACTAAAAGGGTTCAGCCGTTCAGAAACAAATAAACAAAATGCAGCAGCTCATCTTTCAGCATGGCAGATGCCATCGGTAGCCCCAAACAGAACAAGCAGGACAGTCCCTCGTGGGAAAGTTGTATTAGAAGTTGGAATGCTGGAGGCGTGAACCATGATTCATGTAGCAACAGCAGAAGACAATATTTGTAGCTCAAGGCTGAACTATGGTGGTCTCCAAGCTCGGGGGTTTGGCTTGCAGATGTTTCATGGCCCAACTAGCAAACTACCAGTTGATGTTACCTGAGTAATGAAACATTTTCAGGAAAACAACCACGATGCTCAGAGAGCACCAAGGACTCCATGATTAATATAGCGTATCGTCTCTAGCTCTTTGGCTTTGAAAAAGGCATTTAAAATGATCACACACGTATGCACACGTGTGTTACATCTGCTTACCAATGCACAAAGGTCTGAGTTAGAAATGTGTTGATTTCATTTCTCCTCCTCTGTGCTCCTTCGTCACAGCTCAATCCCAGCCCTGCTATTTTTATCTCTAATTAGAATGGGATCAAATTTGCAGGACAGCTAGGACATTGTGATTGTAAGTTGGGGGCTCTTCTGTGTTTAGAAGAAGATGCCTGGCCTCTTTGCTCATCCCTGATGCACTGTGGATAAGGGAACCGGGTCCAATCCAGACTGCAGAACAGGGAAGAACCATTTCTGGTGGGACACCTGTGTGAAGTCCAGCACACTGCAGGGTGCAGCTGAGCGATTGGCTACCTCATCTTCATTCCTGAGATCTTTACAAAATGCTGATCTACTCCTGCCGGGCACATCTCCAATTGCTGGGTGATCCAGAGAAGGCCCATCTGGCTGCACCTGAACAGGTTGCTGCGATTTATACAGCATCCATTTATTGTCATGGATCAGTGATCTACTGCAGGGATATACAGTAGATCAGGAGTCTCCAACCTTGGCGACTTTAAGCCTGGTGGACTTCAATTCCCAGAATTCCCAGCCAGCATAGCTTGCTCTCTTGTAATCCCTTCCTCTGCAATCTCTCCACTTTAGCTGATAAGAGAAAAAGAAACAAACACGGCTGGCTGGGGAATCCTGGGAGTTGAAGTCCTCCAGGCTTAAAGTGGCCAAGGTTGGAGACCCCTGATCTACTATATAGGAACTAGTTGAGATAATTCCAGTACAGGAATCCCTGCAGTCAATCCCTGTCATTCATTCT
The DNA here is from genome assembly GCA_023653725.1 of Bungarus multicinctus. Lineage (NCBI taxonomy): Eukaryota > Metazoa > Chordata > Lepidosauria > Squamata > Elapidae > Bungarus > Bungarus multicinctus. Next base: position 1,050,888 of record CM042837.1, on the reverse strand, counting down.
TCAGATTTCACCTCTGGAATTGGAGTCAGGACAAATCTTTGCCTTGGTCATCAGGAGGGGCAGAAAAATTAAAATCCATCCTCACCCATGCTCTGGTAAAAACCAGAATGGCCTTTGGTTGGCCTCATACGAATGAGGAACATCATTAACAAGGCCAAACATTGTAAGAATCTACTTCCCAGGATGCAAAATGAAGGAATTCCAGGGATTATTATAATGAAATGCCACGTTCAGCTTTTAATAACCAGCAATCTACCTTTACTATCTCTCTTCCTTCTGCTCTCAGGGATTATAAGCAAATCTTTTTTGGACAGGAGAGGAAAATAAATAAATCAGATTGTGTCCTTTTGGTCACATAAATACGACTTTCACAAGGAATAATAAGAGACCGTGATAAAGCGTGGCCAAGATTTTCAGCCCATTTTGGGCAAAGAGAACCACATATTGGTGCCTTAGATCTAGATACATCAAAGGAAATGACAGAGCAACAGCTCTCAGCCCCTCTGAGTTGGATCTCCCTTCGGAAAAGAAAACCAGCCTTTCGTAGCTTCTAGCAATGAGCCAACAATCCACCATTCCCAAGTCAACCTTATCATGGTTTATTACTGAAGTATTTCCATGAGGACTAGTAAGCATTAATTTACGATGTCATTTCAGTTACCCAGATAATTGGAGGAGTCATTCTTGGGTGGGTAGGAGAAAGACCCACTCCATTCATATTGGTTAGTTCACAGCACTATCCTCACGCAACCAGGAGCTTCAATAAAACTCCTTCCAAAACACTTCAACAAGTTAATTAAACTTAAAATGTTAAAACATTCTTTTTTAAAAGTACTTTAATTCACAGGGGTTTTTGTTTTTTGTTTTGGTTTCTAATATACAGCAGGTGGCTACTTTGTTTAAAAAAATCCATTCTTTTTTCCATATATTTTCAGTATCATCTGACTATACAATAACGTTCTATCTAAAGCTTTGTCCGTGTGATCCAACTCCAGTTGCCTGCACTTCAGGAATCAAAGAGTCAAGACAAAGAATCAAAGAGTCTGCCCCAAAATGTAAAGAACTATTGACAATTTTTGCTAAGATCGTTTTCATAGTTTTGGTCAGGGAAATCAGGAAAGTGCAGCAAAACGACCTATGGACATACACATCACACAGAAGCAGTAACTTGTTTTATAATGAAGGGCATCAGCAAGTAGATTTTAGGAAGATTCAAGAGAGGATTGACATGACAGTGAAATTCTATTTACAGAATTTGTTGAGCTAACTTCTGGAGATTTTGTATGGGGTTCGTGGGAAAGCTGGAGAAAAATACTCAGGGGTTACATCAGAAGGTCTTTCAATCTTGTAGGAGAGGCTGATATATCTAGAAATTGAGCCATTCATACACTCACAGGTAGGGAAACTGCACTTTTTGAACCACTACAATACATTTGCACATACACAAAGTTAGCGTTAAGCTAATGGTTATTCCACTACGGAGTTAAGAGTCATCCTTCCTTTTCAGAAGGAAGGACATCTTGGAAAGGACCATTAATTTTGGACTTGAAGATCAGAAGCCAATGAAAACAAGTTCACTATAGCCAGCAGTTTGATGAAACTGAGCATATCAACATGAAAATAAAAGATAAAAACTGTCGAGATACACCTAAACAGGAAAGCACTCACTGCAAACTGATTGGCAAGGAGTTCATGCTACTTCTGTAAAGACAGAAGATCTAACTGAAAAAGCAGTCTATCTGGAAAGAGGGGAAATGGCTTCATATTATCGTGTTAATACGCTATGCAAGTACAGAGAGGGACTGCAAAGACTTGAGAAAGGAAAACAGAACAAAACATCAGTCTTACCTTCAAGAAAATCTGACATGTGCATACAATTTATACAATCCCTCAAGAGACCCACAACCCTCGTTGCCATGGCTTTCTCCTCCCCTCCTAACGGTAGTTCGTCCAACAGAAAAGAAGTTAGCCATGCTGTTTGACACAATAGTAGGGTTCACATTTTGCGTAGAATATTTTTTTCCACAGCTTTAGTATCTTTATTGATTGATTGGTTTATTTTAAGCACAGTCCATTCCTAAGCAGGTTGCAAAAACAGGAATATACGGAGCAAACGGTCGTCTTTCAAGGACTGGAAATGTCTTTATAGCTAATCGTCAGGCCTCGAACCCAATGTTGCCTTTGGAAGGCACTCTGTCCAGGCCCCAATCCGTGATAGGGATCCCTAACACGGCTTCACTGCCCTTTAGTCTCCCAGGTCTGGTTTGATTTGTTTGTTTTGTTTTGTTTTTTAAATCAAGAGAAAGAAAAAGTTTGACAGACAATTTTAGTTAGCATTATTTAGGCAGATTAGTCGTATGTATTTCTAGCAAGGATCATACACAGATTACATGGTTGTTGTCGTTTTCTTTTCTTTTTACAGTTATAGTGTTGGTGGCACTAAACGGACAAATCGTAGCCAAGTGATTAGTACAGGGCAGCGCTCCCTTAAAAGATAGCAGAGAATTGCACAAGAAAACTGTTCGCAGGCTGCATCACGGCTCTGCTAGAAGGACAAGTAAAATCCCAGTAGTGGGTACAATTTCAGAGCAGCGTCCTTTTCGACTGGGCATTATTTCAAACAAAACATAAGCAGAAAACCATCCAACAACTAAAGTTTAGCTCTGTTAGGAGACGAGAGAGAGAGAGAGAGGGAGGGAGAGGGAGGGAGGGAGGGAGGGAGGGAGGGAGAGAGAGAGAGAGAACGAAAAAGGAGTTTAGGTACGTTACAGAAGCCGCCTGTTACTGAGTGATCGCTACAGGTCTATCAGCTGATCCACTAGCAGGAGAGACCTGGCTAGGTTGGGAAGACTGGATTCAGAGCTCCCACTGTTGTTTCTAGAATGCCCACCTGAAAGTGTGAGAGACAGGAATTTAGTATCCAGCAAAAGACACAGGGGCAAAAAAAAAAAAAAATGATGTTAGCTTTTAGTTTAAAAAAGTAAAAAAATTAAGAGAAAGACGTCCATGCACAAAGAAAGGAGAAGAGCCAGATAAAACTGGAAGGACCTCAGTCTAGGAGGCATCTACCCAAGCTTTAGCTCTGTTAGAATTGCTGCCTGGAGGGAGAACTTTTGCAGAGGTTCTCCGACATTGAGGCCAAAGAGGGATTTCCAAACGTCAAGCTGTCAATCAAAGCAGCCCAAAGCAACAGAACTCAACATCAGAACAAGAGGAGGAACCGGAAGCTGGACCTGCAACTTCTTCCTCCCTTCAGCAATTGAAGTGGTTCTTCTGGCTCAGTCATTCCCCCGGGCATTACCATTAAGCAGGGCGGGATGGATTTTGCCCAAAGGCCCCTTGATGGCTTTGGACTTCTTCCCCTCAGAGGAAAGAACAGAAACACAATTGAAAATCTTGAGTGAGGATGATGGGGAATCCAATGGGTCTCCTCACTCATGCCTTTTATGACAAAAGATCCCACACGGTGAATCCCTCTGACAAGATTCCTTCAGTGTTCTACTTGAAGCACCTAGGAAGGGAGTTCATACTTGGGGCCTCCCATCAGATTCTGGGATTCTGGTCAGCAGAGAATTAGCGCAAAGGTCTGGCGGAGGCCAGATCTTTTGACTCTCAACCACTTGGTGGCAACTCTGCTTTGGAGAATGGAAGAAGAACCCCACAAATTATGTCAAGTAATAACCAAAAGGTAGAGGGTCCTGGAAATGTTAATCGCCTGGCAAGCACAGATGCATCAGAAGGAAGGGCAGCTGGTTTTTTTGTGTGGACTTCAACTCCCAAAATTCCTGAGCTAACATGACTGGAGGAAGGATTCTGGGAGTTGAAGTCCACAAGTCTTAAAGCTGCTAAGTTTGAAGACCCCTAAACTAGAGTTTCAATGTAAGAGTTTCCCTAAGTCCAAAAAGTCCAACTGTTAAAGCACTTGGGAATGGTCAACTCTATCTTTGCCCCATAAAACAGGTCTGAGATCTGAAAATAACCTAGTCCTACCAGACACTCTAAAGAACGTGAAACCAACAAATGCATCATAGAATTCTGGGTGCGCAGAAACAACTGCATGCAAACACACCACCACAATGCTTCTCACTTGAGATCTACCTGCTTACCTTGTGAATTTTTGGATATTAACACAGGGATGGGGTCAAACTCATCTTCTGTCACTTTTTCAGAGCCCCCAGGGACATCAAAGCCTGATATCAGGTTAGTATCTTCTGCAGCATGATGGGTGGGGTGGGGTGGAAATTTAAAAGGACGAAAAAGAGCAGAGAAAGCTGGTTAGGACCCACCAAAACAACATTTGCCGTATGTGTTTTGCTGCAAAGGAGGTGGGGGGAGATAGGGAGGCAGAATTGCAAACTGTTAAAGCAAAGCAGGCATTTGGAAAACTAGGGAAAGGAGAGAAGTAGACGAATGTGGAAATTATATGGGAGGGAAGCAGCAGCGGAAGTAGCTCATCTGAGAGAAAATAGCCAAGTTGCACCTGAGTTAGTGGTGAGACCATTTCACAGGGAGCTGAGTTGAGAGAATGCACTGATAAAAAGGCTTGGATTCACATTCAGATTAGACATCCTTTGTGCAACTGATCTCATTCTGCTCCTCAAATGCATGTGAGGATTTATAACACAGGAGTTTCCCACCACAAGTTCTCCTTGTGAAGAGTGTCAACTCATAAAATATTTCTATGGTCTTTTTAGAGTTGCCAACAGAAAGGAAAGGAGGAGCAGTGCAGCAGCTTGTAAAACCGAAAGCGCATTCCATAAATGTTTTCAAAGATAGTAACTAGGTGACTGAAGTTTCTGCCGTACAAAATTCTAACTGGAGAGCCTGATTGATGACTCTGGGCTATGGATGTGTCCCATTGGAGGATATGGATTACGATACACTCAGAGGGTGGCGGGGAAACGGGGGTCAAGGGTGACAAAGAATTATGTGTCTCGGAGTTGGCTACACCCAGGCAGTGCCGGCATGTCTACTCCTAATAAATCTTCTTTAAGTTTTGGAAGTTTGGCTTGAGACTCATGATTTAAATGGGGTAACTGCCGGAATCCTGACCGTGAGCAGTTGACTGGGTACCCCTTTCAAGAGGCCACAAGTGCTTCTGCCTCATTGCCAGCTCGATACCCTTGGGAGAGCATTGCTGAGTCATCAATTTGCAAACTTTCACATCTGCCTTCAAGGCTCCACACCAAGGACAAGGATCACTTGAGCCGAGACCCATCTTTATGCCTAAAGGATTACAGTCGTGGTGCATATGTTTACAATGACAACAGCAGCATTCGCTCCCTTCTTGGACACATGGTTCAAACCAAGGAAAGACTGCAGCAATAGCCAACAGTGAAGTGACATTAATATTTGTCCAGGTGTCTTAGAGAAATTGAGGTGCCTCCAGTCCTCATGGAGATGAAGAACATGAGTCAGAAGGACCAGTTAGGGTGGCTGGAATGCTTGCAGCTCTTAGCTTCCCCATCAGCAGGAGGGGTGGGAAGAAAAGTTGGTTCCGAACCATTCTGAGGACTTCTTTCTTGACTGACAGGCTCAAGGAAATTGGGGCCCCCATAAAAAATCGGCATGGGGAAGAGGAAGTGAATGGATATAAAGGGGCAAAATTATCTTTTGGTTAGTGGAATGGTTGTTAATCCAAATTAACAATCCCTTCCCTTTCAAATGGAGGGTATTTTGTTCCATGCAAAGTATTTTTACAAGCTCCAAGAATCTAATCCAATGCCAGGATTTCTGCAAGACTAACAGTCATTCCTCTCTAATAAGTCTTGGTGAATACTAGCATGTCTGGATGGATGTTTGTCCTTAAAAGATAGTCAAATGCTAGAGACCAGGTCAGCAACCATTGTCCTTCATAGCTTGGGTCAAACCTTCTTCTTTGAACTCTGGGAGCTCCATCAGACGATCAGTTACCCTCTATGCCTGGTCCCTAAGATCTGTGGCCCTGCCAATATTTCTAACTTGAATTTATGCTTTTCCTCCACTGTGTCTCTCATCTTCCTAGCCTTAGCTTGTGGACTGCTTCCCCACCAGATAAGTTCTAAGTGATACTCTTGGATGGCACCAAGCTCATAGGGATGATGAACAGAGAGTATGAATTTTTTTTTTTTTTAAAACCCTCAAATTAGAGACCAAATCTATTTCCAAGTTTGGACTGACAAGTTTTGTTTTACAACACTTCTACTAGCATACATTTTTCGGTTAGAATGGATGTCCCAGAAATTGTTAAAAATCCCCTTTCAAGTGCAGGAAATTAAAACTAACTTTGAAATGAAAGTTATTTGCAACTTTGGCTTTTTCTACATCAATTCTATGCAACCACATCTCCTTTTTCAAGGCAGGAAAGAGTTCTGCACTTTGGATAGAAAGGAAAGTTAGAAGGAGACCACCTTGGATGTCCTTTCGAACAACCACGGAAGATTTCCTGGAGTATCCAAGGTAGAAAGGCAGCAATTTTTGAAATGAACAACTGTTTGTTCTCCTGGCACAGTCGTTCCCCACCCATCTGATTTAGTAAAAAGCAGCTTCCTACAACAGAACTGTTAAGGCACATTTCCATACTCGGATGGACAGAGAACCAGTGAAGCTTTGAGCAGAAATCACCGACCGAGGAATATTGCTACATGCACATGCCTGCATTCCACCATGATAGATTCAGACCTTCCTTTGTTTCGTTTTGTTTTTGTCTCGTCTCTTCCTTCAAATGAAACCCTAAAAAGGGGTTTTTTACCTTTGTGAGTTTGGGATGAAACCGCTAAAGGAGCGAACTCGTCCAGGAGATCAGTGCCAGGGTTAGAAAGCAGAGAGCAATCAAGCAAGGAGTCATCCACAGTGATTGAATCTGGAACCAGGAGAAGAAGCAAAGAGTAGCAGATCACAGCACAGAGAATAGCAAGGAAATGGCTGCTCCCTTGGCCAGGGGCTGGTTTGCAACCCAGGGTCCTCTCTAGAGAGCTATCCTTTATTTTTAAAAAAAATTCATAATGGCCTGAACTGGGACTAAAGTGCCTCACTAGTGTTCTAGGTCAGGGGTCTCCAACCTTGGCAACTTTAAGAGTTGTGGACTTCAACTCCCAGAATTTTCCAGCCAGATGGCTGAGGAATTCTGGGAGTTGAAGTCCACAAGTCTTAAAGTTGCCAAGGTTGGAGACTCCTGTTCTAGGTGAGGCTTTGATTGCACAGCTGTGGCTGCCAATTTCTTTTTTGACCCTCCTATAGACACCCCTGGACACATACAGGGAAGTTATAAGCTATTTCAAGTTACAGAAACAAAGCTAAGGCCCCCCTCGTGCTGACTTTGAAAGAAATCTTATTATCTAACTAATGTTTCCTCCAATCCCTGAGTCAGAGAGACCCCAAACATCTGGAGAGAGAGAGAGGGAGGGAGCCCACAGAAGCATCTAAAAGCGAACACGCACACACAAAAGTGTTTATATAGACAAAGAATTCTGGTTTTCAAATCAGCCTGCTGGGAAATGCAGTGGTACTTGTTCTAATTTCGGGTGACTGGAATTCCTCTTAACTTGGGACGGATTCTAAGAGATTTATCGACTCAAATGTGAGACCAGGGATAGTAGCAGCTGAATATTTTGTACCCATTGTAGCTCCAGCATGCCGGGCAAGGTCTAGTTCTAGTAGCAGAACTTAGGATGTACTAAAGCTTAAAGCAAAAGGCTGCCAAGAAAGGAGCCAGGGCCCTCTGGGAGTTATGTGCTGACTCCAGAGTCTCCGGAGTCTGGCAGCAGCGAGGCAGAGGAACAGGGGGAGCCTGTTCCCAGTGCGCGCATGCGCAGAGCTGCCAGAAGGCAAGACCAGTTGAGACAAAAGGGGCGACTCAGGAGTAAGGCTTGGAGGTGATTGGCCCCTCCCATAAGACATAAAGGAGGAGCAAAGGGACAGGAGCCTTTGCAGGAAGCAACTTTGTTCGTTCTGGTCGGTTTAAACTCTGAAGCTCCGTGTTTGACTTGGTGGTCCATTTGGCCTTGTTCAGCTAATGGGCAATTTAGCCGTTGGCAGCATTTCAAGGGAGATCAAGGTGGGTGCTTATCAGCCTTATCCTGAAGGACTTTGCAGACTTCTATTGAACTATTCACAAACTGTTTGAGACTCATTACGGGCTATAAATGACTAAAATTCACAGCCGTTGAAATAAAGAAAAAAGGGTTTGGGGACTGTGTTTGTTAGTATCTCAATAAGCCTTGGTCAGAACACTCCATTCCTTGAGTGACCCAGCCCAAGCTGCCTCACCAACCTGCTCTGCTCGAAGCCACCGAATCTGCCTGCGAGGACGGGAGCACAGGAGCTTCGAGGCCGGGTATGAGGCTCTCGGCGGTGAGGTCAGCTTTTCCTTCCCGAAGGCACAAAAGAAGTAGAGCAGAAACCAGGATTAGCAGAGGCAGGAGGAGAAAAGAAAGCAGCAGGCCACAATGACCCCGACTCAAGAGGACCAGTTTCAGAATATCTGAAAAGAGCCATAGTGGCACAGTGGCTAGAAGGCACAATTGTTGGCTGACTCTGCCCACTGCCAGCAGTTCGATCCTGACCAGCTCAAGGTTGACTCAACTTTCCATCCTTCTGAGTTCAGTAAAATGAGGACCCAGATTATTGGGGGCAATAGGCTGTAAACCGCTTAGAGAGGGGCTGTAAAAGCACTGGAAAGCAGTATATAAGTCTAAGTGCTATTGCTATTGCTATCTTCCACTTTCTACAATGTAACTAGTATGAAGTCCTCCACTAGACCAGGACAAATGCCTATTAGTAGTTTTGGACTAAACTATGAACTTTCTCAGACAGGGAACAGGTCAGACATACATATTGTTATTGCTTTCTATTCTTAATGTAAGATGCCCAGAATTATTTGGTGTTAGGTGGCCTTTAATCTTGCAAATAAATACAGTGTAAGTGCTATTGCTATTCCTTCCTTCCTTCCTTTCCTGTTAAGAGTGCAATATTGCAGGTTAATTCTGCCCACTGCCAGGAGTTCGAACCTGACTGGCTCCAAGTTGAGACAGCCTTCCATCCTTCCGAGGTGGGTAAAATGAGGACCGAGAGTGTTGGGAGCAAGAGGCTGACTCTGTAAACTGCTTAGAGAGGGCTGTGAAGCATAATGAAAGTGATATATAACTGCTAATGCTAAGTGCTATTGTGATGGCACCATCAACAACCACGTGGGCCTATCTGCACAATGCTTAATCTGTTCCAGAATGCTGAGTTTCAAACATCTTGAAGGTAACTACACTCACAGTGGGGACATCTGCAACCCAGGATCTGGACAAGCAGCAGTCCAAGAAAAGGGTTTGTTCAACTTCACTGGGTTGACAGGACTTCACTGAATGGAAACTCACACAAAATACATTCCCCACTTGATTCTGGGGTCATCCTCATAAGGTCCATCAGACTAGGCCAGAGATCTCCAAACTGGACAAGTTTAAGACTTGTGGACTTCAACTCCCAGAATTCTCCAACCAGCTATGCTGGCTGAGGAATTCTGGGAGTTGAAGTCCACAAGTCTTAAAGTGGCCAAGGTTGGAGACCCTTGATCGAGAACATAGAATAATAGGATTGGAAGGGTTCTTGGTGGTCTTCTAGTCCAGCGGTCTCCAACCTTGGCCACTTTGTGGACTTCAACACCCAGAATTCCTCAGCCAGCTAGGAATTCTGGGAGTTGAAGTCCACAAGTCTTAAAGTAGCCAAGGTTGGAGACCTCTGATCTATGTCTTCTTTCGTGGAGTTACAATGTTTTTAACAATGCTGCTTTGCCTGGTTATATTATTCTTTCAGAAAAATGTTTACCGCCTCAATTTCCAACCTTTCTACCTGTGGTTTTGCCTTTTCAGACATTGAGCCTCCTGGATTTGTGAGATTTTACCCGATTTCCTTGGGGAAAGAATGACGCACAGCCTTTTCCACCCCAGGCACATCTCCCGGGGTGCCTGCCGTTTGGATGGACTGTACGTGTGTCTGCGTGCAAGTGTGCAGAGCATGCAATTTAAACAGGCCGACATGCAGGACAGGACAGGAGACAACAAAGAGGGTTCTAGGTTTTACCATTCATAGCATCGGAGGTGCTACCGAAGGGGTCGGCCAGAGGCAGGATATCGGGGAGCAGGAGCGGAGGCTCAGGAGATTTAAGTCCCTCAATCAGTTTTTCTGGTGAGGAAGCGGGAAGGAGCAAGAAAGAGGAAAGAAGCAAAAGAGAAGTAAAGCAAAAACACGGTAACTCAAGCTGGCTCAGTTTAAGGGGGGCTGCTCAAGAGTCACGAGCAACTCCGGAAACGTCCTGTAGACTTGGTCAACCTTTGTCCCAAAGATGTTTCTTTTTCTTTTTTTCAAGAGGCAACTGGACTTTCTGGTTTTTTCTTTGGAAGACGTTTCGCTTCTCCTCCCAGAAGCTTCTTCAGCTCTGACTGAATGGTGGGGAATGGAAGGATTGATACTCCTTGCAGACAGCTGGTCATTTGCATCCTTTGAGAGGGTCGTTGAGGCCACTTGGAGAGTTGCCTGTGTCCTCAGGGTCACCCAAGCGGTGCAAATGGGTGTGTGGAGCCTTCCTGAAACAGCTGAAAGGACCGTGCTGTAGACTGGAGAAAGATGATGTTGTATTTCTCTCTCTCTCTCTCTCTCTCTCTCTCTCTCTCTCTCACACACACACACACACACACACACACAGAGAGCGGCCGCTCTTTAGAAGACAGCAAAGCCCACATTTTGGACAGAGAGGACCGCTGGTTTGAAAGACGGGTCAAAGAGGCCATCTACATCAGGGGTCTCCAACCTTGGCCACTTTAAGACTTGTGGACTTCAACTCCCAGAATTCTCCAGCCAGCTGTCTGAGGAATTCTGAGAGTTGAAGTCCACAAGTCTTAAAGTTGCCAAGGTTGGAGATCTCTGATCTACTTTAAGACTGAACAGCCCTGTCTCAACAGAGGGATACATCATCATCTAACTCCAGTCTATGACACAGCTCCTTTCAACTGTTCCAAGAAGGCTCCACACCCATTTGCACCACTCAGGTGACTCTGAGGACACAGATAAACCTCCAAGTGGCTTCAACGGCTCTCTAAAAAGAATGCAAATGACCAGCTGTCTGCAAGGAACAGCCTCTTGAAAAAGCACCTTTGGGACAGCCATGACCTGGGATGGCTTCTCCATAGACACTTATCAACATTTATTGATTTTGACAGAAGAAAATAATTGTAGCTGAGGGTTGAAATGAGGGATCCTTCGTGCTCTCTCAGCTTGGTAGTTTTCTTGCAGACATTGCATTCACCAACTAGGTCAGATCTTCAATGCTAGCATGATGATCTTACTTGTATAACCTAGTAGACACTCCCTTCTCACACTGATGATATGATCTAGCTGGGTAATGCAAGGTCTGCAGTGAAACCAGCAAGCTGATGTATTGATTTAAATATCAAGGCAGGCATCTTTTAATTAAGTCTAATTTCCTCTGGATTAAATCCACTGCTCAGTGGGAAGCACAAAAATGTATTTATAAAAAAGACAAGAGACCACATTCTGATAACCCGGAGTCCTTCAGGTAGATGAACTTTTTTTGGGATCCAATATGCATCAGTCTAATCCAGGGGCCCCCAAACTTGGCAACTTTAAGACTTGTGGACTTCAACTCCCAGAAATCTCCAGCCAGCTGGCTGGAGAATTCTGGGAGTTGAAGTCCACAAGTCTTACTGTTGCCAAGTTTAGAGACCCCTGGTCTAACTTCTCTCTAGGCTATAGAGAAGTTTCCTGAAGATGGACTCCAACACGAATCCAAAAGTTCTGAGGACAAAACCTCTGGTCCCATTGACCGACCCACATTAGATCCTACAACATTATCCTGAGACATGCATATCTGCCATCAGATGAACTTGTAGCTATGATGGCTTGGAACAAAGAGAGTTGGTCCGAGATCTCTGGAAGGTGCCAATTTTGAGAAGTTTGAGGAAGGCATTTCCAGCTAGCCAACTCTCCCCAAAATGTTGCCTATCGCTATTCATCTTCCAGAACGTTCTGGGACCCTTAAACTAAGGCATTTAATTGGCCAGTGAGAATGGGATAAAATGTGTTCAAATGTACAATGGTAGCTCAGTACTTTGTGCTAAAATTGGTTCTGGGAGGTGTGACAAGTACTAAAAAGGATGAATCCCAAACAAACCACATAATTTACCTCATGACCCTTTTTTCATCTGGGAAGAACTTTCAGTCTGTCCCTTTTCCTATGTCAGTCCTTTCCCCAGAATGGCCGTTCCCCATGGCCATCCCCCTTTTTCCTATCCCAGCGCATCGAGTGCTAAACACACGGCAAGCACCAGAGACAACATTTTCACCTCAAAATGCATCAAATGCCACATTCAACAAAGCTTTGAAGCAGTCAAGTTCCAAGGTCCCGCTGTACTCTCAAACAAGGCCAAACCGAACATTAATCGACTTTCTATCATCTGCTCCATTTAATCTTCTGGGGGTGGTGTTGGACACCGTTGGGAATTGGAAGAAGACAGATTATAGGTTGCCCACTTTGCGGGAGGCTAAATGGAAGTCCGGCACATCCCTTACAGGGCATCTAACAAGAGAGACCAGCGAGCACAGAAAATACAGAGAAAGAGGCACTGGAAGGTCTGGTGTTTATTTTTTCACTACCACCTCAGGTGGCTATAAAGCAGCTGCCAGAGAGACAAAGGTTCGTTCGGCTTCACTAATAACGCAGAGCTGCAGGTTAAAAGACCTCATTTTCACAACCAGCGTCGAACAAAGCAAGCGTTTCATGCAGGCCACCGAGTCGGTGAAGCTAAATTTGAAAAAGAAAAAAATCAGCCTGAAGGTTCTCCTGAGCAATGGCCACTGCCCGGCCGGTAGAAAATACTATTTGAAGTTTCACTTTTGAACCTGGAAGCCCTTTGGCCCAACCGAAGTTTGGGTGCCATTTGTAATCCCTCGTCTCTGCTCGCTTCGTGAGCCTTTTCCGGTTTTGCCTTTAAAACACGTTGACCTGAAATACCATAAGCTGCTTTGAGTGACACGCAGGCAGGTGAAGAGTAAGACAGAACACAGTTTCTGCAAATTTAAGGTGTGCGTGGACTTCAACTCCCAGAATTCCCCAGCCAGCCACGCTTGTTGGGAAATACTGAGAGAGACTATTAAAATAAATCCATTTTCAAGTCTGGGGAAATTATTTATTTTTTGATAACCACCAGCAAGGAGCCTGAAATTCAGCTGCAGGGAGCTTAGAGTCTCCTACTTGATTCTGTTCTGACCCGGCTCCACAAACACGACAACCCTCTAAGGTGATTAATTAGGAATGCTGGCAGCCCCGGCAAAAAGTTTCTCTCTCACCGCAGGCTAACAAATCCGTCAGGCCAGAAAATGAATAATTGCCTGGCACATCTATTCATCTCTGCCCCCTGCCTTTTATCCCCAGAGCTAAGGTCGGCCTTCACTAGTAGCAAGTGGCTCTTCTGTCCCAAGGTCCGGCCCATAGATTTCCACTGCTCTCCTCTGCCTTCTGCACATCCATGCATCAGGGACTGGACCCAACTGTTCCTTATCTTCCTCATCAGCCACCTCAGGACCTGGGGGCTGTTGACTCCCCGTCTGAGGGCTAATGGATGGCCCAGCCTCTGCCTCTCTCTCTCTGCCAGCCAGTTCCATTCCCTCTTCCTTCCCAGAGCTCCCAGGTTGCCTCACTGCTGACCCTGACTCCCACGTCTCCTCCTCCTCCTCTGATTCGGCTGCCAAGAGCCAAAAACAGCTTCAGTAGATTCACAGATAGAGAGAGAAGAAAAACACTTGCAAGAAAAGTGAATAACTTATGTTATGCCTGCACCACTTCCTACTCCCTGCTCCACAGTAAACTCCAGCATTGGCAAGTCGAGGCTCAAATGCCAGATATGAGTAGAGCAGAAGAAACTTCAAGGCATCCCCAAAACACCGAGGCCAACTCACCACAAGCTCTAGTGGCCACGCCCACATGTCTTGCTTAGTGGGAAACACCTTTGCAAACTGACCAGGCTGCACGACTGCAGAGACAAACTTTTTATAACACCTGGCCAGGGGGGGAAAAAGCATCCAGAAGACCAACTATAGACAACATCATTACTTGAGATCCTAGGGGCACCTCACTCACCTACCGCTTGATTAGCTACTGTTTATAAAGTGATGATGGTGTTGAAAGAAAACAACTTGCTCTGTGACCCCATCCTCCCATTGAAAGCAATTGGCTTTCAGTAAGCAGAGTTAATGGAGAAGTAGAATACCAAGCTGCAGTCGTGGGATGCATTGGTTAATGACGGCCACAAGTCCCAAAATGGAAGTGAGGTCATAAGCCTGTTGTGGTCATATGGTTTTCCGCTTAGTGACTGCTGCACTTAGCAATGGAGGGGCCAGGCCAGTTGAGGTTAGTAAGTGAGGACTGCCTGTATATAATGGAATACAGTCAAAAGGACCGTAGTTCAGTAGAACAGTTTTTCCCTGGATGCCATCACTCTGCTAAACAAATAATTCCCTCAACACTGTCTAACTATTTACAAAGTTTGCACTACTATTCCTATTAATCTTCTCATCACTCCTTATATTGACTGTTTCCTAGTATGATTTGATGGCTTATTGTACCCTATGACTATCATTAACTGTTGTACCTGATGATTCTTGACTCTTGATGAATGTATCTTTTTTTTATGTATACTGAGAGCATTTGCACCAAAGACAAATTCCTTGAGTGTCCAATCACACTTGGCCAATAAAATAATTCTATTCTACTCTACTCTACTTTACTCTTTTGAACCTTTTGACTATTATTAACTGTTGTACCTGATGATTCTTGACTCTTGACGAATGGATCTTTTCTTTTATGTATACTGAGAGCATTTGCACCAAAGATAAATTCCTTGTGTGTCCAATCACACTTGGCCAATAAAAGAATATTCTACTCTATTCTATTCTTCTTCCCACGTGGGCCAGGAGATATTTCAGAGCTGCTGATTCCATGGATTACAAGGTCCTGCCTGTCATCACACACACCCCCCACCCTCCAAACGGATATATGGCTTCCAAAGGGATGGAACTGAATTGCAATGGAAGCAGGTGCAGTTATTACTGAACTTCCTGAGTTGCTGCTCTTGGTTATTTTTCCTACTGACAAGTAAGTTACAGATGCACAACTTGATTCCTCCATTGGTGACCTTTGTTAACACCCCCCCAAAGCTGACAAGAAATCTTTGTCTTTTGTCGCCTTGAGCTCAAATGTATCGTTAATTATGCAAATCAGGCTGCCTTGAAGGGCTACAATTAGCTGGGATCTGTGAAGACTCTCCAAGCAGCTGCGTGCAAATTTCTGTCGGCTGCATTTGCTGAGGTTGTGAAAAATTGGAGAAAAGCAAGCTTTAATCAACCTAAGAACCCACCTCCCAAAATAAAAGCAGCATCAACAAGGATCTGAACACGAAGACGTCTTTTTCCAGAATGCCAGGGCTCTTGAAGATCAAATGCTCCAATGCTGGGGCTGAATTCAGTTGGCTCACTCAGCCCCATTGGCTGTTGGTAGGCAGAGGGTTGTTGTTGTGTGTGTGTGTATGTGTGTGTGTGTGTCTTTGAATAATAGGAAGGGAGAGTGAATCCCAAAAAATCTCACTTCCAAAACGGTCTCTTTGCTGCAGTGACCTGAAATACAGGGCTTGTAGATCAAAGCAGGTCTCTTCACCCCTTGGGACCCGCTGGGGCCACACCTGTCAAATGTCAAAGTAATCTCAATATATCCAGAAGCTGGGGGAGAACTGGCCCTTCTGGATCTTATTGAAACCTGACATTTTAGAACTTCCAGAAAATAAAAGGGAAACGTTTGGTTAGGAGAGGGGGGTTAGACGTGTCATGGCTGAGATTGACGTCTTCAGCCTGCACTCAGGAAGGGGGGCTCATGCAGAACTGATGCAAAACTAGTTTTGCTGGAATCAGAAGGATGTTCTCTGGCTTGGGATTTCCTTATTGCACTTAAGAGGTTTCTAGTAACTCAACAAACCAGAGTCAACAAACCTGCTGTGTCGTTATGGCATTCCATCCTAGGCCACCCATCTATGTAACCGCAGTCTGAGCATTAAGTTAATTTTCATATTTGTAAATATAACAGAATAACAGAGTTGAAAGGGACCCTGGAGGTCTTCTAGTCCAGCCCCCTGCTCAAGCAGGAGACCCTACACGATTTCAAATGACTGTCCAATCTCTTCTTTAAAATCTTCAGTGTTGGAGCATCCACAACTTCAGGAAGCAAGCCATTCCACCAATTAATCGTTCTCATTGTCAGAAAGTTTCTCCTTAGGTCTAAGTTGCTTCTCTCCTTGAGTAGCTTCCCCCCATTGCTTCTTATCTTGCCTTCAGGTGCTTTGAAGAAGAGGCAATTATAGGAAGAATGTACCTTCCTAGTGGTATTTGTTCAACAAGCTCCTAAAGGTAACTTCACCTGCCTATGGACTATCTACATGTCAACGGTTTTGTTCCGGCTATGTAAGGTCGCAGGAGCCAAGGGGGCTCAGCGGGAAGCGGGAACATGCATCCCTGAGTGCTTTGCCCACTGAACAGATCGAAGCTACAGCCAAAGTAAAGCCAAGTGAAAGCACACACAGAGTCCTCAGCCACTCGTCTGTATGGCCACCAATGCCTTCAAAGCAGGAGAAGGAGGGTTGATTTCAGTATTTTTGTGCTGTTAGAGAAGCATCCGACAGGCTATTGAAATATCACTCTCACAACTGCAACTCCCCTGTTTTATAGCTACTCGGTGCTATCAAGATGCCCTAGCAAAAGATTAAAGTGCATAAACAATCCATAAACATAAATGTTCAGAGGAGGGAGAAAGAGGAGGGGAAGGGAAAAGAGAAAAAGAGAGAGAGATAAACAGAGACAGAGAGAAATTGGGGGAGAGAGAGAGAGACTATGTCAAGATGCAATCCATTCAGCAGCTCTTCAGCTATTTGGTTCACTTAGAAACAAGGTGCACCAAAACACTTTGCAAAAAAACCCACACTTCAGACTAGATTACTCATTCTGCAAGTACAGAAGATTAAAAAACAAAAACAAAGGGCAGCTAACCCAGCAAACACACACTGCAGCAGAGTCCTTTTCTTTGGACTTTAGCTGGAGAGGAGGAAAGATCTCATCAGAATCCAGTCAAATCACATATCTGGGAGAGCTGAGATCCCCAAGGGGACGCCCTCAAATAACACGTCCTGAGGTTCAGAAAGCAAATGAGCAGGAAGGACAATATATATACTGTATATACTTCAGGATGATCAGCACCTGGACTTTGCATTTGTACAAATCATGCCTAATGCCACTTTGCCTTATATTACTATGCATCATTTCCTTCAATTTTGCCAGTCTTGGGTAGAGAGCAGTGAGTCTACTCACGGAGACACAAAAGCTTTGGAAATGTTCTTCAGCCACCTATGTGGTCTCCAAGATTTCAGGAGATGTGCCTGATGCAATTTTAAACAGGCCCTTCAACCAGCCACCAGTATTTGAGATGTAAAAGGCACCCATAATTTGTAAAAATAGTACCAAGGACCTCTCAAAATTTAGCTAAACGTTCACAAAAACACCTCCCAAAAACTTTTGGACATTAACTTTTAGGACTGAAAAAACTGTTAATGACTGCACATCTTCCTTCTCACTTTGGGCATCTTCAGGAAACACTGAAACTGCTTCTTATTTTGATAATCCAGAACAAAAACCTGGGTTTGACCAGCCCCATGCGATATGGACAACACTGAATTGAATTCACACTAGCCATGGTAGATGTGTCAATGCCTTCAATAAATAGGACAAAATAGCATCACCAAATTGTGATTGTGGGGCCGAAAAACAAACTACCCAACATACATAGTGACAGTTAAAATAGAGCCTATAATGGAGATTTCACTAATTTCCTGGCGGCGACAAATGAAGTAAAAAATTTAATTTGCAACTTGCAATCTTCCTGTTAAGATTTCAAATTGTACATTCTCTGTTTTGTATTTTACCCTGTGTTCCTTTTTACTGAAATCTGATGTGAATGTGCCATACAATAAATAAAATAAATAATAGGCTGGTATTTAAATAGGCTTGGAGATTAACCTACCATTGCCTTCCCCCAAGAACTTTGGATATGATGCTCCTAATCCCTTCCCTTAAATTTTGCCATTGCACAGGATCTAAGAAACCTGCTTTTTGTGAAAGTACCTGCTCTACGAAATACTCTTGCCCTTAGTGACTGGCAGGGCTCTGCCCTCCTAGCTTTCCAAAAAGCAGCAAAGACGCAGCATGGCATAGGGTGAAGGGATTTAATATGATATTGTGTTGTTTTATCATTGAATATGGTTTTAATTGTTCACTGGGAACTGCCCAGGGTTCTAGGTAAGATGGGGGACTCTATAAATGTTTTAAATAAGTAAATAATAAATAAAAATGTTATGGATAATAAAATAGCCTATGTTAAAATATGACAATACTATTTAAACAACCCTAAATCTTATCAGTGTCAAACATAGATGGAAGATGGTCATGCAAACAGATTATATAGAGAGAAATTGATAAAATTAAAAACAGAAAGTCTAGTCTCTACTGACCGGCAAACAGGATGAACTTTGAGAAGGATGCTTTTCCAAAGCTATGCCACCAAGAGGGCTCTGTTACTTTTACTCCCTTACTGAGTGCCATCGCATTTTAATGGGAATAAGGGCATTTTGCTATGACACCTTGATCACATAAGTCATAGTTACCTGGTGTATCTGACAGTGGAAGAGGAATGAAAGGGTCAGGAACAGCCAGAAGTGGAGGGCTGGTATCCAGAATATCTTTTGTTTTTTCAACTGGAAGGAAGGAAGGAAGGAAGGAAGGAAGGAAGGAAGGAAGGAAGGAAGGAAGGAAGGAAGGAAGGAAGGAAGGAAGGAAGGAAGGAAGGAAGGAAGGAAGGAAAAAGGAGTCAAGAAAAGTAGAAGATAGCAGAGAAAAACTGGATTTGTTCACTGCCTTTCTAATATCCTTTTTCCCTGGATATCTTAAGCTATAATTTTCACCTATATTAGAGACAAACAAAATAAGATGTTCCCATCTCAACATTTTGCATCATCCAGGATTAATGCAGGAGTCACTACATATGTATCTAGATTTTTTAAAGATTTTTAGGTACCCAAATGGGTTGACATACAAAGCTAAAGAAAGCTGCATCACACCTGTGGAGAATGAGGGTGCAGTACCCATGCAAAGAGAAACATTCCCTACATTAGCCAAAATTAACTTCATCGAAATGCATCATCTCAATACACACAATACCCACAAAAGAAAGCAAAGGAGGAGCTGAAAGAGACCGAGAGCACAAAGGGTGCCAGGCCCGGTCACAGAAACCTTTCCTTTTTGATTGACAGTGTGATAACAAGGGCACCGGCCTCAGAAGGAAGCTGGGAAGACATACGAAAGAGGCATGCCTAAAATTAACAGTATCTCAGGAGTTTAGTTTTTAAAATCCAGAGTTCTGAGTTATATAGAAGCAATATGATATTCCGTCCATCCGTCCAATCTCTCAAGAATCAGCTGCTACCTCCTGTGTTAGCTAAATTAGAGGGATCTCCAACCTTGGCAACTTTAAGACTTGTGGACTCTGGGAGTTGAAGTCCACAAGTTTTAAAGTTGCCAAGGTTGGAGACCCCTGAGATAAAACAGGGGCGTCTAACTTGGACCAATTTTAAGACTTGTGGACATCAGCTTGTGGAATTCTGGGAGTTGAAGTCCACAATTCTTACAGTTGCCAAAGTTTGGACACCCCCGAGTGAATGTTTCCCTAGTACCCACCGTTGGAGCACTAGATGGCTGTCGTGTTGCAAAATGTGTGGCCAAGCACATCTCACAATTCTTCTCTGTGGATTTGAAAATTGGCACACGGTTGATCTTTTAATTTGTAACATTGCATCTCTCAACGGAGATCAATCCATCACGTTTCACTTTCTTGGTCTAGCTCAAGATGGGGAAAACTTGTGCGCCTCCTAAATGCCGACAACACAGACCTCCCAGTATTTTATTCATTAACTAGGTTGGCTTAAGCTAGTGGGAGCTGTGCAGCAACATCTGGAAAGCCACGGATTCAATATCCACCTTTCCCCAGCATCTGCAGTGATGGGACTGCAGTTCACACCATTTTTGGCCAGCATGGTGAGATAGAACCAATTAAAGCGAAGTCATGTCAACAGGCCTTGGAGATCTACGAAAGCTTATTTCTCCTGCCGCCTTCCTTCATTGAATGGCACCGTTCTTAAGTTGTGCTCAAGACAAGATTCAGCCCGACAGACCCAAATCAACCCAGGACGAGTCTCCAATCCTTTCTGGCTGCCCCACAACCTACCTGATATGGGTGCAAGAGGAGAAGAGCCAAATGCGTCCGACTGCACTACAGAAGGTGCGGGCTGAAAACCCGGGATCAGGTTTTCCGTTGAACTGTCAAGTTTCTCAGGAGGCTTTCCTGGAATTCAAAGGGACCGGTCGTTAAATGTTGCGTGTGTTATTCCCCGCTTGCAAGTGGGTACAACGATGTGGAGACGAGGGACAAAGAGAACAGGACACCCGCAGGAATTCTGCGTAAGAGTTCCAGCGAGGAAAGATGGAGGAAAGGAAAGAGGAAGCGTCAAGGAAGGGCAGCCAATGCTAAAAGCGGCTGGCGAGACTACGAATCGCTTGTTGTATGCCAGGGCAGGTGTCGAACTCAAGGCCCGTGGGCTGGATCCAATCCATGAGGGGTTTAGATGTGGCCCAAGGGGCCCCCCAGAAAACAGCAAAGGACCGGCCCACAGTGCCTCTGCCAGGGAAAACAGAACTCGGGAGGGCCGCATGTTTCCGCTGGCAGAGGGTTGCAGGAGGCCGTCGCAGCCGAAAACGGAGCTCGGGAGCCCGTTTTCACTGGCAGAGTGATTGGGCCACCACAGGCACCCAGGGGTGGGCTTCCAAAATTTTAGCAAAGGGTTCTCTGCTTGGTTGCTGGGTGGGCGTGGCCTAGTCAGCCTCCTGCACCACGGCTGGGGGGGGGGGCTTTTTGCCCTGCCCGGGCTCCGGAGGCTCCGTGGAAGTGGAAACTGTCCCATTTCCGGCCTTCTGAAACTTCAGGAGGCCCATTTTTTTCCCTCCCCGAGCCTCGGTACACGTCCTGCACTTACCTGCATCCAAAAGGGGCCACAGGGGACTCCTGGGTGGGGCCAGCCAGGACTGGGATTTGGGGGTTCTCCGAACTGCAGAGAATCTTAGCTAGAAGGGTCTCCCGACCCCCTACGAACCCCCAGCAGCCCAGCCCTGCATGTGCCCCGACATGAACGACGTTGAGCTGGCCATTCCCCCCAACCACGCCTCCTCCTCTCCCCCTCCCCCCGAGGTCAAACACAACCGTGATGCGGCCCTCAAGGAAATCGAGTTTGACACCCCCAGTTGTGTCCCCTGGAGAAGGGCCTCCTGGCTGAGCCAGATAAGAAGTTTGTGGGGGTCAGAAGGAAGCCAGTTGCCAGAGAAGGAGCTACGGAAGGAGCAAATGGAGCTCCGCAAGGGAAGTCCAGCAGAGACACACACAGGGCTGGGTTTCTACCGGTTCTGTCCACCTCTGCAGAACCGGTAGCTCTGAAGAGCAGCAGACATAAAACCGGTTCTATGTCTGCTGATGTTTTTGCCCACCTGCCCACCCGGGCTCTTACCTGACCTTTATTTCCTGATTTTTCAACTTCAGCTGCCGGGCGAGGCACAGCTGCAGTTAAAAAAGCAGGAAAAAAGTCCTTTTTCAAAGGCTGCTTCTCTGCACGCAGCATGCTGATGACGACTTACAGGCGCGCGGCTGGCAGTGTGCAGGGAAGCACATCGTAAATCACCAAACCTTGTAAATGACCGAACTGGTAGTTAACCCTGTTGGATCCCACCCCTGGACACACACCTCTCCCTCCTTCTCTTTTTCCATCTGAGGACCATGGAAACCTAGAGGGCTGCTTTGGTGAGCGCAAGGTAGGAAAAACTGGTAGGAAAACTAAGTTGTGAACTAAGAGCCACTAAAAAGGTGTCGTCTCGCCTGCCATCTTTAAACTGGCAACTGTTCTGACCCAGGCTTCGTCAAACTTAATCAAACACCAACTGAATTTGAAAGTAAAACCTTTTTTAATGTGACCCTGGGAATTACTTGCATTCCCAGCCAAAACTCACTAGACACAGTTCCTCCAGATAAGAGCACGCCTTTCAGTGCTGCAGAATGCTGCCAAGAAACAGAAGTCCAATTAAGGCTTAACATAAACCAACCCAAAAACCCAGCAAAAACCGACCAGAGTGCAGAGTTTCACGAAGGACTCTGAGATTACTAAACTACTTTGCTTCCTGCAAAGCTCTTCGTCATTGAGGGCTGACTTTTATCCTTTGTGGGAGGGGTAATCACCTCCCAGCCTTACTCCTTAGTCACCTCCTTTGTCTCAGCTGCTCTTGCCTTCTAGCAGCTCTGTGCTCCTGGCCCCATCCCTGCATCGGACCCCCGTCCAAGTCCTCACCAGACTCCCTGACTGGTTCCCTTTCGTCTTCACTGTCCGATACCTCTGCCAGCTGCACCAGCTGCCGGCGAACCACAGCACCATCTTTGGTCCAGCTTCTGCACCAACCCAAACTCACCATCGCTCAGTTTTGCAAAGTCCTTATTCAGCAGCTCCTCTGCCGTCAGCTTGGAGAAGTTGTCGTCGTCGAAAGGATTCCAAGTAGAGACATCGGGTGGGTTGTAGACATTTTGCTGAGAGGTCCTTGGAGACCCCGAAGGGGTAGTCGAGGCAGACCTAGAGAGGGACAGCCCAAAAAAGTCCAAGAGTTAGGAAGGCTGGTTCCGTGGCTGATTGGGTCAACTCCTAAAATATTTCTATGGTCTATTTTAGAGTTGCCAACAGAAAGGAAAGGAGGAGCAGTGCAGCAGCTTATAAAACCGAAAGCGCATTCCATAAATGTTTTCAAAGATAGTAACTAGGTGACTGAAGTTTCTGCCGTGCAAAATTCTAACTGGAGAGCCTGATTGATGACTCTGGGCTATGGAGGTGTCTCATTGGAGAATGGGGGTGCAGGGGGGAAAACCAGGGTCAAGGGTGACAATGAATGATGTGTCTCAGAGTCACCCAGGCAATGCCAGACATGTTAACTCCCAATAAATCCTTTTGAAGTTTTGGAAGTTTGGCTCGAGACTCATGACTTAATTGGGGTAACTGCTGGAATCCTGACAGCATGTTGACTAAGAGTCACAGACAAAGCTAGCTGTGTTGGACCACGGAAGCCCTGCCAAGACTATATACCAGAGGTCTTCAAAGGTGGCAGGCTTTAGGACTTGTGGACTTCAACTCCCAGCATAGCTGGCTGGAGAATTCTGGGAGTTGAAGTCCACAAGTCTTAAAGTGGCCAAGTTTGGGGACCCCTGCTATATACCCTAAGCCACTCAGAGTCCCCCGAACCACGAAATGACAAATAAATTTAGGCAAGCTGCAGTGCAACATGTCTCTAGGATAACAGCTTGGAGATAGGTGGAAACGTAGGGCAAGACGGCTTCAGAAGGGAATCTGAGAGATTCTGGTCTGGTTATTGGCTGTCATTTCCTTTGTTCTCCCCTGGATTTATGTCTACTGTAAAGTCCTTAAAGCCCCCATTAATGGCAGCGTCCTCCAACTCACACGGGCTCCCCAAGAGGAAGAGAGGATAGCCCCAGACTTACTTGGACTTATTGAGGCTGGCTTCCGCAGCTGCTGCCTGTAGCAGTTGTGTCGATTTACTGGCTGGGACCCCGAAGACTGTGCTGTGGGTCACATCACTGAGAATCCTCCGGTGTCCACCTCGCTGAGTCTTGGGGGACGATGGTGGCGTGAGAGACCCCACCTTCTGTGCCTGGACAGCTGATGGCGGAGTGGTTGATATCTTTTGTTGCCTTGGAGGTGCCTGCTTTTAGGAAAACAAAACGGGGAAGTAGGGATAAGAAAGAGAAAGAAGGAAGGAAGGAAGGAAGGAAGGAAGGAAGGAAGGAAGGAAGAAGAAGGAAGAAAGAAAGAAAGAAAGAAAGAAAGAAAGAAAGAAAGAAAGAAAGAAAGAAAGAAAGAAAGAAAGAAAGAAAGAAAGAAAGAAAGAAAGAAAGAAAGAAAGAAAGAAAGAAAGAAAGAAAGAAAGAAAGAAAGAAAGAAAGAAAGAAAGAAAGAAAGAAAGAAAGAAAGAAAGAAAGAAAGAAAGAAAGAAAGAAAGAAAGAAAGAAAGAAAGAAGAGATGGTAGCTATTCAGAAACTTCTGTAGTAGAGAATGGTTTATGAACAGCACATCAAATAATTTAACAGAAATGAAAATGCAACCAAGCAGGATTGCATCACAGAAAATCAGATTATTATCATGTGTATGAATTGGTTATTCCATCATCTCCTGCAAGTAAAATGTCAATTTATGTAGAGGCATACTCACACATGCTCAGAGAGCTAGCTATACATACAGAATTTCCCTTCTTGTATATATGGAAGGTGACAGAGGCCAAAACACACCAACAAAATAATACCTAAATAAGATTAACCTAATTTCTATCACATTTCCAAATGAGGGACCCCTTCAAAGAATGTGGAAAGAAGCCCCCAGCCTCTTTGAAAGCAGAAAAGCCAGAAGATTCCCACCATATCCTAGAACTATTGTAAGTCTACTTTCTTGCCTATTTTCTAACCACAGCAAACATTTTAACCTGATCAACCAGGTTTTCATTTCTTTTTGAATCAACCTGGGTCATTTCCCACCCAGCCTCAGCTAAATTTTCACAGGTAACTTATGATGCTATTCAGATGGAAGAGAGATGGAGGAAGTGGCCAAATTATTTGCTGATTTATGACAAACACTTGTGTACTGGCTCACTGAAAGACTCCAGACAGTTCGCAGTCCATAAAACATCATAAAAACCAGCATTACAAAACACAAAAATGCCACTAAACATTCAATTAAAACCATAAAAGCAAACAGAATGAAAATGGGATGATTCAAGCCCAACAGAAGAGGCAGCCCAAGATCTGTCACTCAAATCCCCAAAGGCCTGTGAAATAAGATCGTTTTCAACTCCTGACATGCTGGCTGGGGAATTCTGAGAGGGAGTTCTCGTTCTTGTTCTCTCCCTCTCCTCTCTTTCTCTCTTTCCTCTCTCTTGCTCTCCCTTTCTCTCTTTCCTCTCCCTCTCTCCTCTCTTTCCTCTCTCTCCCTTTCTCTCTCTCTCCTCTTTCCTCTCTCTCCTCTATCTCTTTCCTCTCTCCTTTCTTTCTCCCTTTCCCTCTCTCCCCCTTTCTCTCTCTTTCCTCTCCCTTTCTGTCTCTGTCTTTCCTTTTCTCTTTCCTTCTCTCTTCCTCTCTCAAACTGTGTTAATAGGAGCTCTGTGTCCTTCTGCCCTGATGCCCATGGAATTAGCAAAACTGATGACCGAAGAGATCTCTTCACTCAGGCACGTTTTACTTCTGTTATAGCAGGAATATCTATGGGGTGGGGGAAGCGGGGAGGGGTTTCCCCCCCAAGACCAGCTCTTGAAACCAGATGGCTTCAGAAACTCAAGAGCCACGGGAAAATTGTGCGCAAAGACCTCCAGCTCTAACAGACGCAAGAGCCAGAAAAGCTGCATTTCAAAAAGAAAGAAATGAGAATGATTGCAGTGGAATATAATTAAGAGTCGGTCTATAGGGGAGGAAAGCGGGGGGGAGGGTACAGGGGGGGATGAAATTTACTTGCCAGCATCTGCAGGGATGGGAGCAGAGACTCCTGGCAAGTCTCCAGGCCTTTTATATGGAGGCAGCTGCTACTCCTGGTGCAGGGAAAAGCCCTGGTTTTCATTAGGCAAAGAGCACTTGATAAGCGCATACATTGTTAAGCATTAAATTGAAGGTCTGTTAGGATGGGGGGGGGGTGTAAGTAAGAAACTATGGGGTTTCAGCACAGCTAACCGTAGGAGTATATCCCCCCCCCGCCCCAAACCCATGAGCCTTCCCAGGTTAGTCCTTCAAAGGATTACAGGACACAATCTTGAAAATCCTGGTTCTATTCGCTGAAGGTTCTGGGTGTTGCAGATGGACTGGTGAGCCAGGAGAAGGCATCAAACAGGGAATTAGTCTAGAATCCCTTCATGGGTACAAGGGGCCAGACCTTTAATGCCGTTGAACCTCATCTAGTCTGAGTCAGGTGCTAATCACTAGCCTGAGATTCCAGTGTACGGTAGAGGCTTTGGCAACTGAACAGCTAACAGGTAACTCTTCACGTAGGGATCTGGTTATTTGCCCCTGCAAGACACTTCCTGCCTCCCTACTGGTCAAGAGCAGGTGAGCTGTGGAATGTTTATCTTTTGCATGCTGGTTGTCCAACCTGCAGCTCTCCACAGACTTCCCTTATCTTGACCTTGATTCCTTCTAAGGGCTGAGATATCGCTGGTTTTACCATTGTCCGGGCCAGGGGTCTCCAACCTTGGCCACTTTTAGACTTGTGGACTTCAACTCCCAGAGTTCCTCAGCCAGCTTTGAAGTTGGAATCCACAAGTCTTAAAGTGGTCAAGGTTGGAGACCCCTGGCCTAGGCTGCCTCTCTTCC
The DNA here is from genome assembly GCA_023653725.1 of Bungarus multicinctus. Lineage (NCBI taxonomy): Eukaryota > Metazoa > Chordata > Lepidosauria > Squamata > Elapidae > Bungarus > Bungarus multicinctus. The sequence continues at coordinate 1,024,315 of CM042837.1, read as the reverse complement.
CTCTTGTCTCCCAAGGTTCTTCTCACAGCCCATTAGGTAAAGACAGGCAAGGGAGCCCACCGCCATTTTTCACTGACTCTGTTGCAGGAAAAGGACCCGGGGAATCCATGTGTTGCCGGGGGAGGGGGGGGTCAAGTTGGCCACCTCTGTGCTACATGGACCTCAAAGAGAGACCTACAGCAAACCTCTCAGGTCTTCGGAAGCAAGCCAGCCCTTGCGATTTGCAAAGAAGAGAATCTGGGCAGAAAACCAAGGTCTTCAAATCCAATTCCAACCGAAGGGATGACCGGCCAAATTTCAAGAGGTTCAAGAGGACTGAAATACACCAGGCTCCATTTGCATCCCAGAATAAATACAATCAAAGTTTCAAGGTTCACAAAGAGGCCTACACTAACCATACGAGGTTGGTCCATACCACAGGTAGATATAATATGTAATATGTAGTAGCCTATTGTTTAATGTACGGCTTGATGTCTTCTCCAAACACAACTACTTGTCTACCCCATTGTTCTGGGGGGGTCTTCAGTTTCCCATCTTCCTCGGCATTTGCTCCTGTAGTGGGTTTCTACCTTGGTCGTTATCGATTTGGTGGGTGATTGTGCATGCGCATATGTGCGCGCCTCTAACGCACCAATCAGCTGAGGGAATGAAGCAATGAAAAGCTCCCACTGTCCTGTGTGTTTCTCACTTCTTTTATCTTCTCAGTTGATTGTTAGTTCAGCAATACTGGTAGTTATTTTCACTACCGGTTCAGTTGAACCGGGCCGAACTGGTGGCAAATCACCATTGATTTGCTCCCCAAAGCTATGCTGGCTGGAGAATTCTGGGAGTTGAAGTACATAAGTCTTAAAGTTGCCAAGTTTGCAGACCTCTGGCCTAACCTATGTCCAACCAGGGCACTGCCAATAAAATGTATGTTTATACAACTATGCAATGCAGAGCAAGGCCCACGAAAGCTCTCCACTGACATCAAGCTAAATTCAAACTGTGGAATCAACTCCTTCCAAATTCTTTTTGAATAATTTGGAATTTTGCAAACAATCCTGCCCACATAACTACCCCAGCCCCTGCTGGCTTTTGCTCAATGAGGGCCTTCTCCCTCCCTTGCGTCTCCTCCAGCCTAGGAATGGAGGCCAAAGCAAACAGCAGAGCTGCTCCCAATCTGTCTTGGCCCACCAGGCTGAAAGGAAGCCAAGCAAGAGAAGAGGCCGCCTGATGCAGGAGAGGCTGCCTCCACTCCACTTCCCAGCAGAAAGCAGGGTGAGTTGATCAGTCAATGATTGGTCAAATAATAATAATAAAATATTTAAGAGTATTAATGTTATGTGGTCAGAACTTACGCCCGTTATGAAACAGATACATGAATGATTTAACTGGAGTTATAACAGAATGGCAGAACTGTAATATTTATCTTGATAAATCTTTATCCGCCTTTGCTTAACATTGCCCATCAAAATGAGATCTCATTTACTGAACCTTGTGGTTATGGGTCAATCCGATTCACACACAAGGGTAGCATCTGGCACTGATGGGAGTCTGTATTTCAGACGTGGCAATCCCAGCAGTGCTTGTAACCAGCTTTAAAGAGGCACTCTTCCCTTTCAGTTTCCTCCAGTAGTAAATCTACCCTGAACTCTACGCTCACATGTCCTCCCACAGATGACATGAAAAGACAGAAAAAGAACCATCGTTTACACTGGTCAATTGACCAGAATCCTCTCCACCCAATGAGGCTGAATGGTTCCCACAGACAATCTTTCTCAACCATGCCATCTTTGCAAAGCAGAAGGAACCATGGCCAAAGAGACCAAGACCACGTTTTTGGGTAAAACCTCTAGTAGCAGAATTTTGCAAGTCCCCGTGTGCTCCTTCCTCCCTCCTTCATGGGAACGAGGGGCTGGCCTGAATTGTTTTCCCTTGAATCCATTTTCTTGGAACAGGCTTAAGTCACGTTTCTCTAATCGTTACACAGCTAGTCCTTGACTTACAACAATAATTAAGGCCAGAATTTCTATCATTAAGCAAGGCAGTTGTTAAGCCAGTCACACCCAATATTATCTTTTTCTTTTTTCCATGGTTGTTAAGCGAAATCACTTGCAGTTGTTAACAACAAGGTTGTTGAGAGAATCTGACCTCCCCATTGAGTTTGCTTGCCGGAAGGTTGCAAAAGTTGATCCTGTGATTCTGGGACAACCGTCATAAATACATGCTAATTGCCAAGTGCCCAAATTTTGATCACATGACCATGGGGAATGCTGAGATCGTGGTTAGGGCAAGTACTGGCTGTAAGTCACTTCTTCCATGCTGTTGTAAGTTTGAAAGGTCTCTAAATGAAGAGTTATAAGTCAAGAACTACCTGTATTGGCAACAGGCCTTCCCGATGCCTCTCCAAAGTCACTCCCTCTGCCCTCCGCAAACACGAGTCATGGCTGTTGCACAACACTACCAAAACCACATTTATTGGTGCCTTTTGTACAACGGTTCCACAGGTTTACTAGCTGGAGTAGCCCTTCATCCCCTGGATTTTGCAGATCGGTTCGCATCGCAACTTCCAGAACAGAACCAAGTTGGTCCTTAAGAGAAGGTTGGCCGAGAGCCCCTTCACCAGTAGAATTTAGTTCCAGTTCAAGCTACTTGTTTTGACCAGTTTTGGTCACCACACTACAAAAAAAAAGAGGTTGAGACTCTGGAAAGAGCGCAGAGAAGAGCAACCAGGATGATGAGGGGACTGGAGACTAAAACATACGAAGAACAGTTACAGGAACTGGGCCTGGCTAGTCTAGGGAAGAGAAGGACCAAGGGAGAGCAGTCTTCCAATATTTGGGGGGCTGCCACAGAGAAGGAGGGGTTAAGCTATTTTCCAAGGCACCCGAAGGCCAGACAAGGAACAATGGATGGAAACTGAACAAGGAGGAGAGATTCAACCTGGAAATAGGGAGATTTTCTGACTGTGAGAGCAGTCAACCCACGTTGCCCTCGGAAGTTGTGGGAGCTTTATCCCTGGAGGATTTCAAGAAGAGGCTGGACTGTCATCGGTCAGAAAAGGTATAGTCTCCTTCTTGGGTGGGGGGTTGGACTAGACGACCTACAAGGTCCCTTCCAACTCTGTTAATCTGTATCTGTAATCTATTAAAGAGTTGCTGGCTATCCTCAGACAATGCCCAATCAAAGATCTGATGCCTGCACTCAGACAACACACCAAACTGGGTTAAGAGTTCTTAAATCTGCCTTTATTCTTTATGGCATACATCCTGAGCACCATTTAGCCCATCGGGTTGGTCTTGCGCAGTGCATAGTGCAGAACAAGGCGCCTGAACCCATGGCGAGAAAGGTCTACCGGTTCCTTACCGGGAGTTCCTGGTTGGGTGCTGCTGGGGCTCCCAAAGACGGCACCTGCGGTTGCTGCAGGAGCTGTGCGGGGGGCTTCTGTGGCCCGGCAACCATCTTGGCTTGGATGGCGGCTTGCTGGGCCAAAAGCTGTGGCGGTGGTGGCTGCTGCGGCGGCTGCGCGGTGGCCCCTGCTCCCTGCTGCATCCCCGGGAATTGAGGCTTTCCGGACGGCGGGACAGCCTGTGGCATCTTGTGGGCCTAGGAGAGAGGAAAGCAAAGCCTTTGTCACTGCCTGTCCTTTTCTGGAAGACGTAAAGCTCAACGCCGTGAATTTAAGTTTCCCCCATCCACCCACCCACCTTCCTGCATTGGCAACTCAGTCCAAGTGCAGTCGGCAACATAACAACCGGGTGGTTGCAGCAGAGCTTGAGAGACAAGGGAGGGGGCCCCGCACTGGTGTCAACTCGTAAAGCATCCCTGTGCCTGTTTTCGAGTTGCCATAAACAAGGGAGTGGGAGAAATCGGAAGGAGCAGGGCGGCAGATTAAAGCCAGAAGTACATTCCAACACTTATCTCACAAAGATTGTAGCCTAGGCTACTGGATCTTCTGCCCATGAAAATCCTTAATTGGAGAATGTGATTGATGACACCCAGCCCGGTGAAAACGTGCTTCATTGGAGAATCTGATTTATGACACACCCAGGGAGGAGGGGGGGAAACAGGGTCACAGGTGACTATAAATTATGTAGGACAGAGTTGGCTTCATATAGGCTAATGCTGGACATGTTGCTCTTAATAAATCTTCTGGATTCTTTTGAAGCTTGGCTCAAGCATCATGATTTCATTAGGGCAATCGCCCGGAATCCTGACAACTGGGCTGATTGACACATAGGTCAGATGGCCACCCGTCATGGAGGCTGCAAGTGGGATTAAGCCCCGAATCCAACGGCTGTTCCAACCCACTCTGCTCTGATCTAATGTGTCCTTCCTTCTCTTCCTCTTTCTCACTCGCAGAAGGATGGATGGTGGAGCAAAAGGCAAGATGTTGAGGATTAAAGCAGATGTGATTTTGGTTTTCCTGGGCCAACTGACTCCGATGGGGCACCAGAATTAACTTGCACAGCCTGTGTTAGCACAAAGAAACTCTATGGCAGGGGTCTCCAACCTTGGCCACTTTAATCCGGGCGGACTTCAACTCCCAGAATTCCTCAGCCTGGGAGTTGAAGTCCGCCAGGCTTAAAGTGACCAAGGTTGGAGACCCCTGCTCTATGGGCTTGGATGAACCTCCCCATAAAGATGTAAAATCCGTTCTCTTTTAGCCACTACAATTGGGGTCAGAGCTAAAGAAGCTTCTTGGATGAGAAGCAAAACATCTTCAAAGTAAAACCAGAAAGTCCAGTTGCCTCTTAAAAAAACAAAACACCTTTGGGACCTATTAGCAAAGTGTCGACTAAAAAGATACTCCTTTGATCTTTTTAGCTGCCAAGAAAGGGAGTGGGAGAAAACAGTGCATTCCACAAGTGCCTAGATAATCGCCTTGGTAGCGCAAAGCTGTTGGTGTGCAAGAAGATTACTGGAGAGCCTGATTGATAACTCTTGGCTATGGATGTGTCCCATTGGAGAATATACATCCGGGGGTGGCAGGAAGACCAGGGTCAAGGGGGAAATGAATGATGTGTTTTAGTACCAGCTGCACCCAGGTAATGCCAACATGGCCACTTCTGATAAATCAAATTTTTTTTTTCTCTGAGAGATGCAGTTAGAGACTTATGATTTGAATGGGGAGTGGATTTGTTGGAGTCCTGACACAAAGCAGTTGTTAAGTAAAAACGTCAACCATGCTTATGATGACCTTACTTCTTCTGCTTTCCTTGCCTTGCCAGACTTACGAAGATCAGGAACAGGAGGATTTGGGCAAACGAGTCACGTTTCTGTCACGGTTGTTTAACTGCGAGCCGTCGCTAAATGAGGCCAAGGCTAACTTCGATTCTGCAAACCGGCCCCGCCAGCTCTGCTTTTGCCACCTCAACTCCCACGCCAGACAGACTCAGCTGACAAAAGCCGGGGGGGGAAGCTAGAAGTTGCCAGCCTTACCTGTTGAACCTGCAGGGGCTGCATCTGTGGGGGCTGCATCTGTGGGGGCTGCATCTGTGGGGGCTGCTGCTGATAGAAGAGAGCCGGGGCCGATGGTTGCGGCTGCTTGAGGAAGAGCTGATGCTGCGGCGTGGCCTGGGCTGAAGGGAGCGGGGCTTGTGCGGTGGCCACTTGCTGGGCAGCACCGGCAGGCTTGGGCTGAGTCGGTTGAGGCAGAGTGTTTGGCTGAGGAATCGCTGCAGGGAGGGGAGGCTGACCGCCGGCCAGAGGAGCTGGAGCTGCAAGCAGAGAGCAGGACGGGGCAGGAGGTTAAACGGAGCCATGGGGAGGCACTTCCTTTATGCTCACCTGGCACGCTTGGGAGCAACTGTTAAAACAACCACCACGGACTAGGAAGGGCTGCCCAGACTGGGAACCTTTCAAGACTCAGAGGTCCACCTGGATGACTTCATCTTCTTTTTAATGACCCCGTAATCCTTTGCGGGGTGGAGTCTCAGCAGCTGGCTGGACGCCCTTCAAGAAGAGACTGGACTGCCACCTGTCAGAAAGGGTGTAGGGTCTCCTGCTTGGGCAGGGGGTTGGACTAGATGACCTACAAGGTGCCTTCCAAATCTGTTAAACTGGTAGGTAGGTAGGTAGGTAGATAGGTAGGTAGGAAGAAAGGAAGGAAGGAAGGAAGGAAGGAAGGAAGGAAGGAAGGAAGGAAGGAAGGAAGGAAAAGAAAGAGAGAGAGAGAGAGAGAAAGAAAGAAAGAAAGAGAGAAAGAGAGAAAGAAAGAAAGAAAGAAAGAAAGAAAGAAAGAAAGAAAGAAAGAAAGAAAGAAAGAAAGAAAGAAAGAAAGAAAGAAAGAAAGAAAGAAAGAAAGAAAGAAAGAAAGAAAGAAAGAAAGAAAGAAAGAAAGTGGTGGGAGCTCCATCCCTGGAAGCTTTCAAGAAGAGGCTGGACTGCCACCTGTCAGAAAGGGTCTCCTGCTTGGGCGGGGGGTTGGACTGGATGACCTACAAGGTCCCTTCTAAGTCTGTTAGTCTGTATCTGTATCTTACCTCCCCCTAAGCTGAGTTTGGCTCCCACCCTCTTGAGGTTCCATAAGAGCCTGAAGACCTGGCTTGGAGAGCCAGTGGGGGAGTTTCACGATGGAGGTGGTTGGTTAATTAAAAGCTAATCCCACCACACACACACACACATACACACACAGACGGATTCAGCTCCTTCCTTCGCCATCTTGCATTAATGATCTTAGTTTATCTACTTTGCCATTTTATGTCTGGTGGTTTTAATGTTTTTTTTTTATTGCCTTTATGCTGCGAGCCTCCCAGAGTCATTTGATGCGAGGTGGGAAGCAAATGCATTTCGTAATAAATAAATACTAAACAAACAAGGAATCTCACCTTGTGGCTGGACGCTGGCCTGAACTGCAGGCCTCTTCCTAGGCGTCAAGGCAGGTTGAATGGGCAGAATTCCTGGGTTTGGTTGCGTTTGCCCAGCTTTGGGTCTCTGGCGTGGTGTGATGGACGTTTCTGTTGTAGGAATAGGATCTGTCAGCCTGTCAACCACAGATAATACGAAACAAGAGGTTAGGATAATGGCTGCTTTTGAGGGATATCACGGCCAGTTGCTTTTAATGGGCCCAACTGTTTTAAAGGATGCCCTGGTCCTGTAGATCAGGAGTCTCCAACCTTGGCAACTTTAAGACTTGTGGACTTCAACTCCCAGAATTCCTGAGCTAACATGACTGGAGGAGGGATTCTGGGAGTGGAAGTCCACAAGTCTTAAAGCTGTCAAGTTTGGACACTCCTGGTTTAAAGCAAGAAGTCTCCAAACTTGGCAACTTTTAAGTGGACTTCAACTCCTATGCCGGCTGGGGAATTCTGGGAGTTGAAGTCCACAAAAACCCACCAAGTTTGGAGATACCCCTCACTGCTTTAAAGTCACAGAATGCATTCACGCTTGAAGGCCACCTCCTTTTTCAGACAGGCACTTTTAATGAAGGAAGGGAAAGCAAAAATTCCCCCAGTTGACTTGGAAACAGCTGCCGGAATTGAGTGCAATTGTTGTGGATGCTTCTATAAAAAGGACTTTTGTCCAGATTTGTCCAGATTGCTCTAAATTGCTTTGGTTCCCTTCCAGTTCTATGAATACCCCACAAAGAGCATCTTTCAACGGACACGGAAACAAGCTAAACCTCCCAGAAACATTCGACCCAACGGAGACCAAGCAGAGACTCAAAGGGGAGAAGCTGTCCTCCAATAAGAAGGCATCCAGGTAAGTGCGAGAAGTTCCCAGAAGGGAGAAGACGGAGCAGGTGAAATGATTTGCCTCCAAAAAGGAGAAGATGGCAGTTCAAGAAAAACAAGAGCAAACCAAGGAGAGTTTGGATCATCTAGATCAGGGGTCTCCAACCTTGGCCATTTTCATACTTGTGGACTTCAACTCCCAGAGTTCCTCAGCCAGCTTGAGAGTTAAAGTCCACAAGTATGAAAATGGCCAAGGTTGGAGACCCCTGATCCAGAGGTGGGATTCAGCAGGTTCTGACCAGTTCTGGAGAACCAGTAGCGGAAAGTAGTTCGGAGAATCGGCAAATCCCACCTCTAACTGGAGATTTTGCAGTATCCTTCCCCTGCCACGTCCACCAAGCCTCACCCACAGAACCGGTAGTAAAAAAATTTGAATCCCACTACTGCCCTGATCTAGAAAAAGGCGAAGGACAGGAATGCCCAACCACAATTTTGATCTTTAACATCGGCCTTGAAATTCTGTGTTCTTTATTTAGTGTTAAGAAGGATAGACTTTATTTCTTGTTATTTCAGGTTATCTAGGCCTCAATTTGTCACTTTGATTCTGCTTCTCCTTGTATCTTCCTTGTATTTATTTTATTTATCCTATTTATAGGACTGCCCATCGCACAAAACGTGATTCAGGGAGGCATACAATAGAAACCATAAAATAAATAATATTTTTAAACTTTTACAATGTTTTTCATGGTCCATTATTGACAGCAATCCCAGCTACTTTTATCTGTTGTTCTGGAATGTCACCTCTAGACGAGATGGATGGCACACAGATCTAATAATATATGTCTTATCAAGCTTTTTTCTCCAGGACCAAATTTGGATCCTTTTTTAAATTCAGTTCTTTCCTCTTATTTGTAAAAAATCTATTCTGCCTTTCCAAGGTTTCATTTTTCAGTTCCTCCCATTCTCATTGAAAGGTCAACTTTGATGTCATTTTTATTTTGATATACCCTTTACCTAAAAAACAGGTGGTGCTCACTTTAAACCAATCTTCTCTGAAAAACAGGTTTTTCCCATAATAAAACCTTCTATGTGCCACTGTTATCTTAATTCTCATCGATACTAAGAAGACTTCTATTTTAAAGGTCATTTTTCTGGACAATACTGTCTTCCTTTCAGCCTATACAATATCTTTTCCTTCTTTTATTAAAAAAAATCAAAAAGGGATTTATTATCGGAGAACAGCTGTGTTAGTCTAAAAAAACAGGAGACTAGTTAACATATTTTCCACCTTATAAATTTTATTGAAAGGCATACATTTTTTATTATTAGCTCAATTGTTAATTGGGCAAGGTGCTACTGTGCAGAAATGGGAATTCTGGAGATGCTTTCCCCTGAAATAAAAGGAAGTCTGAAGTAAAATACCGGCCTGCCCCATCCCTTCCTTTCGGGAATAACCCTAACTTTTTGCACGTTCTCCTCTTCAGCAAAATCCAGTTCTCCTTCCCCCATATTAATACTTGGTCTTCCATTAGCACCTTAGTGTCCATTAAGCCGATTTGGCCACGGCCACCAAGACAGACCAAAGGTGAGCTCACCTGGCTTTCGGCTGGGTTTTCTTAGCAGCAGCTTCGCTAGCTTTCACAGGCTCTGGAAGTTTGGCAGGAATTAGAGAATTCTGAAAATTAAAACAAAAAACAACCCCTGTGCTCATTAATGCTTAACAGGACAAGACAGGATAACAATGCTGGAAGGGAGCTTGGAGGTCTTTAGCCCCCTGCGCAAGCAGAAGATCCCACACCATGAAACTAATCAAGGAGAGAAGCAACCTAGAACCGAGGAGAAATTTTCTGATAGTGGGGAACCATTAATCAGTGGAATAGACGCTGCCTCCAGAAGTTGTGGATTCTCCAACACTGGAGGTTTTTAAGAAGAAACTGGACAGCCATTTTGTCTGAAATGACACAGGATCTCCTTTTTGAGCCAGGGGTGGGGGGGTGGGGGGGGTGTTGGAGTAGAAGACACCCAAATCTGTTATTCCAGGCAAGTGGTTGTCTAGGCCAGAGGTCTTCAAACTTGGCAACTTTAAGACTGGCGGACTTCAACTCCCAGAATTCCTCAGCCAGCTGGCTGAGGAATTCTGGGAGTTGAAGTCCGCCAGTCTTAAAGTTGCCAAGTTTGAGGGCCCCTGCTTTAGGTTCTTCTTAAAAATATCCAGTGATGGAGCACGCACAATACCCAAACCATGCCATGGGTTAATTGCATTCCTTCACACCACAGAAGTAGCGTTGAAAGTTAAGTTACAAAGTTAGAAGTAAAATAAAAAGGTTAAGTCAAAGTGATGTTAAAAGTTAAGCTGTACACCTTCATGGCACAAAGCTGCCAAGCTCCCAGAATAAGGCCCATGAATGTTTTTAGGTAGATAGGTGATAGATGGTAGACTGATGCGTTCACTATTTTACAAATGAGGGGGGCAAACATCGCCACCTTCCTCCTCCTATTTTTTCCCACGACATTTCTCATAACCTCACACTTATTTATTTATGTATTTATTTATGTATTTATTTATTTACAAGATTTACATACTGCCCCCCTCTCCCTGCGGGGCTCGGGGCGATGTACAGCCATTAAAAATACAATAATAACACAATAATTAAAAGCAATTAAAAAGATTAAATATCGTGGCTGAATAATAAAAACGAGACAAGGGTTTAAAAAATAAGGACTAAAACCAATTAAAACCGAATTTAAAACCCCATAAAACCCTAGGCCAGACCGGCTTGATGAAATAAATAAGTTTTCAAAAGGTCAGGGATGATCCTCATCTCTGGGGGTAATTTGTTCCAGAGGGAGGGTGCCCCCAAAGAGAAGGCCCGTACCCTCGGGATCGCCAGCCGTCCAGCCGGCGGCACCCCGAGGAGACCCACTCTATGGGAGCGTACTGGCCAACGGGAGATTGATGGTGGCAGTAGGCGGTCCCGTAAATACCCAGGTCCCAAGCCATGGAGCGCTTTAAAGATGGTCACTAACACCGTGAAACGCACCCGAAAGACCACCGGGAGCCAATGCAGCTCACGCAAGAGTGGCGTAACATGAGAGCTCCGAGAAGCCCCCAAAACCACCCGCGCGGCTGCATTCTGCACCAGTTGGAGCCTTTGGGTGCTCTTCAAGGGGAGCCCCATGTAGAGAGCATTGGCATAGTCTAGGCGGGAGATAACAACTTAACACCAAAAAAACTAAAGAACTTATAATGGACTTCAGGAGGAAGAGAGATGTACATTTACCATTGTACATAAATGGCAAGGAGGTGGAGAGGGTTGGTGGTTTTAAATTTCTGGGCACTTCTATCTCGGAGGACCTCTCGTGAACTATGAATGCTAAAATGCTTGTGAAGAAGGCCCAGAAGAAGAGGCTGTATTTCCTGGGAATGCTCAGGAAGATAAAAATCTATCTCAGCAGCTACTTCTGTTCTACTACCACAGCACCATTGAGAGGGTCCTGTCATATGGCATCCTTGCATGGCATGGGAGCAACTCTGTAGCGGACAAAAAAGGCTTTACAAAGGATCATTCAAACTGCCCAAAATATCATTGGGCTCCAGCTACCAGCCCTGGACGACATCTTCGCACCTTGCTGTTTGAGGAAGTTGCACAACAGTCTCAGAGACTCTTCCCATCCTGCTCATAATCTTTGTGAAGCTGTTGCCTTCTGGCAGAAGATACACAACAATTAAAACTCAGACCACACGTTTCCTGAACAGTTTGTTCATCCCAGAGTTATAATGGCACTTCACAATGAACTTAAGGACCACCATCAGTGAGCTGTTGGACAATATTGCTTTGTCTGTTGTGTGGATGCTTGCGTGTTTTTAGGAGGCGGCAGATTTTGGCGGATAGGGAGGTGTTTGGGGATTGTCATGTGTGTGTGTGCATATTGTATGTGCACACTGTATATATTTGTACAATGACAATAAATTGTTGCTGTTCTTCTCCTCCTTATTTATTATTATTATTATTATTATTATTATTATTATTATTATTATTATTATTATTATTATTATTATTATTATTATATTGATATTATTTTCCTGCCTCTAGGCAAACCATCCTCTTCCTTCCTCGGTCTGTGACGGTTGGGGAAAAGGCCCGCAGCCCCACAGCAGAGAAGCATCACTCACCTGCGCATTGGGGACAGGACATTCCCTCTTAGCCAGCTTGAACGCACAGTAAGAGACCTGGTAAATGTCAGGCCTCTTGTCAGGGTCAGGTTCCAGCATGTACCCTACGAAAGGAAGGTTGGTTAGTTGGAGACAACAGCATCCAGGCTCAACCAGATTGCTCTACAGTAGCCCTCAATCTTGGTATGGGGAGCTAAGCAGGCTGACCAGATCCCCTTCCATGAGGACTTGGAAGGCCAGGGGTTGCTTCTTCTCCTGATCCCCTGGTGCAACCACACAGTGGGAGCAGAAGCGTCCATTGCGAAATAAACCAAGATGAGGCCAGCCTCATCAAACAATGGTGCTGTCAACTCATAAAACATTCCTATGCCTGTTTTAGTAGTTGCCTTAACAAAGGGGGGGGGGGAAATCTGGAAGAGAAATTGAAAGCGAAAGTACATTCCAACTCTTTATCTTTAAAAGATTGCAGCTAAACTACCAGAGCTTTTGCCTGCTAATGTATTTAATTGGAGAACGTGATTGATGACACCCAGCCCGTGAATGCGTTCAATTGGAGAATCTGATTTATGACACACCTGGGGGGGACAGGGGAAAAGAGGGTCACAGGGGACTGTAAATGACATAGGCCAGAGTTGGCTTCACACAGGGCAGTGCCAGTATGTTGCCTCTAATTAATCCTTTGAAGTTTTTTGAAGTTTGGCTTGAGAATCATGATTTAATTAGGGCGATTACTGGAATCCTGACAGTTGTCTTGAAAGACATCAAGAGCAAGCTATGTTTCACAGACTGTTTCTATGAACAACTTGTAAACCCAAAACAACAGAACCATCTCCCCTTCCAGAGGGGATACTCACTTATTAGGCAGTGCATGTCTTGTGTGTAGCGTGAGTTGTCAGGAATGGTGAAGTTGCCGTCGCAAATTGCCACTTGGCTCTCCCCAAAGGGCAGAGTAAAATAGCAGAGTTTGTAGAGCAAACACCCCAGGGCCTGGAAGAAGGAGATTAGCCAATCCTCAGACTCTCACAGAAGCAGCCACTGCTCATCCCTCCCACTACACAAGAGCTTCCTGTCTCTTAACTTATTTTTTAGAAAATGGATTCTTTATTGGCCAAGTGCGGTTGGGCGCACAAGGAATTTGTCTCAAACTCTTGGTATACATACAAACAACAAAGTGACAATTTAAAATACAACTAGTAGTAGACCATTATGTCATATGGTTTGATTGGGTGTGATCTTGAACTCGGTAAACATTTAAGCTTGGTTTGGCCGGCCATGTCAGCAGCCTGAGAGCATTCCTATTTCATGTAATTTTACAAGCCACCCTTTCAAGCGGCTTTAGTCCGTAGGCATCTAGCAGAATGATGTCACAAAGCTTTATGGGTCAATTCACAAGCTGATAAGAATTAAACAGACACTTTTGCACATTGACACTTGCAGGCTCATCTCACAGCTCATCCCAGACCCAGATTAATTAGACGCTTATAATTAATCTCCTGACTTCTCCTGGAAAATGAGACGGGGAACGAGCAACCTGCCACAAAACAGCACTTTCTGAGCTGGGCTTCCTTGCTGTTTGCCCTTCACTCCCTGGACAAGCCAAGGCCGTATTTTAAAACCTCTCCGTTACTTGTTCACAGAAAAAAAATCCTGTAAGAATTAAATCACCAAAGCCTAATACAGAGATCTCCAAACTTGGCAACTGTAAGACTTGTGGACTTCAATTCCAGAATTCCTCAGCTAGCTGGGCTGGGAGTTGAAATCTACAAGTCTTAAAGTTGCCAAGTCTGGAGACCTCTGGCCTAATACCTAGAAGTGGAGTTGGTTTTAAGTGGGAAAGGGTTTAGTTGCTGAAATTCTTGTAACACAATCCCCTTAATCAATCCAGTTAAAGAAGACTAGGCGATTCAAACTTGGGGAAAAGGATTTACTTCTGATTTGAGTCAACTGCCCCAAAGCTTGGTATGTGTGCCATGATTTCATCACAGCTAGAATGTGAAGTATGTAATATGCATGCCAGTCAGTATGAATAATACACATTAATTGCATGTCATAAGGCATGGGGTGTCGCTTCCCATGCCCTGTTCCCACCTACAGCCATATTCTTGTTCAATGTTTACTTCTACCTCCACCATATTATCAGAGATTTCAAGCAATATACAGGCCTGAACAATAGAAAGACAGACTGCAGTCAAGAATGACATGCTATAAAATATTAACATCTCCTCTCTCCATAAAACACTTCAATAAAGCACTAAATATGCCTCGTTATATCATTATATATAGCCTGGCCATAACTTGTCTGATTTTGTGGTCTCAAAATGACATGTGCTTATATATGGCGTAAAAGAAAGAGAATTTGGAAGGTGCAACACAACTCCTGCACTCCCTTAGGCTACCATCCCAAGGCTACATACCCAGATATCAGCTTTTGTGGTGATCAGTTTGCCACTGTAGAGGTTAACCATCTCTGGAGCTCTGTACGAGAGCGTGGTATACCTACAACAAAAGGCAAATTCGTCTTTTTGCAATCGAAGAGTAAGCTATGACACGCTGAGCAACCTCGTGGCGTTTCCCTCCCATAAAGCTAATCAGGATTTTCTGCTCCTTGAACAACCTTTAGAGTTAATATTTGAAATGCCTGAGCAGGTTCACAAATAAACAATTTCTCCCATCAGAAAAGAGAACTGCTGCATTTTGGATAGTCAAAATAACCCGTAGTAGTTAAGATTGTTATTCTCTCCTAGTCGTGGAATAAAATACCAGGTTTATGTAATTATTGGTGCCACAATAAGAAGCAGACTGTTTGGGATTATTTGAACCTGAAAGATATAATGATGGCCTCCAATATAAGCACAATTATTAAAATTCTAGGAGTCTGTCAACATCTTTATTCCAATTTCATATTCCTTTTATGTGCATGCTAGAAATTCCACCAGCAATAAAGAGTAACCATACAAAGGATCATTCTCAGGATCTCATATTCAATGGGAATAATTATTTATTTTAAACTTCTGCCACGTGGCCATCAAGTAATCTTTCAAATGTTCATCATAAAACTCGGCAGTTCTTAGCCTGAAATAACAGAATAACAGAGTTGGAAGAGACCTTGGAGGTCTTCTAGTCCAACCCCCCCTGCCCAAACAGGAGACCCTATACTGTCCTGAACAAAAAGCTATCCAATCTCTTCTTAAAAGTCTTCAGTGATGGGGCATTCACAACTTCTGAAGGCAAGCCGTTCCAATGATTAATTGTTTTCACTGTCAGGAAATTTCTCCTTAGTTGGATCTCTCCTTGATTAGTTTCTCGACTAACTCTCAAAGCATTCAAATATTCTCAATTTGCTGTAGTTTTTTCAAAATTCCTCAAAAGGAAGAAATATTTACTTTTTCTGGAATGTCTGATGTCACCATTGGCCCTTAATTTCTAAATCTTGCTGGTTAATCCTCAGCTCTTTCTTTCCTTATCAAGGGTTACTTAAAATCTTAAAGCTTTGGGATATTATAGTTGGTATTCATATTCAAAGCTTACACAACTGGGGATTTGGGATTCATATGGATGTGCATGGATCAACGCAGCCATGAAATACCTAAGAGAAACTGTGACATTATTGTGAGGCCGATAGAAGTAAAATGTTTTAGATACGAAAAGTATTTTTTTTAAAAAAACTTGAGAACAGGCAGACTCACTTCTTGATTTCTTCCTCCACTACATTCACTCCTTCCAGCTGAGGATTCTGCGATTTATTGGTGGCGCTCCCAAAGTCACAGAGGACATAATGGCCACGATCGTGTAACAGGACGTTCTCCACCTGGAAACAAAACAGGCAGGTTGCCGCGATAAGCTCAGGGCAAACAGGTGGGCAGTGGTTTTTTTTGGATAATGGATAACTTCTGGAGCATGTGCTGCCCAGAACCAGGTATCTCAACGAGAGAAACATTTCAAGCCAAACCAGTTCCTGGGATACTCCAAGGATTTCCTAACTGAGCTCAAACAGATGGATGTTCTTGGCCCAGAGCTAGCCTTGCAATTATTGGTGGTTTTATTCTGTTTTTGTACTCTTTTAATTGTCAAGGAGTCATTCATATGGAATGTTACTCAATACTATGTGGGATGGGCAGCTACATAAATGTGATGTAATGAATGTAATGAATGAAGTCAAGAGTTTTACTGATGTATTTCAGAGTTATTACTCCCTGCAGGGGAGCAATTTCACTGGGATGAAAAGATAGCTTTGCAGCCAATCTACACATTTGCAGCCTTTTGCAGTCTGTAAAGCAGAGGAGGGCGGAAGGAAGATCATAAACACAGTGGGGGTTTCCCTTAGTGACCACTTCGCTTCACTGAATGCTTTGCTTAATGACCAGGTTGCTGGTCCCGATTGTGGTTGCTAAGCAAGGACTGCATTTGTATGTCCAAATGCTTTTAAAAGTGGCCTAATCTACCACTCCTGCCATCCTTTGTGTAATCCTCTTGCCAGCTGGAGGAGATCCTTCGAGCTTGTCCAGGTTGAAAGGCAGCAACACATGGTGTGCCTTTCCTCTTACGACCCACCCAACTATCCCAGGCCTTTGCTCAGGATCCCGCCATCGCTACCTTCAAATCCCTGTGGACGATGGGCGATTTGAAGTGGTGCAGCCTAGCCACCGCTTCGCAGGTGTCGCAAAAGATTTGCAGGACTTCGTTTTCCGTGAACCCCGTCTGCAAGCGCTGGTTCATCAGATTCACCACTTGGCCTCCTGGAGGAGAGAAAGGAAGGGAAGGAATTGCCAAAGCCACCCGGCATTTAAAATACACGCCTGTTCGAAATCCAGGTTCAACAAAATGACTCCCATGTTCACTTGACCCAGAAGCAAGCCAGCTTACTATGCTGAGGGTCTGGCTTGAACGAAGTCATCGTTTTAGCCCAGGGGCCCTCACACTTGGCAACTTTAAGACGGGTGGACTTCAACAAGCATAGCTGGCTGGAGAATTCTGGGAGTTGAAGTCCACCCGTCTTAAAGTCACCAAGTTTGGAGGCCTCTGGAATAGTAGATGGCTTGCAAATATGGTTCCCATGAATGTTTCCATACCTCGGCAAAAATCCATTAAGATTAGGACTTCCCATACATCTCCGCTGCTTATTGAGTTTATTGTGGAGTCAATGTACCCAACAATATTCTTGTGCCCCGCAAGATCCCTCTGGAAAAGAGCAAAAGGCACACTTTTACTGTGAGCCACAGCCATAAACCTGCAT
Organism: Bungarus multicinctus; assembly: GCA_023653725.1. NCBI lineage: Eukaryota > Metazoa > Chordata > Lepidosauria > Squamata > Elapidae > Bungarus > Bungarus multicinctus. The sequence continues at coordinate 1,007,250 of CM042837.1, read as the reverse complement.
GCAAGACCACTAATTGCCTAACTGAGCAAAGGAAATTCCTGGTATTTTGTTTCCTCTTTAACCGGCCTGTTTGCTGATTGTTCCTTGACCCTTAGCCTTACATCTGATCTCCATGCCCCAGTTCCAAGTAGCTGGAGTTTAAACAAGCCTCTCCTTCAAGGTTTAAAAGATCAACAAGCATTGCACGATCTCTCCCTCTCTCTCTTTTTTAAATAAACTTTATTAGTCTTTTGCATATTTTAAAAATAAAACAAAAAATATCATGACGTTAACAGTTTTATGACATCCATCTCATACATTTCTATCTTTTGTGCATATTTACAAATGTATACAAATTTGCGTGAATATACACATTTAATCTATAAGTTGCTTATCTTTAATTCCTTCATTTTCTGTCTTAATTCAATCCAATTATACAATGTTCTCCAAATTCTATAGTATTCAGACTCATTTTCCTGTTGTACCATTAAAGTCAATTTGTCCATTTCATGCCATTATTTTTCGAATAATCAATGCACGACCTCTCTCATTAACCACTGTTTTTCCCCAGCTCTATCTCTTAAAAATGCTTATCGTCCCCATGTAAACATATACCATAAGGCGGCATCACAAGGGCTCCACATACTCACCATAATCTGGATTTCCCGTTTGCAAACTTGCAGATCGTATTCGTTGTTCACATACATCCGTTTGAGGGCACATTTCATCCCATTGCTGGTCCTCACCAGAAATACGATAGCGAAGCCCCCTGCAAAAGGCAAGAGAGAACCAAGCTCAGCTAGCGAAATCTAACTATGGACCTGGCGGTAGGAGTAAGGAACCACTTGAACTGGGGTGGGAATAGGGGAACAAACCTTGTTTAGATGCCTACAAGTTCTAATGGTGCTCTCTATGCAGAGTTTTCCAAGGTTAAAATTAATAAGATTATTGTAATTGCAGTGTTTTGCTTAAATAAGAAAGGCAATTAAGAGCACCATTTGTATTTCACGATCCATAAGGAGTAAGAGTTTGGAAGCAGAGTCAAGCTGTCCACCCTACTGGAAGACCATTCCTCAGGCTCTTCCATTCTAGAACAAGATCCAGTTGATCATTACACCAGAATTCCCTTTTAGCTTGAGAACTGGGTGCCTGAATTATCTTCCCCCTCCTTTCCTTTCCATTCCCTTCCCTCTGACATTTTTTTCAGGCTACCAACAGACTGTATACATGCCATTTTCAACAGCAAAATTCAAATAGTTTAAAAGTATATGTGCACATGTGTTTTAAATCAAATACATATGAAAGTGAATACAGTATGAATTCAAGCAGTTTAAATTCTATTTTTAAACAGTTCTAATGTTTCCAAAATGGCAAGACCAAAAAAAAAAAAAAGGAATTTGTGCATGCTTTTCCCACCATGAAGAGTATATTTTGCTTAGCAACTTCCTCCTTCTCTAAAGCAGCTAGCAGGATATTCTGTCAGCCACCACAGGTTACATTGTGCTGACCTGCTCATTCACACGCACCTGTAATGATGATTTAATGGGTTTATTAATATTCCCCAGCAATTCCCTTCATCAAACACCCAGCGCTGTCCCAATTAAATCCAGCCAAAAGCAGACCAATGCTAGTCCACAGAGCAATGGTCAAGGAGTCTACAAGGCCCTTGAAAGTTTCCCAAACAAGATAAATCCATCGGACAAAATTAAATCCACAATACAAAAGGGCTCACAAGGCAAGAAAAGTCCAGAATTCACAAAACATGAACCAAAGCGAGGCAGGAATCGCAACAACCAGGAAACATGCAGCTAAGAAGTGAATATTTTCTTCCCCACGTCGTCTCCATCTGTCTGTTGTGCTAAACAGCCCCTCAAGAGGAATTTAACAGCTTTAACAGATAATCAGAGTTGGAAGGGACCTTGTAGGTCATCTAGTCCAACCCCCCAGCCCAAGCAGGAGACCCTACACCATTTCTGACAAATGGCAGTCTAATATCCTCTTGAAAGCCTCCAGTGATGAAGCTCCCACAACTTCCGAGGGCAACTTCTGTTCCATTGGTTGATTGTTCTCCTTGTCAGAAAATTTCTCCTTGTGTCCATAGTTGAATCTCTCCTTGTTCAGTTTCCATCCATTGTACCTTGTCTGACCTTCAGGGGCTTTGGAGAATAGCCTGACCCCCTTCCTCCTCTCCGTTGCAGCCCCTCAAATATTAGAGGACTGCTCTCCTATCTCCCCTGGTCCTTCTCTTCCCTAGACTAGCCAGGCCCAGTTCCTGAAACCGTTCATCGTATCTTTTAGCCTCCAGTCCCCTCATCATCCTGGTTGCTCTTCTCTGCACTTTTTCTAGAGTTTCAACATCTTTTTCATAGTGTGGTGACCGAAACTGGACGCAGTACTCTAGGTGTGGCCTTACTAAGGCTTTATAGAGTGGTATTAGTACCTCACTTGATCTCGATTGTATCCCTCTGTTAATGCAACTTAGCCTTTTTGGCTGCTGCTGCACACTGCTGGCTCCTATTTAGCTGGTTGTCCACTAAGACTCCAAGATCCCTCTCACAGGATGAGGCTGCCTCCTTGCATGTAATCGGGCTGACCTTTGTTGCTCCTGCCTTGTGTCTTCCCACCTGGATCAGGTGCAGGCGGCAGTTCCCCTTTCTCATCCTCGAATGGCTGTAGTTGTGTGCTTCTCCACCATGAAGCCTCTCCGGCTGCAGCTCAGCTTCATCCAACCAACCTCTCAACCAGCAGTTTCTCTCCCATCAACCACTGCCCCTCACTTGGACTTGCAACCCCTGCCTCAGAGCCATTAACCAGCTCCCCACCTGACATGCCTGGGGCTGGTTCCTCCTCCTTCAAACCAACATCTGGGGAAGCATCTGGAGGAGTGCATCACATGTATCTGCTGAAAGCCCTTTTTTCTAGAGATACAAACAAGGAAGGAAGCACCACTGTCCAAGGGGGCAAATTTCAACCAGCAAAATCGAAGGCAAGAACACATTCCTAGGAACAGGCCATTATGCAAACTCAAGAGTTGTTCCACCCGGTGTTTTCTTGCTCTGTTGATTTGCATTAGGCAGGGATGCTTGGAATGAAGAGAAAGGATCAAAGCCACAAAAAGACAACATTTTCCCCTGCAGACTCAGTTTAATGCCTGTGACTCACGAGTCGCAATTATTAACCCTGCCCTTTCAACGTAGATGCAGATGCAGCGTAAGAACCTCCCCGAGAGAGCCTGGACTTCCAAACATCATCCTCAGGTCTTGGATGGCACCGCCTTGGATCCACTCCTCGATCCCACTGAAGAAGCCACAGGCCTTAGAGCCAAACCACAATCGATGCTCCCACCATGCAGTTTCACCACATTTTGCCCTGCAAAGGGTGTGCTGGAGGCCATGGGGTGGCACGAGGCCTTTTTACCACTGAAGGGGAGGCAGCATTCTTGAAACTACCAGAAACCCACAAAATGGACCGAAATCACAACACTGGCATTTCTGGGGCACACTCTCAGGGTGTGGAGGCCTCCATGCAACCCAGCACCGTCCATTCAGCTCTTTTACAATAGGGTTGAGATGGAGAAAATTGCTGTGGTGAGAGAGGGGGGGAGAGAGAGGGAGAAACAGAGAGAGAGAGACAGAGAAAGAGAGAGAGAGACGGAGAGAAACAGAGACAGACAGAGAAAGAGAAACAGAGACAGAGAAAGAGAAACAGAGACAGACAGAGACAGAAACAGAGAGAGAGAAACAGAGAGAGAGAGAAACAGAGACAGAGAAAGAGAAACAGAGACAGAGAGAAACAGAGACAGAGAGAGAAAGAGAAACAGAGAGAGACAGAGAAACAAAGACAGACAGAGAGACAGAGAGAGAGGGAGAAACAGAGAGAGAGAGAAACAGAGAGAGAGAGACAGAGACAGACAGAGAGAGAGAGAGTGGGAAACACAGAGAGAGAGGGGGGGGGGAGAGGGAGGTGTGGTAGCAGCCATTAAGAAGAGATAACCAGCAGCTGATTATCATCACAAATAGTAAAATATTTAGCGTTCAAGCTGGTGAGGCAGGAACCAACTGGTCCCAATCCAGTCGCCACCATTATAGCCGATGCCAAGCAGATGCTCCAATTCTCAAGGTCAGGGAAGGGACTGGCCCAACACCCTAGAATCTCAACCCTGGAGCCAACCTACATTTAGGTTTTGGCTCTGTCTCCTGCAACAGGCAGATCTTCTTCTCCACAGATGGCATCGATCTGGGTCTGCAGTAAAACAATTGATCTGGCTGGGTCACATCTGGGGACTTTTGCCAGAGGTTGAGTTCCTGGGTATCCCCAAAACATCTGGATCACCAGGCTTGCCTTCCAGAGAGATATGGGGGGGGGGGCTCCTGGCTGAAAAACATGCCTCCCCCCGTTGCTCTCCATCCTCCCCCCTCTCCTTTTTCTTGGCAAAGCAGGAGTAGCAGTAGCCCCCACTTTCTCCCATCCCTTCAGTTGCTTTCAGCCAACAGCAAGGCAGCTTCTGGGTTTTCAGCAGCGGCTGCCTTCCCAACCCAGATGCCCAGATGCTTGGGAAATTAAATGTACCCTGCCTGCCCAGCTGTGATTTGAAAGGCGAAACGTTCATCTTTTTAAACAAAACCTGCAGAGGAGGAGGAGGAGGCAATTGGGACCTTGGCCAAACGAGGCACTTCCTAGCAAGCCAAGAAATTCCGTCTGCTGGATGGCCGGATAGCATCTTATTCCTTATTTATTCTAGAGGGGGTGGAAGGCAGACTGGGTGACTCACACAACTTAAGGGATGATGGGATGCCCATCTCAGAAGGAGGAGGAGGAGGAAGAGGAAGAGGAGGAGGAGGAGGGGGGAGGAGGAAGACGAGGAGGGGGGGGAAGAGGAGAAAGAGGAAGAGGAGGAGGGGGGGAGAGGAAGAGGAAAAGGAAGAGGAGGAGGAAGAGGAGGAGGAGGGGGGGAAGAGGAGGAGGGGGAGGAAGAGGAGGAGGAGGAGGGGGGAGAGGAGGAGGAGGAAGAAACACGGAAGAATTTAGCCAACGAGGCAGGATTTTTCCTGCCCGGCTTCCAGAGCCACCGAATTCTTCGAAAGGACAACCAAGCCAGCTTTACTTCTCCCTCAGTTTCCCTTCTGGTCAAGATGAGGCTCAGCCATCTGCAGCTGCCACTTAAAAGAGCTCTATGCTCCCTGCCTGCCTGCTTTTATTTGTTTATTGATTGGGGCTGCTGTTCTTTTTAATTTAAAGGAAAGTATTCAAAAACAGCTTTTTTTTAAGTGCTATCAATAACCACAAAAATTACTTCAGATTACAGATGAACAGAGTTGGAAGGGACCTTGGAGGTCATCTATTCCAACCCCCCCCCCTTCCCGGGGCCGCTGCCCAAGCAGGAGACTCTACGCCATTTCTGACAGATGGCAATCCAGTCTCTTCTAGGAAGCTTCCCAGAAGAAGACGTCCTTAAAGATAAGAGGTGGCTTTCTTTGAACCTTTAATTCTGCCAGAAAGGAAATGTGCAAGGAATAGGATTGTCCTCAATGCCAACTTCACTGAGAAGCAATTCTGCTTGGAGAAGCAAGTTTTCCCAAGTCTTAACTGCCTCCGGCTATAATTTTCTTTTTTTTAAAGGTCCACGCTCCTTTAACTTTTTATGAGCTGCTCAAAGTTTTTGTGGAGTTGGAGCATCTTAACAAACCTGATAAATAAATATAAATAAAATGCACTGGCAAAACAAGATCTTGTTGGACTAAACAGGAGAGCCATCCAGGTTTCACTAATATACTTAAGTCAGGGGTCTCCAACCTTGGCCACTTTAAACTTAAATGGTTTCACTAATATACTTAAATGCTAAGGCATGCTAAGAGTTTCAGATGGCTCCAGGGTCCATATGTAAGGCAAGGAGCCATTGTATGCAAATACCAAAACCCAGCTGGATTTGGTGAGGCTTAATTATAACATGGGGAGGATCTCCCAAGTACTATTGGTTGATACTTTGCCCTTAAAATAATTACAGTACTCCAAACATATTACTCACGATGGCTAAACAGAGCTTTCAAGGAGCAGGCCCCAAGCATCAGGAATGAAAAACCAGTTTGGCCAAGCAGTTAAGATACCAGGCTAGAAAAACAGGACACACCAAGTTTTAGTCCATCTCACCAAAAGCATTGAAAGCCAGCTGGGTAATTTGGGCCAATCGCCAGAAGATGGTGAGCATTGCAGGCTAACTCTGCTCACTGCCAGGAGTTCGATCCTGGCCGGCTCAAGGTTGACTCAGCCTTCCATCCTTCCCAGGTCAGTAAAATGAGGACCCAGATTTCTGGGGGCAATATATCTTGAGTGATTTGTAAAAAACAACAACAATAAAGATGGGGGAAGGAAGGAAGGAAGGAAATGTAATGGAACCCAATCTTCTTTAAATGCATTGAAAACCCTTCGGCTGATGCTTCTTCAACAATTTTGGCTGCAGCAGAAGCAGCAAAAATGACATGGAAGTTATCTTGAACGCCCCCAAAGCATTTTTACGATCTTAAACCCTTCCCCCAGTTTTTATCTGGAAAATAACTTTTAAAAAAAGCACTTCAGCAATGGATAACCCTTGTGCAAAATAACAGTGAAGTTATTGCCTTTTCACTATTTACCAATTACATTTTCAAACTTTATTGATTTGCTGCCTCGCAACTCTAAGCAACTTTGAGAAATAACAATAGAGTACAAAAAACAAATAAAATAAGAAGCCACCCATTTCTGCAAGAAATGCTTCCGGATATGTAAAAGCTAGGGAGAAGCCAGACAGCTGGTCTGTATTTCATCCGATATTTGCATAACTGAGTTGAAGAAACCAAGCCAGAAAAGAGGCAGGATGGTGGATTTAGAGTGGAGAAATATTGTTCATCCCATGGCTGAGATAGGCGCTCTCTATAGTGAGGAAACTGCTCATGATTTGATAAAAATAAACTGATGCTTTCTTTTTCAAATGAAGCTCCAGGAGGAAAACCCAGAATTGTTCAGAAACCAAATTATAATAACAAATATTCCACAGAATACCAATCTGGACCAAGATGTACCAAGTTGGACGTGCTAAGTTCCTGCATGGAAAACCACCCAGGGATTTCAGGCTGGTAGATCAGATGAAAACAAAGGCAATGTGTGATGACCCAGGTGGGATACAAAATAAAGTCACAAAAACAGGTGAAGCCCCTTTAATTCCTTCAACTTGGCTTCAAAGCTCCAAATATCCTTGACAGGAGACAAAAAACTCCCCCACAAACAGTTGCAAAAAGGAGGAAATGCCGTTTAAACTAAAAAATACCTATAAATTATCAATAGAGAAAACAACACAAACCACACTGAAGCAATTAAGGGAACCAGGCAAGATAAGGGCTTGAAGACGTCCACAGATATCAAATACACACTGGAAAGGACGCCGAACTCGGATAAGAATGGACAGGCTAGAAATATTATCACACTTTGTTTCCAGCACTGGCCCATGCGCAGTCCGTCCTTTTAAGCATTTCTCACAGCTGCAGCCCATGAAGGGGATCAAGGCCCTTTCCTCCCTCGCAGACCACGCCATTCATGTTTCTCCCTTATCCTCTCCCTGCGTGCCTTAGGATGGAGAGGGGATGGGCCTGGGTCCTCCTCCGACCGCCCAGCCAGCCTCTCCCCTTCCCCAGCCTCCAGAGCCACACTTCCACTCCCTGTCAGCTGTTCCTCCTCTTCCTCAGAGTAAGTCTCCACCAGGGGCATGACACAATGGCTCACCACAATCGAGCCAGAAGCATTGCAGGAGCTAAGCCTGACTTCCAGCACTTTCCTAGCTCTGCTGGGTTGCCCTCGGCTTGTCTCAGAAAGCAGCCAAAAACAAAAAAACACTTGTGCATTTTCCTCCTGCTTAGGAAAAAGAATAGGGCTGCCCATGTAGACCCCATGAGCCAAGCTCATGCCTTATCTTACTTCTGACCGACAGGCTGGACACGGACAGCCAAAGGGGTGGAGGTGGCCTAGGGGCCATAAAATGCCCACTTCTGCCCTAATCCCACCCACAACTCCTGGAGAAAGCCTGCCAGGTATAAATGTTGCCTCCCCCCAGCAAGAACTCTCCCAAAAATTCTCTCAGATACTGCAATAAGAGAGGGAAGTGGCCAACTCTTTGCTGGCTTGCTTTCCCTCTGTAGCTTAGCCAAGCAGGCAGGATGGTTGCTTTCCAAACTAGAGTAATTGCTGCAGTAAGAATCCAGGTCCTTATGTTTAAGAACCAAACAGGAATTTGAAGAATAGAAAAATGGTGATACTTTTTTTGAAGGAGTCATCTCGGTCGCTTTTCTTTCAGCTCTGGAACATGCCAGAGCATACAAAAGAACAACCACCGAACACAACAGAACAAAAGCACTGCAGATGGAATGATTTTTAACATCAAGGTATCGAAAACTCTCTTTCATCTCATCCAGTCCCTAGACGGCTATATTTTCTCAGGATGTCCAATCCAGCCTCTTCCCTCAGGTTTGGCTGACATGGCTTTGAGTCACCGTCCCCCACTGCTCTCGTAAAAGGAAAAATTGCAACAGCAAAATGAAGTCCCCTTTCAGAAGTTCAGCCTGGGTGAACGCTGACCGCTGGGTTTTTCCCAGGCTCCGAAAGTCTCTGCCCAATCCCTAGATCAGAGGTCTCCAAACTTGGCAACTTTAAGACTTGTAGACTTCAACTCCCAGCATTCTTCAACTCCCAGCAGAGCTGGCTGGAGAATGCTGGGAGTTGAAGTCCACAAGTCTTAAAGTTGCCAAGTTTGGAGACCTCTGCCCTAGATTGATTGACAAGATCAGATACAAGGTTTTGCTTCACTCTTCCCCATCAGAAACTCTTGCGCAGTCATTGCAAACATGTGGCTCATTCCAACCATAATCCGGAACTGAATGTGCAACGTCCATGAATCAATACAAGTCACCTGAGGGATGTTAGTCATGACCTGACGTAATAGGAATGCAAGTAGACCCGCCCAAAGAGACAACTGTGGAGACTCTCAGTCATCCAAATTCTCAGTTGCCCTAAAGGTGCTTTTCCGAGTAGAAGCAGCTTCTTGGATGAGAAGCGAAACGTCCTCAAAGAACAATCACAAAGTCCATTGCCTCTTGGGAAAGAAACACCTTTGGGGTGCACTAAAGGATCAGAATGTCCTTATGCCAGAGGTAGTATTATTATAGTACTATTCCTATTAATCTTCTCATCCCTCCTTATCACCCATCCCCTCCCACTTGGGACTGTATGACTGTAACTTTGTCGCTTGTACCCTTACAATTTACACTGAATGTTTCCCAGTATGATTTGATTGCTTATTGTACCCAATGACTATCATTAAGGGTTGTACCTGATGATTCTCGACTCTTGACAAATGTCTCTTTTCTTTTATGTACACTGAGAGCATTTGCACCAAGACAAATTTCTTGTGTCCAATCACGCTTGGCCAATAAAAGAATTCTAATTCTATTCAGCCGATTCTGGCCAGTTCTGGAGAACCAAGAGCAGAAATTTTAAGTAGTTCAGAGAACCATCCAATACCGCCTCTGACTGGCCCCACCAACCGCATCTCTACTCTGCCTCCCATTGAGTTCCAGCTGATCGGCTGGGTCTTCTTTGGTTGCCCTGCACAGGAGAAGGGAGCTGGAAAGCAGGTTAGTGGGCTGGGGAGGGAAGGGGGATTTTGCAGTATCCTTCCCTTGCCACGCCCACCAAACTACGCCACGCCCACAGAACCAGTAGTAAAAAATTCTGAATCCCACCACTGCCTCACACCCAGCTTTCTTCAGGAAAGAGTCTCACATTCACATGTTATGCTGAGCTTGGCTAGACCAAGGTGGCTTGTTAGCCATACCTACTCATGGGGGTGCTCTCTCTTCTAAGGCAGCCCTAAAAGCTCAGCAAGAAGGACCAAGTTGGTGGCTTGTGCATCTACATTCCAGTATAATCCCAGTATAATATCCATGCTGCCTTCACAGTATGTGAACACAGTCATTGCATATTCCAGGAAGAAACTTTTTGCAGGATGGTTTCCTCCATTGTTGGGATTCCAAAGATGATAACAGGGGCAGCAACATCACAACAATGGGCTCCTTAGCTAAGAACGATATATTTTGAAGAATTAAAGGCTAATTGAAGAACTAATAAACACTGTAAACGGGGGGTGGAGGTAGAAAAGACTTGTGGACTCCAATTCCCAGAATTCCCCAGCCAGACAGAATTCCCCATGCTGGCTAGGGAATTCTGGGGAGTTGAAGTCCACAACTTTTATAGTTGCCAAGGTTGGACATGCCTGGTTTGGTGTTTGTGCACTCAGCTAATATGCCTTTAGTTAAAACTAAACTTTAAAATGATAGCTTAGCATAAGGCAGGGGTCTCCAACCTTGGCCACTTTAAGACTTGTGGACTTCAACTCCCAGAGTTCCTCAGCCACTAAAGCTGGGAGTTGAGGTCCACAAGTCTTAAAGTGGCCAAGGTTGGAGACCCCTGGCAGAATGGACCAACCCAGTTATTCAAAATAAAGGGATCAGGAGTTTAAGCTGGTCTCCCTACCAGGCAAACTTTTAGGACTGATAGCAGTTGTGTTCCTTCCCTAAACAGGACCGAAACCTATCTTATGCTGACTTTTAATGGCATTTGGAAAGGAGGGGGAGGAGGTACAATAAAGCTGAATGAATCCAATCAGAGAAGATATTTCAACTTTTTCCTCCGAGTCATAAGCCACATCTGGCCTTCGTACTGCCTATCAGGGGCCACTTTCCAAACACTTAGCGGCAGGACAAGGACGATGTTCAGTCTCTTCCAACCCTCATATTCTCTAAAAAAAAACCTTAATTCAATGATGCTTAAATTTAGACACTATACATTTGACTCAAGAGGCTTCGGGTTCTGCACCCCCACAACCCAAGGCTTTGAACTAACCACTAGGCAGGACTGCATGAGACGTTCGCCAAGCTGTGGATGAAAGGGAATCCTTCATTAGCAGCCTCTTCCAATGACAGCAAGTCCATCAATGGACTTCAAAATGAAGCTCGTGGAACAGTCACAACATTCAGAATCAGGGCTAAATCTGGACCTGGGGGAAAAAAACAACCTCCTGCCCTTGGAAGAACTGCGGAGCACAAACTGGCTGATTTCCCAAAGTTAAACAGGGCAAGAAGGGCCGATTAATAACTTGGATGGACAATCCCCAAGAAATCACAGGGCTGCATCAACACACCCAGGAAGGTGGCAGTGACAAACAACTCCCGTACTGTCAGCTAGAAACCTCCATGGATGTGTCCAGGGAGGCATTACTCAGCAAAATGTGTATAATGTCATATAACATATGAGGGTACATGCCTAATTTTGCATTTAATTATTTTGTCATATTCATGTAGCATATATTGGAGGCGGTGACCCTTGGAGAGCTATATGCAACGAAATTTCATTTTAATGTATGCCAATTATTGTACATTCAAAGTGACAAATAAAATAAAAGTTATTATTAGTTGTTATCTAACTATACCTATCTATCTATATCTAAATCTCTCTCTACACACACACACACACATGTGCGAAATACCACTCAGGCATCATCACAAAATCTCCAGAACCGTCAAGCCTACAAACTTGAAATTTGGCACTTTATGTTCCTCTTGGCTTCTAGGGGCTCCCTAAGAAAGGATTTTTCGAAATGACCCGCAGAGCATTTAGAGTATTTCCTATATTATTATTATTATTAACCCGCTCTGATGCTAAGGAGTTCTACTTCCCCTACCCACCTGAAAGGAAATCTCTTCCCAATGCAAAACACAACCAGAGGAGGAGTTTCCGTTTCTGTTTCACAACACCAAGCAGCTTTAGTACAGAACAGTTGAGCTAAGCCACATCCAGGCTCCTTGCTGTCTCCTCCTTGTTCACACAACAAATATTGTTTCAGTTGCCAAACAGCCCTCCACTCTCTCACACACTGATAGGACGCTAGCCAGACGAATACCAATGGATGCTGGTAAGCAGAGGCAGAATATTTTCCCCCCTTATTTTCCTCCCCAAAAACTAAGCCCCACCACGTAGTTTTGTAGCGAAGCTCGAGTACCCTGCTAGTTAGTTATAAAAGGATGACAGGGGCTACAAGGTGCGGCCTCCTCTTCCAGAAAATGGAGGATTACTGGTCACATGGGTGTCCACCCTGGCAATAAATGTTTTATTAAAAAAATAAAAAAGAAACCCAGGGTTGCTCAGTTCAAAAACACACTTTGCCCCAGATGCTTTCCAAATTTATTCCACTCGAATCCCATAAAAAAAAATTCCCCAGGGCCAAATAGCCAGCCTTCAGCTGAAGGAAAGGAATGTGAAGATTGAGCCAAACACTCAAAATGTCCACTATCTGCACCAAGAAACCTGATTCTGTTTGGGACCAGGCTGCACGTAAACCATTTGTAGGCTTTCCGTCATCAAAGAACATCATTGGCAGTTTGCAAGTCTGCCTAACGAAGTCACGAATATGATCATTTCAACTACAGAGTCTCGAATTGCTGCGTTAAAAAGAGGCTGAGAATCAGCCCAAAGAGACTTCAGGGGAAGAATAAAATCTTCCCACCTGTCTGGGAATAATAGGCCGGAGTCTATTTGACTTGCAAGGGTTGCAAGGGCTCCTTAGTTAGGCTGGCCTATTTGACTTTAAAAGAAGATTAAATTACCGATCAGAGGGAAGTTAATAGGATGAAGTTCCTTTCATGCCTCGAATTGTTGTGCCACGCCCGTTGGGTGCCAGGCCCCATCCCTGTGCGATCGGTGGCATCAGGACGCGGAGTTTGCAGTGGCTTCCCCTTTTGCCCAACACCCCTAGTGATATTTTCTGACGGATTGGCACAGTCTCCCAGCACACTCGTATCGAGAAACACGCCGGGATGCCAGACAAACCCTGGGTCGTCATTCACACAAACTTTGCAAGCTGCCACTCAGCTGAACAGGGCTTTTGCGGGGAGACTTGCTGGGCGGAAGGACGGGGCCCTGTGGCTTTACCCACGTGTGAAGCCTGACCAGCAGGTAATCCGACAGCTGAATGCAGACCCCACTTAGGCTGCCTGGAGCTGCTGAAGGAAAAGCAGGACATCAATCTAGCAAATGAATACACGGCTGACTTTGCTTGTTCCAAAGTACCACTTTAATTGGTGACTAAACTAAGATGACTAAAGGCACGGAGACTAAAACATTCAAAGAACAGTTGCAAGAATTGGGAACGGCCAGTCTGGAAAAAAGAATTAGGGGCGATATGATAGCAATATTCCAGTATTTGAGGGGTTGCCACAAAGAAGAGGGGGGGATCAAATTATTCTCCAAAGCACCGGAGGGCAGGAGAGAGAACAATGGTTGGAAACTGATCAAAGAGAGAAGCAACCTGGAATTAAGGAGCGATTTCCTAACAGTGAGGACAATAAACCGGTGAAACGGCTTCTCTCCAGAAGCTGCAGGCGATCCAGCACTGGAGGTTTTAAAGAAGAGGCTTGTTTCAAATTGCATAGGGTCTCTTGCTTGAGCAGGGGGATTGGACTGGAAGACCCCAGGGTCCCTTCCAGCTCTGTTCTGATTGATTGAATTGTTCACATATCTTTTTATAAGGCTGTGATCTATTGGGATTGTGGTCGTTCCCCCATTCTCACCAAGGCTGGGTGGGTTCACACAACAGACTTAGCGCGGTTAATGAAACAGCCTAGTTTGTGAGGCCACACCATTCCAACACTGAGCAAACGCAGCTTGTTGGACAGCAACAAAAACCAACTCAGCTTAATAGAAACCAGTCTTAGCATGTTGCTTAAATGCTGGTTTAAATGGCCTGGAGCTCTGCATGTTGCATGAAGCACAGCCAGCGATTCACTGACTTGGCATCCACCAAGAGAATTCACAGAGCCCAGATGTGGCCCCTCCCAGCCCAAAACAGCTGCCTTTCATGCAAGCGCCCCTCTGGGCTGACCTCCTTCTGGCCCTGAGGTGTGGACTCAGCAAACGGCAGCTCTGACAACGCAGAAGCACCATGTCCTGCAATCCTTCTCGGGCGGCCGAATGACAACAAGTGCAACCTTAACCAGGGGCTTAAAACCCAGAGATCTCGCTTTTGCTACAGCCGACAACACCCGACTTGCAAGGAAAAGCAGAGGGGAAGTGTCAAGAGAGAGCGAGCATGTGCACAGGAACATGACTCAGCTCCGAGAAGTGTGCAGTCATGAGACAGCCTGAGAGGTTGGGAAAGAGTTTTGTGCTGTGTAATGCTGACTTTCTTCCTTCCTTTTGATCATCTTCCCTAGAAAGCAAGAGGGGCAGGGCACAGCATGGAGACTGGGGAGGGGGGGTGTCAGCTGCCCCCTCTCCCTTTGAAGGAGTACCTCCCCATCCAATCAAAGCCATGTTCCTTAACCGATCTTAATCCTATTTTTAGGAAGAAGACACTAAGCTACGAATCAGTCCAACTGGGTCTGTCTGCACTGCAGAAGGGAATGGAGCGAGGGGAGCTGGGGGCCATTCCCCAAACTGGCTCTGCTTCTTGCACTCCACAAGGGGACAGTTTAAAAGGAGAGGCACCATGGCTATGCTGGGGATTGTCTTACTTGAGGGGGAGGGTCCCCAAACTTGGCAACTTTAAGGCTTGTGGACTTCAACTCATGGGCATGATGTGCACTGAAGATGGTGTTTGGTTTTGTTGCAATGACAATAAAGTAAACTAAAACTCCCAGAATTCCACAGCCAGCAAAGTTGGGAGCTGAAGTCCGCAAGTCTTAAAGTTGCCAATTGTGGAGACCCCTGGTCTTACCCAACACGATTCTGCCCACCCAACCCGTCAAGAGGTCCCATCTTCCAAGAGATCCAGGGGTCCACGAGGCCATTCCAGTAGCAGTCTCCCCCTACCCCCAAAATATGTCCGCCTCCGTCTCTCCTGGCACCTTATTCAATGGTCCTTCTGACCGCAGAAGATTGTTGGGAAACCAAACTTATGATGTGAAACAGGGGGCTCCACACTTGGCAACTGTAAGACTTATGGCTGTTTCCATCCTCAGAAGATCACCAAGGTCCTTGGAAGATCTGAATACTGCTCTGGCTTTCATCAGTAATGTTTCTTCTCTGGGACCCACCCAGAGCTGTTTAACCTGGGCAGCTATATAAACCTTTTAAATCAACAGAGTCCAACCAGGAGACCAGAGATCTCCAAACTTGGCAACTTGAAGACTTGTGGAGTTCAACTCCCAGAGATCCTCAGCCAGCTATGCTGGGACTTGAAGTCCACCAGTCTTAAAGTTGCCAAGTTTGGGGACCCCTGCCCTAGACCACCCCAGACAAGTGGCTGTCCAATTTCTTCCTAAGCGTCTCCAATGATGAAGCACCCACAACTTCTATTATATTTTTTCCATTTTTGGCTACAGAAATTCCAGATGTTCTCAAATGCCATTTGAAGCGGAAGTCATTAAAGGGGTGAGTTGATCACTTGAGCCCAGCTGTTCCAGACTACAGCTTCAAATGAAGCACTTCAAGATCTGTCCCCAGAGCCATGAAAATCAGGGACCTTCTCAATGCCAGTAAAGAACTTCATTACCCTCAGACATTGGAAGTTTCTGCCCTGGAATTTTGGGGGGCCTTGATAGGAAGAGAGGGTTGGAGTAGAGCAACCTTTCGCTACCATTTTACCCTACAGAAATCCTTGAAATAATCTTCAGGTTTCAAGGAAGCCCTGCATAGATATTAAAAGAAAGAGAGAGAGAGAAAGGAGGGAGGGAGGGAAGGAAAGAAGGAAAGAAGGAAGGAAGGAAGGAAGGAAGGAAGGAAGGAAGGAAGGAAGGAAGGAAGGAAGGAAGGAAGGAAGGGGGAAAGAAAGAAAGAAAGAAAGAAAGAAAGAAAGAAAGAAAGAAAGAAAGAAAGAAAGAAAGAAAGAAAGAAAGAAAGAAAGAAAGAGACATTGCAATTCAATTCACTTCTACCAACCCAATCCAGAGGCAGGCTGGCATCTGGGTCATGGCACATAAAACTCCCTCCATTGCAAGTGCTAGCGTTGCACACTGCATGATGTTCCAAAACTGATTTGTTGCCTCGTGATCTTTCACAAAACCCCTACCAACCTCTTGTGGAATCGAGGGGAGTCTTTGGCATGAGTCACTATCACTCTTGGAATGCCATGTGTATAAATGGTCTCAGAAATAAGTTCCCCCAGACAGAAAACAAGCATATCGGGAAGCAGCTTACAAAAGGACCTGGGGTAGCGTCTTTCCCCCCTAAAGAATGACACACAAGAAGCAGAAAGAATGCTTTGACTATCATCAAGTCAATGTTGATGGTTAGTGGCTAAACTTTCTCCAGGATGGACCATCCCTGATCCGTCCCTAACTTGGTCTTGCAGTCATGTCCTGATCCACCTTGCTCCTACCACCTCCTTCTCCTTCCCTTTTCTTCCAACCTTTCTACACATTATGGATTTTTCAAAGGTCTTTTCCAATGATTGCTTCTGTTCCACGAAGCCAGTTCCAACTCTTAAAGACAAGGGTCTCCAACCTTGGCAACTTTAAGACTTGTGGACTTCCACTCCCAGAATTCCTGAGCTAACATGACTAGAGAAGGAATTCTGGGAGTGGAAGTCCAAAAGTCTTAAAGCTGTCAAGTTTGAAGATCCCTGTCTTAAGGACCACACACATGGAACTTTTCTAGGACGAGATGCTCTCAACCTGGGATTTCAGACCTTCCAATGGTGCCCCATCTCCACACCAACTGAGTCCACCCACCTTGCTATCTTCTCTTTCCTTGAACTTTTCCCAGCATCAGAGCCTTCTCTAGAAACCTGAGTCTTCAAATAACGTGCCAAAAACTAGGATAATTGGTCATTTTGTGTTTCCAGTAAGAAACTCCAGATTGATTTATTGAATGACCCATTGCTTTTGTTTTGTTGGATATCCACGGTACAGCCGTGGGATAACTGGCCACGTCACTCATTGGCTCCCAGAAGTAAGCTGGGCCCTCAGATCGGTGGAGTTTTCTTGGCAGTGGGACAGAAACAGATTGTCTTCCCTTCTTCTGTGATGTTGACTCCCAGATATAGCCCAGGTCTTCCCAGCTCTAAGCTGACCTTGACTGATTTCACAATGGTAAGCGGGTTGAGGGTCTTGTTAATATTTGGGTGGGCTGAAATTCCAAATCTGTAGACTAGGACTGGGAAGTCAACATCACCGAAGAAGGAAAGATGATCTGTTTCCATTCCACTGCCAAGAAAACTCCACCGATCTATGTGTAATGCTACCAGGGGTTCAGTTGGCTCTAGGTGGGGGACCTTAGCTTAATATTTATTTATTTATTTATTAATTAATATGTATACGGTGTACCAATTCAGCCTGAGGCAACACTAACTAGAATCCAGAAAGAACAAGCGTAATGAAATATACCAATGCAAAGTTGAATCAATTCATAGTCCAGAGATATCACACTATTCATCCATCACCATGATCCTCTACAAACAGCTTCTGAAAAGCTTCAACAAGCCATGAAGGGGGAGGGGGAGACCATCCTCCCTTTGGGGCACAGGCTGCAAGGTGAGACAGGCACAGTAAGGAAATGCAGCTGCTCCTGTTGAATCTTTTGGCACTTTCATCCCTTGCTTACTTGGGACTTTGGGAAGAGGCAGAGTCTACCTGGGACAAGTCAGTCATAAGAGTCCCGCCTCCTGAGCTCATTAGCACTTTTAATTAGCTCCCTGAATGGCTCACCAATAGACAGTGAAGCTTCCACAGCAATGGTGGTAAATTGGCAGTAAGCATCTTTTTGCTTACTTCCCCGTAAGCAAAAAGATGTGCTGATAGATGTTTGTTCAAGAGCAGCTCCATGTAAAATAAATTACAATCATGCAAACCAACGACAAGGGCAAAACTGACCATTTTCACATCTCTTATTCTAGGCCAGGGGCCTCCAACCTCCAACCTTAAACACACTTAGGAGTGCTGGGAATTGAAGTCCACAAGTCTTAAAGTGGCCTAGGTTGGAGGCCCCTGTTCTAACCAATGCCATAACTGATGCAATAGTCAAAGCTCAATAAAAGCCCTTCTAGGCATGGCATCTATCTACTTTGGGTCCAGGAGGACCCCAGGAGCACAACTGTATTCAGAGCCAATGTTAGTACCATCCTCTTAAGCCAGTGGGGATGGACAACCTTTATGACCTGTGGACTTCAACTCCCAGAATTCCCCAGCCAGCAATTCCTTCCATGTGAGATCTTAAAACTTAATTCTTATTGCAACCAAAGAGAAAGAACAAAGAGGTGACAATGTGCCCACAACAGCCACTTTGATCTTTAAGGACCTGCTGGCTTCGATACTGCTTTGCAGCTCTGTTTAACCAATGCATAATTCAGGTATTAAAAAAAAGGTTTTCTGTTTTCAGCAAGAAGTTAGACGTGAGCATGAATGCTATATAACTCTCTTTAGCTGCTTAGAAATGTTTTGACTTGCCCTTCAGCCAAAGGTGTCACCTTAGAGCAGGGGTCTCAACCTTGGCCACTTTAAGACTTGTGGACTTCAACTGCCAGCGAATTCTGGGAGCTGAAGTTCTCCAGGCTTAAAGTGGCCAAGATTGGAGACCCCTGCTTCAGCCCATCTGTGTTTCAGCAATCACAGTGTAGGTCTCAACATTCCCCAGGATGGGAGGAGGAGGGGGAGCTACACTACTTTTTCCAACCACATCATCTTCATTCATTCCAAGCTCACTTTTTTGAGTTACAAGCAGGCAAGTTTCGGGGTGTTGGGGTGTGGAATGAAGGGACCATATTCTCCCCATGAGGGAATCTACTGGCAAGCAGTTTGTGAGGCTCATTCGGCAATGATGGAACCACCAAGAAGGCTTCAACTTCCCCGCAGGGGACCCTAACCTCGCTTAAAAGCTCCCTCCCAAGGTCCCTGCTGCCTCTGAATCAGCAGAATTTATACCCCGCCCAGATCGGACGGGGTGAATCGGGACTCAGTGTTTTTAGTCCTGGCCTTCCTAATGGTTGGAGCAAGTGGGAAAGACGTGGTGAGGTCTGGCTGCTTGCCGGTCCCTCTGTGCTCCTGTGTGTGTCGGTGTCTGCGGCAATCTACGCTGGCCAGCAGAATCTTGGAACCCTCCCAGCTGGTTCCGGTCCAAAGCCCAGTGGTGGGAGATGCGCCACTGGGGATCTCATACACGCTGGAGTGAGCGGCCCTAACAGGAGGATAGGGAACGGCCCATCCCTAAATTAGAAGCCAGGAGCACTTCTATTGCATTCCACTAAGCAAAAGTCCCTCTCTCCCTCTCTCTCTGGGCATTTGAGTATTGGTGATGCGTTGCATAAGCCTCTTTCCTCCCCCTCTGTCCCTCCCAACGATGCTGCTCCATCACACCGGCAAGAAACAAAGAAACCTGGTGGGTCAAACCTGCATCTCCCAGACGGAATTTGCTCCTTACACCAGTGAGCTAAATTAATCTGATTAATCAACCAACCCGGGATGAAAAGCACAACCGAGCTTTTACAGGCAAAACCAAGCGAAAAAGGGGCATTTTTTAGCTCAAAAACGTAAGCCGGGCTTTTGCCGTTTTGTTTCCTGCCTAGCCGATGGACAGAGCGCAACCTTTAGGGAGCCCCAGCCATGGTTGAGAGAGAACCCCGGCTTTTTGGAGCCCCTGGTGACCAACAGGCCAACCCCGGCTTCGTGACGCAGCAAGAGAGGAAATTCCACCTGGGCGTCTCATTATCCCTTTATTTACAGCGGCTGGCACCACAAGGAGGGAAGAAACGCTGCTGCTCAGCTTTCTCACCGAGTTTTGCACCAACGAAGCCCGAACACATTACGTAACACCATTAAGGAGGGGGAGGGGGGAAGGAAATGCAGCGGGGGGGCGGTTGGCTGCGTGTCCTCAGAGGGGCTGTTTCAGGGCTGCCTGTTGATTGGAAACTCAAGGCTGGCTTGTCCCCCTATGCCGGGAAGGGGGGTCGTCTCCAAACCTGGCAACTTGTGGACTTCAACTCCCAGGATTCCTCAGCCAGCTGGCTGAGGAATCCTGGGAGTTGAAGTCCAAAAGGTTGCCCAGGTTAGAGAGACCCCTGCTGCCTATGCCACTCATGCCTCTTAGCCCTCAGCACCATCTATTTCTTTAAAATATATTTTACATCTATTAAAAGGGTGATTTCCACTCTCCCGAGCAGCAGCTCTCCACAACAAAACAAGACTAGGGGAGATCAATGCCCAAATTAAATTTAAGCCTGTTTTCCCCCTAATTGGATTAGCTAAGCAGCTTTTTTTTTTTTTTTTTTGGGGGGGGGGGGGGGGAGGGGAAAGAGAGGAAGACCCGTCCTGGGCTTACCTTCTGCCACCACTTCCTCCACCGTCACCTGCTGCCTCCCAACGCTGAAGACTCGGCCAACGTATCCGCTGCCAGGCCCGGTGCTGCTGCTGCCGCCACCCCCGCCTCCAAGGGTGCCCGAACCGGCCCCGGATCCTCCCTGCTCCCGGCGAGAGTCAAAAAATTTCTTCATGGTCCCCAAAGTGCCAACCTGGCTGCCCCCCTCCCCCGGCTTCTTCCTCTTCCTCCTCTTCAGCTAGGGGGGTGCCAGGCTCCCCTCCGCCACGAAGGAGGGAGGGAGGGAGGAGGCCAAATGGAGGAGAATGAAGGAGGCCACAAAGTGAATGGCCGGGGAGGGGGGAGGCAAGCTCTTCTGCTTCCCCCTCCTCAAAGGGCAGCCCAGGAGGGTTTCACTCTCCCCGTCCAGGAAGGCAGAGCACTCAGACCTGTGGGGGGGGAGAGAGAGAAATAAAGGGTTATTTATATAGGCCGATTAGAACTCCAGGGGTCAGTATTAGGCGGGGGGGGGGTCCTCGCAAGGGATGGGAAGGGGCTCACACGGGGCCCAAGGTGAGGACCCTAGAGGGGGGGGAGAAAGAGGGGCAGCAGAGGCCCAGGAAGCCCCGGGATTGCCTTCTTAACCCCCCTCCCCAAAGGAGGAGGAGGAAGAGGAGTACCCCCCTTGCCGCCCCCTTCTCCCTATAGCAGCGGCTGAGGAGGGCCCGGGCCTCCTTCTTAACCCCCCCCCCAGAAGGGGGAAGAGGGTGCGGGGAGCCCCCCCTCCCTTGCCCCCCTGCTCCCCCCAGCAGCTGCCCGAGAGGCCGCGCGCCCCCCTCTTTCCCCCCTCCCTCTCCCTCCGGCCTCCCGCGGGCGCAGCTACCTGGCCGGGCCACAGTGTTACCCTCGCGGCTTCCGCTGCGGGCGCCGCGCCGGCCCTGCAGCATCGCTACACTGTAGCAGCGGCCGGAGGAGGCAGAGGCAGCGGCGGCGGCAGGCGAGGAGCGAGGAGGAGCGGCGGAGGCAGGCGGGGGGCCGGCAGCGAGAAGACCATGCCGAGCAGCCGCCGCCGCTGCCCGTCTCCCCCTCCGCCCGCTGCCCGGTCCGGCCAGGAAATGGACTGTCACAGGAAGGGCCGCTTCCCCCGAGCCGGGAGGAGGAGGAGGGAAACCTTCGCCCGCCCTCCCTTCCCTCCCCCCCCACGCCGCCTTCTCGCTCCCCCCCCCACGCCGGGCGTCCTGAAAACCCCAAGCGGGGAGGAGAGGGGGGAGGAGGAGCTTCGCGAAAGGGGCTCCTTTTACTTTTCTGCCCCCCCTCCCGCTCCGTCCACCTTCTTTTCAAAATCGCACCAGCCGTTCTTCCGCTTTGCATTCTGGGAAGAGTAGTTTCCCTCCGCGGTTGAGGCGCCGGGCCCCCCCTCGGAGACTACAAATCCCAGATAGAAACGGGGGAGCGCGGGAGGGAGGTGTTGGACGGCGCGGCCCGTCGGGGAGGATTAGGGGACGCGTAGTCTGCCGGGTCGCGAGTTCAGGTGGGGGCCTTCCGCTTAGCACAGCCTTTTTTAATATCGAGTCCCGGTTCCCGTGATCGTGACGTTGGAGCCCCGCGCGGGGAGGGTGGGGGTGTGTGTGTCAAGGGCGCCTCTCCAAGTTATCCCGGGTGGGAGGTGGTATCTAGCCCCCTTTCCCAGCTCTTTAGCCCCCGCCACACGCACGGCTGATCCTAAAAGGGGGAAATTCCTGCAAGCTTTTTTCCCAACCCTCCCTCAGGTCCCCCCCACATAAGAGCGCTTACAAAGTCTGTTGGACTACGATGTCCATAATCCTCTGCTGCCAGCATGGACCCGCAAGAAGACCCTCGACTGGAGTAGTAGGGCAGGGAAGGTGGAGTTTTCAACTAATAATGCCATCCCACCCTCAGAGGCATTCTGGGAAATTCAGAGGCCAATCACGGGTTCTTAGCTTGTAATCTATCATAGCTTATATCTATCATGGCTTATATCTCCCTAGGCCAGGGCTTTTCAAACTGGGTAGCTTTAAGACTTGTGGACTTCAACACCCAGAATTCCTCTTCCAGTCATGTCAGCTCAGGAATTCTGGGCGTTGAAGTCCACAAGTCTTAAACTTGCCAAGGTTGAAGACCCTGGATCTACCTATCTACCTATCTATCTACCTACCTACCTATCTATCTATCTATCTATCTATCTATCTATCTACCTACCTACCTACCTACCTACCTACCTACCTACCTACCTACCTACCTACCTACCTATCTATCTATCTATCTATCTATCTATCTATCTATCTATTCTATCTATTTCTCTATCTATTCTACCTCTATCTATTTATTCCAGGGGCCTTCAAACTTGACAGCTTTAAGACTTGTGGACTTCAACGCCCAGAATTCCTCCTCCGGTCATGTTAGCTCAGGAATTCTGGGCGTTGAAGCCCACAAGTCTTAAAAGTTGCCAAGTTTGAAGACCCCTGTTCTACACCACGGGTCCCCAAACTTGGCCCCTTGTAGACTTCAACTCCCAGAATTCTCAAGCGGGGCTGTTGCGCACACATGCACAGGGGGGCAGGGCGCATTGCATTGTGGGTGCCAACGCACACACTTTTCGGCACACCACAACAAAAAGGTTCATCATCACTGCACTAGGGTAAAGTGAAAAACTCTTTATCTAATGGCTTATTCCATAAACCATGGTTAAACCAGTTACAAGACTTGATAGGATATGCACACTTAAGTCTCCAGCAGGCTAATTTAGATTCTAAACAAAGATGTGTGGGAAGGGAAGCGGGGAAGCGTAGTTTGTACAGATAGTGCCCGATTAAACGGAAAGAAGATACAGAATACTATCAAACATGGAAATCTATTTTATTAATGGTTGGGAAAAAGGGGTGGAGATTAAGAACGGAATCAGTATTGTTAAGCAAATTAAATACCCAGACAACACGATGTTTATTAAGCACTGAGAAACGTAATTAATAAAAACATCAATAAAAAATTTAAAAAGCAAGACAATTTTAAAGGGAGTTTTGCCCTATCTTACAACCTTACTTGCCACCATTGGTTAGTGAATCACTGGAGTTTTAGAATAGAATAAGAATAGAATAGAATTCTTTATTGGCCAAGTATGATTGAACACACAAGGAATTTGTCTTGGTGCAAATACTCTCAGTATACATAAAAGAAAATATACATTCGTCAAGAGTCGAGAATCATAAGGTACAACACTTAATGACAGTCATAGGATACAATAAACAATCAAGTCAGACTAGGAAACAGTCAACATAAATCGTAAGGATCCAAGGGACAAAGTTACAGTCCTACAATCACAAGTGGGAGGGGATGGGTGATAACGAGTGATGAGAAGATTAACAGTAATAGTAGTGCAGACTTTGTAAATAGTTGAACAGTGTTGAGGGAATTATTTGTTTAGCAGAGTGATGGCTTTCGGGAAAAAACTGTTCTTGTGTCTAGTTGTTCTGGTGTGCAGCGCTCTATAGCATCGTTTTGAGGATAGATGTTGAAACAGTTTATGTCCGGGATGTGAGGGATCTGTAGATATTTTTATGTTATTATTTAAATATTTTATTAAATATTTTTAATTCAGTTATACAATTGTTAAGTGAATCTTGTTCCTCCATAGACTTTGTGTTCACATGAACCTGGGACACAGCATCTGTCGTATGAACCCATGTCAGTTGCCAAGGGCCTGAATTTTTATCACACAACCCCAGGGATGTTGCAATGGTCATGTGAAAACCAGTTATAAGTCACTTTTTTCAATGGCATAAGTTTGAATGGTCAATAAATGAATAATTATAAGCAAAGAACTACCTGTATATGGTAATATTGGAGCATTTCAACCAGCGGTGGGATTCAAATTTTTTAACAACCGATTCTGTGGGCGTGGCTTAGTTGGTGGGTGTGGCTTGGTGGTCATGTTATTGGCTGGGCGTGGCCAACTCAATATCACTCACGTAGAGGCACGCATCTCCTCATCTGGTCTCTCGTGACTGTGTGAAAAAAGGTCATAAGTCATTTTTTCAGTGGCATAGTAACTTTGAATGGTCCCTCCACACAAGCAAAGTGCCAGCAAAGGAGGGGAAAAAACTCCAGAGAAGTTCCTGAGACAGGAAGTCTAGTCCTGCCAAGAATGTAAAAAGGGTTAACGGAGAGGCAGTTTCTGTAAGCAACACCAGAATGTTTCCTTCCTGCCTTCCTTACAGGTTTAGGCCAGGAATTTCTTCTACGAACTGCTTAGAATGTTAACAATCAGTTATAGTGAATAGGTGCGAACTGGTAGAATCCCACCCCTGATTTCAACCATCCAGTGAGAAACTGTCGACCATCAAAACAATTTTAAAAAGCTCAGAAAATCTCAAAAAAACTTCACAGGCTTTGAACAAAATATAGTTGTAATCTATCTTATGCATAAGACATAGTTGCCCTCGAGTAGACCCAAAACAAAAGCTCTTTCGTATATATTTTCCTTAGTTTTACACTTATAAACTCCAAATATTTCTGGTCTCCCTGAACATTTACTATTTAGAGCATGGGTCTTCAAACTTGGCCAGTTTCAGACTTGTGGGCTTCAACACCCAGAATTCCTGAGCTAACATGACTGGAGGAGGAATTCTGGGAGTTGAAGTCCACAAGCCTTAAAGCTGCCAAGGTTGTAGAGATTGGAAAAATAGTTCACACTCCTGATGCCTGTAACAAAGACATGTAGACAAGTATCAGGGAAAATATCCTGTTTGTATGATTGCATGAGTCCCAAGGGTGAAGACAATTAGCATCAATCAACTGTATTTTTTCATCCTTTTAAATGCTGTAAACTAGCTTCTCATTAAGCTTGTATGTGGTTATGCTGTCACCTTCTGGCTCTCGAAAGTATAGCCACCAGCCCAAAAGTGCTTTTCCAAGAGGCAACTGGATTTTCTGGTGTTTTTTTTTCCTCTGAAGACGTTCCAAGAAGCTTCTTCAGCTATAGCCACCAGCATTAAGATGATTTGGCATTGTCCATTTGTGTTACAGATGGTAAGTAGGCAGGCAGGCAGATTATATAGATTATAACAGCAATATTAATCACAAAAATAAATGGTTTTTTAGGATTCTTGCAACAGGGCATTCCTCTGTGTATTCGAAGAGGGAATATAGGATGACATGACAATTGGTCCTGTTTAGCATGGGCATTTTGTGAGTTCTCTTTTTCTCTTGGAGAGTAAACTCAGAGCAGAAGGAACAACATTTTTCAATGTATTCTTAGTCAGCTGCTTTTCAGCGATTCTGGATATATTAAGTTGATAATCCTTCAACTCTAGAATGTAGACAATAGCACAAGTGATCACTAGCAATGGAGCTGGGTGATTTTCCATAGCCAAACCATGTTAAAATGGCTTCTAAAATCTGACCCATTAAAGCAGGAAAATAGTTAAAACTTATCTGATTTAATAAATAAACAAAGAATTCAGTGAATTATGTGCTTTTTTTAAAAAAAGGCCTTCTTTGATTTATAGCAGGAGTCCCCAACCTTTGGGCTGAGTTCTGTTTGGAATTGGGCTGTGCATGCCCTTGCACACGCAGCTCCATTTGCATTTCCTCAAATATTGGAAGACTACTATCCTGTCTCCCCTGGTCCTTCTCTTCCCTAGACTAGCCAGGCCCAGTTCCTGCAACCGTTCATTGTATGTTTTAGCCTCCAGTCCCCTAATCATTTTAGTTACTCTTCTCTGCACTTTTTCTAGAGTCTCAACATCTTCTTTCATAGTGTGGTGACCAAAATTGGAGGCAGTACTCTAGGTGTAATCTTACTAAGGCTTTCTAGAGTGGTATTAGTACCTCCCTTGATCTTGATTGTATCCCTCTTAATGCAACGTAGGATTGCATTGGCTTTTTTGGATCCAGTTGCACACTGCTGGTTCCTATTTAACTGGTTGTCCACTAAGACTCCAAGATCCCTCTCAGTTCCTGCTATTGAGCCTGGTTTCACCCAGTCTGTATGTGTCCTTTGGGTTTTTCTTGTCTAGTGTAGCACTTCACTTTTCTCTACATTGAAATTCATTTTGTTAGATATGGCCCAGTGCTCTAGTCTGTCAAGATCCATCTGGATCTTGAGCCTACCTTCTTGGGTGTTGGCTATTCCTGCCAGCTTAGTAACATCTGCAAATATGGAATACTCTGCCACCGGAACTTCGTACCGGCACGGACCTGAGGGCCTTCAGGCGCGCGTTAAAGACCTGGCTCTTTGAGCAGGCCGGCCTGGGCTGAAAGAATGATTTTAAATTTTGATCTCCTTTTTAATTTAAATTGGGTTTTAAGGGTGGGGGGGGGGTTTTTCTAATTGCAGCTAATTCTAATATTTAATTATTTTTTAACTTTTGTATTTGTGGGGTTTTTAGATGAGCTGTTCACCGCCCTGAGTCCCTCGGGAGAAGGGCGGTATATAAATGTAATAATAAATAAAAATAAAAATAAATAAATTTGGTAAGTTCCCTCTCTATTCCCTCATCTAAGTTGTTAATGAAGATATGAAGATATAATGAAGATAGGTCTTCTAGTCCAGCCCACGGCAGAAGACCCTGTATCACTCCAGACAAATGGCTGTCCAATCTCTTCTTAAAAGCCTCCAGTGATGGAGCCCCCATCCTAATCTAGGCTGTCAAGTCCACCAGGATGAGAGGAAGGAGATGCAGACAACTTACACGCTCACAATACATAAAAGTGTCTGTGGCTGCAGCCTGCAAAAACAATCCAAAATATGGATGGACCGATGGACAGACGGACAGGGACACACCTAGGGAGATGGAGAGATAGAGATAAAAAGAGAAAGATGGATGGATGGATGGACACATAGGTAGAGAAAGAGAGGTAGAGAGAAATTGGTAGAGTTAGATATAGGCAGACATAGGTAAGTAGGTAGGTAGACAGTGAAATAGAGAAATAGAGAGAGATGATACACAGAGATGATAGATAAAAGAGAGAGGTAGATGGATGATAGATAGATAGAAGAGAGAGAGGTAGGTAGGTAGGTAGATATATGATAGACAGACAGACCGACTGGGACAGGGGCGGGGGGGGGGGGCTTTGGCGGAAGGTGCCGGGGCCCCAGCAGAAGCGCCCCAGGGGGAAGGCGGGGAAGCGGCTCCGGCCGGCCTTCCTTGCCCCTCCCTGACGGCGCCTCCTCTGCTTTCCCGGCCGCGTTGCAACCCGATCCGCGGAAGTCCCGGCATCTGCCGGCGGGCGGGCTGCCCCGTGACCGCTCCCTCCAGGGCGGGCCTCGCCGCCCCTGAAAAGGAAGCGGAGCCCAAGCGAGCGGCTTCCAGGGCGGCGGCGGCGACGAGAGCAGGCAGGCAGGTAGGCGGAGGCCGGGCGGGCGGGCGAGGCCAGGTGTCCAGGACCGACGGGGCGGGCGGCTCCAGGCGGGCAGCGGGGCGGCTGCGAGCCACCTTCGGGCGGCGGGGCCGGGCCGGTGCCGAACAAGCGGCCTCTGGGAAGCCGCGACGGCGCCCGAGGGTGCCGGGCTGGAGGCGCCCTCAGCGCCCGTCTCACCTGCCGGGGAAAGCGGGACGTTGCCCCCCTTGACACCACGGCCCGACGCGGGGAGGCCGGCTCGGCTCTGGGCTCGTTCCCTGGGCCCGAGAGTGGCCGGCGAGCGGTCGGGGGCGGCCCGTCCCGGGGCCCGGAGTGGCTCCGCTTGACGTCGGCGGTGTCCTTTCGCCCGCTGCCCCGCCTGAAGCAGCCAACCACCGGGGAGCAACGCTGCGCGGGGAGTCCTCCATTTACGAGGGACAAGCCTTCGTTTAGTGCCCTTCGAAGTTACAACGGGGGAAAAAGGGACCGTTTTTCGCACTTGTGGCCGTGGCAGCATCCCCATTGTACGACAGAAGCCGCTCCTGGCTTCTACCAGGAACTGTTACCTCACTGGAGGCTTTTAAGAAAAGTCACTTAATCTGAAATGGTATGTAGGGTCTCCAGCTTGAGCAGGGGGGCTGGACTAGAAGACCTCCAAGGTCCCTTCCAGCTCATTCATTCTAGTCTACAATGACAGAGTCGTTGCAGTGTTTATTTATTTTATTTATTTTATCTATTTTATTTATTTTTATTTGTCAATTGCTTACAAGATAATAGGTATAAGTAAAAACATAGTTATGAATACATGGATACATATAAGAAAAATAAAATATAAAAGAAGCAATAGGACTGGGACTGTAGGCACGTTGGTGCGCTGATGCATTCCCCCTACAGACCTCTTAGGAAAGGGGTGAGGTCAATAGTAGACAGTCTAAGGTTAAAGTTTTTGGGGTTTAGGGAAGAAACCACAGAGTCAGGTAGAGTATTCCAGACATTGACCACTCTGTGGCTGAAGTCGTATTTCCTGCAATCGAGTTTGGTGCGATTAACCTTGAGTTTGTATCTATTGTGCGCTCTTGTATTGTTATGGTTGAAGCTGAAGTATTCATTGACAGGTAAGTCATTGCAATATATGATTTTATATACTATACTTAGATGGGACCGAAGGCGGAGTAGTTCTAGGTTTTCTAGGTCTAGAATTTCAAGTCTGGTGGCATAAGGTATTCTGCAATGAGTAGAGGAGTGGAGAAATCTTCTTGTGAAATATTTCTGGACTGCAAATCTATAGCAAAGCAAAACAGAGGCAGTCCATTCTCCATGGGGGGAGGGGGGGAGAGAATCTGCTGGCCATTAGGACCTCTGAGAACAAGGTTGAAAAAAGCCAAGCCAGCACATGGAGGGATAAACTGGAGCAAAAGCAGCCCTGAAAAGTGCATTATGTGCTGCTAAGAATAACCCTGCAGCCCTAAGTGGTCCTGCTCAACTCTAATGGTCCCAAGGACCAGGAGCTTCTCCCCACCCCCATCCCATCCCCCACCCCATATTCCCTGCATGCTTAACCAGCTGACTTTGGTTAACGTAAACCTCGGTTCAGTTTTTGGTGGTCCAGCAAGTATAAGCTGAGAGCCTGCGGTTGGTTGATGGTTCAGAGCATTGCACACAGAGAATGGGACAGGAGACAGAGCATCGTGCCTTCACCCACAACTTGGGGCTCAGAGAATGGAAGGGTTGGGTACCCCACTGCTTCTTGAGGCTCCTTCTGTAAGGACCCAGGTTGAGGGGGGGGGGCAGCCAAGTAGCCAACTTCTGGTTTTTGAGAACATGTTTTGTGTACATAAAGAAATGACATGTTTGAGTTACTTTCTTCTATCTCCCCACCCCCGGAGTCATAAAATCAGGCCTGGTCACATAATGACCCACCTTACAACTGTCACAACGTACAACTGTAATTGCCAGGCTTGGTGACCGTGGTGAGGATTAAGATTGTATGTAGGTTTTAAGTTTTTTTGAAACTTGAAGCCTTTCAAAACTGGGTTAAGACCAGCTCAGTTTTAGGAGCCCAGATGTTCTTTGACCCCATGCATAACACGTGCAACAGTACGGGTCCCAAACAGGGTGGATTTGATTCAGATCAAGTCGATTTAGATCACTAGTACAAAGGCTTGATTTAAATCCAGTCGATTTAAATCATAATGTTTAAAGAGCAAGTGGAATCTCTGTCCCATTGTTGACTCACCGACGGTCCCAATATTGCAGAATATACAGCCTCATGCTACATAACTGAGCTCCATTTCATGTTGAATAAACTACATTATGTATGTATCTTAAATAGAAAGCTATCTTTAGATAGATTTTTTTTTACTCCAAAAGGATTTTATTAAAATAAATTTGATAAAAATAAAAAAAAATCTGATTTCTATTTTTATTTTTAAAAACCATCGCTTTTTATCCACCCTGGTCCCACATCAACCCTTTCCTGCTACCATAGTGGCTGAGGCAGCGCAAAGATCCAGCTCAGGACGGAAAGGTGGCGCAGGCCAGGTTTCTCTTGAGTTGAGGGACGTGACTCTCGGTCAGGTAGAAATGGCTGCGGGAGGAGAATGGAAAAACATTCATGCAAAAACGTGTGATGGCTTCTTGCTTTCTCCTAGAGCCCCAGAACAGGTGGCCAGTGCCTTTCCATTGGGCAGGCTGCAAGGGGGGGGAGGGGCTTCTTTTGACCCCCCTCCCCCCCCCCACCATCCCCAAAGTGCCTTCTTCCATTCATTCCAGTAAGGGACCAGATCCAAAGCCACCCAGTTTCACTGCCCCTCAAGAGGAAACATTGGCAGGAGTGGCTCTAGTGAACAAAAAGTGGACTATGGATGCTCAGGGTTAATTCCACAAACAATTTCCCTTTGTTAGGACTTTTGGCAGTTGAAAAGGAGGTGGTGCATTCCTTACGGTGATCAATTCTGGGTGGATTGTTTGCCAGTTATCTACCCATGTTAACTGGAACTGTGATCCATGTGCCAAGCTGGCATACCTTTGCCTCTTAGAACCACAGGACTGGAAGGGACCTTGGAGGTCTTCTAGTCCAGCCCCCTGTTCAAGCAGGAGAGCTATATCATCCCAGTCAAATGACTGTCTAATCTCTTCTTAAAAATCTCCAGTGATAGAGCAACCATGATTTCTAGTGGCAAGCTGTTTCCCTGGTTAATTGTCCTCACTGTTAGGAAGTTTCTCCTTAATTCCAGGTTGTTTCTCTCCTGGGTTAATTTCTCCAGGCCTTTCATCATCTTAGTTGCTCTTCTTTGTACTTTTTCCAAAGGGTCAACAACTTTTTGGGAGCCCAAATATATGCCATGTGAATAATATATTGTACCTTTAGTTGAAGAGGTGGGCAGGAGGAAATCATAAATATGAAGTAGCCCAAATTTTGATCACATGACCACAAGGGTGGTGCAGTGGCTAGAATGTTGAAAACCAGTTGTTTCAGTGCCCTCATAACTTTGAATAGCTGTTGAATGCATGGATGTAACTCAAGGACTGCCTGTGTAATCCTACAGTCAGTTCCAGAGGGTCACGTCTATTGCTGGGGGCGAACATCTCTGTTGCAATGCAGACTTTAGTCACACTGTAGGCTTTTGAAAGAGGAAGAGGAGCAAGAGGAAGCTCTGGATAAGTCAGAGCAGCTAACCCAAAGGTGCCTCTTCAAAAGGCAGCTGGACTTTCTTTCTTTTTGCTTGTTTTAGAATAGAAATAACGAAGCTGGAAGGGACCTTGGAGGTCTTCTAGTCCAACCCACTGCTTAGGCAGGAAACCCTACACCACTTCAGACAAATGGTTATCCAATCTCTTCTTAAAATCTTCCAGTGTTGGAGCATTAACAACTTCTGGAGGCCAGTCGTTCCACTGGTTAATTGTTCTCACTGTCAGGAAGTTTCTCCTTCTTTCAAAGTTGCTTCTCTCCTTGATGAGTTTCCACCCATTGTTTCTTGTCCTGCCTTTGGGTGCTTTGGAGAATGGCTTGACTCCCTCTTCTTTGGGGCAGCCCCTGAGATATTGGAAGACTGCTATGAAGACGTTTCGTTTCTCCTTCAAGAAGCTTCTTCAGTTCTGACCGTAGAAGCGTCTTGGATGAGAAGTAAAAATGTCTTCAAGGAAAAACAAAGTGAGTTGCCTTTTGAAAAAAGCACCTATGGGTCAGCGATGACCTGGATGACCGAGAATCTCCACAGACCATCAGAGAAGCTTAAGTTATGGCAAGCAGGAGAGCCGTCTAAAAGATCTTAGCTTCAGTGCCAGCAGGAATGCCAAGTTCTCCATAATCCAGGGGTCACCAACCTTTTGGACCTCAGGGACCACCAAACTCATAATTTTAAATCCCGCGGACCAGAGACCCTGGGAAAATCCCCCAAAAAGTCTGCAGGAAAATTCCCCTCCCCGTTTTCCTACCAATCGATCGATCGTTCTTTATTTGGGATCGCAGGATACAATCTCCAGCTCCGTTCTCAGGGAGAGAGAGAGAGACTTTTGGCTTCATGCAAGGAAAGCAGCAGCAGCAGCAGAAGTCTTTCTTTCTCTCGCCCAAACTCTGCCAGGAATGAGTCTTGGTGAGACTTGTTGCAGCCTCTTGGAGCAGGAGGCCTTGCAGGGTCCCAAAGACTCATTTCTGGTGGAGTTTGGGGGAGAGAAAGAGAGACTTTTGCTGCTTTCCTTGCGTGCAGCCAAAAGCAGAAGAAGAAAGAGGGGGAAAGAAGCAGCCCGGGGGCCAGGCCAGGCACGGGGGGCGAGTGGGGCAAGTTCCTCCCCTCCTCCCTTTCCCCCCCTCCCCTCACTCTCTCGTGTTGTCCGCAATGCAAGTGACTCAAGCCTTGTGTTCCCAAGGGCCAAGTGGGTGGCGCAGCCTTGTGTTCCTGCGCAGCCTGGATTAATTGCTTTGGGGGGATATTTCTCTGCGGACCACCCAAATTTTCTCACGGGCCCCAGTAGTCCCCGGCCCGCTGGGTTGGCAACCACTGTTCTAGTTGCTGTGTTGGAGATTTTGCCGTAACCAGGAGAGGCAGCTGCTTTCCCTGCTGAGCAGTGCAGAGGGATCAGGGGTGGTGATTCTGCTGACAGTCTAATGTTGGGCTGTCGACAGCAATGATGGCTTGAAAAGGGTCAAACAAACCCGTCATTGAAGGCAATCGACTGCTCCACGCCCCGCACAAGAGGTTGCTGGGGCACATCTGAAGCAGTGAGAGCAATCCTTTTCAAAGTGATCGGACGTGTTCTTCTCTAAACAACTGTTCAGAGTGGCTGGCCTGCTCTTTTATTTTCTTCCCCAAGCGAAACCCAGAGAGGAATGGGCAGAGCCAGAAATGTGGCTCCGAAATTTTCCATCGCTCCATGTGGAGAGGTTGCGAAAGAAGTGGAAATAAGACCGACCGACCGACAGCATTATCCATTGGCGAGGGGCTTGATCAGGGGTGCCCAAACTCTGCAACTTTAAGACTTGTGGACTTCAACTTTCACAATTCTGGGAGTTGAAATCCACAAGTCTTAAAAGTTGCCAAGTTTGGAGACCTCTGGGCTAGATTGCCATGGCAAGGCGGGAAGCCAGCGGGAATTATTGGATTTACTTCCAGCCTGTGGAGTTTTTTTAGTGATCCCTTCCCTTTTTTTAATCCTTTTTGTTTGCGTTCAGTTACTTATTGAAGCTCCTGGGGGGCATTAATAAGTATGTGACTCGACATATAATTGATTTTCTGCCTATGCAAAGATTGCCTCCTGGATAGGAATTGGGGGCAAGGGGTGAAGGTACGTTAAGGGCTGCCTAGGGGAGGGCCAGCTCATGAAATGAATGCCAGGCAGATTAAATCTTGCCAGCTTTTATACATGAGAAATGACTCACCCAGGATGAAACAGATGTGGAAATTTCCATTTTGGGGGGAACTCCTCTGGTTTTGGCCCAGCCCACGTTAGGGATGTCTTTGCAGTTCTCCCCAAGCTGTGTGGGGAATCCTTAACCAGCTAAATTGGGTAGGGGATTGTAGGAAAGCACCCCCAGTATCCAGAGGGTGCCAACCTCTAGGGACGGCTACATTAAGGGCATAGTGTGGCCATAGGTTGAATTGATTTGCAGTTGATGTTCAGGGTTTTTGCTGCTCTGTTTGAGGGCACAGCTTTGCTAGAGCCCGTAACTCTGCAAGCGAGGGCATGCCGATTTTTTTTCACCCAACCTGTCTTTGGTTTAGCTTATGTGCCATTACAATGGAATGAAACCATTTGCATAAACTTAGTACAATTAATTGTTATTATTATTATTTATTCTACTTATATACCGCCCTATTTCCCTGACAGGACTCAGGGCGGTGCACAGCCAAATTAAAATACAGAGGACAATACAAAATTAAGAGCACTTAAAAGACCAAATATAAAAGGCTGAAATTTATAAGAAGTTTAAAAGCCAAACTAGATAAAAACCAGATTAAAATCCTAAAAACCCCTAGGCCAGACCGGCTTGATGAAATAAATAAGTTTTCAACGCGCGCCGGAAGGTCAGGAGATCAGGGATGATCCTCATCTCCGGCACTTCAAGGGAAGCCCCATGTAGTTCCTCTTTTAAAAACGGCGTTCCAGAGGGAGGGTGCCCCCAACGAGAAGGCCCGCACACTCGGGGTCGCCAGCCGTCCAGCCGGCGGCACCCCGAGGAGACTGACTCTATGGGAGCGTACTGGCCGACGAGAGGCTGATAATGGCAGGAGGCGGTCTCGCAAATATCCTGGTCCCAAGCCATGGAGCGCTTTAAAGATGGTAACCAAGACCTTGAAGCGCACCCGGTGGACCACCGGGAGCCAATGCAGTTCATGCAAGAGCGGTGTAACATGGGAGCCCCAAGGAGCCCCCAACACCACCCACGCGGCCGCATTCTGCAGCAGCTGGAGCCTCCGGGTGCACTTCAAGGGAAGCCTCATGTAGTTCCTCTTTTAAAAACGGCGATTTTATGTAATTAGGAGGGGGTGGTTTGAGGGACTCACATTGAAAGTATTTATACCCATTTGGTACAGGTTTCCTTGCTGTGGATGTTCATGGCCACCCATAATCCTTTCAGACATCAGGCATTGTTTAATATTCCTCTTTAATACTAAAAATTGCCACAGAGGTTAATAACTGTTCCTTTCTTCCTGTGTTTGCTGAGTCTTCCTTATCTGAATTTATTCCCTTTTTTATTGCAGGGACCATCTGCAGGGCTGACTGGTTGCTAGAGAATTGCTGAAAGTTTATTGCCATGGTACGTGGTTTGGGTTGCTTGCGGTACCAGGCAGTGCCTGGCACACCCTGGGACTGATCAAAGGGCCAATGTCCTGGGCTGTTGGCTCAGGGGAATTAAGCAGATGGAAAAACTCTTCTCGATGGGGTAAATGTTATCCTTGGGAACAGCTACTATGAGGGCTTGGGGTGGCTGCGGAGGTGGCTGTTGGCCAGGGGTCTGTTGTGGTGTGTAGTTTGTTTTCTGCTGCACAACATAATTAGCCTCTGAAGATAAAAGCCTTTTCCTGGTCACCGCAAATCTAAATTCAGTTCCTTTGTTCTGGGTTCAGGGAATGGGGTGAGCCTAGCCACTGTGGTGCCACGAATGGTGGTTTAAGGCTGTGTTTTTTGCACCAAGGTAGCCAATTGTGGTGTATTAAGCAAGCCATAGTTAAACCTTGGTTTAGCGCTAGGTCCAAACCCAGTTAAGTTTCCCTTCCTTTGCTACTTTCATCGTGTAGATCAGGGGTCTCCAACCTTGGCCACTTTAAGACTTGTGGACTTCAACTTCCAGAGTTTGGAACTCCACAAGGTTGGAGGTCCCTGGTGTAGACAAGCTCGGACAGCATTTGGAACTCCTTTGTAGCAGCTGGAGTTGAACTTGGCCTACTCCCCTGCTGCACAGTCTTTAGCCTTCAACCATTTCTTTAGATCCCAACAGATGCAAACATGATCAGGAAAATATTAGAATGTGCAGAAATGAACTGGTTAACCCTTGCAATTAAAGGAAAGGAACAAACTGAATATTATATGGTGTGGGAATCCTTTTATCAATGTCTGGAGAATAAAAATGGAAATTGGAAAATCTAAGAAGACTAGCGAAACATAGTAAACCTGAGAATAAGAAATTAAATATGCTAAGAATTGTTATTATCATTCGATAGATCTTGTGTAGTAGCATGAAGTAAGAATAGAGTAATGATATGATAGGAATGAAGATGTAGTAATTGTAATGGTTATTGCACAAGATATTTTTACCCAGATGGCATACCGTTTACATGAAAGATGGATTGTTTATATAAAATAAAATTTAAAAAAATATTTAAAAGAAAAAAACCATTTCTTTAGTGGCCGTTCAAAGTTACAGTAACGCTGGTGGAAGGGACCTTTGACTGGGTTTACACTCATAACCGTTGCAGCTTCCCCGTGGCCACATCACGGGATCAGAAAATTACAACGCTTGGCAACTGGCATGTATTGATGTGCAGCCTTCCCAACTGGCTTCTGACCAGCAAACTCAATGGCGGGAAGCCAGATTCACTTAATGGCGGCATGGTTCAGTTAACAACCGCAGAGATTCACAAACGGGGCAAAATGTGCTTGACAGAGCTATCTTGCTTCGCCCACAGACACGTTGGTCTCTTTTGTGGTTCTAAGTCAAGGATTCCCTGGGCATCTGGGTATTTTGTTTTTGTCTTGTTTCTTCCTCTTCTGAGCTTTGACTTTTGATATTTTGTGGCTTTTAGGCAGGAAACAGAGGAACCATCAAGGGGGCCTCCAACTTCAACGCTGAGGCTGATGCCCAGGCCCTCCGCAAAGCTATGAAGGGCTTGGGTGAGTCATCCGTTGCATTCTTGATTGATTGATTGCTCTGAAGTTGTGAGGTTTCTGCTTCAAAGTCTGTTTTAATCAGGACATTAGAAAGCTTGTGAAATGCTAGATCAGGGGTACCCAAACTTGGCAACTTTAAGACTTGTGGGCTTCAACTTCCAGAATTCTGGGAGTTGAAGTCCACAAGTCTTAAAGTTGCCAAGTTTTGAGACCTCTGTGCTAGATTCTCTTTTCCTACCTGGCACTTTTGGACTGGAGCTCCCAAAATTTCCAACCAGAAGCTTCTGCCTGCTGCGAATTCCCCAAAGTGCTTTTTCCAAAAGGCAATTGGACTTTCTTGTTTTTTTTCCTTTGAAAAACATTTGGCTTCTCATCCACGAAGATTCTTTCAGTTCAAGAAGAGAAGAAACTTCCTGGTTGAGAAGCGAAACATTTTCAAAGGAAAAAAAAAAACCCCAAGAAAGTCCAGTGTGGGAAAAAGCAGCTTTGGGACAATCAGAACCTGGATGATGAACACTCTCCATGGACAACCTGCTGGGAATTGTAAGCCCCGCCCAACTGGAGATGGAAAGGCTAAACTTGCTTTGTGTAGAGCAGGGGTCTCCAACCTTGGCAGCTTTAAGCCTGGAGGACTTCAACTCCCCAGCTAGCTTTGGACTTCAACTCCAAGCTGGCTGGGGAATTCTGGGAATTGAAGTCCTCCAGGCTTAAAGATGCCAAGGTTGGAGACTCCAGGTGTAGAGAGTATTCGTAAAAGAAATTGCACAGGGGTTGCATCAAAGAAACCATGAGAAATGGCCTTGTTCTGAGTTAGGTCCAGACGCTGGTATTCTGATTTGTGTTTCCGGTGGCCTTGCTCTGGAGGTTACCTGGATTATCCTGCTTGTCAAACATGTACCTGATCTCAGCTGCCACCTTCTCCCCGTATCCTGCTCCATGGATCTTGGTTTCAGTTCCTTGGTCTTCTTTCTTGCCCTTCTTTGAACCTTCGGTCTCTTGTCCCAGGTACTGATGAAGATGCCATCATTGAGATTTTGACCAACAGGAACTTGTCCCAACGGCAAGAGATTAAGATCGCCTACAAATCTACTATTGGTCGGGTAGGTAGCGCTGAAGGGGAACTCTGGGACTGGATTCACATATAGACTGCGAAGTGAATTGTTCCACCTCATTAAGGCAGGGATATCTGTCACTAAAATTGATTGCTTATATTGCTAATGCCAAACTTTTTCTTTGTTTGGTGAGTGAGTGGAAGGTACAGACCCTTGGTAAATGTTTAAATAAGGAGCTGGATTAACCATTATTAAATATTTGAAATTAAAGGTAAATTGTGTTCGGCAGTGTCTGGTGCGGCTTTGGTGCAAACAAAGAGAGACAGTCCAGATCTGCCCCCAAAAGGCACAGTTATTCAGTTGAACAAAACCAGATCCTCCTGTAAGAGGGACAGAGTGCAGTTTGAAGCAAATTATAAAAATACTCACACGTGCCTGTTGTGGTTTTGATCACATGTTTAACGCACAGGCGTGTGCTTTCCTTACGGAACTTTCCACAACCTAAAGGCTGGCTGGGCCTGCTCTTCATTCCTTGTCATTTCAACCTAAGATTCTTTTGACCAGATTGTCAGAACCATCGTGGATATCAGAATCCTGATAGGTTCCTTTGAAGAGTGATTTTGAATCTTATTTGAGGAGAATTGGCTTGCACAAATCACATTAGTGTGCGCTGTGAGGTAACAAACTTTCTAAATAATGAGATAGATGATAAGATGAGATGATAAGAAGATAAGATAATCTGTATTATCATTTCTTTTGGTGAGCACATTTGCACACATTAAAAATGAAATTCTGATGCCCGCTCTCAAAAGAAACAAAATATGTATATACACATACATATACATTTGCTACATGTATATGGGTGTATGGGTGTATATATATGTAAACACATACACCTGTAAATACACATACATATATACATATGTACAAATACATCATATACACACACAGAGATATATTAATCACTGTCTATTTTGTATGTAGAGCAGGGTTCTTCAAACCTGATAGCTTTAAAGACTTGTGGACTTCAACTTCCAGAATTCCTCCACCACTCATGTTAGCTCAGGAATTCTGGGAGTTGAAGTCCACGAGTCTTAAAAATGGCCAAGGTTGGAGACCCTTGATATAGAGATATGGAAGAAGCAGAAAAATAAAGAAAAATGGCCCTGAGAATTTTTCAGCAAAATTCATTAGTCCCTGCTAAGTTTCCAAAGATCATGTCAAATGTGAGAGTCTGTGGTCCACAAAAAAGTTTGATCTGGGTTTATGTCCTTAAAATTGAAAAGCCAGCTGTCATACAGCTTTGACTTCTGCCTTGAAGGAAATGCACCAGTTCTAGAAGAAAATGAGAAGGAACGTTTAATTTTGGCTGGTGCACTTGTAACAAAACTAATGATGCCGGCCATTGTGATCTTATCCAATCCTTCTCTTTCCCCAACAGGATTTGATTGATGACCTGAAGTCTGAGCTGAGCAGCAATTTTGAGAGCGTTATTATTGGAATGATGACCCCTCTCACCCTGTATGATGTGGAGGAGCTTAGAAGAGCAATGAAGGTTTGCAAAATGTTTAACTACCACAAAAGGATCAGAGATTTGTGTGGAGTTGTCCATGGGGCTGTTTTATGTCAGACCAACACCTGTATCTCAAAAGGTCATCTGGAATATAATCTTTGAGCAGTTGGCTTCAAGGTTCCAGGAAGTCCCCAGGAAATGGAGGTGCCTTACCCTCTATCTAGATGCTGCCTGGCAACATGGATTTAGCTAGGTCCTGGGGAAGATCAAAAGTCAAGGAGATCTCAGCAGCTACATGATTGAAGCTCCATCCTTTCTGTACAAATATTGGCACATGTTGACACTCGAACACAGGGTTGGACTAGAAGACCTCCAAGGTCCCTTCCAGCCCCATTGCTGTATGTTCCGTGTAAAAAAGAAGCGAGCAGTTACGGCCATGACTGTAACTCTACTTTTCATCTCCTCTTCCCCTGCTCAATTTAGCATATTGTAAACCAGGGGTCTCCAACCCTGGTAACTTTTAAGAGTTGTG
The DNA here is from genome assembly GCA_023653725.1 of Bungarus multicinctus. Taxonomy (NCBI): domain Eukaryota; kingdom Metazoa; phylum Chordata; class Lepidosauria; order Squamata; family Elapidae; genus Bungarus; species Bungarus multicinctus. Next base: position 967,685 of record CM042837.1, on the reverse strand, counting down.
AGCTTCAACTCCCAGAGTTCCTCAGCCAGCTTTCTTTAAAGACCCACAAATGTGCTATCCTATGGGTTGGAGGCCATCTTTGATTGTATGTGGAGTCTGATAATAGATAGACCATAAACCATAGGAATTGGTTGGAAAATAAGGATCTGGTGAGCCGCCTGAAGTTGTAGGCATGTTCTCCATCCGTTCCTGGTTTTTGTCTCCCTACTTTGGGGTATTCTGTGCACCTGTGAGAGCAGGAAATTGCAGCAGACTCACATTTTCCATCATATTACTAGGGCCAACATTTTCATAAATTTCCACATAGTCCTTCCGCTTGAGATCTGCGAGCTTTGGTTTCCACCCTGAGGTTGGTCAAAATTATTTTGAAGCCTGGAGATGTTCCCAGAAAAACCTTGTTTCTATTGGCATTTGCCCAGCTCTGGCACTCAGTTGAAGCACTTCTGTTTTGTCTTGCAGGGGGCTGGGACGGAGGAGGACATCCTGATAGAAATCTTGGCCTCTCGTAAGAACGAGGAAATACGGAGGATTAATGACACTTACCACCGTCGTGAGTATTCAGTCCCATAGCATCCATCGCTCACCTGCAGCCAATTCATGGAGGTTTCCAGAATCACATGGCCAGCTGGGCATGGATGGCAGCTGGAAACCCTGAATGCCATTTGCATGTTATGTTTGGTGATAGGCAGACCTACCAGCCAGCTCTGCTGGCTGGAGAATTCTGGGAGTTGAAGTCCACAAGTCTTAAAGTGGCCAAGTTTGGAGACCTCTGGTTTAGTGGGATTCCCCATTGTCGTAACTGTCTGCAGACCATGGTCAAAAGAAGTCAAGATGGCATTGGTGATGGTACAGGTGAGAAATCAAGATGGCGTTGATGATGGTGTCCATAAAAAATAGGCAGACCTGTTATTGCACCATTGCTGTCTCTGTTTTCTTTCACCCAACGGACATACTCTTGCCAGACTAAAAACTTCTAACCTACCAAATATACCCTGGGAAATTCTGGGGTGTGGCTGTTCTGAATATTCTCCCTCCCCCACACAGTTCAGGACTGCACAGTCTCTTGTCTTGGGCATCTCTCTGGAATTGTCAGACATGAAATATCAGGCTTACAGTTAAACTGATTTATTGGCATTCACACCTATGCACAGGAATCTTCCCAACTAATGGTTCGCTCCTGACAGCTTAGATACGGGCCAATGGAATTCGAGGAGGGTTGGGCTTAGTTCGCTTGTGGTTATGTAGGGATTTTAGGTTGATCCCCCTTTGCACTCTGACCCCAGATTCTGCCAGTCCTTCCAGCACAGGAATGTGCTGTTGCTGGTAAGTCCCCCACGCAATAGCCTTCACCAATAGTTCATGCTCCATCACAGTTAGTTACAGAATCTTTCAACTCTGAATACATCTCTCCCCTCCCTGGTTTTATCCTAAAGGCAGGTAGGAGGGGTCCCTTCTGCCTTCTCTGCCCCATCTTTCCTTTGGACTCCATTTCTTGAACCTAGCCATTACCTCTTCCTCCTGTTCCTCAAGGTTTATTCTCACAGCCCTCTACCTCGGCAGGCACCACCTTGACTTTTTTGAACTGCATGTTAGTGGTTGTTTTTCAAGAAGTCGCCATAGTTGCGATGCTTTCCTCAGCTCTGCCAATTCTCTGAGTAGGACTGTGGTGCTTTTTTGAGATATATCTCTGGGCCTTTTTTGCAGAGTATAAAACCACCCTCGAGAAAGACATTGCTTCAGATACCTCCTCCAAGTTCCAGAGAGTCCTGGTATCTCTGTCGACTGTAAGTATTTGGCTCTTCTTGTCATGCCTCAGATCGCTCTTCACATAGTGGATGAGTTCACACCTCGCCCTAAACCAGGGGCCTCCAACCTTGGCAACTTGATGACTTGTGGACTTCAACTCCCAGAATTCTGGGGGTTAAAGCCCACCAGTTGTAAAGTTGCCAAGGTTGGAGGCCCCTGGTCTAAATCACGGCTTGTCTTGGTCGAGCAAGCATTTTTGCAGGTGTAAAAATGAACCAGGGCTTGTTTGAGAACCTTCTGTGTCATTTTGGCCTTTCTTTGCAGTTGTGTGTGTGTGTGTGTGTATGTGTATGTGTGTGTGTGTGTGTGTGTGTGTGTGTGTGTGCAAAAAAGAAACTGGGAAAAAGTTAGGGATGCAAACAATAATGCACATGTCTCTTTGGGGAAAAGGATGTTAAAACTGTACTTGGTGTAGTAAGCCAGCAATGAACTTGTGGTTTCTAACTGTGTATCCTATTCAGAAATATTCAGTGGTTTTCACTACACTGATGCCTCCACTGGATTTCCATCCTCCGTCTCTATGATCTTTTCAAATTGCATTGAAGACCTAGGATTTTCAGTACATTCTATTAAAATCCATGCTCCCTTTTGGTGGGCAATAAGCTTTCCTGGGCCTCCTTCATGGTCAGGGCCACAGCTGACAAATTCTAAACAGGGTTATAAGCATTGAGAACTCGTGGTGGGCGGAGAGGAATCTCTTCAAAGACAAATACCTGCCTGTGAGAGTTGCCCTCTTTCAAACTTGGCACGGATCAGAGTTTTAAGGGAGGATTTGGCATCACACTGATTTTTTATCCCAGCTAATTTATGGCCTTCCACTTCAACCCAGTTTCTCTCGTTCACTGGGTAAGATGGCTTGTTGGGCCGCCCTCTTCTGCGGCTGGGTAGACCGACCTCCAGGTCCCAAGGAAAGGTCCTTAAGAGATGGATGCTGAGTGCTTGTTTTCCTGCATCCTACTGGTGTGGCAGATGTTTCTGCTAAAGATCCTTCTTCCCCTTTGCTCCTTGCTGTTGGTCCTTATGAATGAATGAATGAATGAATTCCATCCCCTCCCACTTGTGATTGTAGGACTATAACTTTGTCCCTTGTATCCTTACGATTTATATTGACTGTTTCCTAGTATGATTTGATTGTTGATTGTACCCTAGGACTCTCATTAATACAATGGAATGAAGGCTCTTGCCGAGCATTTAGCATGGTGCTCTAAAGACTGTAAGCCGCCCTGAGTCTCCGGAGAAGGGCGGCATATAAATGTAAATAAATAAATAAAATAAATAAATAAATAAATTAAGTGTTGTACATTATGATTCTTGATTCTTAGCGAATGTATCTTTTCCTTATGTATACTGAGAGTATTTACACCAAGACAAATTCCTTGTGTATCCAATCATACTTGGCCAACAAAGTGTTCTGTTCTGTTCTGTTCTGTTCTGTTCTGTTCTATTCTATTCTATTCTATTCTATTCTATTTATTGGCCAAGTGTGATTGGACACACAACGAATTTGTCTTGGTGCAAATGCTGTCAGTATACATAAAAGATACATTCGTCAAGAGTCAAGAATCACCAGGTACCACACTTAATAAGAGTCATAGAGTGCAATAAGAATAGAATACAACACTTAATAATATTCATAGGGTACAATAAGCAATCAAATCATACTAGGAAACAGTCAATATAAACTGTTAGGATACAAACGACAAAGTTACAGTCATATAGTCACAAGTGGGAAGGGATGGGTGATAAGAAGTAATGAGAAGATTAATAGTAATAGCAGTGCAGACTTAGTAAATAGTTGATCAGTGTTGAGGGAATTATTTATTTAGTAGAGGGATGGCATTGGGGGAAAAACTCCCCTTGTGTCTAGTTGTTCTGGTGTGCAGTGCTCTATAGGGTCGTTTTGAGGGAAGGAGTTGAAACAGTTTATGTCTGGGATCGGAGGGGTGTGTAGATATTTTCACAGTCCTCTTTTGACAGTAAACAGATCCTTGATGGAAGGCAGGTTGGTAGCCATTGTTTTTTCTGCAGTCCTAATTACTCTCTGAAGTCTTTGTCTTGTTGGGTTGCAGAGCCAAACCAGACAGTTACAGAGGCGCAGATGACTTATCTGAAATCTCTGTTGAGCTTCACTTGCCTCCTCTGTCCACTCCTTTTCTTCCCAGGGCAACAGAGATGAGAGTTCCCATGTTGACCAGCAGCTGGCCCAAGAGGATGCCAAGGTGAGTAACCCCATTTGCAGGGACGAGTTTGCTGCTTGATTTCCAAACTGCTTTTCTTTAACACTGGGGTGCCACTTAATTCCTCCTCTTTGCCTCCTTACATCCTCCAGAAGTGACCCCATGGGCCGGAGGCATCACATGCTGGCCACGCCCATTCACTAAGCCCCCCCCCCCATTTAGCAAAGGGGGAGGGGAGAAGTTGCAATACATCACGTGACGACAACATGGCATTGCAAGTTTGACACCCCTGCTCCAGAACAAGACCTCCAAGGTCCCTTCCAACTCTTGTTATTCTGTGAGCACCAAAATTTTAGCAGCCAAATGGCCATTTTGGGTGACACCATGACTGTCTCCTTCTCCCCACCCCATTGTCTATGTCAGGGGTCTCCAACCTTGGCCCCTTGAAGCCTGGCGGACTTCAACTCCCAGAATTCCCCAACCAGCTTTGCTGGGAGTTGAAGTCCGCCAGGCTTCAAGGGGCCAAGGTTGGAGACCCCTGGTGTGTGTCACATGCAGACCATCATACCGGCTGCCTTAAGACCTGGTAAGCTTAAAACGATTATCGTGCACAATGTTGCATCCCCGGGAACCAAAATGATTAAATTTCACATGCTGTGCCCTGTCCCAACTCTACGCTTGCGTGCCTTATAGCTCGGAGGTGGAGTCTTCCATTTCTTTATCCATGTGAAGTTGCCCATCCCTACTGCCTTGGGAGAAGAGGGAGGAAGCTGGATTGGTGCAGATGTGCTGGGTGGTGGCTCCAAACCCCAAATTCCCCCCTTTCTCCTGTCAATGATGTTTGTTCAACTCCCTGCAAAAAACCTGCTCTTTGTGCTCCTTTCCTCTAGTGCCTGTATGAAGCAGGGGAGAACAAGTGGGGCACCAGTGAGGGCCAGTTCATTACCATCTTGTGCTCCAGAAGCAGGGACCATCTGTTAAGGGGTGAGCGGTGAAGCGGGGCGCGGATTCTTGTTTAAAAAAAACAAAGGAACATCGTGGGAATCAAGTGAATGGTGCGGTGGCCTAGAGGTGAAGTTATCGCCCCGCAATCAGGAGGCTGTGAGTTCAATCCTAGATAGAGGCAGATATTCCTCTCTCTGGGCACGATGGGAATATGTATCTACTGAATATAACTCCGCATTGGTGACAGGAAGGGCATCCGGCCAGGAAACACTTAGCTCCATTCAGTTGCTCCGACTCCTATGAATGAACACTAAAATGAGATCTACCCTCCAACTCTAAGCTCTCCTGAGAAGCCACGGGATGGTCAGTTGTAGGCTAGGAATGAGAGTTGCAAGAGCATATTCCTGTTGTTTAACTCTTATTGTTGGTTTAATTCTGGTCACCATGATCCAGAAAAGATACTGAGACCCCAGAAAAGTGGGCAGAAAAGGGCAACAAAGATGATGAAGGGTCTGGAGGCTCAAATCGTTATGATAAAAGGTTGAGGGACCTGGGGATGTCTAGTCTAAGGAAGAGAAGGACCAGGGCAGTGGTGGGATTCAGATAATTTCACAACCGGTTCTCTGCCCTAATGATTTCTTCCAACAGCCAGTTCACCAAACTGCTCGGAAAGTTAACAACCGGTTCTCCCAAACCGGTGCGAACTGGCTGAATCCGAACACTGGACTAGGGGTGTCATGATAGCTGACTTCCAATACTTGAGGAGGGGGTCAACTTATTCTCCAAAGCTCCGGAGGATAAGATAAGAGGGAACAGGTGGAAGCTTATCAAAGAGAGATCCAAGCTAGAGGGAAGGAGAAATCTCCTATGAGAACAATTCGTCATGGGAAGGGCTTGCCTTCAGAAATGCTCCATTACTGGAAATTTTTAAGAAGAGATTGCGTAGCCATTTGTCTGGAATGGTATAGGATCCCTGCTCAACCTGGGGGTTGGATTAGAAGACCTCCAAGGTCCCTTCCAACTGTTATTCTAACGTTGTTTGACTCAAGGCATGATGGTGTGATTTCCCCATTACTTGTGGCCACCATAGACTTGTTTCAGTTAATTCAGGACTATTTTTATTTTATTTTTTAGAAAAAAAATATATACAGTATAAATCAGGAAATTGGGAATATTGGAAATTTGAATATGGAAATATCAGAACAGAGGAGCTCGTGGACATATCTAAGTCTCCACGTTGGGGAGGTTGGGGAACTGCTTTTCTTTGGTTTGCTAATAAAATTATTTATTTACTTAGTATTTGATGAATACAAGAACATTGCTAAGAAAGATATTACGGAGAGTATTAAATCCGAGATGTCTGGAGACCTTGAAGATGCCTTGCTGGCAATAGGTGAGGATTCCACATCAGCTTTTATTCCTCTCTAGCCGGTGAAAGTTGCTTTGCAGGAAGTTAACTTGATTCCAGGGTGTTTGCAACATGGAGAGACGGCAATGAAATAAATGTGTTGTTGGATCTGGTAACTTCTGCTCGAAGCGAGTTCCTGAATGTAGGCTATCCAAGGAGATTCATTGTTGTCTGGTAAACAGATAAACTTCCAAGTGGCCTCAACAACCCGCTAAAAGGATGCAAATGACCAGCTGTCTGCAAGGAGCATCAATCCTTCCATTCCACACCATCCAGTCAGAGCTGAAGAAGCTTCTTAGATAAAAAACAAAACGTCTTCCAAAGAGAAAACAAGGAAGTCCAGTTGCCTCTTGGAAAAAGCACCTTTGGGACATGATTGTTGGTAACAAAAACCTGCTGCAGCCACATGTTCTGAGTTGGCCCACACATCAGGAAGGCGCTCGAGTTGAGGATGGCAGTTCCAGCATTTTAGACACTGGATGCTAGCGATCTAGAGGAACATCGGAAGTAAAGACTTTTGGATAGGCCGTGCCCAACATAGGCAGTACTTCCATTTAGGAAATTATTGTTTCAATAACAAGAAATGATTTTAATTTTTTTTTAAATCAAGAATGATTGATTAGATGTTGCTATGCTAACTGCATTCTTTTATTTTCCCCTCTTCTCCCAGTGAAGTGCATGAGAAATAAACCTGCCTACTTTGCTGAACGGCTGTACAAATCTATGAAGGTAAACGCATGCATTAACCGGATAGGAGCTCTGCAACAGGCGTGTCCTATTAATGGATTGAATTCCTGTAATGACATGATCCGGGCTCAGCTCTTGTGGCATGAAAAAGCTGGTATTTAATTCCTGGCCTCTCCAGAACGGGTTGGATAACCCTGTCCTGGGGAATTCTGCCAGGTTCCAGCACGAACAAGAGGGACTCTTATCAGGGCCTCTCAACCTCAGTGGTTTTTAACATGTGGGGACTTCAGCTCCCAGAATGCTGACTGGGGAATTGTGGGAGTTGAAGTCCACACCTTTCAGAAATTGATAAACACTGGACTAGCAGCCTGGGGAAGCACAATTAGCAGATACTGATGGAAGTGATTATTTAACAGAATGGTTGGGTCCTTGGTTCTCTTGAGCCCGGTGGCTTTTAGCAAGGAAGTTGCAGCACCAAACTAGTTAACATCCTCAGTCCTAGCTGGAAGTTGAGCCATGGGAACTGGGCGTCTTTTCTTTTTGGTTTGAAATGATTGGCAATTTATTCAAGCAGCTTCTTGAGCTCGAAGCTCCTTGCATAAGCAGCGAAACGCTTCACACCAATGAGCTGAAGAAGCTTCTTGGAGGAAAGGTGAAACGTCTTCACAGAAAAACCAGAAAGTCCAGTTGCCTCTTGGAAAAAAAAAAGCACCTTTGGGATAACCAGAAGACCTGAATGACTGAGAATCTCCACAGATATTTTAAACCAAAAAGAGCAGAAGTCCAATCGCCACGGCTCACCTTCCAGACAACTACACTTGGGTGACTTGAGAATCTTCTTCCTCAGTGCTACCTCACCTAGTGTGATGATGTTACCTAGTTTGGTGGTGAAACGTCTGCAAGAAAATCGCCATGCTCAGAGAGCACCAAGGACTGCGCAGTTAGCGGGTGGCTGCTTTAAAAGGGACAAAATGTTTTGCATGTTGTGTGACTTGTCTTTCTTTTTCAACCCGAAACCAGGGCTTAGGCACCAGTGACAACACTCTGATCCGCGTGATGGTCTCTCGCTGTGAGATCGATATGATTGACATTAAGGCAGAATTCAAGCGCATGTATGGGAAGTCCCTCTATTCTTTCATTAAGGTGAGCTGCGGCATCTGACCTCACAAGAGCTTCTGCACAGCTAGTCTAGGGAGAAGGAACAGGGGAAGCATGATGGCAGTGTTCCAGTATTTGAGGAGGGGCTGCCCCAGAGAGGAGGAAGGGGGTCAAGCTGTTTTCCAAAGGACCTGAAGGCCAGACAAGGAATGATGGATGGAAACTGAACCAGGAGAGATTCAATCTGGAAATAAGGAGAAACTTTCTGACAGTTGAGAACGATCAACTCATGGAACAGAAGTTGCCCTCAGAAGTTGTGGGAGCGCCATCACTTGAGACTTTCAAGAAGAGAATGGACTTCTATTTGTCAGAAATGGTGTAGGGTCTTCTGCTTGGGCAGAGGGGGGTTGGACTAGATGACCTCCAAGGTCCCTTCCAACTCTGTTAATCTGTATCTGGAGTTGTGCCCCACAAAACTGTCCCGATCTTACTGGAGCACTTCCAGCCAAAGTCATGTGTAGATTGTGGTGATGGCAGCCACAGGGGTATGACTGAAAGTCGGCCTGTTTTCTCTGTGTGATGGAACCCGGGTTGAATCATGATGGTACCCTTTCCTGACTACACCTGGTGGCTTCCAAGAAAGGCAGGAGCAGTCCATGTTAAGCACACTTGTGAACTTTAATTCTGCCCACCTGTAGTTCAGAGGGGAAGGTGAGGCAGGCGCAGTGAGCCCTGCTTTGCTAGAATTTGCATTTAGTAAAATAAAGATGAACTCTGCTTTGTTTTTTCCTCTCCAGGGAGACACCTCTGGAGACTACAGGAAAGTTCTGCTCCTTCTGTGCGGCGGGGACAACTAAGAACTTCAAGATTTCTTCCCCACATTGAAGCCATGTGGCTGGCTGTCCCCATAGAACAGAGGTGGGAAACTATGACCCTTTTAGGACTTGGGGACTTCAACTCCCAGAATTCCTCAGGAATTCTGGCAGTTGAAGTCCCCAAGTCCTAAAAGGGCCATACTTCCCCACCCCTGCCATGACAAGTAGTCGAACCTTTTGCAGAAATGCTTTTTTAAAATGCCAACCGTATCATGCTTGTAGCTCTGCTTTTCTCTATTTCTCAACTGAAAAAAGAATTTTAGTCCCTGCTTTGAAACAGGCCGACAAGATGCAGTATAAAATGACTTAATACAATATTTTAAAATCCTGGCTCCTTCCCATTTATTCTGTAGAAAGGTGAGGTTTTATTGCATACAGGGAATGGGGAGGTTGTATGGGGAGATTGTTCCAAGGTGTGATCATAATGGGCAGGCACCATTGTGTCGAAGCACTACCTGTAGAAATGGTGAAAGGCCAAATTTCTGACAGTGGGGGGGATGTCTCCTTCCTGATGGCAAGGTGGAGGGTCCTTGAAGTCTCCGTTTCAGAGATGCGTTTCTCACCTGTACCCCCCAAAAGGGGATTGCTTGTCCGCTGAGTTTGTGATGCTGTATTTTACACTCGTGCAGGGAGTTTTATCTCACTAACATGGAGCTCAGTCTCCAGGGTAGGTGAAATCTTGCAGGAAGACAGCTGCTTCAGCAGAGGTGGGATTCAGCCGGTTCAGATCAGTTCTGGAGAACCGGTAGCAGAAATTTTGAGTCGTTTGGAGAAACTGCCAATCCCACCTCCGACTGGCCCCGCCGACCCCATCTCTTCTCTGCCTCCCATTGAGTCCCAGCTGATCGGCTGGGTCTCCTTTAGTTGCCCTACACAGGAGGACGGAGCTGGAAAGCAGGTTAGTGGGGTGGGGAGGGAAGGGGGATTTTGCAATATCCTTCCTCTTCCACACCCACCAAGCCACGCCCACAGAACCGGTAGTAAAAAAAATTGAATCCTACCACTGTGCTTCAGACAATGCTAATGCCACCTATGAGGTTCCTGTTAATTCTCACTCCCATACAGCTCGTGTCAAGAGACTTTTGTTAAAAAAACACAAGTATATGGGGAAGGGAAGGGAAGGAAGGAAGATAGGAAGTGGAGAAGAGCCTAATGTTGGGAACGAATGAGGGCAAAAGGAGACAGGAGAGGAGGTGGTGGCTGGATGAAGTCACGGAAGCCGTCGACTCCAGGGGATGGTAGAGGACAGGAAGGCCAGGAGGAATGTTATCCACGGGGTGGCAATGGGTCAGACATGACTTTGCAACTAACAACAGGGAGGGGGTTACGAACCTTCCTTTATGCTGGAGTTTAGTGGCTCAAGTCAGCAGAGGGTTAAAGAAAACCCCCATGAACGCCTTTCTATAAATACCATCCACCAACTCTTCTGACATCTGAACACGAGCAATTCGATACCCCACACTGAAGCAGTGCAGACCGAAACATGCCAAACTATCTAGAAACCCCATCTATGGATCTGGTTTGAGGACAAAGCTTCATTTGTATATATGGAGCTGCAAACAGCACCTGTTGTATCTTTCCTGCACCGTGACAGATTTTGGTCCTTTAGTTCCAGGGATGCACCCGATTCAGGTTTTTTTCTCCTGGAATGTGAACAGAGAAGCTTCATCAGGGAAGCTGTAGCTGGAAAAAGGTGTTCTAATTTTTGCCTGTTCCAAACCGCTCTACAAGTAATCATGAGCAGCTTAGTAGTTTCCAGATCAATAAAGGAATTCTGCTGTTTCAAGACAAGAATCCCAAAGAACATAGTAACGTCGTAAGTTTTACTCTCCTCTTTGCCAGCTAGAGGCTCGAATCTCACTGAAGACTCCTTTACAGGTGTGGTGGTCTCAGTGTCTCTACTAGAGAAGGAAGCCCTGCTACTCAAGAGCCAAACTTTCTCCTGCATAAACCCATCAGCAAGACAATGACTCCAGTGGCTCCATGAAATGGGAAGCATATTAACGCCAATCTAAGGAAGGACAATTGGCTGCTTCATAGATACCAGATTTCTCCAGATGTTGGGCATCAAAAGAAATACTAAGTACCCCAGAAGTTTATTTTTGTTGGAAACAGTAGTTTTCTGCCCTGCATAAATAGTTGCTTAGCTAGAGCAGCTAGTCCATTTTCTCCTCTCCCTCCAGGCCAGGCGGGATGCCGTCCCTCCACCTCGTGGGCTCCGGCACGTAGGGGTCAAACGTCCACCTGGGAAAGACTCGCTTGTACAAGGTCATCAGCACCGTGTCCTGCGACTTCAGCTGCCCGTCGAAGTGGCACTTCATGTGGCCATGGGTTCCTGGCAGCAGAGAGGAGAGTCAGGGCATGCAGCCAGGAAGGGAGGGAGATTTGCTGGGCTGCTCCACCCCGCCAAAAGAAGCTTCCACCCGCTTACCCAGAGGTTCCCTGATGTGGCCACGGCGGCCCCACTTGGTCCGAAGTTCCACCGGTTTGAACCACAGGACATCCTCTGCAGGAGAGGGGGAAGGAAGAAGTAGGACTCCTGGCAGGTGTGATGACCCAAAAGGGCGTGGCACAAAGGCAACACAGTCACAGAAGTAAGAAACGTCCCTTTACTATCTCCAACTTTGCCCCCAATGTCCAGTTGCCTTCGGCTGGAGAAAAAACTCCCAGGAAGTTTTTAAATGGAGGAAATTCAGTCCGAAAACAAAGAACAGACAAACTGTAAATAAAAATCCACACAAACCACAAAGCTGCAGCAATTAACTGGACAGGGCAGGATAGGGAATTGCAGACTTGAAACGCCAATAAAACACACACAGTTGGGAAGACGCCAGGAACCCAGATAAGCCTCGACCATAAAAGATAACTCACGATTTGCTCTCAACCATTTGCTACGTGCAACTTCCCCTTTTAAACACTCTGTTCCCAGATGCAGCTAATGAAGGGAATCAGGGCCCTTTCCTCCCCTGTAAGCCATGCAACTCACATTGCTCCCTTCTCCGTTCCTCCCTGTGTGCCCTAAGGATGAAGAGGGGTTGGGCCTGGGTCTTCCTCTGAATTCCTTCTCCCTTGCTCTACCTCTCCCCTGCTCTGCCCAGCCGGACTTTGTCCTTCCCCAGTTTCTTCCACAGCCAAGGGAGCCACACTCCCACTCCGTGTGTCAGCTGCCCGGCCTCTCCCTTGGAATCAGATTCCAACGGGCATGACAGCACAGCTCAAAGCAACCCCTAAGATTGTAGTCACAGACAAGGCTTGCATAAGCTGTATAACACAAGTCTCCAAACTTGGCAGCTTTAAGACTTGTGGACTTTAACTCCAGGAATTCCTGAGCTAACATGACAGGAGAAGGAACTCTGGGAGTTGAAGTTCACAAGTCTTAAAAGCTGTCCAGTTTGAAGAGCCCCTGTTCTATAAAGCAAGCATACCCAGCACAGACCTGGGTGTGTGCATGTGCTGGGGAGGGAGTGGATTCCTACAACACTGCAAGTGGTCAGAGCAACTGCAGACAGGGGAGCCCTGCACTGCCCATCCTTTGTATGGGGTCCATTTCTCTCCATGAAGTTATTGCAATTCTCCCCTCCCGCACCAGGAATTTAGGTCTTTACCTCTGTTGAAGAACATGTAGCGCACGACGGCCAGCTTGCTGAAAATCTTGAACGGGTGGCCACTGAGCACCACCCGTTTAACAACTAGCCGGTTGGGGTCGACGCTGAGCAGGGAACCCGTAGCCAAGAGGTTCTGCGCTCCTGCAAAGAAGCCCAAGTGGGAGCCCTTAGACTCCAGCAGGCGAGACGGGCCCAGGGCGCAACTTCAGGCTGGGCGATCGACAACCGGCATTTGCAGTGAGGAGGAATCGCGCCCACCCGACCCCAAAGGGGCAGAAAAAGTGCCGAGGCTCCAAGCGAAGCCACATTTTCAGCTACCCTTGCGGATAACGTGGCCACCAAGTGGGATAATGTCCCAGGTGGGCCACATTGTATTCAGCATAGCGGCTGGGGCTGTTGGGAACTATAGTTCAGCAAGCAGTTTGTTACCACTGCGTGCCACTTTTAACACAAATCTGCAAGAAGCAGAGCAGCGTCACCAACAAACCAGGCCCAAGGCAATGCACAAGCCCTTGGCGAGAAAGCCCCATACCACCTGTCCCCACCCTGAAGAAAATAGGATGTGCTCTGGGACATTCTCCCCCTAGGCCCCACAGAGTGAAGGCTGACAAGCTAGGGCAAGGGTCTTCAACCTTGGCAAGTTTAAGACTTGAGGACTTCAACTCCCAGAATTCCTGAGCTAACATGACCGGAGGAGGAATTCTGGGAGTTGAAGTCCACCAGTCTTAAAGCTGTCAAGTTTGAAGGCCCCTGGAATAGGTAAAGAGAGGCAGAAAAATAGAGAGATAGATAGAATAGAGAAGGAGAGAAAGTTAAAATAGATAGAGATAGGATGGATGGATAGATAGATAGATAGATAGATAGATAGATAGATAGATAGATAGATAGATAGATAGATAGATAGATAGATAGATAGATAAAGATAGAATAAGGCAAACGCCGTTTTCCTTTCCCAACTGTCGCAGAGGAACATTTTCCCCTCCTGGCACCCTGAAGACAATCTGAGAATCCCCCCCTTTGCTAGCATGAAGGGACCGGGCATCCAATCCCACCTGCAGGTAACAGGTTACGGGAGGCTGCTGGAAAAGGCAGCAGAATCCAGAAATGCCAGCAGAAGGCAGCAGCAGCAGCTCCCCAGAGGATGCCAACACAGGGGAGCCCATCCTGCCCCAAGGTGCCTTCCCAATGCCCAACTCACCATCGCTCTCCTGTTTGAACAGCAGCACCGAAGCAGGAGGAAAAGTGATGGGGGCATAGATGGAGGCCACCACAGCAGAGTCAGCATGGAAAAACTTCTCCAGCTTGTGTTTATCCGCTGCAAAGAGGGGAGGAGGGGGTTGCATGTTTAGTTTGGCTTGACTGAGATAATATTTGTAGCTCAGGGTTAACATGAGGGGTCCTTGGTGCTCTCTGAGCTTGGTTGCTTTCATGCAGACGTTTCGTGACCCAACTATGTAACATCATCCGTGCTAGAAAGGAAGTGGGGTTTGCTCTCCGCTTATATGCAAGTGGTTTGCCCTGTCGGTATTGGTGGAGTGATCTTGGTGGTTCCTTGATTAGCCTGTGGTTTGGTTGTTTGTCTGAGTTGGTAGCTCCTTCACTGCTTACTGTTTGATTTCTGGTGTAATTTTAACCCTGGTGTTTAATCTAAGCATAAATTCTGCCATGAAGCCATTTGTACTTTAAAATGGAAAAGGATTTCTGTCTCACAGAAAAGCTTCTGGAGCAGCTTACAAAGATCAAAAGCAAAACAAAGTTTACCTTTCTTTGCATTTAGAGTTTTAAACGGTGTGGCACAAAAGGAAGTGGATCAGGGGAAGAAGTTACATAAATGTATGTTAGCAGCTCAAGCTTTAAAATATGGTCTGACTCTTGCAAAGCTCAAGTGACCCTCAAAAGGCTGCAGCTGGAATGGGGGAAAATTTGTAGATTCTGAGTTTTCTCCCAGAATTTGGCTGCAGTTTCTTCAAGGGAAGCTCCTGAAAGAAATCGCCGATTATCTGCTGTGAAACTGGTGTTGACTCTTACGAACCACATAAATTCTCCATGCTGATATATCCTTTCCCTGGTCCTTCAGCTCTTTGAACTGTGTACTCACTGCTACTGGAACTAAGTCCATTCCCCTCACTGCTGGTCACCTGCTCTTTCCTTCCACCTTTGCCAGCATCAGAGCCTTCTCCATGGTGGTGGGCCTTCAGGTGACGTATCCAAAGAAAGGTAATTTGAGTTGGTTCAAGTGAGAACTTGGCATGAACAACGATCCGCTGGTTTCACACTTCACGGTATTTGAGTATCTTTTCCAAATGCACGTGGCCAAAAGGAGGCAGGAAAGAGCTGACCCATCTTCCCATCATCTGCATTCTGAACTAGATTTGAGCCACTCAGACAACGGGGCTGAGCGGCTGGTACTCTGCAAACAAGGCCTATAAAGTTTGGTTCAGGCTTCTCAAACTGCCTCCACAGAAACTGGGAATTTCACCCAGCCCTGCCTGCCTGAACCATCCTCCCTGCCTCCTCAGCCCAAAGGCCATTAAGAAGCAAAAAAACCCCAAAACCCACAAAGGCTCCCATCTCTTTCCCTTCAGAGAGGATCCTGTGGGGGCTTCACCTGCCCTGGGAGGGGCTGAGGACACAGCTCCCCCACCTGAGGTGTGCTGTGAGTAGAGGGGGGAGGCCCGGAAGCGGCGGAATCCACAATGGATGATCACATCCTCTTTGGACTTCACTGGCTCGCTGTAGCCTGGATGGCGCCTCACCAGAAGGTTCAGCACAGACATCTGGAGACCATAAAAATGGAGGAGAAGAATCAGAGGCTGAGCTTCTCGGACCACCTCAGCTGGTCTCAGACTGAGTCGGAGCCCTGAGAGAAAAGTCTGTTCTTCTAGGCCAGAGGTCTCCAAACTTGGCCACTTTAAGACTGGTGGACTTCAACTCCCAGAATTCTCCAGCCAGCAAAGCTGGGAGTTGAAGTCCACCAGTCTTAAAGTGGCCAAGTTTGGGGACCCCTGTTTTAGGCCCTTGAGCCAGCCACAATCAAGCCAGGCTTTCCCATTCCTTGCCCCAGAGGGGAAAAAATAAGACACCCCCCACCCCCCTCTCTCTTCTGGACTCACCTTCTGCTCATAGGGAAGTAATGTGAAGAGCACCAGAGGCTCCTGCTTCTGCTCGAAACTCTCCAGAACAGACACGGGGACATTGCAAAGGTGGATTGTAACGTACCAGCCGACCTGCGGAAGGAGCACACAGCGCAGAAGGGAGCGAAGCTGGGTTAAAACTCTGCTGCTTTGCACCCTTGACGTCTTTCCCAAAGCGCAGAAAACCCGTTCTCGAATACCAGGTTGACGGTAATGTTGGTATAATGCAGGGGTCTCCAACCTTGGCCCCTTTAAGACTGGTGGACTTCAACTCCCAGAATTCCTCAGCCAGCTTTGTTGAAGTCCACACATCTTAAAGGGCACATGGTTGGAGACCCTTGACTTAGATCAGTGTTTTTCAACCTTGGTGCTTTGAAGATGTGTGGACTTCAACTCCCAGAGTTGAAGTCCACAGATCTTCAAACCACCAAGGTTGAAAAACACTGACTTAGATGACCCTTCTGGTCTCTTCCAACTCTATCATTCATGCTGGCTGAGGAACTCTGGGAGTTGAAGTCCACCAGTCTTAAAGTGGCCAAGATTGGACACCCCCTGGTATAATGGGCTTTGTTTATTTCCACCACCCCCTAGAAATTAAACCAAAACCTATCACAAGAGGCAGCTCCCATTCAACTCCCAACTGCTTTGATACAACTCTGGAGATTGGAACTCCAAGGAGTGAAGACGAGGCTCTCGGTTCAGAGCTTGGATACTCCACACAATTAAAGCAGGACTGTCCACTAGTGTGGCTGGCCAGAGAACTCTGGGAGCTGAAGTCCACAAGCCTTAAAAAGTTGCTAAGGTTGGACACACCGCTGCATTGAAGCCTAACTCTGAAAGTACGAAAACCCAACCCTTGTAAAAGCACAATAACTGTGATGGTTTGAAAAAACAAAATTCAACGTGTAAAAGCAACCGCGGCTAAAAGCGAGGGAGACCAACCTGAGCGCCGTCCGTTTCCTCCTTTTCCAGTTGCCGGAAGACGTGCTTCTTGGTCCGGGAGAAGTCCTGGAACTGGAAGATCCGGGCATAGTCCCTGGGGAGGTTCTCCTTGGGATCCCAGGGGGATGTTCGGAAGCTCTTCAGTCCCCTGAACTTTTGGAACCTGAGGGAGCCGGTGGGATCATTCTCCTGCCTTGCCTTCCAGCCCTCTCCCTGTCACCCAGCAGAGCCTCCAGTTAAAGCATTCTCCCAGGGCAGTCGAGCCAGGCCTTGCCTCGGTTTCCCCCACACACCCCTGCATGCCCTCCTCCCGCGGCCCTGGCCCTTGGCTGAGGCTCTCACCGGACCCGAGCTGGCACATCCCGGGGGGTGTCCACTTCGTCCGGAAACATTTCTTCCTGCCGCTCCTGTCGGTATTTCTCCAGCATCGCTTCTTCCTCCTCCATTTTCTCCTCAGCCTGCTCGGTCTCAGGCAGCGTCAGGGTCTCCTCCTCCTCCTCTTCAGAAGCATATTCCTCCTCACTGCTGCTCCCATCCTGGAGGGTGAGGAAAAGCCACGCGGGCAGAGCACTGAGTGAGAGAGAGCAGGAGGAGCCTCCCCAGTCTGTGGTCCTCAGCGCCTGCCATGTACCCGTGTCCACCTGCAAAGCCCCCGCCCGCCAGTGGGCCTGTCACCTCCTGCACAGGGTCTTTGCCAGGTTACCATCAAAACAAGGCCAGCTCCATTACCTGGGACATGGCTTCTTCCAGAACCTCTTCCTCCTCTTCCTCTTCTTCCTCGCTGCCACTTCTCCATTCGGCCTTGTCCAGGATCCAGGCAGCCTGATAGGCAGATGTGCCTTTGGGGACCCTCTTGGCCACCATCTTGCTCTGCTTACGAGATTCTGTGCGTAGTGGGGAAGAGAGTTACTGCCCGAGAATCTCTCCCCAGAAAGGAAAAGAAAAACAAGGCATTCCTCCTATCAGTCTAAAGCAGGGGTCCCCAAACTTGGCCACTTGAAGGCTTGTGGACTTCAACTCCCAGAATTCTCCAGCCAGCTATGCTTCTGGGAGCTGAGGTCCACAAGATTCTGGGAGTTGAAGTCCACAAGTCTTAAAGTGGCCAAGTTTGGAGACCTCTGGTGTAAAACCATGATTATTCAGGCCCATCCGACTTCCAACATATAGCAGGGGCTTCTTACATCCTCCTTTAAGATAACAAAAGGCCATCTGCTTGGAAACCAGGAGGGTTCCTTGGGCATCTCTGTGGCTTGGTTAGGCCAGGGGTTCAATCCAGCCTGGCACAATTTATGTACAGATCAAGAATCTGAAGAACTGTGTTTTTTTTTCATAGAAGTAATCCAGGCCACCAAAAAGAACACTTGAAAAAAAAATTAAGCCCTTCAAAGTCTTTTTTTTTTGTTATCCTTAAAGCTTTACCTTAATCATCAGTATATTAATGCCACCTGTCAATACTGTATAAATACCACTGTACTGAAATATAATATTGTGTATGTTTTATAATACAATAAGCCAGTAATAAGAATGAGCTCTTGAAGAAACGATTGAGAGGCAGATATATACAGCCTCAAACCCCACAATGAAATCGTGGTCCCAGATGGCTGGCCCTTGAGGGAGGATGGGCAACATTCACACATCAGAGTCAAGCTATACTCTGGTTTTTAACAGTTCCATCTCAGCGAATCCAGCCACCATAATTAAAAGCCATGGCCAGCAGTATAGAACATAAACTGGAGGACCCATTTAAGGAAACCTGGCTTAGGACAAGGCTCTCCCAATTTGCCTTTTTAAGACTTGTGGACTTCAACTCCCAGAATTCCTCAGCTGGCCACGGACTGGGCTCTCCAAACTTGGCCACTTCCAAGACTTGTGGACTTGGCGGGCTGGGGAATTCTTGGAAGGGAAGCCCAGAAGTCTTACGGTGGCCAGGTTTGGAGCCCTCTGGCTTAGGGCACCCGAGCCAAGGCACCCCCTCTCCTAAGGCCTCTCTGACTGACCCTCGGCCTCCTTCAGCTCCTCCTCCGAGGGCCAGGTCTGCTCTCCTTCCATTGGATCCGGAACCCCCTCCGCCTGCAGAGACTCCTGCTTGGTGGGGTCAGCCGTGCTCAGCACCTTCACCTCCTCCTCCATCTCGGCGGTGCTGCTGCTACGGTCACCCTGCAAGAGACGCAAGACAGCAGCTCAGACCACGCCCCCTTCGGGGGGGAGGAGCATCTCCGTCACACCAGGCCCAGGAAGAGGCCCCACCTGTTCCTTCCCACTTGCCAGCTGTCCCCCTGGGCCCTTGGGGTTCAGGGCAAAGAGGTCCGGGGGGGCATCCATCTGCTTCATCTGGAAGTCTCCGTGCCCAACAACGTGCACCAGGGAGTTGACATTCAGGCTTCGTCCCCTCACATAGCCAGACACCTTTAAGGTCCCCACCGCGGCACCGTCGGAGCTGGGCACAAATTCGGCCGCCTCAGCCAGCAGGTGAGCCCGCCGGTCTCGGAAGGCCAAGTGCTGCTGTTTCTGGCCGGCCAGGTGCTGCAGCAGCAGCGCAGATTCCTGCTCCGTGTGAAGAGGGAAAAGCCTGGCTCCGGGGAAGCGCTTCTCGGCCCCCTTGCCGAGCCTTTTCCGGTAGTCGGTTTGCTTCTTTGGCGGCTGCTCAGCCAGACCCTGAACAGCGAGGCCTGCGGGGAACAAAGAGAACGGCTTCCTTAACGACAGAACAGCTGGAGACGTCGGCCTGTCCTCTGGATCATCACCGAGGCTGCTATTAGCAGTAGCACTTCAGACTTATATGCCACTTCAGGGTCCTCTCTAAGTGGTCTACAGAGTCAGCCTCTGGCCTCCAACAATCTGGGTCCTCATTTGACCCACCTCGGAAGGAGGGAAGGCTGAGTCAAGCTTGAGCCGGTCAGGATCGAACTCCTGGCAGTGGCAGAGTTTGCCTGCAATACAGCACTCTAACCACTGCACCAACACAGCTTCCTTCCTTCTCCTTGTTTTCCTTCCCTTCCCAAGCAATAGCACTTATACTGCTTTACAGTGCTTCACCCCCTTCTCTAAGTGGTTTACAGAGTCAGCTACTTGCCCCCAACAATCTGGGTCCTCGGTTTATCTACCTCAGAAAGACGAAAAGACGAGTCAACCTGGAGCTGGTCAGGATCTAACTGCCAAACTGCAGGCAGACGGCAGTCAGCAGAAGTAGCCTGCAGTACTGCATTCTAACTACTATGCCATCACACCTCTCATATAATGAGAAAAGACCGCAGAGTACCAACAAAGCAGCAATAACAATTACAGAGCATCAGGGGAAGCAAACTCATGTAATCAAAGACCCAAATTTAATGTCAGGGAACAGATACTTCACCTAGCTGGGTTAGTTATAAAAAACTAAGCATACTTCCCCAAGTCCTACAACAAGACGGCAGCTTTACAGCAAGGATTGTAGCCTGCCAAACTTGTACCTTACTGGATGGATGGAGAAACAGGCTGCAGTGGGCACTAGACTCACCATAGCTGGGGAGACCCTGTGCAAAGATGCACGAGAGGCAGTGATCGCCAACAGCATCCCAGCCGTCTGCAGCATCCAGCAGGAAAAGGAGAGTATCAGCTACTTTGGCAAGATCCAGCACTGCATGAAGGCTTCCTGGAGAATAAGAATTACAGAAGTTATGACTCTCTGAAATACCCCAGGAAAATGCAGGAGACCATAAAAACTATTTTCTAGGTGTAGAAGGTGCCAAGATGATACAACAATGGTGGGACTCATCTCTGGGCAGGATGAGTCTGCCTACCGAGATGAGGTGGACCAACGGTTGTTTTCGTGGTGCGGAGACAATAACTTGGTCCTCAACACCAATAAGACCAAGGGACTTATAGTGGATTATAGAAGGAACAGATCAGACATCCAGCCCTGGCTTATCAGTGGAGACCAAGTGGAGCAAGTAGCCGGTTTTAAGTTTCTGGGTGTTACCCTAAAAGAGGACCTGACCTAGGGTGCCCACATTGCAGCCCCGGTCAAAAGGGCCCAGCAGAAATTATACTACTTGAGACTTCTCAGAAAACAACAACTGAATGAAAAACTGCTGGTGACCTTCTATCGTTGCACCATAGAGAATATCTTAATTTACTGCACCGGTGTAGGGTTTGCCAATTGCAAAGTGGCAGATAGGACAGCTCTCCAGAGGGTTAATGTCATTGCCCAGAAGATCCTGGGTTGCTCTCTCCCCTCTTTGGAAGAGCTTTATAGCTCACACTGCCTTAGGAAAGTTCAAAACATTCTCAAAGATCCTGGGCAGCCTTTTTTTTGAACTATTACCATCTGGCAGATGGTACAGGACAATAAAAACAAGGACAAGTAGGCTGGAAAAGCAGCTTCTATTCCAGGGCAGTAACTCTATTGAATTCTACTGTGTAGTCCAATATTAATGCAATATCAGGGGTTTTCAATTCAATGTATAGAATGTGGGGGATGTGTGTTTGTGTTTTATTGTTATAGTTATAATGTACACTGAAAATAGAATACCTTTATTGTCATTGCATTCGATGAATACAATGAAATTTGAAAGCTACTCCAGCATAGTGCCCCAAACACCACATCACAATCACTCTACAGAGTATTTAAAAATTAAAATAATTATAATAATAATAAGACAATCACAAATGCACTGTTTGATTTGAGACAATTACTGCCTTGGAAAAGAAACTGTTTCTCAATCAATTAGTCCTCATTTTAAGACACCTATAACGCCTTAATTAAAATGGTGTTTAATTTCATTTGTACAAGGTGCAATGACAATAAAGTCAACTAAACTAAGATGCTTCTGTAAAATGAGGCCCTCACCTGCATCAGCCACCACGAAACGCCAGCGCAGCTTGGACCGTGGGCACAGCAGGGCAAATCCAGGCGGCCCACCCTTTGCTGGGAACACAACCGAATCCTGGTGACTCCGGAAAAGGTTCAAGGCCGCCTGGGGGTCAACGTTGGCGTGCAGCGGCACCAGGACCATCAGGTGTGGTGGCCCATCCTTGCGCCCCAAATTCCGCTTTTCTTCCAACACCTGCAGATGGAGAAAGAAGCCAAGGTAGGTGAGGCTTCTCCGCTCTCCGGGGCAAGCGGCCCGTTTTCAGCTTCCCTGCTCTGCTGCCGCCGACTTACAGCCTCCTGGTGTTGCCGGCGAAGCTGCCATGCCCGGTGCCTGCGGTCCTGTTTTGACCAGTTGCGGTGTACCTGCCGAGTGAAGGTCTTGACAGGGACCCGCCCTGGAGGGGGGAAAAAGAGGGGAAATGGCAGGAGATTTGCTGGCTGGCTGGCTGTTCCTCCTCGGAGGATAAAAGCAGGAAGTGCTGCCTTCGACCAGACAGGGAATTACCAACCCCGGTCACTTGTAAAGCTTGTGGATTTCAACTCCCAGGATTCCTCAGCCCAGCCAGGCGGACAGAGGGACTCTGGGAAATGAAGTCCAGAAGTTGCCAAGATGGGAGAGCCAGGGGTGAAGACTGGCGATTCTCCATCTCGGCCTCTTTGGTCTTCAGCTTCCAGAATGCCTCAACCTTGAAGTCACCCGGAGCAGGGGTCTCCAACCTTGGCCCCTTTAAGACTGGCGGACTGCAACTCCCAGAATTCCTCAGCCAACTGGCTGAGGAATTCTGGGAGTTGAAGTCCGCCAGTCTTAAAGGGGAGCCCTGACCCAGATGACTGAGAGACGCTGAGGGATGGGCCTCTGGGCGCTCTGGCCTTCGGAGACGCACCGGGGTGGGGTAGACTGCTCCTTGGACTGGAGACTTTCTTCGCCGTCCAGCGAGACTCCCTGCTTCCGCGGCGACCTTACCCAAAAATAAAACCCACCGAGGAAAAAAAAAGGAGCGCCACCCCCCTCCGCGCGCTCACCTCCCTGCCTCCGCGCGCTGCTCACGCGGTGCCTCCCGGCCTTGTGCGGCTTGTTCTGCTGCTTCAAGGAGCCCGCGCGGTGGACGGCCGCCTGCTTCGCCATGGCCGTGGGCACCGTCGCGCCGGAAATGACGCCACCCAAGGTCCGGGTTCTGCCGCTCTAGGGCCGCCGCGTCTTCTCCTATTGGGACCCGGACGCCGACGCGTGCGCCAGAGGCGGTCGCGCGCCGTCTGTGCCCTCCATTCCCCGAGTCGGGAGCGCATGCGCAGATGCCGCTTTGGCGGTGAGGCGGGTGGGCTTCCTTCACGCCGCCGGCCGCGCATCTCCATGAGGAGAAAGAGGCGGCGGCGGCGGCCGGTCGGGCGAGCATGGGCTCGTTGAGCAGCCGCGTGTGGGGGGGGCCCAGAGCCGGAGGGGCGGCGGAGGGGGGTCGAAGGGTCGACGGGGCCCTCCCCAAGAGGAAGCGCGGCGAGGGGCTGAGCGAGAGCGAGAGCGGCGAGGAGAGCGACGGCGAGGAGCAGCTACTCAGCACCCCCAGGAGGTACGGCCGGAAAGGGCCCCGGGGGTCCGGAGGGGCCCCTTGCCGCCCGGGTGAGAGAGGGGGATCCCGTGGAGAGGGGACAGGTGAGGCGCTGCTCTTCAGCCGGGGTGGGGGGTGTCCTTCCCGTCCCGCTTCGGCGCCTCCCGAAACATAGTACAATAGAGCTGGGAGGGACCTTGGAGGTTTTCTAGTCCAACCCCCTGGCTCAAGCGGGAGACCTTAGACCAGGGGTCTCCACTTGAAGACTTGTGGACTGCAACTCCCAGAATTCCTCAGCCAGCTTTACAGTCCACAAGTCTTCAAGTGGCCAAGGTTGGAGACCCCTGCCTTGTTTAGATCATTTCAATCAATCAGAATAGGGCTGGGAGGGACCTCGGAGGTCTTCTAGTCCAACCCTCTCCTGCTCAAGCAGGAGACCCTATATATACCATCCCAGACAAGTGACTGTCCAGTTTCTTCCTAAAAGCCTCCAGTGATGGAGCTCCTTCAGTTTCTGGAGGTGTTCCACTGATTAATTGTCCTCACCATTAGAATGAACCAGCTGGACGGGACCTTGGAGGTCTTCTAGTCCAGCCTCCCGGCTCAAGCAGGAAACCCTATCCCATTCCAGGCAAGGGACTGTCTGCTTTCCCGCTTCTTCCCAGCAGATGCCGCCGCCTTTTCGCTTCATGGACGCGGAGGCTTTTTTTCCCACCTTTGTTACTTGTGCAAATAACTCCAGGTTGGGGAAAAGCTCCTTATTCTTCCAACCTATTTCCCCACAACGACCCTGCGAGGCGGGCTGGGCGGAGAAAGAGGCGCTGAGCCGAAGTCACCCAAATGTGATTCATGGCTTGAGGCAGGACTGGGACTCACTGCCGCCTCCGGGCTTTTCAGCCTGGTGCCTTTTAATAAGGAAGCCAAACTGGCTCTGTTGAAGTCCCGGTTGTGTGAAAGGGTCGCCCATAAAGTCAGCAACAACTTTGGAAAGCTTCTGAATAAAACCTGGGGAAAGGGGTTCCCTGATTTTTTTGACCCTGAAATTTGCTGGTCGGTTAAGATTGGGGGACAGCCATCCCATCAAATGGAAGGATGCTCGCAGAGGAACTTATTACAAACCCTCAGTATTATGTATAATCTTACATACAATCTTAAAGACCTATTAGAATATAATTTTGTGGACTTCTTGGTGCTTCTGAGCTTGGTTGGTTACTTATAGACGTTTCTTGACCCAACTAGGTAACATCATCAAGGGGAAATGAGTGCAGGCTTATTCTTCATTTTTATGTAGCAGCTTATAGATATACCACCTTTATAAGAGTTTATCAAACAAGAAAATAAATAAATCAGTGAAGGAAACAGACTGGAACACTTTCCCTCTGGCAACCAATATTCAGAAAAATCAGAATTTATTCTAGAGTAGATTATTTATTGATTGATTTATTTATTTATTTATTATTTATTTATTTATTTATTTATTTATTTATTTATAAAATTGCTATACCGCCCTTCTCCCTAGGGACTCAGGGCGGTGTACAGCCAATCCAAACCCCAACAGTAATACAAAAGTTAAAAGAAGATTAAATTAAATATTGGCCGAATAAGAAAAAACCCACCCCACACCCTTAAAAGATTATGCAGAAGAAATACTCTTAAGCAAATAGGCACGGGGGGACTAGACCTCTTCTGCAAGCAAGCTACTACCAGTATATATCAACAGGCAGGAGACTCCTCCCCCACTCTCCCTCACACTGATAACATTAAGTAAATCGGTAAAGAAATGTCTGCAAGCAAACAGCCTAGCTGAGAGAGCCTCAAGAACTCTACAGTGCAACAGATGAGTAAGCTACAGATGTTTTTCTTGGTATTTGTATCATATGTGTAAGAGTTGAACACTTATGTTTTTTTTTCTAACTCAGGAAAAAGCTAAAAAGCACTTCAAAATATATTTATCAGACTCTGTTTCTGAATGGTGAAAACAGTGACGTTAAAATATGTGCCCTGGGAGAAGAATGGAACTTGCACAAGATATACCTCTGTCAGGTAAAATTTTCCTTTTTCTTTCTTGGATCTCCACTATCATTAGGAGGCAGCTTCAGACCTTTTGTTTAATACTTGAATGCAAAACTCTGCTGCCTTGAATGAGGTCCAGAAATCACAGGTACCGTGTGATTCTCCTTGAGACTCAGCCCAGGCGCTATTAAGCCAGTTTGTTTTTCTGCTGTTCAGAGGCCTTTCAAACCTATAGTTTATACATCCAACTTTATAATGTTTAATAATGGTGTTCAAACCATGCTTCCATGTATTGTATGAGTATTACAGGCAATCTTCAATTTATCTTTCCATGGTGGTTCAAAATTATGAGGATCCTGAAATATGTGACATATTACCTACCCCAAAAGTTACAACTGTTGCATCATCTGCATGGTCACAATTTGGGTGCTTGGCAGCTGCTTCACATGCGGTCATGTGATCATGATTTGTGATCTTCCCAGCCAGCTTCTGACAGCAAAGTCAGTTGGGAAAGCTGGATTTCCTGAATGACCATGTGATTTCATTAATAAACCCTGTAAAAATGGCCATAAAATCTGATCTGGTCATGTGAAGACTTGCTTTACGACCATGCTAACTTATGACCAAAATTCTGGTCCCAATTCTGGTCAGAAGTTGAGAAAGCTGAAATTCAGCATCTAGAGAAATACTAGTCTGCAGTCACAATATTCCATTGCTCTACGTATCAGAGCAGCAGAGAACTAATAATATATTAACACAATTTATGAATAGAACAAATTTGTTAGGCTTAAGGAAATAGAACAAGAAGAATATTGCTGTACAAATAGATTTTATTTTTTTAATCTCTCAGGCTAAACATCAGTGAGTGATAGCAGCTCATAATGAGTCACCTCCAGCTGGGATGTGAACTTCTAGTAAACAGTATTTTTCTCCTCATTGGATCAAAAACTAGCTATTTCTAGTTTTATAAGTAATGAAAAGGTATATCTGTATATGTACTGTATGTATTAATTTATCTACTTGTATGTGTGCTTATAGAAATGTCAATGTATCTGTAGTATAATACTCCTCCTCTCCTCCCAGTAATTGTATGTGTTGCATGTAGTTCCTTCAATACCCATATATAATTGTGGCCACGGGAATTTTTGGCCAAGGTTTAGGTAGTAGTATGTATTTTGGATGCTGTTTTTTTTCTGATCACTTCTCTTTCTTGGATGCAATCTGTCCACTTGTATAAATAAATTATAACACAGGTTTGGCCTGGCCCCCTCCCTCTTCGCATCGCATGCTGGTTTCAATTCCAGTTTAAGTAAGCCACAGTTACAGCCAAGTTGATAACCTGCGGTTTAATGCTGGTTTACTAACCAAACCAGAGCTTGATCTTAGTTTTAGTTCCTGGAGTAATCATTCCATCGTTTCCCATTTTAGATGCAATGAAACCTATTTATTCTGTTCAGATTGAAGTATTAAAACCAGCGCATGGAGATGAGGGGGATTGGTAGGCAAGTGAAGCAATTGGTTCAGAATATAATCAAGATTGAAATTTAAGAAATGTATCTTCAAATTAGGAGTGACAAATAGAAAATTTAATTCAAGGGTAACTATCTTAGTTCCTTTTGCTATGAAAATAATATTGTGATAAACCTTCTTATTTAATTCCAAGGGTTATAAAATTATTTAAAAACATGTCTTTTCTGTTTGTAGTCTGGCTACTTTTCAAGTATGTTCAGTGGGTCTTGGAAAGAATCAGGAATGGACACAATAGAATTGGAAATTCCTGATCAGAATATTGACATAGAAGGTAAGCAAGGAATCCTCATTGGACTCTTTCTAAATAAAAGTTTCATAGTTTTCATTATAAATGAACAGCAAATTATGAAAATCACCTTTTTATGGTCTGGGAGATAAATGCTTTCCTAATGCTTTGTCACTATCAGCATATAAAAAGAATTAACATTAAATTTCATAACTGTTCATTCCTGCCATAATGAAACTTCAGTATAATGTAAGCTTTTGTTATGGCTTTTGTTGAGAGGATTGAGATAGCTTTCTGCAAATCAGGTCAGTTTGACCAATAATCATTATGCAAAATTAAAGATAGCTTATGCCACACTCAGGACAGGTTACAGACTATATATACCCTGACTTCATTTAGTGACTGCTTTCTGTTCTAACAGTCAGGTTGTTAAGCAAACTGGCTCTGTGATGTTGATTGGAGCACTGCCTGAAATTGACCAGATTTTAATCAGTTTCATGCTGAAGGCATGGGGGAAATAAAACTGCCATTATTGATTAGATAATATGGAGCATATTTTTCCCCGAAGCATTGAAATTAATATCTAAAGCTGCACATGCCTGTGTTACTAACACTGTTACGAATTAAGACCCTTGTCATGGCTCCCTCAGAAGCTAGCTTCTTCAGCAAAATGTGGAAGGAAGCCAATATTGTGCTGCAAATTTGGACCATTGGTTACCTGTGAGTGACTTCACAACCTCTCACTGCAACAATGCTTTTTCTTTGGTCATTTAGCAGTTGTGGATGCACATTTTTCAACCTGATTGAGCACTTTCAGCATTTTTTAATGAAAATACAAAACCTAACATGCACTTCATTTTGAAGTGCCTGTCCTTTACTTTTTGATCGGTTTTTGAAGTTTTGTGCAGTGTTCCACTTCGTCAGCTAGTGACGTGTGCAGGCGAAAGGGAGTTTTCTAGCATGAGAGGTGCTTATGCTCGGCCCCAAATGTGGTGACCCCTGTACTGAAATTCACCATTTGCCCTGCTTAGGGTTTTACATTTTTTTAAATAGCACTTGATCTACCGTTTCTTAATATTCTGGGCATCTTGTTGTTGTTACTATGTGTGAAGTAATTTGAGAAATAACATTTTTTGAACATCACCCTTAATAAACATACTGAATTGGAAAAAAATAAATGTATAACTTGTTTTCTGTGTATGAGGAGCCTTAGGGTGTGGTTTTCTTTAGCCTTACAGGTTGCCTTTGGCTCCCTTTACCGGGATGAAGTATTAATAAACCCTAGCAGAGTCATTGCCCTCCTGGCAGCTGCCAGCATGTTACAGCTGGTAAGTGGAAATGGCTCTGTGCTTTTATAGACCTTTGCATGGCAAAGTACAGAGCTTTCAGTCCCAAATCTCCCGAGGTCGGTAAAGTGACGGGCCCAGATTGTTGGGGGGCAAGAGGCTGACTTTGTAAAGCGCTTAGAGAGGGCTGGAAAGCACTGTTGAAGCGGTATAGGAGTCTGAGAGCTATTGCTATCTTCATTTGTATTCTGGGGATGAGCACATGGTCATTGCCACATCCCTTCCGTTATCCTAAGGCCGTGTTTTCAAGCACATGTTTAACAGTAGCAAAATGTCTCTTAGCTCATCTTGATTGGCAGAATTGGGAAAGACATTTTCTCGCTGTCTTTTGCCTCTCCCCTTTTTAGATGGGAGCATATAAATGATTGATTGATGCTGCAAGCAGAGGGACTTCTTAGGTGGCCTTCAGAAATGTGTTCAGAAAGGTTAGGATGCCCTTGACCTCAAAATTAAACATCATGGTACCAGTCACTCCCTTTTCTCCTTCAGTTACAAATAGAATACAATTTTGTCTACTCATGGTCCAGGCTGGTAGTATGGCTATTTGTCCAGAGGAAGCTAAAATATCTCTAGATATTCATTGCTTGCATTTCTGCCAGCTAGCTTGAGGTGAGGGCATCCCCTGTAGCGTTAGGCCTGAGAGTAAGGATTTATTTTGCATCGTTATATGTTTACAGGATGGCTTAATACAGCAGTGTGGTGAGACAATGAAGGAAACAATTAATACAAAAACTGTGTGTAGTTACTATAATTCTGCGGGAACATATGGATTAGATTCTTTGAAAAAAAAGTAAGTATTGGCACTAAGAAAGGTTTTGAGAAAATTAGTATGACTCCTTTGATTTTTTTAATGTGATGTGAGCTTTGAGAAGCATGTCATGTGATATTTTTCAGCAGAAATCCTTGCTGCTTATTTATGACAGAACATTGGAAGCATGTATAGGAAATTAAAAGTTAAAAATAGAATGATCCCAGTATGTAGTCCATTATGGTTTGACAACAGCCATAACTGATGGGATGGGCTTTGGAGTATGATGGCTGTGGGCTCCCTGTTTTACTATAACATCTGGGGAAAAGTGCTCAGAAGCAGCTTAATAGAAGTGCACCTTGCATCTCGTTGCCTATGTGCTGTGAAAGGACTGACTTGTTTTAAATCCAGGTGTCTTGAGTGGCTCTTGAACAACCTGATGACCCATCAGAGTGTGGAACTCCTCAAAGAACTCAGGTATTGAGTTTTCGGGATTAATCCAGACACTATGGGAACGTGTTCAGCATAATAAAACGCAATTCAGATGATCTGTTGAACTGAACACAAGTCATGCCTTTTGCGTTTCAAAGGCCACATTGTTTGTTTCAGCATAAACCTCATGAAACAGCTGATTAGTTCCTCTAACCTGTTTGTCATGCAAGTGGAGATGGACATATATACTGCTCTAAAGAAGGTACCAATATTTAATAACATCCATTTGCTCCAAGTTTTGTTTTAATGATGCAAAAATAACCTTTAAAACCCCACTTGCTATTTCTTCCAAATTGACAGTATTCTTATAGACCAATGTTATATGTGTTTGTGTAAAGCTTTAGTTACTACTACATTCGTATCGGGATTGTGCTGAGGTATTATAAAGATTGAATGGTGACATCACTGCTGCCTGGGGGACTCCCAGTTGGAGTCATGTACCCGTTAAGTTGCCCACCAAGGTGGTACCCATTTGTCTACTTGCAGTTGCCTGCTTTCAAACTGCTGGGTCGGCATGAACTGGAGCTTTTCCGCGGCAGCAACCAGGTCTCGAACGTGAGCCTGCCAGTAGTTTGCCCAGCATCCTAACTTTGTGAACCACCACGCTCCTGAAGCTTTAGCTCCTTAGTGTATACCTCAAGTGAACCTTACAGCTGTTCCTTTGTTTTATGTAGTGGATGTTCCTTCAGCTGGTGCCTTCTTGGAATGGATCGTTGAAACAGCTTTTAAGTGAAGCAGATGCCTGGTTCTCCAAGCGCAGAAAAGGTCTTTATGAAGTGCTTGGCGAACATTTTGCATGTTGGAAGTCTTCAAAGCAGGATATATCGTATCTTCAGCTAACTCTTCATTATGGGCTGTTCCATATTGGCCCAACATGCATATCTTTTGTGTGGGATGGGGAATTTATAAACCATAATCTTCCCACTAGTTTTTCCTCTGAGTCACTTTTACTTTTAAAAGCAAATCAGGATATAATCCTATTAAATCCTATCCGAATTGACTTCTCTGTTGGGATTGATAAACTGCCTACAGACTGCAGTGCTGCTTTTCACTTAAAAGTAAAAATATATTTGGACCCTTAAGAATCTGCTTTAACTTTTCAGATTTTGAGGATGGGGTCTCATTCTTGGAAATGGAACCAGGATATGCATTTATACCCGTGTTCAAATATCTGAGGCTGCAGTATATAGTCAGTGATCTGGCATCCGCAAGAATTATTGAACGAGACAGTCTGATCCCTGCAGGTAAGAATGGAATAGCCTGTTTTCTTTTCTCTATCATGCCAGACATTGGAGAAAGTGGAATCAGGCATATCACAATTTTTGTGCCACCACCAAAAAAGTCTTGGTAGTAAAATTGGCAAATCATTGAATCTAGTTTCAGGCACTTAAGCTGGTTTTTGGCTAGGTTTAAATTATTTCTCCACTTCTCTTACATCCCACTGTGTGGAAAGAGAGTAAAGGAGGAGGTCATAGCTTTCTTCTTCTTGTCCCCCACTTCTCTAAACTTGTGGCTTACAGGGCCTGCTGGCTAATGACCACAATAAAGTGATTTGAATTTGTTTGCTACAGTATTTGTTTTTAGACTCTGTTTTTTAAAACTTGCATCTGTGGGGTAAATGAACTGCTCAGAGTCAGTTTTGATTGGACAGCATAGAAGCCTTGTAAAAATATTAAGTGCTGCTTCACTTTGGTCTTTCTGAATTCTAGACTGGCTGTTCTCTGTTTACAAACAGCAGTGGTTTACCATGCTTAGAGCAGAACAAGACAATGACATTGGGTATGTATAATGCCTCTTTCTCTGTAAACCCATCTGAGAAACACATCTTTGCAATGTTCCTATAAGGAGAAAACAAATGGAAGCTTTTCCTGTAAAATAGCTGAAGAGCAGCCTGGGTATTCCTTATTTCAAAAGATTTTTGGTGTAGTTGCAGCAATGCGTCATTATATGATCAAAAGTGGAAAGGCTCAACCCCACCGACCACAAAGGGAAGCTCAGGGGAGACGGTGGAATTTACAGAGGTGGCTAAAGTAACCTCCTTGGGGCAACGTGGACATTTGTGGCAGCTTAGAAACAGTCACAGCAGCCCAATCGCTCCGCCTCAGGGGCCCCACAGCAGCAGTGCATTATGGGGGGGAAGGTATGGCTTTCACCAGTGCACCCTTGTGCATTGCTTCCACAGCCCGGTTACAAATGGGCTGCAACCCCACACTGGACTGCAGCTTGTGAGTTACAGGGTTTGGTTTTTGCATGAAACAGAAAAAAATGTATTTATAACATTGTTTGATGATCAGAAAAAAATAGGTAATAGAAAAAGCAAGAAACTTTGGTAATCATAGAGTAAGATATAGCCTTATGTTATACTGTGTTATATAGAGTAAGAGACAGAGACAGATCTAATTAAGCCTCCCTTTGCTGCAAAGGAAATCGGAAGTTGCTTCTTCCTATTTGTTGTTCTTTTTTCTCTGCATTTTTGTCTTTTTCTTTATTTTCTTTTGTGTTTTTGTTAATTTTTATCCTCTCTTTAAAACTTTAATAAAATTTATATTTTTAAAAAGATTTTGGTGTGTTAAAGAGCTTTAAGGATCTGAACTTATTTTGGATAAATTTGTAGGAGACATTATAAAACCTGAAGATATTAAACAGATAGAAGACTTGTTTTGCATGAATTAGTACTTTTTGTGTAGAAAGTCTTTTTTCACCCAAAAATGTTGCTTACCAGCAAGCATTATTAAAAGTTAGTCAGAAATATTACATGCTTTGATTTCCAAAAAGTTTTCAACTTTGCCTTCAATGGAAATTTTGAATAACATAGCAGGAATAGCATAGCAGAACATGCTTTCCAGTGAATGGAAATTGCTAACGAAGAAAAGGTCAAAATTAAGAGAGAATAGATAATTCTGAATTATGTGTTGCTTGCATCTGAATTATGGAAAGTAATCCAGGTTAGTGGATTATTCCCAATTTTTCATAATATAACAAAAACCTAAGCAATGCAGTAAAGATTTTCAGATTTCTTCTAATGAAGTGACTAGCTATAAGGGCACAGTCTCTTAGAACAGGAATTCTCAAGGGATACTATGGTTGTAGTGGGCAGTGTCCCCTTGAATTCAGTGGGAAGATTCCTCTTCTAGTAGCTTTCAGTTGATAACTTAATTTTTGGTACTTGTGCTCCTGGTGCTATTCTGGGAGTCCCAATAGATCCTCTTCAGGTATTCACATTATGGCGCTGCAGCCTTGGGTTAAAGTTTGGCAGCCTTTGTATTGAAGGGCAGGTATAAGTCCTTTGCCAGGTGGCTTTCAGTGCATGGAAAGTACTTCTTGCTTTCCTTTGTAGCTTAGGGAGAGCAGGGAGGTCAGAAAGCAGAGCAGAATGTGGCTCTTTTTCTCATTTGAACATCACATATTACCCCAGTATCAGAGACACTAACAAACCCTGGGCAAAACAGCTCTTCTGTGCTCCCTCAGCTTTCTCTCCATCATAAACCACAATGTTCGTCCCTGCTCTGGGAAAGTGTGTCAGGGATTACTAGTGTCCTGCTAGGGTGCTGGTTACTCAACACGATGTACTTAGGTGGTCATTTTAGCCTGGCCTGGGGAAGATAACTCTGGTGCGTTGGCCGGGAAGCAGTTTCAGGACACTTAACAAGTCAACTTTCTGGGGGAGAGTGAATTTGTTCAGGCAACCAATTAGAATCCTTCTCTTGTGCTAGAATGCCATTTTATAGAAAGTTATTTTGTATGTTCAAGGCCTCAAGAGATTAATAAAGAGGAACTAGAAGCAAACAGTATGCGGTGTGGCAGAAAACTTGCCAAAGATGGTGATGTAAGCACAAATATTTTTCCATGTCCTTTTTCAAAATGCGTAATTCGTTTACAGTTTTCGTAAGCTGTTTGTTCCCCCAAAACGGTGTTTTCTTAACTAGATTATTTCACAAGGTTAAATACTTTGTGATTGGAATATATAAAAATGATGACAATGCTCTTGTAGCTTTTTTAAACCACCCGTCTTGAATTTCCTCAGCGACACAAACCATACAAGGTGTCAAAATGGAGGAGATCCTTTGCAGGTTACTGAAGTTTGGGATTTAAAGCCTCTCTTTTAGAATGCAACTATTTCTTCAATTTCCTTTTTCTTCCTTCCTTCTTGCAAGTATTGCTGGCGATGGACAGGCTTCAACTTTGGCTTTGATCTACTGGTCACATATACCAACCGTTATATTATCTTCAAACGCAACACGCTAAATCAGCCCTGCAGTGGTTCTGTCAGTTTGCAGCCCCGGAGAAATATCGCTTTCAGGTGGGTTCCCTCTCTTGTTCGGCTGGTTCTCCATGGTGAGGAGGTGAGAGAACCACAGCTCTTCTTGTAGGCTTCCGTGGAGGGAAGCATGGCAGTATCATTTGTTCATTGAAATCACTGAAGCAGCAGCGGGCAAGAGGGAGAAAATACTGAAGGTATTTGTCAGTCATAACATTCAAACCCCTGTAGATGTACAGAAGTTTGTGTTTTTAGGATAATGACAGACACCAGCCTGTCACCATTATCATAAAGGTAAGGGGTAACAGGCCAAATCTTCTTCCCAAGCACAAAGATGTGTCATATGTTTTACCAAGCAAGTTAAAGACACTGAGCTTGTCACCTGAAAAGTCGACTGCCCGGGTTTGAGACATCAGAGATGAGCATTGCCGCTCAGGGTCAGCAACGATTAGCAGAGTGAAATCCGCAGGGACTCTTGTATTTTACAAAAGCAGAATCTGCCCAGGGCCATTACGGAGCCAGCTGGGAGTGTTTTCAGTCCAAAGGACTCTTGGGTTGGCTACGTGTTGTTCTGGGCACTATAAGCAGACTAGAAGAGTACTCCTTTTATCTAACTTATAAGCTAACCTTTATTGTTCACTTTTTTGTGTACACAATTATATGGGTGGGTGTACATACATATATATACATATACACCTAAAATTGATTTGCTGACCATCTCACACCCAGTAATTCTTTCCCCCTCCCTTCAAGGCAAAAACCACCACCTCCTTTCTCCACTGATTTTATTTATTCATGTATTTATCAAATGTTGAAACCACTTAGCATAATTGCTCTTCTGCCCTCAGGCTGCGCCTGGCTTCCTTTCATAGCAGCGGAAAGCTTATCTGTAGCAGAACTGCAGGATACCAGATACTAACCCTCGAAAAAGATCAGGTTTGTATGTGCAGAGCTTTTGGGTCATTTTAGCTAGCAGAGTCAGAGAAGAAAGTAGGATTCTCATAAGAAGCAGGAGGGATAAACAGACGTGAACCGGGTTCCACGCTTGGCTATCTTGAAACTATGTTGTCCTATGACAACAATATTTGCAGGCTGCCCTCCCAGAGGCTGCTTCAGCTCCACTGAACGTCCAGAAGGTGGTGTGGCTGGGCCACATCTTCAGAGCTGGCGGGCTGCCCGTCTTTCTCCCTGCAGAAGAGAAAAGCGTCAGATTGCTTCTTCCTTCCTGCAGGACACTAAGAAGAAAGTCGGGTGAGATGCAGCATCTGTTACAGCTCTCGTCAAGAGAATTCCTTTCCTCACAAACTCCAAAATTTCTGGGCACAAGAAGGAAGGATGTTTGCAAGAGTATCACTCGTGGGCTAGTCGGCCCCTTCAGTGGTTGCTGTTCGGGTGGAGGGCACCGGAAAGGTTAAAAATCCTTGAAAGTCTAAAAAAAAATGCAACCAGAGAAAATAGAGAAACAATGGTTTTCTCCTTCTGTACATATTCAACTGATGGATGATGCTTGGTTGAAAATTGCCTCTGAAGTTACAGGAGAATGTTAGAAAATTAGTTTCAGGATTTCTAGCCTTTTCTCTAAACCGTTTTTTTTCCCCGGCTTTCTGAAAGCATTTTTATGTTCGGTCGGATATCTATTTATTTATTTGCTTTTTAGGAACAAGTAGTGATGAATTTGGACAGTAGACTGCTGGTCTTCCCTCTGTATATCTGCTGCAACTTCCTGTACACTTCCCCTGAGAAGAGACGAGAGAACGATGGGCAGTGAGATAACCCAGCCAGTGAGGCTGACTTTTGAAATGCCTTTGTGTGGCCACTTTCATTTGGAAGCTCCTGATGCCCTGAAAGAAACATCGTGAAATGGGCTCATCCATTGAAGAAGAAGAGAGGGGAAGCTGATATCCTATCCTAATATGTCAGAATACAAGTCCTGGCAGCTCCAGCTGGCATGACTAACTGGTGAGGTATGTTGGGAGTTATAGTTTTTAAGGACTTGTAAGCCACAAGTTTCCCATTCCTGCTGTAGCAGATAAATGCGACTCCCCCCTCGCCTCTCTACATTCCCATGCCCGCCTGAATAGCTGAAACTATTTACAGTGACCCCGTTTTCTACCAGTTTCCTGACAGTACAGAAAGAGTTTGAACACAGTTCATTAACTAGGCCTGCTTAATTAAAGGGTGTAGGGTGATATATCAATAAAGCCCACAAATTAACTTTAGTAGAGAACACACCATTTTTTATGATCTCTTTGATTTGTTCTTCTGACCAAGCCCTTCATTGTTAAGGGTCAGTTCCTGGCTTGGTGAAATCTCTGGATTGTTTTTAATTCATTATACTTGTAAATACTTCCTATTGAGTTGAAAACTTTGTATACTATACCCAGTTTTGTTTCCAAAAAATATATATATATTTTTAAACATTGATTGTATTTTTAAGAGTCATTTTGTAGAATCCAGC
The DNA here is from genome assembly GCA_023653725.1 of Bungarus multicinctus. Lineage (NCBI taxonomy): Eukaryota > Metazoa > Chordata > Lepidosauria > Squamata > Elapidae > Bungarus > Bungarus multicinctus. The sequence goes on along the minus strand of CM042837.1, from coordinate 931,541 downwards.
TGTTTCAATTCAGCATTTTTAATTCATCAGGTCCATCATTTAATTCTTGGATATACTTTTTGGTTTTTGACTTGAAGCAAAAAAAAAGACCCAAAAGCGAGTGGGTGGGTCAGCCACTGCCGGTCAGGAGGCCTGTCCAGCCCAGAAGAATGGCCTTTTCACACACACACACACACACACACACACACACACACACACACCAGGTGTCTCTGTCGGCTTATTCCCTGGGGAAAATCCTGGATCCCATGTAGTTTTCAAGGCACTCAAGTCTCACGGGACTGAAGGTAAACGCAGCAGAGCAACAGATCTCTGGACTTCAGAAACTATCCTGTTAAATACAAGCATTGGAAGGCCTTTTTTTTTACTGAAATCAGACTCAGAGGGGAAATGTAAATCCCATCTTCAGGAATTTAGAACTTTTGAGTTGCACTTTTTTTATTTGAACACTTTCTTTACTTTGCATAAGATTGCTATTCCAAAAATTGTCTATCCTTAAAACACTTGCTGTAATATTTAATTCAAAATATATCCCTCATGAGTTATGAAGATAAAGTATCTTGTTCAGGACAGTGAAACAATGACAGATGGAAAATAAACTAGTATCTGTATCTGTAGTTTAGAATTCTTCATTGTTTATTTGGTTTGGGGAGGATTCATTACAAACAATTGCTAATCCTGGTTTCTCTTATGTGCAGTTTTGTAACCCAACAAGGACTCGCCTATTTTTTTCTGATAAGATATATTATTAAGTATATTAGGTGTGATCTTGGGCTGGGACAATAACATTATACAGCTTGGTGTTGAAGATAAAATTCAAGTTAATTCAATTCAATTCCAAAAAGGGGGAAGGTCCTTGTGGCTGCAGAAACATTCCTGCCAAAATGTGTGGAGTGCTTGCTAAAGGCTGTAAGCAGGGTTACTAGAATATGTTCAGTGACAAATTTACAGAAATCCATTTTAGCCTAGTGAGGAAAGGTTTCCACCCAGTGCTCCCAAGGAGATAAATATTGGTCTCAAAAAAGGGCAGTATTTGTAGCTCAAGGTTGAAGGGAGGGGTGGTTTTCTTGCTGACGTTCCATGACTCAAACTAAGTGACATCAGTGGTACCCAGCAGGCTCCCTGTCAATGCTGAATATTTTTATTATAAGGATGTCTTTTGCCCCACTAGAATCTCCCTGATAGAAAGTAGCAATAGACTTATGTAGCGCTTTACAGCACTCTCTAAAGCAGGATGTCAAACTTCAAGGCCCGGATCTGGCCCACAGCGCTGGCCTGGAAATAGCAAAGGACCACCCCGCGGTGCCTCTGGCAACCAAAATGGGCTGCAAACCCCCCGCACCCTGTTTTTGGCCTCTTGCAGCACTCTGAGCCAAAATGGGATCTACCTGGGATCAAACTCACATCCTCCTGATTGTGAGGCAAGAGCTCCACCTCTAGGCCACTGCACTGCTCTGTTGCTGCCTTAAATTAAAAGAACTCAGAAGTTGTTTTTAATATGACAAGTTCTTTCTTACCCACCCTGACCCCAATGAAATAGTTTTGCTCAAGGAGATGTCACACAAATGTATTTATTTTGTCAGGGGTGATGGGTTATAGGCCGAGCCTTCTGGAAGTGTAGAGTTGTGGGTTCAACCCCGATGATGGAAGAAGCAGAAGACACGGTGAATTCTTTCTCCAGTGGTCTCTGCTGCATTCCTCGAGGGATTTGAATTCTGCCCTTTTCCTTCCCATCCAGAAAATCCAGCTGTGTCCCTGATAACCAGATGCAACCAGGAATTTCTCCCCACTTAAAGGAAAGGTCCAGCTGGCGAGATGGAGAACATGGCTGCTTTCACCTGGGAAAAGCAAGGGCGGGTGAGGGGGGGTGTATTCTTTCCTGCATTTGCCATTGGGAGTCTCTAATCTTTCCTAAGCTTTTTAGAAGAAAATATACATCTTTGGAAGTAGAGAGAATTAGATCATGGAACCATCCATCAACTGGATTGTGGGAGCTCAAAGGCTAAGAATGTGTTGCATGTGAAATGATCTTGATTGTATTGCTGCAATTTATCTTGACTCCAAGAACAACTCATTCCATCTAGAAATGAAAGCGAAAGTAAGAAATGCAGTTAGACTTGTTTTCTGCACATTTCTAAGAACTAGCAAATTAGAGGGCGCCTTCCTTTCAGGCCGAGGACACAGCGCTCCCTGTGGCCGAGCTGGGTATTGAAGCACTCAACGACCCACCGACCCCCTTTGGCAATGGCAACTGGGGCCAGGTCTCCGTACATGATACCATTTGCGTTTTATTGTGCCCCAAAAGTATCCTTTACGCCAATTTTATGCTTGGTCTCTCTGACATGGAACCCTGAGTGGGTCATGGCATCTCTGCGGCAAAGAGCTTGGACCTTCTCACCCCCTGTTCCTGGCAAGGGCAGGAGAAGCACAGAGCCAGGGGTGTAAAGTCATCTTCAGGAAATGAGGGGAAGGCAGAACCAGGAGCTGCCGATTCAGCCACAGAAGAAGCAGGGAAGGAAGAGCAACAGGCTCTGGCCTTGGTCTGCTCACCTGCTGTCTGAGCTGGTGCATAAAGTCCATCTCGCTGCTCCCCGTCTTTATATGTTCCACGGTTGATTCATGGGGCATCTGAGAGGGAGCAGATCAAAACGAAAGGGAGAGTGAAGAGGATCCCCATTCAGGCAGCCAAAGCCCCGTCCACCAGGAGCGGCGTGGAACTCCTTGGGCTGTGCCCGAGGTCAGGTCCCCCAACCCCTGCAGCCCGTTTCCCCTCCCCACCTCTTGGTTTTGCCCACCTACCAGAGCCGCTGGTGCCCGGAAAACGTAGCTGAAAGGATAATAAAGGAAGTTCACAAAGGAGGCAGCATAGAGGTCTGCATAGCGCATCAGCTGATTGGCAAAGAGGGTCTGACGGGAACCGCAGTGGAAGAGGCTGCCCATCTTCCCGTAACACATGTCCATCTCGTGGGTGACTTTCTGCAAGAGAAAAGTTGCCACTCTAGCAGCCCGATCTCTACGGAGCTGGGTTTCTGGAGACAATTATAGGCAGAGGGGGACAGCTGTTTGTCTGAATAGTAGAGGGTTCCTGCTTGTGCAGGGGGTTGGACTAACAGATAATGAGAGTTGGAAGGGACCTTATAGTCATCTAGTCCAACCCCCTGCCCAAGTGGGAGACTCTACACTTATTTCTGACAAATGGTGGTCCAATCTCTTCTTGAAAGCCTCCAGTGGTGGCTGGAAGACCTCCAGGTATCTCTTCCAATTCGGTTATTCTATGACTTCTATAACTTTTGTTGGATGACATGGCCAACGCCCCCCTGAAAAGCCTAGCTTTCCGGTCCTTTAATTGTAGACTTCCATGCCAAGAAACCAGAGAGGAAATGCTTTCCAGACTCCCAGCCCTTCTGTATAATGGATACCATGGATAGCTGCCCTTGATCGGGGGGGGGGGGGGGCTCTGTAGGGTGCTGCCCAGCAGGCCCCTCTCTCTTTCCTGGTGTGCCACTGCAGGGGCAGGGAGAGGCTGCTCCCCTGGTGCCCAATTCCCCATCAGCTCCTCTCCCTGCAGCCAGTTGCTCCTTGAGGCTGGCCGGGATTTTGTTCCACTTTTCTTTGGGAATTTTCTGTCGTTCTTTCTCTGGAAGGCCAGGGCTCCATGGAGGAGCCTGGCTCCAAGACCTGCCATGCGGGACTGAGACCCCAAAGAACACCGCGGGAACAAAAGAGAGGGAGGAGACCTGGATCTGCTTCTTGATGGCGCTGATGTCTGGGCACTCACTGCTTCCACTGTCCAAGTGCCTGGAAAAGACAAGGAAGCCTGTGATGGATGCCCAGCCAAAGCACGCAGACATCCCCTTGCCATCCAGGCAAAGGCTAATGGCCCAGAAAGGATCTTACTCACTGGTAGAGTTCAGCCAAGAACGCATCCAGGCGCTGCAACTCGTCAAAGAGTTCTGCCAAGAGAAAAGGGCTTTAGCTGGTGGCCCAACAGGGACGGGAAAACCCTCCAGGCATTTGAGGTGGGCAACTGAACGGCCTCTGAAAGGAGTGCAGGCTCCAGCCAGGGAGAGAGATCACCCCATGGATGGAAGGCTGGGCGGGGGCTGAGCCACAAGGGGCCACCTCCAGCCCCACAGATGGATGGAACCTCACCCGGGATGGGATTCGGCCAGTTCCGACTGGTTTGGGTGAACCGGATGTTACATTTGCACCTGGTTCACCGAACCGGTAGTTGAACCGACTGGCTGGCCCCGTCCACCCTCCCTCCCCTTCTAGGAGTCTCCACGCGGCCCATTTTGGATGCAGGTAAGTGCAGGTCTGGGCGGAGGCTCTGGGAGGGGGAAGTTCTGGGAGCCCAGAAACAGGCCCATTTCCAGCTTCCGGAGGGCCTGCAGAGTCCTGGGGAGGCCATTTTTGTCCCCCCCAGAGACCCGAGGGAAGCCTCCGGACCCTGGGGAAGGCAAAAAACAGCCCTCCCGGAAATTCCGGTAGGCCCCGCCCACCATGGCCCCACCCACCCAGCAACTGGGCAGCGAACCGGTTGCTGGGATTTTTGAATCTCTCCTCCTTCCCCCCCCCCCCCCCCCCGGCCTCACCACTCTTCTCCGTCCACACTTGCAGCTCCTTCGCCACTTCCGGGACCACCAGGAATGTTCGCCATCCTTGCCTCTTCTTAGATTTGAGGATGTCCCCAAAGATGTGGTCCCCGATGTAAAGGATCTCCTTGCCCTTCACGCCCAGGAGGTCACATATCATGTCCGAGGAGCCTGGAATCCGGGGGGGGGGGGGGGGAGACGCATTTCACTCTCACAATGTTAATTGTGGGCTGTTGTTGTTTTAAGTTATTAGCCACAATTCCATCCTGGCTTATGTGGATTGATTTTCTATTTTCACCTTCAGGCAATGTACTGCTCATGTGGGCCACTACTCCTGGCATGTTGGGAGCAATTCACTCCAGCACCAGGAATGCATCCGCCACGGCCTCAAACTACAGGGAGTCCTCCACTTACAACAGTTCATTTACTGACCAAAGTTACAACAGAAAAAAGCGATTTATGGCCATTTTTCACACTTACGACCTTTGTAGCATCCCCATGATTGATCAAAATTCAGGCGCTTGGCCATGGTTCATACTTATGACGGTCGCAGGATCCCCTTGGGGGGTCATATGATCCCCTTTTGCAGCCTTCTGATGAGCAAAGTAAACGAGGAAGCCAGATTCACTTAACAACCGGAGGAGCAACTTATCAATGGCGGTGATTCACTAACAACCGTGGCAACAAAAGCCGTAAAAATGGGGCAAAATTCACCACAGAAATGTTGGCCTCAATTGTGGTCATAAGTTAAGGACTGCCTGTATTTAGGAGCAGAAAGGAAAGGAGGCCGTCCAGTCTTAGGAGGCTGTCTCTGGCCCTTGCTGCTCCTTCCACTTCAGAGGAGGGGCTTTCCCACTTCTGCCAGCGCAGACCCCCGTGGAGCCGTCATTCGTTCCAAGGGGCCTCTCCTATTGGGCCACCTTTGGGCAAGGGGCGTGCCCCAAAGCCACGGCTGCCATGTCTGCCCACCCAACAGCAGCAGGAATGGAAACCGGTCTTCTGGCTGCCAGCTCTCACGGGGGATCCAAGGCGAAGGATGGAGAACGTGGGTGGTGAAATGCTACCGGTTCAGCCCGGTTCAGTCAAACCGGTTGCAAAAAATGCTACCGGTTGGTCCAACGAGTACGACAGTCAGCTGGGAGGATAAAGAAGAGAAAAGCGCAGGATCAGCCCACAGGCCCCTGCGCTTTCCCCTCCTTTATCCTCCCAGCTGATTAGTGCGATGGAGCCTCAGCTGGTGTTTGGAAAGCTGGGCGCACACACGAAGTGCGCAATCAACAAACCGGTAGGGAAACTGGTAGAATCCCACCACTGGTTGAACATCTACTTTGCTGCCAGTCCTCCAGACCCAGAGAGACTGGAGAATTGTGGGGGGTTTTTTTTACCCCTCCTCGCCATGGGGATGGAGAAGAGAAGAATGGGCCCTTTACTGCTTGCTGTCCGATTCCAGAGAATACTGGTGAGTCGGAGAATCGGAGAGCGGAAGGCTCCAGGGTCTCTCCTGCTGCCAGAAAGGAGATGTGCCACCCGCACCGGTTTCTTTTGCCCACCTCTCTGTTTTGTCACGAAGGCAGAAGAACAGGGACTGGAAATGCATCCAGCACTTTTTAAACCTGGCGCAGTTATCAGATAGCAGCATTTGACCCTGCTGGGCAGGAAAGTCTTATTGATTCTCCTGTCCACCTGCAACGGGAAGCACAAGGTGCTCCTTCCCGAGGTGTGTAAGGGGGGCAGCTTCTATCGGAAAGGCAGCAGGCGCAGAGGGAGGCCCCGGCAGCTTTACCTCCAGAGTAGACAGCGCAGTGCTGGTGTGCTCCTGTGTAGGTCCCAATTCGCAGCTTCCCCGTGTCCTGCACACACATGGGTTTTACTTAAAGTAACACAACTCACGCACCGCCGCGCCCAGACAACCCCCTCCAGCCCAGAGATCTATGAACAAGCTGGGAAGCTCAACCCTCCCCCAGCAGAGAACTCCTTCCCTCCAGCGCCTTCTAGTTATCATCCTTGTTCATCTATTTCCTTTTGAAGAGTCCCCATTTTCCCCTCAGCAACCTGACGCCTGGAGTCTGTTTCTTTATATGCTTTTTTCTCCCACGGTAAGCAATTCTCACAGTGGAGGAACAAGCAGAAGAAGAGCCAAATGACTACCCTTGCATGTATCTGCTTTACTCCCAAGATAATCTCCATCCTGCCTTCTTGAAGAAGCAAAGCCAAGTTGGGTTCTGAGGGGAGTCAGTCAGTCAGTCTGTCTGTCTGTCTATCATCCATCCATCTATATCATCCATCTATTTATATCTATCTGTCTATCGTCCATCTATTTATATCTGTCCTTGCTTTTGGCCCTGGAGGCACGTACGGTGTTGACTTGCCGCAGCACAGTTCCCTCTGCAAAGAAGAGGGGCTTGCGAGTGTCCACAACGATCAGGTCAAAATAAGAGCGCCACGGTCGAGGCTGGGATTTGTCCTGCTGTTGGAAAGGGAACAAGTGAGGCTACTCGGCAATCTGGAAAGTCCTGAAGGTTTTGTACTAGTCACAAGAAGCTCACAACGACTGCAAGCATGTCTCTCTCTCTCTCTCTCTCTCTCCCCCTCTCCTCAGTTACAGACCCTGTAGTAAGTGCTACCGTACATTGGAAGTCCCAGAGGAGCTTTTTCAGGAGGCAACTGGACTTCCTTGTTTTCACTTCTCCTCCAAGAAGCTCTGGATGGATGGAGGGGAAGAGAAGGATTATGAATGGATTCCCAGAAAAAGTGCAGACTACAGGAACCATTTGCACCTCTCAGGTGACCCTGAGGACACAGAGGAACCTCCAAGTGGCCTCAACAACCCTCTAAAAGGAGGCAAATGACCAGCTGTCTGCAAGGAGTATAAATCCTTCCATTCCCCACCATTCAGTCAGACCTGAAGAAGCTTCTTGGAGAAGAAGCGAAATGTCTTCAAAAGAAAAAACCAGAAAGTCCAGGTGCCTCCTGAAAAAGCACCTTTGGGACAACCAGGATAACAGAATCTCTACAGACTTTTAGCTCTACAGTGTGGGATGAAGATCCTTTGAATGGCGTGGGAGTAGGAATGGATTCCCAAAGGAAAAAGAATTGCAGACTACAGGAACCATTTGCACTACTCAGGTGATCCCGTGGATACAGATAAACCTCCAAGCAGCCTCAACGACCCTCCAAAAAGATGCAAATGACTGAAATGCATGAAAGGATGCAAGATGTATCAGTCCTTCTATTCCCCACTATCCAGTCAAAGCCGAAGAAGCTTCTTGGATGAGAAGCGAAATGTCTTCAAAGGAAAAACAAAGTCCAGTTGCCTCTCAAAAAAAAGCACCTTTGGGACAACCAGGACCTGGATGGCTTCCATTGGAAGCTCTCTGGCAATTGGCATCACTAAAGCGCATGGGACTTAATAGCAGCTCTTTCCCAGGAGACGTGAAAGGAAGGGCAGCCCCAACGTTCCCAGCCCAGTTACTTGGCTGCAGGCTGCAATCCTCATGAATGGACCCATCCAGATGCTGCTGCTAATGGCCACCGGGGCCTGAAACCGGTTGACTTACCGTGTTTCCTTCCCCCAAGTCCAGTAAGTGTGTCATGATTGCCTGGGAAGAGATAATAATAATAATAATAATAATAATAATAATAATAATAATAATAATAATAATAATAATAATAATAATAATAATAATAATAATAATAATGATGATGATGATGATGATGATGATGATGATGATGATGATTTATATACCGCTCCTCTCCCAAAGGACTGGGAGCGGTGCACAGCCATACAATTAAAACATTAAATATATAAAAGTTAAAACTAAATTAAACTGAAGGCCCTGGCTGAAAACAATTAAAACCCCTCCCTAAAACCCTAAAATTTGATATAAAAATTAAAATACCCAAATCTAAAATCAACCCAGGGCTACTCTCTGCTGCAGGGAAAATCCCTCCCGGTTGCGCAGAAGACAAGGATGCCGAAGCCACCAGGGTGGCTCTTCCACGCATCTCCCGGCCACTGACCTCCTATCTCCCACCAACCCATCTGTGTCCTGCGAGCAGCTGCAAGGCCGGGCAGCCCAATGGTCAGTCAGTCTGGCCCCACCACCGCATCTTCAGCACGGAGGGAAGCGGGTCCTGCCTCAACTACTCTCGGGAGGCCCGACTTACATCTGTGTAGTTGTAGTCGCTGTTGGTGGCAAGAAACATTTTCCCCGTGTCCTTCATGCGACTCAGCAGGAGAGGAATACGGGGCTGCAGGGAGGGAGACGCAGGTCAGAGCCTGGCTGCCCCCTGCAAGAGCTGCCTGGGTGGCCGCAAGAGGGGCCCGACAAGGGGCATTTCCTGCAACCGCTTTCCCTCCAGGCGGAGTGGCACTCACGTCTTTCACCACGTATCTCTCCAGGTTCTGCAGCATCTTCTCCTTGAGGCAGCCCTAAGAGAACAGAGGAGGCGGCCAGGTGAGTTCAGGGCCACGGCCCAGGCCCACCCAGCAGTTGTGGTTCTCTGGCGTGGCAGTTTGGCCACAGCAGCTCCTGACATCAGTTCTGGTGGGCAGCCCACGGCAGCTCAAAAGTGGCCCAGAGGACCAAGGCGGACACAAAGTTCTAGCTCTTCCCTCATATCCAAGAAGTGTATTAAGTTACCAATAGTTAATATGATTTTATCAGTGTACTAGCTCGATACCCCTGCTTCGCTATGAAACTATGTGACCGGGCAAGTTTCTGGGCAAGGAAATAAGGGGGGGAAATTTGTGCCTCTGCCTACCAGCATCCATCGGGATTCCTCTGGCTAGCGTCCTTTCAGTGTGAGAGAGTGGAGGGCTGTTTGGAAACTGAAACAGTATTTACTGTGTGAGCGAGGAGACAGCAAGGAGCCTGGGCGTGGCTTAGCTCAACCGTTCTATACTAAAGCTGCAGGGTGCTGTGAAACTGAAACTCCTCTGCTTGTGTTTAGCCTTTGGAAGAAATTTCTTTTCAGGTGGGGAGGAGGAGTAGAACTCCTTAGCATCAGAGCGTGTTAATAATAATAATATAGGAAATACTCTAAATGCTCTGATGGGCATTTCGAAAAATCCTTTCTTAGGGAGCCCCTAGAAACCAAGAGGAACATAAAGTGCCATATTTCAAGTTTGTAGGCTTGACAGTTCTGGAGATTTTGTGATGATGCCCGAGTGGTATATTTAGCTTTTATGTATATAGATTTTGAAGTTATTTTTAAGCCACCTTGGAACTGCAACTATAAGAGGTGACTAGGTGGTGAGTTTTGGTTTGGCTTCGAGTGGCTTTGAGTCTCTCTTGACTTCTGGAACTGTCTGCGCATTTTTGGGCCTGGTTTTTTAAAGGGGTTTGCATTGCCTCCTTTTTCTTCCTAGTGAGAGCGACTGGCTCAACAGCAGCAGACTGAGGTCCCCCAGGAGAGGGAGAGGCAGTAGCCAAGGTCATGCCCACAGCAGGACTAGAACTCAAGTTTCCCTCTCCTGATCCAACATCTCAACCAGTAGGCCAACCTGGCTCTTAAGTGTGACTCCCTAAAATAAACAATGCAAGGAAATATCTATCCAAAGCGCATTGCTGCATCCAAGTCCCTGCCTAGCCGCCGCCGCCTCCTTCCTCCTCCTCCCCCCTTCTGCTTACTGAAAGGTGGACGTAATCCATGGCCTCTCGGACATCCTGGAACATGCTGCGGAAGGACATGAAGAGGTTGCCCTGCCTGTAGCCAGTCTCGCAGCTGAGAGGGGGAGAAGAACAAGGGGGGATCAGCCACAGTTCTACCCAGCAGGGAGAGAGGGCAGGAGCAAAAGGAGGCTTGCAAACGGGCACAGGGTCCCCGGCCTCTGCCCCTGGCACACACTGAGGTTCCCCGAAGGCCCCGTGCAGCACCCCCCACCCAGACGAGGCCTTGAGTCCCCCGGCTTACTTCGTGTATCTGGAGAAACTGGTGAAGAAGTCCACGAGGCAGGCCAAGAGGTAGGTTTCTGTGGGGAGGGAGCAAAGGGTGAGTGGAGGCCCCCGCTGGGCCAAGTGGGAGCTCCCACTTCCAGGCTCATGCCTGGAGAATTCACTCAGCCCTGGCGGCTCAACGTGAACCAGAGGAGGTCAATTTTTGCCTGCAAAGGTGCCATGCTTGGGAAATTATTTGCACCACACCGTTGAGTACAAAGATTGCACTTGCTAAACATCGTCACTTGCTCCTCAAAGGCATCCCTTTCCTCTTGGAAGCTTCATCTGGATGGGTGCCACATGCTAAGCCCTCCTTTGGGACAGGCAGCGCCCTGGCCTGAGGCTGACCCTCCTTCCCTCTTCCCAGCTCTCCCTTTGCAAATACCTGTCAAATTAAACAAAGTGTTCAGAATATGAAAACGCTTCGTGTCGTCACGCTGAATGAATTTGTTTGGGTAGTAATTCCAGATTTCACTCCTAAAATTGGAAAAACAGAACAAGTCATTGGTGAGATGGGAACGAACTTGGAGTGAAGGCACACATTACTAAGACGGAGCTGAACAGACCAGAACTGGAGCTGGGAGGGACCTTAGAGGTCTTCTAGTCCAGCCCCCTGCTCAGGCAGGAGAAACTATACTATCTCAGAGAAGTGACTGTCCAGTCTCTTCTTAAAAGCCTCCAGTGTTGGAGCACCTGCAATTTCTGGAGTTGAGGCGTTCCGCTGGTCAGTTGTTCTGCCAGGAAATGTATGCTTATTGCTATACAGACATGTTTGTTTCCTTTTTTAATTTTGAAGATATCTTGAAGCCTTCAAAGCAGGGGGTTGTCTCCAGAGGTGGGATTCAGCCGGTTCTGACCAGTTCTGAAGAACCAGTAGCAGAAATTTTGAGTCGTTGGGAGAACCAGCCAATCCCGCCTCTGACTGGCCCCACCAGCCCCATCTCTTCTCTGCCTCCCATTGAGTCCCAGTTGATCGGCTGGGTCTCCTTTGGTTGCCCTGCAGAGAAGAAGGGAGCTGGAAAGCAGGTCAGTGGGGTGGGGAGGGAAGGGAGATTTTGCAGGATCCTTCCCCTGCCATGCCCACCAAGCCACGCCCACAGAACCGGTAGTAAAAGTTTTTGAATCCCACTGTTGGTTGTCTCCTAACTCTAGAATTCTGTTAATGGGGAAAACAGCACCGGGGGGGGGGGGGGGGGGGAGTGGGGCAGGAGACTCTTCCATTCTTTCGTTTTCACTGTCGCGCACTCTCCTGACAAGGAAGCTGTGGTGGTTAACCAGGTTGTGAATGCTTCGTTCCTAAATCCAACTGAAGTATAGGAGCTCTTGGGGGGGGGGTGAGGCCCCCATTCTGAACCCCAAAGAATCCTTCAGCATCTGCAGGGGGCCAACTGGTCGCAGGAGCTCCTGCAGAAATCCTCCGGGGCCCTTCCGGAAGAGTTCCAAGGGAGACAGGCAGGGCGGGTGAGCCTTTGGCTCTCCTCCAAGGATTTCCTCCAGGAGAGGAAGGGGCCAAAACTGCAGAGCCCCGCAGCAATGAAGGAGGGGTGAGAGCCCTACCCCTTGAGGAAATGGAAGCCATGCGCACAGGCCAACAGGTTGCCGTGGGAGTCCACCTTCAGCAGGTTCCCATAGCGGGCGTCAAAGATCAGCCCCCTGAAGAAGGGAAAGACGAGACCACTGAGTTGGGCCCCTCCCACAATTCATACCCAGCCTCCAAGTCTCCCAGGGCAGCCGGGCTCGGGAGTTTGGTTACCTGGTGGGGAAGGCAGGGTCATACTTATAGGCCAGGATTTCGGGAGGGTACCCGATGGAGACCAGGCGCTCCAGCAGCAGCTCGAAGGTCAGCTCTTCGTAGTCTGGAGACGTGTACACTGCAGCAGACAAGAGCAGAGCTCCTTCCATTCCTGGCTCGCCTTTGGGTCACAAAGACCCAACCGTCTCTGGGGGAGCCGGGTGCTCTTGATGCTCGCTTTGGTCATCCCACAGATTAAACAGCGGGGTTCTAAAGAGCACAAACATCGGCTTCTCTTTGCAAAATGGCCGTCAGGCAGAAGAGCACGAGCCACCCGCTAAAGCTCAGCTGGGATGACGTAACAGCTGCCAAAAGCCCCGGAAACTTCCTGGATCAAAAACTCCCATTTAGCCATCGATGGGCTGAGTCTCCTCAGCCTGACTTTCCACTCCTCTAGCTAGGACCCTGCGTCCACCTTACGGGTTTCCTGGAAGGATTTCCGTACCACGTATGGTAAATACGTTGTTATTCTCACTAAAAGTAATTTTAAAAGGATGCCACCATTATCAACTTTAGGCTAAGGCAGCCATGACTGACCGAGAGAGGAGACAGGTGATTCTGGATGACGGACAGGGGAGGCAAAAGGCCTGGGGGACCCACTTGCTGGAAGGGGGAGGCAATATTGCAGCCTGTTAGAGGTCCCACCTTCCCCAGAGTTTGAGGGCCACAATTAAAGTCCCAAATGTGCCTGCTAGCTCCCAAAGACTCGGGTGGGGGGGTGTCAGCTTCAATCCAGGCCTTCTCTCCTCACCCCAGAAACACACCGGCCCCCAATGGGTCGAATCAGAAGGAGGCAGGCATGCAATTTCATTAAGGGACTAAGACATTCAGGCCACAAGGGTCTGTGGGGCAACTTCTCGGCAGAAAAGTGCCCCAAATACATGAAAAGCTGCAGCTCTGCTTACCACCCAATCCTTCCGCAACCCCTTGCCCTCTAGAGGTGTGGCATTGGTGGCCTCTTACCTGCAAGGGTGTAGTCCATATCAAAACCGAAGCATTTTATCTTCTCCAGCGCCAAACTCCGGTTCACAAAGATCCTGGGAAGGAGACGGGATAGGAAGGGGATGAGACGCCCACGGACTGGTCTGGCTATAACCAGAACCTCATAGCTCTTTAGGAGGACCAGTATATAAAATCATACCTTGCAACATCCTACCTGTCAATGAATACTTCAGCTTCAACCATAACAACACAAGAGCAAACAATAGATACAAACTCAAGGTTAACCGCACCAAACTCGATTGCAGGAAATACAACTTCAGCAACAGAGTGGTCAATGTCTGGAATCCTCTACCTGACTCTGTGGTTTCTCCCCCAAACCCCAAAAACTTTAACCTTAGACTGTCTACTGTTGACCTCACCCCTTTCCTAAGAGGCCTGTAGGGGGCGTGCTATTGTTTCTTTTTTCTTATTTCTTATTCGTATCCATTTCATGTATTCATAACTATATATATATATACTTATACCTATTATCTTGTAAGCGAATGACAAATCAAATAAATTCTAAAATATATCAGCCTGAGAAGACTTGGCTTGGAAAAATCAAGGCCACCTAGAAGGAAGTCCAGCTGAACCTTTCAAATTAAATGGGCAACACAAATATTCCCCCCGGAACATTCAGAAATGGTTTAATGCCAACTTCCTCCTGCCACACCTGAGATTTCACCTACATTTGCCCAAACCCCTTAACCTTCCTCTAGATCTCCTCTTTTTTTTTTTTTAAGAGGAACAATTTCCATGTTCTGGAAATTCCTCTTCAAGGACCACGAGAGAGAGAGAGAAAGACAGACAGACAGAGACAGACAGAGCAGGGGGGGGGGAGGAAATATAGCCAGGGTTTTGCAATACATCTTGGGACACAGGCAGCCCTCAACTAGCAGCCGTTCCAAAGGCAGAAGCAGCCTGTCAGGATTCCAGTAGTTTCCTCCAATTAAATCATGGGTCTCGAGTCAAACTTCCAAAACTTAAAAATGATTTATTGGAAGTTAACATGTCCGACACTGTCTGGGTGTAGCCAACTCTGAGACACATTATTCATTGTCACCCTTGACCCTGGTTTCCCCCTCCCCTACCCCCTGGGTGCATCATAAATCATATTCTCCAACAAGACACATCCATAGCCCAGAGTCATCAGTCATGCTCTCCAGTTAGAATTTTGCACGGCAGAAACTTCAGTCACCTAGTTACTATCTCTGAAAACATTTATGGAATGTGCTTTCGGTTTTGCAAGCAACCGCACTGCTCCCCCCTCCCTTTCTGTTGGCAACTCTAAAAAGACCATAGAAATATTTTATGACCCAGCCTAGAAGACAACCCAAACCAACTCCCGAGAGATCCTCAGAACTGCCCAAACCACTAGTAGGAAGTTCTTTGGTAGCTACCAGAGATTTGTGTGGAAGCTTCCAGAAGTGGGCGTCATGCTTTTCCTTGCGCAACCCCAGCGGCTGCTTTTCTCTCAAGTCTGGGCATTTCCTTCCAAAGGCCTAAGCGCCACTCTTGGTGTGGCTGCACCAGGGCTTCAGATCGCCAGCTAGAGAGCTCTGCCAACTGCACCGCCCTGGCAAGAAGGCAGAATCTGCCTTGAACGAACTTTCTCTGGCCCTTGGGAATGGGCTGCTTGCCATGTCACGGCCTCAGCAACCCCTAAACTTGCTCCGGATTCCTGGGCAGCCAATCATTCATCATTACCGCCCTGTAGGAACATTTCCTGGTCTGGAGCCATTCTCTAGTGCAGGGCTCTCCAACCTTGGCCACTTTTAAGACTTGTGGACTTCAACTCCCAGAATTCCTCAGCCAGCTGGAGAGTTCTGGGAGTTGAAATCCACAAGTCTTAAAGTGCCCAAGGTTGGAGACCCTACTTCTAGCCTGCCAGGGGTCACTTTGGATTTCATCTGCTCGCTGATCCTGTTCAACCACCAGGGCCTGTCTGGCTCCCTGAAGAGAGTTCCTCATGGAGAAGTTCCAACTGCTCGGAGGACTGTTCCCGGCCACCATGGGGACAGTCACCACTTCCTCCTCTTCTGGTGGATCCTCCTGTCCTCTTCCTACCCAAGTCCGTTCACCTGCCGGAGAGACCTGGGCAGGTCTTTGACTTCAGCTTGTGCGTCACAAGGATTTCATCACGCTCTGCAATCCCTTCGGAACAGGACGTTGCTTCGTGCGATGTGTCAATCGTTGCAAACTGCCCGCCAGCCCTTCCTTTGCTCACCCGGGTTGCTACTATCACCCCACCCCCTTCCTCTATAGGAGTGTAGTAGCCTTCCCTCCGTGGGTCAAGGTCTGATCTGCAAAGAAAACAATGCCACAAAGGTGTATGTGTGTGTGTGTTTGTGCGGAGGGGCTAGGCTGGTAGGTGAGGTGGGAGAGCCAGAGTGGACTTTCAGAATGAGCAAACAAACCGTAGCTAAATAGTAGCATCCACGCTGTCAGTGCTGCTTCCAGAATCAATTGTTTCCTAGCGGAGCCTGTAATTGCGCTGAAATGTTTCCAGAGCTAAAAGTATGTTCAGGCTCAGTGGTAGGACATTCCATTGTCCCATTCCTCACCACTCTTAATGTTCTCATTTTCTTTTCCACGTGGCTACTAATTGTGTTAAAGAGTTCAACAACAGAGAGAATAACGCCTTCCTGCCATATAAGTCATGGAAAATGTCTCAGGCAACCTGTTCATTCTTGACCTTGTATGCCCGTGTTTTGTCAAAGCCACTCACTTCTTAGGTAGCCCATTCCCACGGTATTCTTGCTCCCGGGTACAGGTACAGGTACAGATTAACAGAGTTGGAAGGGACCTTGTAGGTCATCTAGTCCAACCCCGCCCCATCTAAGCAGACCCTACACCTGTGATGGCGAACCTATGCCAAGCATGCTGGAAGTGGCACGCAGAGCCATCTCTCTGGGCACGCCAGCCGTCGCCTGTTGCCTCTTGAAAAAGCACTTTCGGCACACGGGAGCCCATAAAGATGTGGGCTGTACGGCATTTTGGATCAATCCTGGTTTTCAAATACTCTTTTAAGAGCAACCCCCAAGAACTGCAGTCTGCAGTTGAATTGGGTTGTTTAAGGACATGAATTCCTGCACTCGAGTCGTGAGGCTGCAACTGGCACACCAGCCAAACAGCATAGACCCTATTGGCTGTCACTTCCCATCAGCCGAGCCAATGAAAAGCATTAATCAGAAACACCCAACTTGTGAACCTGCTTCCTGATGTGTAGTACAGCAGCAGAGGACCCTGATATATCCATGGCAACATGCCAGGAATCAGCTGCAGCCCAATTCCATCCAGATCCTGACAATCCCTAGGAACTGCTAAAGGAGGACCACACCGCATCGCCCTTATAGCCCACTGACGATGTCCAATTGAGTAATACCAGCACACTGAGGATGCCGTACCAAGAACCATTGGATGGCCGCTCTACACACATAAGACTGACCCCTGCAGTAACCCACAAGTAAGGAACCTGCAGGCCAACCTCTCTTCCACCACCAACACTCAATGGAAGTATGGAATGAGCAATTCAAGCTTGATTCTTCCATTGTAAAATAACACTTACAACTCCAACCCGAGGGAACAATGCTATCTTCATTCCAAAATAGGCCTGAGTTCTATCTGAAAAAGGGATCCAGACAAGGTGCCATGAAAATGGTCCACCACCATCTCAACCACCTGCTCTAAAAAGAGAAGTTTGAAAACATAATTAGTGGATCCACGGATGTTCTCTTCAGGAGGGGGAGTGCCACGGTTCTTTAAAGTTCCCCTTCCCTCAACGAGGCAGTCACAATTTCCCAGATCCCAAATCCTGGCCTGCTTCCAGGATAAACTTAGAGAAGCGCAGGGATCCACCCAGCAGATGGTGAGAAGACAACCGAAACATCGGGCCATTCACTCCTTCAGGGGGCACATCCCACCCCTGTAGGGAGGACAAGGAGACCAATGAATTCTGTCCGCATGGAGTCCACCTTACGGGACCAACCTTGGCCACTTTAAGACTTGTGGGCTTCAACTCCCAGCAAAGCTGGCTGAGGATCTCTGGGAGTTGAAGTCCACAAGTCTTAAAGTGGTCAAGGTTGGAGACCCTTGTTGTAAGCAACTTTTGTTTGCGAAACTCTGCACGAACTACCACAGCAAAACCACGTAGGAAATTAAAATGCCAGTTCATTCCCAAGAAGGAGTTTACCACCCTGTATAAGACGGCTAGATGGCAGTACCTCCAATACAATAAGGGAGCAGTAAGGCATCATTCATCGTCCACTCGCACTCCCATGGACATGGGGGAGATCCAACCGTGGTCATGGATTCATGCTCAGCCAGCTTCACTTTGAGAACTTCTTCCACAGCTGCTCCACGTGTTGTTGCTGGGACTTCATCTCCCTCAGTAAACCAAGGTGCCATCCCCAGTCAAGAGGCACCTGGCTTACTACCTGGACAAAACTCCTCATCAAAGACCCAAGAAAATCTCCATGCAACAGGATCCATCGGGCACCTGAGTCAGACCCTTCCAATTGGTTCCTCTCCCTTGAGCAAGATCCACGAGGCTAGAATTGCAATTGGTCCAGGACATGAAGTAACAACGATAATGGGTTATGTTAAATCCCCTCCATCTCTGGATCATTCAACAACAGGAGACCAAAACGGGATCCGGAGTTATCCTCATCAATGCACACAGAGCCAAAATGAAGGAAATGGGATTGAGTGTGCAGAGAGGAATAGATTAACACTGGCAATTAAAGAACAAGAAGGAACTGACTATTTTATCAATGGTTAGAAAATAAAGAAACAAGTTAACATTGAGTAGATGAACATATAGAGAAACAAGTTAAGATTGTTATAAAGGTAAAATATGCAAGTGACAATGGTTTATAAAGAAAATGTGATTGCTGATGTTTCGGCAAAGAAAGTGAAATTATAATTGTCAGAACAAGATATATGTACCCAGTCGACACACTGTTTAAATGAAAGAAGGATTTCTTGTAAATACAAAATAAAAAACTTAAATTAAAAAAACAGAGAGCCAAGATGTAAGAATGGAGTTTAGAAACAGACCTTATTCCCGTGTTTATGCACAGAACGGAGAATGACAGAGATGGGAGGGTCCTTGGAGGTCTTCTAGTCCAGCCCCTCCCCCATTTTCAGACAAATGGCCGTCCAGGCTCTTCTGAGGCAGCTCCAGGGACCCTTCAGCCCATAAGGGACCCACCACCTTATTTATTGCTGAGCAAGGAAAGGCCTCTCGGGGCCTCATCACCCCTCAGGCTTGCCCTCGGGTGACCGTCCATGGTCAGGGGGGCAAGCGAATAAGCGGGCGCGGAGGGCAGCCCCCCTTTGGGGCTCCGAGCGTCTCTGCCGCCCGGTCTGGGTGAGCAGCCCCTTCGAGGCTTCGCCTTCCTCGGCGCCTTCTTCGCAACACGGCCCTTTTTTCCTCGGGGAGGCCCGTCGGGCCTGGGGTCGCAGCTGGCGGAGGCGCCGGAGGAAAGGCGCCCACCAGCCGCTTTTCCAGCCAGCCCACGCCTGGCGCCGCGGGCTGCGGAAGCCAAAGCGGCCGAGGCTGCAAGGGAAGCCGCCCGACGCCCCTCGCCCTCCGCAGCCTCCCTCCCTTCCTCCCTCGCCGGCTGCGCTTGGCCGCTTCGACGGCCCGTCTAAGGCCGCGTCCTCCCTCCCTCCTCCAGCCCAGGGACCCTCGCGGGACCCCCGGCTCTCCCGGGCTCCTGAGGCGGCGGCGCTTCGGCTCGACGCCGGCTACGGAGGGAGCGAGGCGGCTCCCGCCTCCTCCGCCCCGACGGAGCGTCCGGCGCCCTTACCGGCGGTGGTAGTCCCGCTTGACGGGCCCGCGGGGCTCGGGGGCGGCCGGGAAGGAAGGCTCGGCGGCGGCGGCGGCCCCGGGGACCTCGTGGGGGACGCTGCCCATCTCGGCGGCGGCGGCGGCGGCGGCTGCCAGGAGGAGAAGGCCGGGCTGCGGCTGCTCGCTGCGTCCTCCCCCGCGGCCCGGGGAGAGGTTCCCGGCCCTGCCCAGCCCCGGCGCCCCTCCCCGGCCCGCCCGCCCAGGCTTCCCGCTAGTCGCCGCCCCGACCGAACTCCGGGCGGCGCTCCAGCCGCGCCTCGACGGCGGCTCCTCCGGGGTTGCGGGCCGAAACCGAGGGAGGCAGTCAACCTCCTTAGGGAGGTTAGGGAACCGTCCCCAACGACCTGTTGCAAGTGGAGAACTACCTGTACTATAGTAGTAAAGAAGGACTACTACGGGATAGGAGTCCTTTACTCCCCCGTCTTATTGGTAGCATTATGGTTACCATTATTCTGTTGCTTTGCACCTACTCTGAGCTTCTTCTGCACAGGAGACGTAATTCCTTATGTGTTTAATCTCACTTGGCCAAATAAATGGATTTAAATAGAAGAATATCTATTACATCTATTCTGGACATGAGAGAAAATCATTTAAAGATGCTTTATCTTCTTGATCTGTTATCAGAAATCAAAGAAAATTTTTTTAAGCAGTTTAAATTTGTATAAAGATAAAATACATTCAAAAACTTCAATTTGTAGCTGAACTCCTTAAACTTTTAAGTTCCTATTCTTTTGGAGCAAATGTTACCTATATACCAGTTTGTTACTTGGAAAATCCTCCTTCCTGGCTTTAAACAAAGGTTGGAGGGTTGCAGCTCCTGGCAGAGACAGCTTCCAATGGAACAAGCTCTCTTCCACCTGCAGAGGGATCCCTCGGCACAGGATTTTTCTCCTTGGCTGCCTGCCCTCATAAGCATCTCTCAGACTGAGGATCGACTCATCAGAGGGATGTACCTGACCCAGCTGGAAATTAGCCGTCAATCTTGCCGGTGTCAGGTGGCATCAGAATGATCATGCCGGGGTGTGATGTTTTGCCCCTGGGAGGCTGTTCAAAGGTGCAAAAAAGCAGCAACTCTGAAGTGGTGTAGGGCTTCCTGCCTAGGCAGGGGGTTGGACTAGAAGACCTCCAAGGTCCCTTCCAGCTCTGTTACTCTATTCTGTACGGCAACTGCGCAGAAGCCAAGTTCCTTCACACTCTACAGGAATAGCATTTTGCAGAAGTTTGTATTGACTTGCTTTGTCTATGAGGAAAAAGTGTGCATTGTAATATTTAGAATGTATAAATATTCAAAACTATTTTAAATATAGAAAATCTTCTATATTAAATATACTCTATATGATATATATGGGACATGGTGGCTCAGTGGCTAAGACACTGAGCTTGTCAGTCAGAAAGTTTTCAAGAAGAGATTGGACTGCCATTTCTCAGAAATGGTGTAGGGTTTTCCGCTTGGGCCGGGGGTTGGACTAGATGACCTACAAGGTCCCTTCCAACTCTGATTATCTGTTATCTGTTGGAAAGGTTGGCAGTTCAATGGTTCAAATTCGCGTCATGGACTGAGCTCCCGTTCCTTGTCCCAGCAGCTTCTGCCAACCTAGCAGTTCAAACGCATGTAAAAAAATGCAGGTAGAGAAATAGGGACCAACTTTGGTGGGAGCAGCGTTCCGTGCACCTTCAAAGGCGTTTAGTCCTGCCGGCCACATGACCACGGAGACCACGTCTTGGGACAGCGCTGGCTCTTCAGCTTTGTAACGGAGGTGAACGCTGCCCCCTGGAGCCAGAAACAACTACTAGCATGGATGTGCAAGGAGGGGAACCTGTACCTGTATATGATATATATTGTGTATTTAAAATACATTAAAACAATGAAAATAAACTTTCAGTTAACTACATTTTCCCACTGGTCAGGGATCCATTCAGGTCCCTTCCTTTCCAAGTAAGCCTTGGCAGCCAAACCCTGTTCTTTGATGGGCTGGTTTCCTTTCTACTGTTAACTCTTCCAAACCTATTGGCTAATCAATATTGCTGGCCCAAACGGAGCCCAAAAGCACGAGAGGGGGCAATGGATGGCAGAACCTGGGCATGAGGAGGAGGAGGAGGAGGGAACGCCCCGTTTGTGGAATCGATGAAAAAGAACATCCCATTCCAGGTCAGAGGCACGAGACCAATTGATCCTTTCAGATGTGATGTTTAAGCATCAAGGTTTGTCCACCGCTCCTGATTCCTTGGCACTGCCCACGGCAGAGTTGCTGGCTCACCAGCATTTCTCGCTTGCCGGGTGCATCTTAACAGCCAATTCAGGAGTCGCAGGAGAGGGTCATCCTGATCCAGAGAACTGCTGGAAACTTCTTTCCTAACCCAAGATGATGGAGACAACGTTGAAATTCTGGGGATTTTTTTCCTGCAATCTATCAGGACTGATATCTTTTGTAAGAAACAGAGAAAAGCTGTTCAATAGTTGTCCCTTCCAAAAAACAGAAGGTCGGAATGATTTATTCCATTTGCAATATTTGTTTTTCAGATTTACAGCATAGTTATATCCCTTCCCCTCTTGTCTTCGTCAACCCCCAACACACACACACACACACAACACACTGCTTTGCCTAGGGCACAGTCAACACAATATTCAGCACTATTTCTTTCTCCAGCATTCCTTCCCTACATGCCATTACTGCAATTGGCAGACTCTGACATCCAAATCACGTCAGGGTTCTGTCTAAATTAGACAACTACCACTTCGGAATAATTAATTATGCTGACCCTTCCAATCAGAAATATCAAAATGTTTAATAATCAGGGTTTCTGGAAAAGGGAGTTTCATTTTTTCTGCAATCTATCAGGATTTATGATATCCTTTTGATATTTTATTATTTCTTAATTTACATTTAAGCTGATTCAACTTGCCCATTTTTTAAAAAAATCTTTTGTGAACTTCATTCTCATTGCTGCTAATAACTGTCAGTTCTGTATTGGTGTGCCCAAGTGGTTTTGTGACCTGGCCAAACCTTGGATCTGAGCACATGTCAAGGCTTACACCATTGCGATAAGAATCATAATATGTCATCATTAGATAGTCAGCAATTCTGGGTTTCAAATGACCCTGGAATATCTAGTTACTGTGAAGAATATTCCAAGCATAAAATTGATCTGATGATGTCCTGCTGTCTTATCTCGCTACCTTGGAAGTATTTGTTTCTGTGACTTCAGGAAAATAAGAAACAGAGTCTTTGTGATTGTTAACCTGGCCAGTTAGTCGGGGAGGGGAGGGGGACATGCACAATTCCACTTGCACCAGCAGTGGGCACTTGTGCGCGCATGTGAAGCTCCATTTGTGCAAGTGAAGCAGCAGCAAAAGTTCCTGTCTGAGAACTTCAGAGTAGGAAAGCTACTACAGGTAGACCTGGACTTACAACCGCAATTCAGCCCCAACTTTTCTGTTGCTAAGCGAGACAATTGTGAGGTTTGCCTTGGTTACCTGTCAAATCAGCAACACGGTTTTTAAGGGAATCAGGCTCCCCTATTGACTTTGCTCACCAGGCCATAAAAGTTGACCCCACTGCAACCGTCGTAAACGCATGCCGGTTACCAGGCCTCTCCATTTGGATGACGTAACCCTGGGGATGCCGCAATAGTCGGGTCGAGTGTGAAAAATGGTCGTAAGTCACTTTTAATCCGTGCCGTTAACTTCGGTCACTGAACGAAAGAGCTCCTTGTACCTCCCTGACCTTAAACCCTACAAAAACGCTGTGGAACAAATTGAAGTGGGCAACTCAGGCACGGAAGCTTCCCAGCATTCAAGCTGAAGGGAGGAATGGGCTGAAATCCCTACAAGCCAACATGCAGGACTGGTGTAAGTGATTGGAAATGATCGATGGCAGTGACTGCTGCTGGGGGGGGAAACACACCAGTTACTGAGAGGAAAGGTTGACAAACTTTTGCCACCTACAAATTATACCCTTGGATTCTTTTCTTCAATCAATAAATGAACAAGTGTGATGATTTTTACTTGTTTAATGGGGTTCCCCCCATGGAGTCTTAAGAGCTTGTGTGTGGAGAGCATATCACATTACGGGTCATATTTATGCAGAAATACTGGAAATTCAAACAAGCACCGCGGTGTGTCATTAGCACTTAAGACTCATGTATGACTTTACAGCCTTCTCTAACCACTTTAGAGTCAGCCTAGTGCACCCAACAATCTGGGTTTTCGTTTTACCGACCTGACCTGGGAAGGATGAAGGACAAGAGTGTCAAACTTCAGTCGGTGAGAAGCTGAAGCCACGTCATGTACCATGTCATGAATGAACAGCCGGTGATTCCAAGGCTGCATCCAAAGATTCCAAGGACTAATGGAAAACAGCGTTCTCCCATTAAGCTCTCATCGCATTTCACCCCTAATTTTGATTTCTGTTGGGCTAGATTTTTATTTTTTTAAATCCCACCTTCTAGGTGGCAAACTTATCCAATACTTCCTTTCCTCCTCTAAGTTTTACCCAATTTTTTCTCTTCACCAACCCTGTAATGGCGAGTTGGGCTTCGAGGATGTGACTGGCTCAAGCATTTGCTAAGGAGCGAATCTGGAATTGATACATTGTGCAACATTTTACACCAGTGGTCCCCACCCTTTCCGGCTTTGTGGATCAGTGGGCTTGGGTGGGAGCGGTTATATGTGAGAGCAAGCGTGTGCTGCTCCATTTGCACAAGCGACGGGCACTTGTGCCTGCAAAACTCCATCTGTGTGAGCAGCAGGAGCACATGCCTGATGTTTGCGCAGCCCAGTTTTGAGTGGGGGGAGGGGGGGGGTTGGGGACCCCTGATTTACACAGAACTGTACAAAGGCAGAAGCATCCCCTAAAACCAGATCAGCCAGCAACGGCTCTCTTGTTGTGCTTGCATCTTTAATCGCAGCCAAAATATTCCTTATGTTCGAAGACATTGGCCAGACTTTGACAAAAATATGAAGTTGTGGCTTAAGAGAAATGGGAGACCGAAAACCGGTTTCAGCTTCTTCAGTTTAGGTTTTTTTCTCCCACAATCAAATCCATCCTAGCAATTCCATCTGAATTCAGTATTATAATTCTTAAAGAATTAGGCAACAACTAGGCTGCAGGTTAAATTAAAATTCCAATGGCTTTTAACAGGCAGAAATATTTAATTCCATTCTTAGAACTATACAAGATATGTAACACAGAACTTTTCAAACACAGTTCCTGCAAAATTTGTTAAATATTTATTCATCTGAATGTTCCAAGAATTATTCCAGGTACCAAAAAAGTATTAAATAAGATACTCTTATCTTTCACTCTCTCTCTCACACACTTAGCACTTTGGAAATTACTTCTTCCCCCAAACAAGAACCTTAATATGTCCAGAAAGGGAAAAGGAAGGCTCATTAGCCAAACCTCTCTGCTTTGTAACAGGCCTTTTTAATTGTATACAGATTGTTTTTTAACTAATTCAGTTGTTTTTGTAATCTCCAACTACTTTGGGTACTGCTACTGCAAGCACATATCAAGAACACACAACTACTATAAAGTCATCATTGCCTCACCCATACATCTATCCCAGACAGCCTGTTTTTTTTATTTAAAAAGATTTTATTTATAAAAGTGGCACTCGCCACCCATTTTCTGCTAGCTTACATTCTTCCTCGTTGTGCTCACTAAAGTTTGTGTTCAGCTTGCAAAAGAAGAATGATACCCCTGACAACATTAAATATGAACTTAAAGCCAGATTTAAAAAAAAACCTTTAGAAATATAGACACAATGATTTGTAGACCTAGCACTTTTCTAGTTCCAAGAACGAGGTTGGGCAAAGCAGCAGATACAGGACGAAGAATACACTCTGCCCTTTTTGCAAATTGGTGGAGCCACCTTAACACTGTTTCAGCCACTTGGCGAAAGATGCAGATCGAGGCTTGTGCAGCAAAGCCCTCAGCGCATCCGTTTCAGGCTCCCAGAATAGGGTACTTGAGCAGAGCCATGATGGCTGCACTGAGGAGTCCAGAAATGGGGACAGTAACAAACCAGGCCATGAAGATATTGCGGAACAGACGCCAATCCACAGCCTTCTTCGAGCGCAGCCAGCCTACAGACACCACTGACCCTACCTGGGCAGAAGAGACAAAAGTACAGAACTTAAACAAGGTGGCAGTCGGTGCCCAGTTGGAACAAAATGCCATTCATAGCAGTTCAGATATTTTTCCTGGACTCAAGCTTGTACGACCCTCGCAAGGATACAACCAAAGAAAACACAGCCTAATAGAAAGGCAAAGGTGATCAATATCATAGGTGGCCAAGTTGACTAGGACAGTCAAGAATTATTCTCCTTCAAGCCAAGGATTAGAATGAAACTAGAGCTGAGCTTTCTAGGGAAAGATACAGCAGTCAGTGAAGAGCATAGAACAATCACGGGGCTTAACAAGACGGCTGCCACCAGTCATGTTAATATTCATTTTACAGGTGTCCTTTTTTACTTACTTTACAGTGAGTTGTGCTGATAGGCAAGCCAACATTTGAAGCAATGACTACCGTCAAAGCAGATGCCAGCTCAATGCTGAAGCCACTGCGGGGAAGAAAGTTGCCATCAATATGGAGATCAGGGAAGGGCAGAGAACTCAAAGGAAAAGTCCCAAAGGATCCTCGGGTTTCCAAGCCTCAGGAAACCCTCACATCACCCCCTCAGTTCCAGCCGGGTTCCTGGGTCAAGCAGGTCATTCCCCAGGCTGTGACATTATCCTGCGTGGACAACTCCTACCTGGAAGGTGTGATGGGCGTCAGGTCCTTGCCCATGGTCTGAATGACTCTTCTCCCCCAGATCCACAAGCCCATGCAGATCCCAACACCTCCGTAGAGTAAAAGCCAAATAGGAGTGGCTACCTTGGAAGACACATCACCCGTTTGATAGACCAGGTAGAGGGCAACCAGAGGACCGATAGCGTTGCTGCCAAAAGGGAAGACCACACATCAGGTCAGTCCACCACGTCAAATACCCGCCTCCCTAAAGTGGCAAAAGAAAAGAAAATATCCCTCCCGCCACCAACCTGGAGCAGGTCTCCAACCTTGGCAACTTTAAGCCTGGAGGACTTCAACTCCCAGCAAAGCTGGCTGGGGGATTCTGGGAGTTGAAGTCCTCCAGGCTTAAAGTTGCCAAGGTTGGAGACCCCTGACCTAGAGAATTCTTTCATTTCGATAAATGGACAGGAGTAACATGTCAAAGAAAGGCTAATTCTGCTCCAACAAGCACCTCAATTCTTGCGCGCAAAGGCAACAAGAACTGTTAATACAGCGGCCAGACTGACCTCACATCGTTCCCTCCGTGAGCGAAGGAGCCGAAGCAGGCGGTCAGGATCTGCAGGAACTGGAAGAGCAGAGACACCTCCGGCTTGTCCTGCTCGTGCCACTCGTCCAGAGAGCAGTCGCTGTCCTTCCGAGTGGCAGCCCCCATCTCCACTTTCTGCAAGTCCACGTCGGTGGGGTGGGCGTCGGCCACGGCATTGCAGTAGCTGGTGTAGCTGTCCATGCGGACCCTCTTCTTGGAATCCACTCCGGGCCACGTCAGCTTCTCGATCTCCTCTGCTCCCTTGGACTCCGCCTCCCTGACCCGGAAGGAGTCCAGAGGCATGCCGCAGATGGCCATGGTGTAAGAGGTATAGCTGTTGTTGCGCCGCAGGGGCTTGTCCCCGGAGTCGCCCATGCAGTCGCCCACTTTGGCCAGGTGAAGTTTATGGAGGAGCTCCTTATATAGCCCAGAATCTTTATGCACAGTGTGGTAATGTCCGCTGGAGCCTATGTGGTTGCTCACCATGTGGTTCAGCTGAACGAGGCTCCCATTGGGAAGCTGCATGGCTCCTGCAGGCAGAAAGGAGGCAGTTGGACCTCAACAGGGTGTAAGCTGCTACGTAACTACAAAGTGCTCCTTCTCAAATCAGGGGTCTGTAACCTTGGCTGGCTGGGGGATTCTGGGAGTTGAAGTCCGCCAGGCTCCAAGTGGCCAAGGTTGGGGAGCCCTGCTCTAAGCCATTAGCAGCAGCCCCTGCACTGAACTTACACCGCCCCTTCCTAAGTGAGCCACCTGTACTCACCACTGTCAATGATGGTTTCCTTCATCTCAACCTTAGGAAGCTTCTCCCCCCCTTCTGGCATCTCCTCCAGGTCTCCCAAGTTGAAAGAGACAGCCCTCTCCTCAAGAGCTGCTCTGTGAGGCGCATCCACTGGGTTGCGCCCGTCTTCCTCATCAGCCAGGCTGCTGTCTGTGACCTTAACTTCATCTTGCTCTTTCAGACTGTCCTTTTTCCTCATTAACGGGCTCTCGGAAGGGCTGGGCTTGATCTCTTCTGCAGAAATAAGCAAGTTGCAGTTAAGAAAACCATCCACCTCCCCAACTTATTCCAAAGACTGTATCCAAAATTTAACCGAGCAGCAAAGATCTGCAAATCACAACAAGGGATATGGAAATCCACACTCCATAATCCTTGGCAATGTTAATTCCTCCTTCACACCATAGTTATATGCAATAGTTTTATATATTGTCCTGTGCCTGGTATAAGCAGCCTGTGGCCTGAGTTACAGGAGTTCTATAAAAGGCTTAATATTTTAGGATGAGGAAAGTAACTTGCATTTCATATTTGTAAGCGTGCCTTGGAACAGGATCCAAAAGGAAAGTCATTCTCAAGGAATAGGTTGGAATAAGAAATAGGAAATTGTTTGCCAGAGCTAGAAACGTAACATGCATGGCTCTCTAGAAACTCCAAGACTTCACATCAGAGGGGCACCATTTCCTTCAAATTCAATTTACATTTAAATTCAACTTTTAAACTAGACAGTCGTGTAAAACAGGGGTCCCCCAACCCCCCATGCAGGTGAGTAAAGCTTTATCTGTGCATGCATGGATTTAGGGAGCATGTGAAACCATTCCTCCCCCCATGAAACCCCCCCCCCCGCCACAAAACCAGTCCCTGGGGATGGGGATGGCTGATCTAAAAGCCTAACGTCCAAACACTCAACTACGCAGCACCATCACCTTCAAATTCAATTATATTTCATCTACTTACGTTCAATTTTCTTCTTCATTCTTGGGCAGATAAAAAACCAGACGAAGAGAGCACACACAAGAGCGCTCCCCAAAGAAATAAGGATGATGCCCCAGAGGGGAACTTTGTCAAAGCCCAGCACTAGGAAATAAAACAACACATTTTGAAACACGGTGGCCAGGGCCGCCTGAGAAGACAAAAAATACTCCTCAGCAACTCAGTTTCATAGGCTCATCGTAATAGCAAGGACAATGAAACTCTGCTCCTTTCAACCTTAATACTGTCTTCCTCCTTTCTGCGTGTTAAGACTAAATGACTGCAAGATAGCATCACTTTTCCTTAATCATAGCACCAGTATGGTTAGTCCATTGCATGTCAGCCATTTGGGGTCCCTCGCTGAGGAAGAGTCTGTTAAATCCAAATTAGTGCAATGGCCACGTTCATCTTACATGCCAAGGCCAACCTCATGAGCCGTTTTGCTTTACATGCCACCCTGGTTCACAGAATGAATTAGGATGCTTGCGTTTCCACAACACCTTGAACTAAAATATACCCAGATCCATTTTTGCCCAGCCTAATGTGTGAACCCAGTCATTAAAAAATACATAGAACTATGGCATCTCTTAGAAATGCAAATGCCAGGAAAAGGAAATCAAGAAATCGTGGCTGATCCTTATCCACAAATTTGGTCTCAGAATTGATCTAATGTAAAATAAGTAATAAAAATTAAAAACTGAACACTGGGATCACTTTTACAGGATTAGAAAAATTAGATTGCTAAGAGGATCCTGGGAATAAATTCCAGGCGAGATGGTTACGGCTGAGGTATCTTATTCATTATTCACATATGCATAATGCACCCAAAAGCTCTAGCACACTGCAAGCATCCAAGGGAAAAGGGCAGTTTCAGGCACTTAAAAGCGAATTCAACTACCTGCAGTTTAGACCTGTTGCACCAGGCTGCATTCCAGCAGAAATGCCCTTGGTAAATAGGACATCTCCCTGGTTTATATAAAAAATGCGCAATCCAGCTTCTTTCTCCCACCAAAACCCCCATTTATTATTTCGAGAGATTCAGAAGGTTCCAGGACAGAAGTATGACATTCCTCTTCCAGGCTTTTGTTGACAGCACGTCTTGGACAAGGGGAAGGCAGGAGAAAATTCTTTGGAATCTAATATTCAAAGGCATGGAGAGCCAGAGTGAGAAATCCACCCCAGAGCCTCCTAGCTGATAGGGATTTGACCAGAAGGATGTGGGAAACGTTCTGGTTTAGCAGCAGCTAGAATCCTGGGTTTCAGCAGAAGACAGCATGAGAAGGAAAGTGGGAGGTCAGATCAGTCTGCAGGGAACCAAGGGGTGGGGGGGGTGGGGGGGGTGGAACACCACTGACAAGTCAGAAACCGTCGCTCCTGTGAGGATTTAAGAAGAAAGGACTCTAGTAATTTACAGGCCTCTTGGACAGGATAACTATCTAAGGTTGAACTCAGCGTATGTATGCTAGCCTGCAGCTTTCTGTAATGGCCCAGACCAGTTGCCTTCTAGAAGAGTTCGCTCCTGTAAAGCAAAAGGGGTAAAATTCTGTGTTTGATTAAGAAGCTCATAAAGGATTATAAAATTAAACCTCAATATTTGAAGCTTTACTTACAGGGTGCTCCACTATACATGACTGAGAAGAGATTGATCCCAATTGTGCAAGCATAGAAAATGGGCAATGCACGCAACCCATTTGGAACAGGATCTTCCTACGAAAAGTATATTTTATGACATGCTTTACTATAGAACATTATCCAGAATTTTTACTTCTCTAAATACAAGGCAAACCACATGGCATATTTTAAAGGGCTAACATTAATCTTGCCAACTACAGGGCAGAAAAAGGAAGTATTTACTACCTTTGAATTTTCTGGAAAAAATGCTATTAATTGACTAATTTCAGAACTATACAAACTTCATAAAAATTTGCAATTGCTGTGGAAAACTTGGAGGATTCTGCGGCTATTTCAGCCTCTCCCATTCCAACCCAACCTTTTTGTGGTCTTCCCAGAAAATCATGAGATGGACAGTTGGGAGAAAAATAATTTCTCCTCCCAGACCTAATCTCGGAAAAGCTTCGAAGGGCTAGTTGTGAAGAGGAGCCACATAGCTCCAGTGCAAGATACTCTATAAAGTTTTTTAAAAAAACCAATACAGGTAGTCCCAGCTTACAACATTGAACATTCAAAGTGACGTCACTGAAAAAAAATGACATGACCATTTTTCACATTTACAACTGTTGCAGCATTTCCATAATCATGTGATCAAAATCCAGGCGTTTGACAAGTGACTCATACTAATGATGGGTCTTGTGATCAGCTTTTCTGACATGCAAAGTCAACTGAGAAGCCAAAGTAATTACTGCAGAGATTCAATTAACTATGGTAAAAAAAAAATCACAAAAAAGGAGGCAAAACTCACTTGGCAACAGAAATTATGGGCTGAGGTTGTAAGTCAAGGACTACCAATATTAAGGAAAAACTTCCCTGTATTAAACTCTTGGCAACTGGGAGTTACCAAAAAGAGGAAGTTGCCCTTCACCAGACAGAGAACATACAATGAACACCCAAACTGGTGTCCCCAGAGCACTATTGGGGTGTCCCCATCTGTCTCAGCGCCTGGAGAGAAACTCCCAACCCTAAAATTCTACATTTACAACTTAATACACGTAAATCACACATTGCTTCTACATCGGTTAACAAGGATACAGGGCAGTGAAGAAATGACGTTTAAGTAAAATATTCCTTCACTGCCCTGTTTCACTTAGGTTGTAATGGGGAGAGGGAGGCCCTTTTCTCAACCAGAGAAGCATCCCATTATTAGCCTGCTCTTGCACACCACTTTTGCAAAAGGAAGACTACACGGCAGAACCCAGATCTGTTGGGAAAAGACTGGATTTCTAGACGTGGGTGGCTAAGAAGCCAGCAGAGAACAACATCTTAAACCACTGTATTCCCCCATCACCCCCCCCCAAAAAAAGGCTCCCATTAGGCAGCACTTATCCCTAACCACATGCATGCAGGCCAAGTTTCCTGTAAAACATTCGGTGCTTAAAAAGCTCTTTTTCCCTGGTGAAAAGCCTGCCGGGCCTGCAGCCGCCTAAAGATAGCAGCAGCCAAGCTATCCAGGGCAGCCCACGTGGTCCCTTTCAGGCTACTCTGCCCACGATTAGGTCTTATCTGCCCTGGGCAGGCAGGCAGCTCCTGTCCATCCTCCTTTGGTATCCCACATACCTTGTTGAGGATAAACAGCCTGACCACGAAGAACAGCACGGCAGACATAATGCCCGAAAGAAGCGGGGAGATGAACCAGGACAAGACTGGAGAGCGAGAAAGAGAGCAGGGGGGAGGGGTCAGGGGCACCATGTATGGGATGCAGAGGTGCTGAACCCCTCCAGCCTGGCCCCCACTTCCCTGCTTACCGACTTTCAGCAGCTCCGACCACCGGACCCCTTCCTGTCCTTTGGCCACCAGCGAGAAACCGATGGTCGCCCCGACGATGCAGTGGGTGCCCGAGATGGGCAGCCGGAGGAAGGAGGCGGCCAGCTGCCACACGGCCGAGCCTGGGGGGAGAAGATGGGGGGAAAGGGGGGGTCAGGGGTGCTGGCCTCAATGAGCCCCCATCCCTCCCCCCACCCCACCCAGACCCCCTTCCCCTCCGGGGGGTAAGAGGATGTCAGGAGGGCTTAACGAGCCCCTTCCCGCGGCCCCCCTCCCCTAAGACCCCCCTTGCCCCCCCCTCACCGAACATGGCGCTGACCGAGCCGGCCATGAGCAGCTCCGGGGCGGCGGCGTAGAGGCCCACGTCGATGAGGCCCTTCTGGATGGTCTCGCTGACCTTGGCGCCCAGCAGCACCGAGCCGGCCGTCTCGAAGACCGAGGCCAGCACGCAGGCCCGCCGCAGGCTCACCACGCCCGAGCCCACCGCCGTGCCGAAGGAGTTGGCCACGTCGTTGGCGCCCACCGAGAAGGCCAGCACGAAGGCGATGGCGAAGCCCAAGGCCAGCATCCACAGGAAGGCGCCCAGCGGGCCCGACGCCGCGGCCGTGGCGGTCGCCGCCTCCGTGGCCAGGCTCGCCGCTAGCGCCGTGGGGACGGCCGACGCCATGAGGCGCAGGGGTTCGCCCGCCCGGGGGCCGGCGCTACCAGAGAAGCGAGGCGGACCGGCTCCGCGGAGGGCCCCGCAACCCCGCCATGGCCGCCGCGCCCACCCGCCGCCGCTCCTGCGAGGGGAAGCCGCGCGTCACACGGGCCTCGCGGACGGTCGAGAGGGGGCTCCCTTCTTGGCGAGGACCCGCGCTGGAGACAGACCGCCGACCGGCCTCGTGCGCGCCTTCGCCGCCGCCCGCGAGCCCGCCTTCTCCCTCAGCAGCTCACCGGCTCTGCCTGGCGCGCGCGGGAGCCCCTTTTATAGGCCGAGGCCACGTGACGCCGCGCGCCCCGCCCCGTCTGCGGGCTGGCCGAGGGGGGGAGGCGCCGGCCGGAAGGGCTCGTGGGCGGGGCCGGCCTTCCTCCCGGAGGGCCCGAAGGTTGGGAAGGATGCGGCTATTCCCCCAGCGGCGCCCCCTCCCCCGCTGCCCGCCCAGGCTGCTCTGAGCGGGGAAAGCGGCGGTTTCGCCTCCCTTGCTTTAGAGCTGCGAGAGCCTCGCTGCTCTTCGTAATTTGTAAAAACTGCTACGGAAAAAAAGAGAGTATTTTTTGCATCCGGTTTTCTCTTCTACAAAGTGAAGCAAACGTTGTTGCCAAGTTTCTTCCCATAGCTATGGTTGACCAAAGTTCTATATTATATAAGTTCTGCATTAATGTTTTTCTGCTGTACTTTAGATTATGCATTGGGCATGTCGGGACTGTAATAAAAGAAACGAGATTGGAACTGAGTCGGAAGTGAGGCAAGGATTGTTCCTTTGTGTCCCACCTTTATTATGGCCCAGATGGGGTCTGCTTGCCACCTGGGCACATACAGGTGCAGAAGGCTTGTCCAATTGGAATAACCTCGGAGGCAAAGGATAAGAGAATGACGAGGCTGGATTTGTACATAGCTAAGGTGGTTTGGGAGCTGCAGGGCGCAAAGAAAAGTATCCTGGAGAAAGCAAAGGCAATCACGTTTCCGTGCAAGCAACCTGCACGTACCTGCCCAATGAAGTCACCAAGTCTAATCTAGCTCGAGGGAATCCCCCAGCCCCCAGGATGCCCCGCACACTTTTCAACAGCAGATCTGGAGGCTGCAAGAGAACAAAAAGTTCCCCCATATTCCCTGCTGCTGCATCCAAATTGGTCCATGCAGTTCTGTGGAGCTGCCCTGCTCTGCAAATGCCTCCATTGGTTCTTCTAGGCCAGGGGTCTCCCAACCTTGGCTACTTTCAGGCTTGTGGACTTCAACTCCCAGAATTCCTCCACAAGCCTGAAAGTAGTCAAGGTTGGAGACCCCTGTTAGGTACAGGTCTACAAGAAGATAGATATTAGAACAGCACAGTAGTCTTGGCAAAGTTGGTCTACTAAAGAGCCTTTGTCTAAAGCAGGGGGCCTTCAAACTTGACCACTTGAAGACTTGTGGACTTTAACTCCCAGAATTCCTCCTCCAGTCACATTAGCTCAGGAATTCTGGGAGTTGGTCCACAAGTCTGAAAGTAGCCAAGGCTGGAAGACCCGTGGTCTAAAGCATGAATGTTTGGCTTGAACTGCTCCGTTCTCAAGGTGTGTTAACTGTGATAATGGGGGCTATTTATTACGAAATGGCCTTTTCTTTCACAAGCCAGCATATAAAACTTAAAAAGTGTTGCAGGAGGAGCCAAGAGCAGGTTCCAGAGCAGAGTTTGGGCCATGTTTGAAGTTCAGTCATCAAACCCTGGGAAGTCAGGAAAGAAATAATCAGTGGCTTCCTTTTCCTACTCTTAAAACATACTTGAGGTTCAAGTTACCAAAACCTATCTCTTGTCTGCAACACTGACTTGGGTACTTCTCAGTGGCTTGAGCTGCTAACATGATATTTTTATAACAATGACGTTTTGATGACACAAAACTGAATTGCTAACGTTTTGGAAAATAGGATCTTGACAGACTTGAGCATTGGACCCTATGCAACAAGAAGATGCATTACAGTAGTAAAAATGTCGGATCCTGCACTTAAGACAGGGAAAACCAAATACACAGGTACAGAACAGGTGGTACCTGGCTAAACAGTAGTAACTGTGAGAGGGATCTAGGAGTCCTGTGGATCTCCGTTTAACAATGCATTGTTGCAGCTGCCCAAAAAGACAATGCAGCCCTAATAAATGTTGACCTGATTGTCAGGTATTCTCTTTTATCTGCCCATCTCCAAAAGAACCAGGGTGGGAAGGTGAGACTCACTAAAGAGGAATGTTTATTGCAAATGGAAGAAAGGTGAAATGACAAAGTTGTAAAGCTTCAGTTCAGAAATATAGGAACGAGGTCAGAAAGGCAGAGACAGCTAGACCGATAAAAGGCATAATCCAGCAATAAGAGTTTCTTCAAGTTTGTCAATAGAGGCAGTGAGATCACCGTTTACTCCAAATAGAAAAATCTTAACGGGTGACTAAAAGAGAGCAGAACCCAACATCCTGTGTACAATTCTAGGCACATTTGCAGAATGATATTGGCAGTCAGTTCAGTTTGAACTAGGCAATCCTTGTGATTCCTTTCGACTTCAGAGTTTTATTCTTCCCTTCGATCTTTCATTTGGCTCTTGTTCTTGTTCTTTCTTTCTCTCTCTCTTCTACTCCGAAAGTTTCCCTTCAGCTGGGCAGCCTGATGTGTTGGAAGTGGGGCAGCAGAGTGCCATGACCGTTCCCCCTCACTCACTCCAACTTTACTGGATGAACTAATATTGGCACCCAGCTGTATACATTGCCAGATATTTACGTGGAGCAGAGGGAAAGGTGTACTCCAAATCGTTTCTAGTGCCAAGTTAATGGTCTGATCTGCTATTTCCTGAGGTTAAGCAAACCTGAGGTAATGCCGAGTGTCGGTGATGAAAGAACAGCAGCGCATGCAATACTCCAGCCCTGATGTATTGGGCACTTCATTGGCCTCCACCCTCCATGAAAGAATGGAAAATAATTCTGAAGAATCCATTTCACCAACTTCATTGAATGGTTACTGTTTTCCTCTTTCCTCTCTACACAAATCCAGAGGCTTAAATCTTTTTACTTTCCCGCATTGAGTGCGTGGCCCTCCATCCTGATTTCTCACCCATGCCAACCGCCCAGAAAACGCCTGTCTATCTCGTGTGCTTACAGAGCTAAAGGCTTTTTTGTCTCAAGCAGGATTCTTGGTCCTCCCTCGTTATATTCAGATGGTTTTCCTTCTTTGCCACAGTAAATAAGGGGTCACCCTGCCCACGCCTAGGTTTTGTCCGTTTCCTATTCTACTTTACAGATATTGCTTGACGTAGGACTGTAACTGACCCCAGAATTATGGTTCTAAGTTGTGCCAGTTGTTATGCAGATTAAACGCACAATCGCATCCAATTTAACCTTTTTTGTGTTTAAATGAACACAGCAGTCTTTAATTGACCCCATTGTCCACATTGGGCTTTTTTTTTTGGCAGAAACTGGAAGTAAATGCCAGTTTTCAGCAGATTATACAAACCACGGTCACATGACTGCAGGATGCTGCCAAGGGCCATAATTGTGAGCCATTTGCCAAGGGCCTAAAATGCAATCGGGGGTGGGGGAGGCATTGGAATTTGAACTCCTGTCTAAATACCCTCTTTTGGGGGAGGGGTCCATCACAAGTTCAAGTGGTCGCTGAGGACTGTCCTATTGCTCAGCCAATTCAGCCAAGCCCCCCTCTGCTTGCTTTTCAAAATCAGCCCAGCATTACCACTTAGCGAGGCCCATAAGTCACAACCCACGTGAAAATTGGAAGCCCCAGCCACAAGTAGGTACCTCTGCACTGGCTGGGGAAGAGGGATTTGGGGAGGGATTCGAGTGCCTCAAAAGGCCGACGTAGGTATCTGAACCGGGACCCCATCCCTGCCATCCAGGGTTGTGCCAGGGTTAGCTTGACTGCAACCACCTGGCAGCCAGGCAGGCAGCCCCTGTGACTTTGAGTCCAGAGGACAAGGCTGTCCCTTGCTGCCAACTGGCAAGACCAAATCCGCTGCCTTCCCTGGGCTGAGCTGGCCGCTGAAAGCTGAGTCACCAGAGTCTGTTTTGTCCTCAGAAGGGAGCCGACTCCAAAGACAGGATCTACGCTTGGAGGGCAAGGCAGGAGTCCAGAACTACCGTCGTAATGACCAACTCTGGGAAGGAAGGAACAAATTGCAGCCCTTGAGTCAATGTTCCACCAGCCGGATGATCTCTTGACACACAGAGGGGCACCCAATGCTCCCG
This sequence comes from Bungarus multicinctus, assembly GCA_023653725.1. Taxonomy (NCBI): domain Eukaryota; kingdom Metazoa; phylum Chordata; class Lepidosauria; order Squamata; family Elapidae; genus Bungarus; species Bungarus multicinctus. Next base: position 894,964 of record CM042837.1, on the reverse strand, counting down.
CCTGCAACGAATCCCCTGTGGAGTTTGTCTATCTGTGTGGAAGGTACTTAAAATAAGCATCCAGGTACTTAAAATAAGCCTGAGGCAGCAAAAGCTGCAGGTGATGGAAAGAGGCACCTGCCACTCAAAAGATCAGATGCTGCTGTTGTGTCCTTTCACTTATAAAGATGTGGGTCATATCTCCCGTTAGATATAATGCTAACATACATAAATTGGACATTTATCATGTATTGCTCCATGGAATTTTTATATCACCCACTCAAGATCAGTCCCCAGAGCCCAGTAAGATAGTCTTTATTAGATTATCCCAAGGGTGCTTTTCCAAGACTTTGTTTTTTCTTTGAAGACGTTTCGCTTCTCATCCAAGAAGCTCCTTCAGCTCTCTTTATTAGGTTAGTTATACAAAATTGCTGAAAACCCAAGAGTCAAGAATACTGGCAAGTGGATTATGAAAAAATGATCATGCGATGGCATTACCTACAGAGCAATGTTAAGTTGCAGCAAGTCCTACCAATGATGTTAGATTGCTGAAAAGACACGATTTTTTGTAAATGCTCAATTGTAAATATATCGGCTCTACAGCCATTTTCCCCTAAAGGCAACTTTTAAGTATCAGACAGGATTTCTTGGACCTGAAACACCTCCCAATTTGCAATAACAAAAAAGCAAGCATTATGGGAATGCAATGTGCTGTAGCAGGGAAAAAAGCACTGCTTATGAGGGATCTTCTCTGCACATATTGGGAAGTACAAAATTTGAAGTTAACATGGAGTGGCTGGGATGATTAGAATGATTTTCTATTTGTGAATCTCCAACTAATATTGAGGAAATTGTCACATAAATGTGAGCCAGAAGATATATCACATTCTGCTGAAAAAGAGGCCCAGCTGACACAAAATACAAAGCTTAGAATGTGGTGTAGTAATTGAACTGTTGGATTAGGACCAAAGAAATGTAGGTTCAAGCAAGGCAGCCATCCTCTTAGCTCAACCAAAGAGTTGCATATGAGGTGCTTATGAAAGAAACGGGGTATCAACCTAATGAATAATGTCAATTCAATATATTATGTGAATCTACTTGTTGCATGGTAAATCATTTAGCATCTTGTAACATCTAAAGGAATGCTTTCAGTAAGTAGAACCCAACCTGCCATCTGAACAGTGTAAGATTTCAATGTTATTGGTGGGCATTTACATCAGTTGCTAAAGGACCAAAAGTATGTCTTTACTTGGGGAGAAAACTTCCCATCCACTGAACAGAAACCGCACCAATTGCAAACATCTACGTTCCACAAGGGGCAGGCCTGATGCTACGAAACTCTCATCTAGTAGTGGATAAAAATATACTGGGAGATGCAAAACTTCACGGACTATTGCAAAGTCCTCTACGTGGGGCTGCCTTTGAAGATCATCTGGAAACACCCCACATTATGCCCATGTTATATCACTAGTTGCAGCAGTAATCCATAGTTTCCTGGGGCAATTCAAAGTGTTGGCATCACCCATAAAGCCCTTCGTGCACAGGGCTTGGTATAGGAGGGACTGCCTGCCTCCAACTACTTCTGCTTCTGACATCACCTACAGCCATCACTGAGATTGCGGGGGCCTGGACCGGGCAACACAGCAAAATATATAAACTGGTAAGCACCTGAAACAAAATCAAATCTAAAAAAACCTCCCTGGAAGGGAGGCAAACAGAAGTTCAGGTAGAAGAGAAAGTGAGCCCAGATGATGGCTTGTGTCAAGGAAGAGAAAATGACTACACCACCATTACTGCCAGTGCATGTCTTGGCTGTTTGCTCTCCTGTACTGGGATTTAAAAATAAAGCTGCCTCTGGTCCTGTGACTAACACTCAAATTACTCCCGTGGATGTTATTGGCAAAAACGGTTCTAAACACAACATCTGGGCATAAACCAACTAAGCAAACAGTGCACTCCCTAGGAAGTGCTCCAGACACCACCACCACACCACCGAGGAAAACAACCGGGCCCCTTCAGTGGCCGTTTATGAATCGGAACGGCCAGGCTGGGAAAACAGATGGCCAGTGGCCAGAAGAACAGAGGGTCACTCGGTTGCAAGGATTACATCCAGAACCTCAGCAGCCAATTTCAACCTTCCACTCATGACACAATGTGTAACTGCAAATCTGTCCCTTCTTGGCCACACCCTGCATTGGCGTTTTATCCTAACCGGTTCACACCTGATGGAAAGAAATACAGCCAAGATAAACACTATCTGGGTTAAGCCCAGTAATATTCACTCCCACCGCCCAGCTTGGCTTCCTGGGGGCTTCTAAGCTTTGGACTCTGTCTCTGAAGGGCAAAGTTAAAACCATTAGGAAGCTGGAGATGGGCCATGTGCGTTTCTCTGCTTGCATCATTAGTTTTGTACAGCTGGCAGCGCCAGGAACCCCATGCCCTGTCTTATAAAGCAGAATCAGAGTTCAGAGAGGAGTTCTGGGTGGCCCCTCTTCAGTGCAGCTCATCAGAAATCTCTGCCTAGAAATGGCCAGTCTGCAGCCATAACCTTTCCTGGTGAGCATTACTTGCAACATCCTATGTCACAGGATGACCTTACAGAGTTCTTTTATACTGGATGACATCAGCTGCATCCATGAATGCTGGCTCAGCAAAGCGGTACATGCTAAACTGGATTACCATTAACCTTGGATTAAAAAATAAATAGTGGCAATCTTGTGCAAACTCCCAAGATAGGTCAATTCAGTAATTCAGCTAAGTACACATTCCTGATGAGTCTTTTCAATGAATTTGTGTTTTGAGTCAAAATGGTGAACTTCCACTTTACAATTAAGGCTTCCTCCCACCATCCTCATTTCCAGGAAGAAAAGAAACTGCAGTTACCACGCTAGGCTGGACTGACCTCAAACAGGAGGGCATTCCAATCCCAAGGAGCTTGTGCTGGCAAAAACACGGCCACTCGGAGTCTTCCTTCCCTGTCCGAGTAAGAATTCACGCCTGCATGGGCACTCTCTCACAAGCCCTGTTGGCCCTGGCCCCCTGGCAGTCCCTGGGTACACACCGTGCACTGAGCACAAGGTGGAAGAGATGGCCAAGGGGCACGGCTCTTTTGCCAACCTCCTTTCAGTTGGGGGGACTGAGGCAAGCAAAACTACTTTCACAGTCATTTCCCCAAAGCTAGGGACCTGGTTTTCGGAATTGGGGTTCAGCTGACACACACGCCTAGCAGCAGATGTACTTCAAAGGGAAAGCAGAGTTCCTGGAGAGACATCCCTTCACTATTCTATAAAAAAAGCCAAGTCTCCTTCAAGTCAGGCTCAATTTCTAGACAAGTCCAGGAAGAGAGATTTGCTACTGTCCTCTTTGCCTAATTCCCAGTCTGGTTTATAGTCCTGAGATTTCCTTGGTGGTTTAACTGGGATTGGCTCTTTTGGGTTACTTGTTAGCACAAAATGAAACTGCTGCAACGCTTGGATAGCACTGGTCCATCATGAATTTTGCCAGTTACTCAGCCCTGTTAAACATGACAACTTGTGAGCGGAAATCATGTTTCCCCAGACATTCTCTACACAGAAAACCACCTTGAAGTTCAAGCTGTCCTTCTAGTCATGTCTGTGTGCCAGGAAATTGTTCATCCCATTTTTACCACTTGCCAATGTGTGAATACTTTATCTCCCAGATGTATCTAAAAGGAAGTATATGGAACAGGTCCTCTTTTCCAGAACAGAAGGAAGAATTTTCCCAGGGTGCCTCTTTTTTTGCCCTGTTTTGTCCGCAAGGTACCTCTCCTACTGCCATTCCATCTCTACCACCCCAGGCCATCCTGCACTGGTTGTCTGAAGCTAAGGTTCATAAACTTCATAGCCAGCTTACCCCATTTGCCTGAAAAGAATCTAGCATGAACTTTGGTGCCATTTTGTTTGTCTGCCTCGCAACCCTCCTTTTTACCGGATAGGTTTCTTTCTAAACTGAAGCACTTGCTCTGCAGTCTGTGAAGAAAGAAAACAGTGGGGAGGGGGGAGCACGGAACAGCCAAAGTCCAGCCTTTTCACCTTCTGTTTAGCAGGAACTCACCCACCTCACTTGCCCTGGGGTGGCAACCTGCAGGCTATATGCAACCTCAATCTGGAGGCCTCATTCAATGAAGCAAAGTGAAATGGTTTTCAATTGCTACAGAAACCAAGATTCTAACAGCTAAAGAGACAAAGATCTGGGAAGAGCCACAAATAGGGACAAATATTCCTTGTTTGCAATAATCGACAAGATTTCTCCTATCTCTGGACGCTTCCATCTATTTTCCAGTCTCTGGAGGAGACGCCCATGTCTGGAAAACATCAGCCTGTTCCAGGACAAAGAGAAGCAAGAAATCCCCACTGGGTCCAGTAAGGAGCCTCAGTACCAATCAGGAGTCGGGAGCATCTTCCTACGACAAGCTCAGCCAGGATTAGAGGTGTTTGTAAATGATCTTCTCCGATATGGTCTGCAGCTCCATCTTAACGGGACACTTGTAGAAGAAGGAAAGCAGCACCTCTGTGTAGCCCACCAGGAAGTAAATCTTATGGGGTGGGAGATTCTGGAGGAGGATGGCGCAGATGATCACGGTGTTGGCCCGGCGCTTCAGCACGATCTCATCCGCCAGGCAGCCATGGAAGGTGCCCAAGATGAACTTGCGGATGAAGACGTCCTCCAGCGTGCGCTCAGCCGCATCCGTCTCCCCGTCCAGGTTGCCTGCAGGAGCAGAACAAGGAGCCCGGAGCCCGTTTTGTTTCTCTTTTTCTGGCCATGCAAGAGAAGGGCTTGGGGCTGAACCGGACAGGGGTGCTCTGCCCCCCCCCCCAAACACTCGCCATTGCTCCAGCTGCTCAGACCCCGGACGAGGGAAAGGACTTTGCACCTCCAGAGGCAGAGCCTGGCTGCGGCTGCCCTTTCATTTAAAACATCCAGTTAACGCTTTGTTTTTTCAGAAAAGCCCCTTTGACCTCCAGGCTGCAGCCCGTTTTTCCCAGCATCCCCGGGCTCCATAATTGGGGGGGGGGTTTCCAGGGTGGTTGCAGCTGCAGCCCAGAGGTTCCTCTCCTTTCCAGGCCCTCCCACCCCCAAAAGCTCCTGCTAAAGAGCGATCTCGGGGGGGGGGAGGAACGGGGGCAAAAACAAGGGGGACCCCTGGGATTATTCCGTTAGGTGGGCGGTGGGGGTGGGGCTCGCCCCCTTCTGGGTCCCCAGAGCCCCCAACTCCCCCCCGGGCGAGGCTCACCGGTGTGCAGGGAGAGCCACCCCTTGCGGTGGCCGATTTGGTGGGGCGGGTGCGCCTCCTGGTACGTCACCGGCTGGTTCCCCTTCCGAGGCCGGATGCGGCCCGCTTGGCACTGCAAGGGAGAGCGGGGTGCTCGTGGGCCAGGCGGCTCCCACCCACCCGCAGCCGCAGGAACCCCGCTCGGAGGAGGCCTCCCCCGCGGCCGAGGGGCTCCTTACCTTCTCCACGGCGGCGCTGCTCCGGAAGCCGCGCCCCGCGCCCAGCGGCCCCCAGGCGCCCCTCAGGGCCCGCGCGGAGGCCTAAGGAGAAAGCGCGCGGTCAGGAATGGGCATGCGCAGAGCGCCCCTCTCCCCGCAACGGAGCCCCCCCACCTCCCGGTGCGGGCCCCCCCCCCCCCCACTCACCTCTGCGCCCCTCCGCCACGCCGCCGCCATGGGAGCCTGCAGGCCGGAATTGCGCCGCCTCCTCCTGGCCGCCAGGGGCCGCGCTAGGGCCTCTGCCGGAAGTTCCGTCACCGGCCCGGAGGACGCCCCGCCCTTTCCGGCTCCCGCCGCGCGCCTCCGATTCAAATTTTCAAATTCAGATTAGAGCGGGAAGGGGGCCTTGGAGGTCTTCTAGTCCACCCCCACCCCGCTCGGATCTGTTCTTGAAAGCCTCCAGCAATGGGGCGCCCACAAGTCCGGGAAGCGAGTTGGCCCACCGATTTGCTTTCACTGTAGGGAAATCGATCGATCGATCGATTGATTGATTGAAATGAACTGAGATGCCTTAGTGAAGGTAACTCAAGCCCTGATAATAATAATTATAATTATAAATTATAAATAATAATAAATAATAATAATATACCGCTTCTCTCCCGAAGGACTCGGAGCGGTGCGCAGCCATATAATTAAAACATTAAATATATAAAAGTTAAAACTAGATTAAACTAAAGGCCCTGGCTGAAAACAATTAAAACCCCTCCCTTAAACCCTAAAATTTGATATAAAAATTAAAATACCCAAATCTAAAATCAGCCCAAGCCGGCCTGGTCAAAAAGCCAGGTTTTCATAGCTACACTGCAGAACTCTAGCAAAATGTTCAGTGGGGAGTACCTGGAAACTCCAGTTAGTCCAGAATGCAGCAACCAGGATGCTGGTGGGACAACAATACCCATGATCCTAAGATCACTTGACTACCTTTAGCTCAATTCAGCATGCTGGATATTTCTTATAGCACCTTGTATGGCTATATGAGTGCACACAGACATCCGGAGAGGCCTTCTAACAGGAAGACTGCTGAGCCTTCATGGAGGCAATGGGCCTCTTGGGTAGCCCCCACCAAACTTCCCTTAAAGGAGTTTCTGACCCTCTTGATTGAGCTGTTTCTGCATTTGTTACATTCACATCACTTGTATTGTCCTTGTTTGGTTTCAGTGCTCAGAACAAATAAAATTGTGGTTAAATATTGTAAATAAATTAATATCTTAAGGACCGCTATAAATTTTATTGTATTGTTAGCCACCCTGTGTGTTATTTTGGTGAAAGATGAGGATACAAAATAACAAATAATTCATGTTAAAGCTATTGGTATTTCATCAGTGAATGTGAAACACTTTAAAAATGTTTTTGAGGACTGTTCTCCCTCCATCCCCATCGATATAGAACAGGAATCAAAATATTAAACAATATTATAACTGTTCTCCATTTTATTTGAGTGACGGACATATTTAACACTACTGAGAAGAGTCAGGTAAATCTTAAAGCATCTCGCATGATCAATGGATAAACTAGAAGCTGACCCCGATACAAGAGAGGAAGTAGCTTCAGCGACAGTAGTCAGGTTTTGATCCAGAACTTCCTTCTTGTTTTATTAGTAAGGTAAAAAATTCCTCCCAAGAAACTACCAAGTGTGGTTATTGGCCAAGTGTGACTGGACACACAAGGAATTTGTCTTGGTGCAAATAATTTAGGGATTACCGGTATTTATTCTTTATTTTATTTATTTATTTTCAAGATTTATATACCGCCCCCCCTCCTTGGGGGACTCAGGGCGGTGTACAGACATTAGAAATATGTTAAGAATACAGTAATTAAAATAATTAAAGAATAAATTTGGTTGTTGAATAATCGGGATGGGGCAAGGGTATAAAAAGTAAAGACTAAGACCAATTACGACCGAATTTAAAGTAAATGAAAAACCCTAGGCCAGACCGGTTTGATGGAATAGATGAGTTTTCAATGCGCGCCGGAAGGTCAAAAGATCAGGGATGATCCTCATCTCCGGGAGTAATTTGTTCCAGAGGGAGGGTGCCCCCAAAGAGAAAGCCCGCACCCTCGGAGCCGCCAGCCGTCCAGCCGGTGGCACTCCGAGGAAACCCACTCTATGGGAGCGTACTGGCCGACGGGAGATTGATGGTGGCAGTAGGCGGTCCCGCAAATACCCAGGTCCCAAGCCATGGAGCGCTTTAAAGATGGTAACTAATACCTTGAAACGCACAGGCAGCCTCTGAGTTAAGAACATCTGCTTTACTCGTACTTATAAATGGGCTGGCAATTAGTAAAAATGGCAGATAGTATTCTCTGTCTTCGAGTCCACAAACTGCTGGAGCCAGGCAAGGTTTTCGTGAAACTGTTTTTAATATGCAGCCTGTTTTCAGCAGTTTTCTAGTCATAGGTTCCAACTTAACATTGGAAATTTGATTTTAAGGCACGCTTGAGAACACATCTCATTTTTAACCTGGCAGTTGTTCTTACCGTTGCCTATGGAACTCAGGGTGGCAATACAAAAGGTACGTCCAACACTGAAGAGCTGAGCATTAACCAAGTGTCCACAATTGTCCCTGGTCGAGACTTTTTGGGACAAAGAATTGTGAGGAGAAACCCAAAGTCTGTCCAGTTGTAACCAACTTCTGAACTAAGGTTTGGTTGCCAGGCTTAGATTTTTTTGCCTGATCTCCTTAGTTGATTAGTGTTTCAGACAACGTTTCCCTGTTCTAGTTGGAAAAACTAAATTTGTACATATCAAACAAACAGAAGATTCTGAAGGGTCTTTGGGGGGGGGTGTTTCTGCTCTGTTAGATATACACATGTATCACCGTTTCTTTGGCCAGCTCCTCTGGGTTCAGATACATTAAGCAAAACGTGGCATGAGAGCCAGTTTGGTGTAGGGATCAAGGCACCAGGGTAGAACCAAGAGACTGAGTACTTGTCCTTGTTTGTAGTGGCAGGAGGGAAAGCTGCTACCAAGGTAATGGTCAGATAAGAGAGACCTGAGTTGGGGAAAGAATGAGAAAATGTTTCAGGCAAGTCTTTCGCTACTTCATATCCTCCCTCCCCCTAAAGCAAGATTGTCAACTCAAGGCCCTCGGCCCAGATTTGGCCCACATGGTGCTTAGATCTGGCTCGTGAAGCTGCCCTGGAAACAGCAAAGGACCGGCCCGTGGTGCCTGTGCCACTGAAAAGGGAGCTCAAGAGGGCCACACACTCAGTTTTTACTGGCAGAGGATTGCAGGAGGCGATCGCAGCCAGAAACGGAGCTCGGGAGCCCGTTTTCACTGGCAGATTGCTCAGGCCACCACAGGCGCCCCTGACACGAGTGATGTCGAGCTGGCCACACACTCCTGCCCTCCTCCCAAGGTCTACCATAGTTGATGCGGCCCTCAATGAAATCAAGTTTGACCCTCCTGCCCTAAAGGGAGGGACGGGGAGGCATATTCAGCCTTGAAAGATTCTGCTACAAAAGGAAGATTCTGCTGTATAATAATAGTAGTACTGACTAACCCAGCCTTGGTTTCCAAATCTGATGTACCTCGAAGGGCTGAGATTGGGGCATGAAGCCGGCTGAGGCAGCCTCTCTCTCAGTCCGAGAAAGAAGCAGTCACCAGGAATCAAGGCTTCCTCAACGATGCATGCACGCACGCACAAACACAGTTGCACACACAGATGTGGCTTAGCATGTCATGTGAGCCCAACGAGTTGTAGCTTTATTAAGCAGTCTGTTGTTAAACCATGGCTTAGCGCGATGTGTGTATTCGCGGCCAGCTGCATCACATCTCACCAACTTGCTTTAACCAGGATTTGTTGGTGGAAGTGGCATAATTGGCTAGGATAACACAGCCTTCTAAGCCGCAAATAAGTTGTCCAGTGGCTTAGCGTGATGTGTGAAGCCAGCTCCACGCGTGTTGCAGTGGAAAGCAGGGAGACCCGTTGTCTTCTCCTGACTACCCCTGCCCCATTCTGCTCAGGCTGGCTGCTGCCCAGGCCAGCCTCTGGCCAAAGTTTCTGCCCTGCAGGCAGGCCTGGAGACTTCTAGAGGACCGTCTTGTTTGGGTTGGGGCTTGGGGCTGGATCTTGGCTGTGGTTATTCGGAGAGGTCTGGTCATTCTTAGGAGCTCCTTTGCCTTCCAAAGGGACAGAGCGGGTCTCCATTCTTGGCTGTAGCTCTGGCATTGCTTGACGGACAGAAGGCCCTGGGAGGAGAGGAGGAGAATTAGGAAGATGGAGTACAGAAAGACCCTCTCGGGTGGGATATATCTCTGGAGGGCGTGGAGCCCCTGGGTTTCATTAGTTCAACATTAGTCAGGTTGAAACTGCCCAGGTGAGACGAAGAGCCGTTGAACCTCCCACCAGTCGTCCTTTTTATTTTTTATTTATTTATTTGTCAATTTGTCAATTGCTTACAAGTTAATAGGTATAAGTAAAAACATAGTTATGAATACATGGATACATATAAGAAAAATAAAATATAAAAGAAACTATAGGACAGGGACAGTAGACGTGCGCTTATGCACACCCCCTAAGCCCTCTACTCATTGCAGAATACCATAAGGGATTCTATAACGAGCAGAGGAGTGGAGAACTCTTCTTGTGAAATATTTCTGGACTTTCTCAACTGTGTTAATATCAGATACGTAATGTGGGTTCCAGACTGATGAGCTGTATTCGAGTATTGGTCTAGCAAATGTTTTGTATGCTCTAGTTATTAGTATAATATTACCAGAGAAAAAGCTACGCAGGATTAGGTTAACAACTCTTAAAGCCTTTTTGGCTATGTAGTTACAGTGGGCTCTAGCACTTAGGTCATTTGAGATGAGTACTCCAAGATCCTTTACAGAGTTTGGGTCATCAACAAGGTCTTGACTAATTTTTTTTTCATTTTTTCATTTTTTTTTTCAGCAGCATTCTTCTCAACTCTTTGAACATACACCAGACAGACACCATAGTTGTGAATTCTAGAAACTACCTTTATTGTACGGTTACAAGAACAGAATCTGAGTGTGCCTCCTCCCTCCCTCCCTGCCTGGTTAACTGAAGAGGTCAAATGTAAGATGTTTTCTCACATTACGTCCTTCTCTTTTTCTTCTTCTTCCTCCTCAAAGTTATTTTGCACAGCCCATTATAATTTCACAACTCGAATAACGGGATTAAAAAAATGCCTTATGTCTTTCTCCTCATTTGCTAGAGGGTCACAGGCACCAAATAATGAAAGTGTTACAAGAAGGCGGAATGCTGCTGATTAAAAAAATAAATCCTAATCCTAGGAGCAGGAAGCCCTTACTGGGCAAACTGGGTCACCTCCTTTCCAGGGTGGATAGGTTCAGGGCAGCCTCTTGGATTATGCCTCCCCTCCAGCCTTCCTTCAGGGAAGAAGCCTTCCCTCTGCTACACCCTAGCAAATCCCCCCTTTCCTCAGCGCTTCTGCACATGCACACACAAACACACGCACAGCCATTGCCTGAGAGGGAGGCATTTCCATTTTTTACTGTCACGTGCAATGCAACCGCACCTATAACATTCTCTCCTACTTCTGATTTTGGAGCCAGGAGGAAAGTTCCAAATGGACAACAGAGGACACCCTTCCAGCAAGCCTGCAGATGCAATCCGTTGAGGATGGAGAGTCTCCTTAGCTTCCACAGGTTAGAGAAGCCAAAGGAACCGGGGAACACGGAGCAGAGACTTACCGAAGTAGCTGAGGATGACGGGCAGAAACACCAGGCCGTGCAGCATCCCTAAGAGGGTGATGATGAGGTTCAGGCGGAAGAAGAAGATCTGGATCACTTGAGCCTTGGCAAATGCCAGGACCACGATGCCTGGCAAGTTGGTCATTGCCACACCAGCAAACACCTGCAAGAAGGGAAAGGGCACACCGAAGGGAAACATCACACCTGGGCAGCCCTGGAGTGGTCAAGAACAGGGCTGCTCCTGGGAATTTCAAGGCAAGAAGTCCCTTGCCCTGGAGAACACTGGAATGGCAGAACTGAGATCACCTCACCAGCACCACAGGTAACAGGAGCAACGGCCAACCCCAGGGGCTGCACACTTGAGAAGTAAGAGTCCCATTGACTGATCTCATGGCCACGCACAGCTAAGGCCAACTGGACAATTGGGAAGTAGAAACCTAAGGGACCTCCAGGGGGAGGAAAAGGAGGCTAGACTGAACCTTAACTAACCTCCTTGTGATTTCTTTTCTTTGCAGGAAGTCCTTTTCAATTAAGGGGGGGCCACCTGTCAACCCTGAAGCTGGTCTCACTGAGGCCATTTTTCAGGTTTCAGTGTTGCCACCCTGGAGCTGAGGGATATGGAGGGGGGGAATAGAGATAGCTGGGCTTTTGTAGCCAAAACAAAATAATTTCTCCTGTTAACCAAGGACATCTCAACAGCTGGCTGTAGAGAGGAGGAGGAGAAAAGTAACCAGGTTACCGGCCAGCACCCAGATTGGACAATGTGACTTATTGTTTGGGGGAAAGGGGAAACTTTCACTTTTTAATGAGGTGAAAACCGACTCTAAGAGTTCCCCTGGTTTTGTACCGATAGGATAACTCCAAATAAAACTGTTCTGAAGCCTAAGCAAGGTAGCCAGTGAACTGCAGGCAAGAGACCAATTTGGCTCTGGGCTGAGGAAAAGGGGCCTCAGCACCCCTGGAAATGCCCGGAGACAACAGCCATCAGAGCTGCCACCTCCCAGTGCCTGCAGTACGCCATTTGTGGCACACGCCCCGTTCTTCCCTCCTCCTTACCGCGCTTCCCATGTTGATTGTGGCTTCTCGGGAGCGTTCTACTTTGGTTGGTTGTTTGCTCATTGCGAAGGCGAGGGTGATGTGGGAGACAAATTCCACAGAGATGCCCACGGCCTGCAGGAGAGTGGAGCAATTAGCAATTGCACCTGCCGTTGTTGTTCACCCACGCAGGAGTATTGTCAATCTTTTCTGTGGGAGGCTTTCAAGAAAAGACTGGACATTCATTGCCCAGAATGGTAGAGGGCAGGGCTCTCCAACCTTCAACTCCCACAAGTCTTAAGTGTCCAAGGTTGGAGACCCCTGGTTTAGGGTCTCCTGCCTGAGCAGGGGCTGGACTAGAAGACCACTGAGGTTCCTTTTCATCCTCTTCCTCTTGGTCTATTTCTAATATTTTGGCAGCTAAGGCATATACAAAAGTCAAGGGTGGGAAACCTCAAAGGGGCAAGCAAAACATCACACATTGTGCAGAGCAAAGAGGGGTACCAAGACAAAAGAGGAGGTGGGATACGTTCAGGGTAAAAGTAAAAAAAAAATAAATGAATGTGGAAGGAAACGCTAACTGTTTCACTTTCTGCGCGAAAGACGGTGACTCAGGAAGCCAAACAGGGCCGGAATTTGGCTTAGCAGGAACTTGCCAGGATCTCCCAGCAGCTGCAGGTAAAGGAAAGTCCTGGGGGGTAAAGAAGTAGAATCTTTGCAGACCGTAAGAAAAGTGACGCTCGGCCTTGTTTGCAGCTTTGAGACAATAAAAAAGTCAAAAAAAATCATGCATCGGTTTGAGCGCTTTCCTGTCCCAAAAGGATCCTCTGACACCCAAGAAGCTTCCACAGAATTCTAGTAAATAAAAACAGTTCCCACGATGAATTTTTTAAAGGCCACTGTCAGGATTCCAGTAATCGCCCTAATTAAATCATGAGCCTCGAGCCAAACTTCAAAAAACTTCAAAAGATTTATTAGGAGCGACATGCTGGCATGACCTCTGTGAAGCCGACTCTGAGATATATAATTTACAATCACCTATGACTCATCCTCCTGGGATACATAATTTAAATCACCTATGACCCATCCTCCTGGGTATATCATAATTCAGATTGTCCAACGAAATACTTTCATAGGCTGGGGAGGGTCCCTCTCTCCAATAGAGGCTTTTCGAGCCCAGAATACCCGGTTCTGCCTCAGTTACAATCTTTGTGAGATAAGCTTGGAATGTGCTTCTGAGGTGATTTGCCATAGGCTCCTTCAGGTTTTTTCCCTCCCTCCCTTTCTTATGGCAACTTGGAAACAGGCATAGGAATGTTTTACAAGTTGACAGCCCCCTTCTGTGACTTCCTACCTAGGCTGCTTCTGCTTTTACCCTCCTCTCATTTTCGAGAGGTCAGTTCCTCCCTCTGCACCTGAGTGGCCTTTTCCCGGTGATACCCTACACCTCCAGAAAATCTCCCGTGGGGATCCTGCAGGAGGATACTCCCGAAAAGCCCTAAGCACAAGGAGCGCGAAGCTAAGCAGATCTGGCAGGACCGCTGGGCATTTGGGCACCCCTTCCCTCTCCTCCCCTGCACGCAGCCGTGGTGCCCATCCCCAGGAAAGGAAGGTGGGCTCACTGTGACCAAGTTGATGAGGGAGACGGCATTGTAGGAGATTCCCCAAAGGTTCATGGCGCCCACAGTGTCCACGATGATCATGATGATGGTGAACAAGTTGATGAAGGCAGAGCGCAGGTCCAGCCCCAGCAGGATGTAGCAGACGGCGAAGGTGGGCACCAGGCACAGGGCTAGGTTGATGAGGCCAACGGTGGTGATGGTCAGGTACTGCTCATAAAACACGTAGCTGATTCTGCGGGAAGAGAAGTGGTGCCGGGAAGGCAGTGGGACCACTTGCTGTGGCCAACACACCACGGCCCATTCACCACGGAACAATTTAACAATTCTATTTCATTATCTAAAATAAAATTAAACATATTTTAATTTTTGCCCTTCCCATTTCATTCTGTCCCTCCTTTTGCATCCTTTTTTTAATGAAACTATTCCAACCTTTCTTTGGTATTAGTGTAACTCTTGTCCCGTGGCGAGTTGGCCTTGGTGAGTTTCCATGGACCCTTCCAGGAACACTCCAAGGCCCATCACCCTCCCTGAGAAGAGAGATTAGAGATCATCTAGTTTAACCCCTTACCCAGTTCAACCACAATATTTATAGTGTCCTTGACAGGTTGTTATTCTGCCTCACTTAAACTCCCCGGGGAAGGAGAGTACGACAGCTCTCAAGGGTTCTTTCCTTTGGTTCAACGTCAGGCAAACTTTTGCCTGGTGTCCAAACAAAATCTACTTCCTTATAACTTAAGCAAATTGTTTCTTGTTGCCTTGTGGAATAACTTTGACCTTCTCCTACACGGCAGCCCTTCAGGCACCTCTGAGAGTTGTTACACCTCCTCACTGTCTTCTCTACCCGTCAGCTTCCCTCCTATTCTATGATCCTATCCCCAGGCCCCTCTTGCGTTGACTGCTCTCCTCTGCAGCATCTTTTCTTCTTTAAGATTGTTCCCAACAGCTTGCTGACCCGTATCTGAATTGCCCCAAAGGTGCTTTCATTTTTTTTCAAGAGGCAACTGGACTTTCTGGGTTTTCTTTGAAGACGTTTCGCTTCTCATCCAAGAAGCTTCTCCAGCTCTGACTGAAGTGCTTTCTCAGGAGGGACACTATACTGCAAAGGAAGGGACTGAAGCTGCCCAGATGTTGTAGGTCTGTTATCCTCAGCTGGATCATCCCTTGTCTCAGCCTGCTTGGTTCTTAGGAACTTCCGTGCAGAACAGTGCACGGAAGGCCATGTCAGGAAAAAGGTTCTATACAAACTATCAATATAGTAATTTATTTAGTTGCTTGTTTGTTTATATCCTGGCATTATTAACCACTTAGAGAGGGCTGTAAAGCACTATAAAGCGGTATATAAGTCTAAGTGCGATTGCTATTATTTTTATAAAGAACTCAAGATGGCGAACGTATCTAATACTCCTTCCTCCTTCTAGTTTCCTTCACAACAACAACACCATGAGGTCAGTTGGGCAGAGAGAGAGAGAGAGAGAGGAGAGAGGAGAAAGAGAGGAGAGAGAGAGAAAGAGAAGAGAGAGATAAGAGAAAGAGGAGAGAGAGAGAGGAGAAAGAGAAGAGAAAGAGAAGTCAGAGAGAGAGGAGAGAGAGAGAAAGAGAAGAGAGAGAGAAGAGAGAGAGGAGAAAGAGAGGAAAGAAGAGAGAGAGATGCGCAACTGGTCCAAAGTCCAGTCTTCAGCATTCCTTCTCCTCTGTGGCTGTCCGCCATTTGGCAGCTCAGGGCCTCTGAGACTCAGGGCCTTTGCCCTGCAGCCATGCCTGTTGGCTGGTTCATGTTGGTAGCCGAGAATCTGCTTTGGACTCTTCCAAGCAAAACCCAAGCCCAATCACAATTTCATGGCTGGAATGTGTAGCCCTGAAGCTCCCTTAAGAGTAGATGGCTTCCAGATCCTTCTTGCCCTGCGATGGAGGGCATGGCAGCCCTTTCCTTCCTCAGCTCCCTCCCTCCCTCACTGGGTCTGCCAAATTTCTCCTCCCGCAACGTACGTGTAAGGGAAGACCTGGAAGTTCGGATCAGTGCCGGGAACTTCCCTCAAAGTAGCCGTAATGTTAGCTGCCAGCTGCCGCATCACCTTCAACGCTGCCGTGTTTTCCTGAGAGTTCCTCAGCGGGGTGTGGTAGGCCATGAACCGGGATGCTGTTGGAGGCAAGAGGTGTGATGTTGTTCCATCCCCAGACCAGCCTTCCTCCAGAAATCACAATCCCACCTCTGAAATGAGGCGGGATGACATAGATCTCGAGGTCATTTCCTGCTGGCCCGCATAGATAAACGCTGTCAACTTGTAAAGCATCCCTGTGCCTGTTTTCGAGTTGCTGTAAACAAGGGAGTGGGAGAAATCGGAAGGAGCAGGGCGGCAGATTAAAACCAGAAGTACATTTCAACACTTATCTCCCAAAGATTGTAGCCTAGGCTACCGGATCTTCTGCCCATGAAAATCCTTAATTGGAGAATGTGATTGATGATACCCAGCCCGGTGAAAACATGCTTCATTGGAGAATCTGATTTATGACACACTCGGGGCGGGGGGGGGGAGAACGAGAACAGGGTCACAGGAGACTGTAAATTACATATGCCAGAGTTGGCTTCATTTAGATTAACGCTGGCATGTTGCTCCTAATAAATCTTCTGGATTCTTTTGAAGCTTGGCCCGAGGCTCATGATTTAATTAGGGCAATTGCCAGAACCCTGACAAGGCCCTTCCATTGCTGGGGTCTACTCACCCAAGATCTCCCCATCAGACCCCAGATGCACCGATGTGTCATAAGCCCCGAGGCCCCTGTAGAGGGAGGAAGAGATGAATGTACCAGGAAGGCTGATGAACCTCTGGCCGGCGTGGGCAAACGGTGCTGAATGGAAACAGACCTGCAAGCTACGTTTGTGGCACTCACCCCTTGGGACACTTGAGGTTGGGCATGTCTTGGAGGAACCAGGGCAGGAATTTGTTGAACTCTTCTGGGTTTGGCCGGAGGCTGCCTTGGAAGCTGCCGATGCATTTGTTGAAAGTGCAGGCAAGGGAGTCTACCAAAGAAAGACAAATTCTTGGGCACTTGCCCAGCCCGGGGCCCCACAGACGTTTGACCACCTGCCCTGAGATGGGGGGAACTTCTAGTTTGTCCAATCCTGCCAGCTGCCACCCCTCCCCGTGCAGAGTTCCTTACTGATGGTCGAGGGGCAGAACTTGCCCTTGTTAGGGCCAGATTTGTAAATGCGGCAACATCTGGATATAGGGTTCAACCAGTCGATGAAGTCATCTACCCAGGAAGTAGCAGGAATGGCCAGATAGTACCTGAAAGCAGAAAGAAAACTCAGGATTTAGGTCAGCCTTGGGGTCTCTTCTTCTAAGGCCTCGACAGAAGCCTTAGCCAAAGACAGCAGTAGAGTTTTCTGAGGTGCTTTTGGTGGCTGGGTTTTCACTGATGCCATTCCAGGCTCCAGACTGAGTTTGGGACATGCCGGGCAACCACAGACATGAGTGAATAGCTTTCTATAGCTCTGCCTTCTTACAGGCACATGTTTAGGAGCCATGAGATAGCCAGGTGATTACTTCGGCTTCAAACGCCGTTAGCATCTTTCATATGGAAAATTAAAATCAAAGCGTGTTTTTTTTTAATAGCGGGAAGATGCGTATAATGCAAAAAGTTTACTTTTGAGTTGAAAGCAGCTTCAAAGTGGCTTACCTCTCAGGGAAGTTGGTGGCCATTTGGATCGTCTGCATCATAGAGTTATTATTACATCCAGAACTGGAACAGATGCTGTTCATTCCAGGCACTGAGCTGTAGTTGTAGCCACCAGTGGCAACAAAGAAGGTCGGGGCGCCCACCATAAAATATCGGTTGAAAAACTGGAAGAACGTCACCATGTAGGAGTCCTGAAACGGCAAAGAAAAGCAAGGGGACATTTAGCCACCCCTTGGCCACCTAATCTGCCTTTCTGAACATGTTTCAGAAATGCAGGGCTGGTGGGCGAATGTCATTCCGTGAAAGGGCTTCCTTTTGCTCCATCAGCCAAGAGAGAGGTTAGCTGACTGGTTCCACTGCTTGAACAATGCCAGAAGGAAGGTTCATGTTTAAATGCACTAAAATTCTATGTTTAGCCCGTGATTTGGTTGGTTTGTTTAAAATAAGACAAGGGTGTTAAACTCAAGATCCAATGTCTGGAACTGGCCCACGGGTACTTAGATGGGGCCTGTGGAGCCACTCTGGAAACAGAGATGGACTGGCCCACAATGCTTCTGCCGGTGAAAATGGGCTCCCGGGCTCCGTTTTCGGCTGCCAGGGCCTCCTGCAACCCTCTGCCAGCAAAAATGGGGCATGCGGCCCTCCCGAACTCCATTTTCACTGGCAGAGGGTTGCAGGAGGCCCTGGCAGCCGAAAACGGAGCTCGGGAGCTTGTTTTCGCTGGAAGTGCGCTTGGGCCTCCACAGGCGTCCCTGACACAAGTGATGTCGAGTTGGCCATGCCTCCCCCAGTCCCCCCGAGGTCAAAAACAATCCTGATGCGCCCCTCAATGAACCCGAGTTTGACACCTTTGAAATAAGATGTACGGCTTCAACCATTTCTAACTTAACTTCCTGTATCCGCCCTAAAAGCATCTCAGGTATCGTTGCTTAAAGTGGTTCAGAAGGAAGGCAGGTTTTCTCAGGAGTGGCTTCCGACAGGGGCGGGGGTAAAATGAGGCTCTCCTGCTTCTGGATCGGCCACTACTGTCCTCTGCTCACCTTGGGCATCGCCAGTTCTTGCTCCAACCCCACATCGATGTGGAATGTCAGGTAGATGCCAGAACAGAAAAGCAGGGTGAAGAGCAGCACCTGGAGAGGGGGGGAAGGGCCAGAAGGAAAGCTGGGTGTGTCAACTCATAAAACGTTTCTATGCCTGTTCTAGAGTTGCCATAAACAGAAAAAAAAAAGGGAGGGGGGAAGGAATATGAAAGCTATGCAGCAGTTTGGAACCGAAAGTGCACCCCATTCTCATCTTGCAAAGATTATAACTAAGCTACCGGAATCTCTAATTGGAGAATGTGATTGATGACTCTTGGCTATGAATGTGTTTGGTTGGAGAATGTGAATTATGATACACCCAGAGGGGTGGAGGTGGGGGGAAAACCAGGGCCAAGGGTGACCGTGAATTACAGGTCTCAGAATCGGCTTCATGCAGGTCATGCCGACATGTTCGCTCCGAATAAATCCTTCGAAGTTTTTGAAGGTTGGCTCAAGGCTCACGATTTAATGAGGGCAACTGCCGGAATCCTGACAGTGAGGTGGCTCTCCCCACCCCACCCCTGTTCTGCCCACAGCCCCGGATCCCCCTCCAAGCTTTTCTGCCCAGGCGGGGCACTCACCACCAGAGCTCGGACGATGCTGCTGCCCAGCAAGGCTGGCGTGTAGATCTTGCGCATAAATGTACGGAGAAGCCCATTGTGTGGCTTCACAGGCTCGCCTTCAGGCACACGGAGGCAGCAGCAGAGATCCACCCGAGAGGCCTATGGGCAGAGGATGGAGAGCTCATGGCGGGCTCTCCAAGAGAGATTCCCCAGACACCCCCCCCCCGCAGTGGCCCCCAGATGCCCTGCAGCCGGCCTGACCTTCTGCCTGCGGATATCCAGGGACATCAATGCCACAAAGAGCGACATCTGGAGCAGGAAGACGAAGAAGACTGCCAGGGCTGCCGAGAGGGCGAAGGTCTGGACCGCAGGCATGGGTGTCAGGGCCCCTAGAAAGCCAAAGGGAGGGATAAGGTGGAAGGGACCGCCTGCGGGGCTCCGGGGAGATAAGGAGCCCCAGCGTTAAGCTTGCTTTCAAATGGCGACATTTAATTTTGCACATAGTTATCCTCAACGCAATGAACTTGGACAAACTCCAGGAGAAGACTCACAACAACAACAGCAACAACAACAACTCCGCTTCAGCCTGGCTGGATTTGCACAATTGGGTAGTGAACTGTTTTCCAGCGTATAATACTAACCTATTGCCTGGTTCACATCATAATGCTGAAACACACCTTTTCAAGGGTTGCATTTTGCATTCACCTGGCACGGACAGCATCCTCCCAACGCCCCCCACCTCCACTTTGCCTGCAGTGTCTCCACCCCAAAAGCCGGTCAAGGCCACGGGGGGGGGTGTCATTAGCCATCGGGGGGGGGGAGGGCAATAGCACCTGTGGGTCAGGAAGTGGGCAGAGCTGCCTGATCTACCCACCTGCCTCCAGCTTCACTCACCCAGGAAGAAGCAGATGACTTCAGAGAGGCTGCACAGGAGCATGCTGGGGGCCACGCTGCCCAAAGTGCGTCCAAGGTGCTGCTCTGGGGTTTCCCCAGGTTTTGGCTGGGATTTCTGGCAATGGCAGAGGAGGAGGGTGGGTGAGAGACAGGGCTGGCCAGAGCAGGAAGGCTGCCTGAGGGGGCTGCTCCAGGCTCAGCCCCCCAATTTAGTCCGGTGTATCAGGCCTTGCTCCTGGCTCTCCAGCACCCAGTTTCTTCCCTGCACCCCAGTTCTGAACAGGAGCTTTGGCCTGTTCTGAGCCCACCCGTCTTGGGGATGCGGGGATGGGGAGGCATTTGCACCTGGTGTCCCAGCACAAAGATGAAGATGTTATCAGCGCCAACCGCCAACACCAGGAAGGGCACCACTTCAATGATGATGAGGGACGAGGGCAGCCCTACGAAGCTGTAGAAGCCCAAAGATGACAGCACGGCCCCCAGGACCACCAAAATGCCACCCAGGGCAAGAGACAGTTTGGCATCCACCTGGAAAGGAGAGAGTGAGGGAAAGCCCCGGCCCCGGCAGGGAACCAGACCCACCTTCTCCTCCCCACCCACCCCGAATGGCCTGGGGTGCATAAGTGGGCAATGAGGAGGGAAATGCCCCAGGGATCCCCACAGGTGAGAGCAACAGTGGGCTGAAGCCTCCCCTTCACCCCTTTCCAGCCTGCCTGGAAACCACCCAGAGAAGTGGAGCCCACTGTGTCCTCAGGCTGCATTAGCAGAATCTTGCAAGTCTGAACGACTTCCTGCCTCCACTTTGGACCCTTTTAGGTTCAGCCACAGAGCGGTCAATGCCTGGAACGCACTACCTGACTTTGTTGTTACATGCTCTAAACCCGCCCCCCCCCCCCCTTATGCAGGGGCGTGCATAAGGGCACCATCGTGCCTACCGTCCCTGTCCTATTGTCCCCCATTTATCCGTACCTATTTCCTGTATTCTTACTCCTGTTTATACCTATTATCTTGTAAGCGATTGACAAATCAAATGAATCAAATCAAATAAATGATTGATTGATTGATTGATTGATTGATAGATAGATAATAGATGAAGTGAGAGAAAGATATAGCTAGATACATAGACAGACAGATAGATAACCATAGATAGATAGATTAGATTAGATTAGATTAGATTAGATTAGATTAGATTAGATTAGATTAGAATAAAATAGAATAGAATAGAATAGGAATAGAATAGCTTTATTGGCCAAGTGTGATTGGACACACAAGGATAGATAGATAGATAGGTAGGTAGGTAGGTAGGTAGGTAGGTAGATAGATAGATAGATAGATAGATAGATAGATAGATAGATAGATAGATAGATAGATAGATAGATAGATAGATTAAACTATCCGCTGCTATCCACGATTGACCTCCCCCCATTCCTAAGAGGTCTGCAAGGGGCGTGCATAAGGACACCATCGTGCCTACCGTCCCTGTCCTATTGTCCCCATTTATTCCTATCTATTTCCTGTATTCTTACTCATGTTTATTCTTATGCCTATCATCTTGTAAGCGATTGACAAATCAAATAAATAAATCAAATAAAAATAAAAATAAATAAATTAGGCAGGCCCTTCCTAAGTTTCTTCCCCTGACCATTAAGCCACCCATGGGGGGTGGGGGGCTCCTCCGTCTCTTGTCTGGTTCTTCCCTGGAGAGCATCTCTTTCCTTTCTCCTCCCTGAAGGCCATCCACACATTCCGTTAGACCCCACCTTTCCTGCTCCAGAGAGGAGGGAGGGAGGAATCCCATCACTTCTCACTGTTGGCTTAGAATCTGGCTGCTCTGCCCAGGAGGGGCAGCCACGGGCATGATTAAAAGTTTCCCCCTCTGCTTCTCTCTCAGCAGAGACGTCTCGGTGAGATCAGGCTCAGCCACCCACCCAACCGTTTCGCCCTGATCTGGAGGAAATTTTGAGAGGCCGTAAGTCTGTGGCGGCTCTTGCTATTCCTTGAACAAACTGGGACCAGCCTTCCCTCCTGTCAGACCCACAAAGTGGATGGAAGGCTAGAACTCGTAGGGGGATCTGGCATGTTGTCTGTCTGTCTTTCCGTCCTACCAGGATGTTCCTGCAGCTGGAGTATTCTCCCAGGGCCACCGTGATATATATGAAGATGACCAGGTAGCTGATGGCAAAGATGGGGAGGTCCTCCCAGGTGGTTCGGCTGACTTCATCCTCCAGGGAACGCTGCAGTTGCGGGAAAAGGAAGAGAGTTGAATTGGCTCCCGCGGGAAAATCAGATAGCGACAGATAGATAGTCAGCTCAGCATTTGTAACATTACACGTCCTGTTTTTGGCTTTTCTTATCATCCTTGGTTAGTTCTGAGTAAATGAAAACCAACTGCGCAATTCTTGTGAAAGTTGGAGGCAGAAGGGCAACGGGAGGCTCTGTTCCCATTTGCCCTGCCCTGCCTGCAACAGACACGGGTGGTTTTAAAAGTTGGCCATGAGCAAGAGAAGAGGGAGCCTTCAGGACTTCCTAAAATGCAGCTACATGACAGTTTATAAAGCTATTCCCTCAAGTATTACTTTATTGTCTTATTCTGGTTTTTAATGCTGTTTTTATTTTTGATTGAGAACCGCTCAGAGTTGGCCATAAGGTGGGCAGCTAAAATGGTTTAAATGAAAGCACAGATAATATATAAGTGCCTTTCCCAAGGAATTCTACTGTATTCATAACCTGGAATTATGCCAGCATTTAGACACTTTTCACCCAGCTCTCCTCTCCTGGGTTCCCTTGTCCACACGAAGGCTGCCTGGTGCTACACTGGATTCGGTCTCCCAAGCAGCAGAGGGACAGTGGCATTCATACCTCCGCCATGTAGGCGATGGCATACTTCTCGGAGTTATTTTTCTGAAATTCCTGTACCACCTCCAGGAAACGCTTCTCCCACAAGAGCGCAAAGTCATAATGTGGGTCGCTGGAAGGAAAGTTGTTCAAGGAGAAGGTGAGGATGAGAGCTTCTGCTTCGGAGTACTCCAACCCTGTCAAGCATAGAGAAAAGTCATCAAAATGCTGAAGAGGTAAGTTGACTTTCTAGTTCCAACAGATGCTTCCACCAGAGTCCCCAGGCCAGTGGGAAAAGGGCCCAACCACCCCAGAAGGAAGCCCAAAGAGGCCCAAATCAGACCCTGGGTTCCAGCTGGTCCTTTTGGAAAATGTCTAGTGGGAAATGCATGGATCAGATAATTCTGGACTCCCATTTCTCATCAGAATAAGTTGCAAACTCTACCTTAGCCCTGATTCTAAACAAGCTTCCTTTCAGCCTTTCCGGATTCTAATTTGAGAATGGTTCACACAAAAAGACCTCATAGCCCTTAGGGGCTAAGCTCAGAACAAGTAATGGACCACAAACATCACATCTTGACACAGAAAGCAACCCTGGTTGGGTGAAAACTTGAAAGCCACCGTCTCTTGTTTCTGCCTCTCCTCATTTTACTCCCTGCCCAAATGCAACAAAAAACACCAAAACAAGAAACTCCTTTTTCTGCTGGACCAGTTGCTGCATGGCCATCTGTTTTCACTTCCCACCACCATGTCCAGTTTTTATATTTGTTGACAAAGTTGCTTTGCTCTAAATCTTAAACATTAAAATTTGTTCCTGAACTGCAGATAAATCTTTTCTCCCTCTCTGCTGCTAATAAATTCCAATGCACTCATTCTGCATTGACTTCTCTGAAGGAACCCGAGATGCATTGCAACTTCATCCAAAGTTCTCCAACTGAGCACGAATGCTCCTTTCTTTCCACACATATACTTTCTAGAAAACCATATTTTAAATTGTTTCTTTCCCTCCCGTTGCTGCTGTTTCACATTTCCACATGTGGATGCCCAGAGGGTTCTTCCTTACAGCTGTGTTAATGTGCATTCTAAAAAATAGATGGGTACCACTTGTATTGGCCTTGCAATGGAGCACCACAGCACCTGGGCAAAATGCCCCTCTGGTGCTATCTGGGACCTACCATAACAGTGACGGGATTGGAGGGCTTTGCCCCACCTCTCCCAGGTAAACCAGATAGGAAACATGTCAGAGTTACAGATATCTTAATTCCAATCTAAAGAAGGCACAGCTGAGATCTCAGGAAACGGGAAAATAGCCACAGCCCAGGGAGGGCATGGACCTTCCTACCACAGCCGGAATACCAAGGTTATCAATGCTTGTCGTTCTACATTCCAGCTGACCTCACTCTCTTTTTCCGCTGACCTAAACAGGGTCGATCCCATTGGGAATGACATAAAGAGGTGGCCACTGCTGTCTGGGCTTAGCACCTGGGAGGGAGCAGGCTCTCCTACCTGAATAACCTCCTACAGCCAGGAAGGGGAACACGGGGGCTCCATAGTCTGACATACAGCTCAGCTTGAGCTCCGTGGTATCTTGGAAGGAGGCTGGAGAGCTATGGTAAGGGCAAAGAAGAGAAGAACACACGTTGTAATATGGGGTGTGCGAGGGGAGAAGAGAAGAGCTTTCCCTTGCAGATGTGGGAGAAAGAACAGCCCTGATCCCCAAGGCAAGAGGCTGCCATTCACCAAGAAAACAATTTGCCTTACCTGTAACGCCTGCAATGACTCTCTGCAGGCTCCTAACAAGGAAGTGGACGGGAGGAAGAGGAGGCAAGGCCGGCCAGGGTTTGTGCTTACTGGCCGGGTTCCTCACATTGTCAGTTGCAAAGTCCCCCAAAAGGTGGGCAGCAGCCTGTCATCTTCAGTCCTGCTACACAATCACCAGGAGGACCCAAATCTGGGTGGGCCGCTCATCTCCCTCCACTTCAATTTAGGCTAAGGTTGGGAGGTGCCAACAGGAGGTGGGTGGAGGGCAGCCAGCCAGCTTAAAAAAAAGTCCAGCCCATCCCTATCCCGCTGCCGTGCCTGGAGTGGCACAGGGCCAAGGAAGCAGTTGCCTCCAGCAGGCAAGGGGCACAAGAAAAGGGCAAGGCAGACAAGGATTGGGGCACAGGAGGACTGGCACTGAAGGCGGCAACCTTAAACTGACATACTTGTGCCAGTTCAGAGATGGCTGGGAAAGATCAGTGAGTGGATGAAAAGGAAACGATGCCACCAAAAGATGGCACCAGCTGCCCTTCTTAGCAAGGATGAAAAGATGAAATAGGAACGCGGTGGCTCAGTGGCTCAGACGTTGAGCTTGTCAATCAGAAAGGCTGGCAGTTCAGCGGTTCAAATCCCTATTGCCGTGTAACGGAGTGAGCTCCCTTTACTTGTCCCAGCTTCTGCCAACCGAGCAGTTCGAAAGCACGTAAAAAAAATGCAAGTAGGGACCCCTTTGGTGGGAAAGGAACAGCGTTCCGTGTCCCTTCAAAGGCATTTAGTCATGCCGGTCACATGACCATGGAGACGTCTTCGGACAGCGCTGGCTCTTTGGCTTTGTAAGGGAGATGAGCAGCGCCCCCTAGAGCCAGAAACGACTAGCATGGATGTGTGAGGGGAACCTTTACCTTACCTAAAGATGAAATGGATCCACCACCACCCCACCCATAGAAGGCAGCTTCCCAAACACCCACTCACTGGATGCAGTAGAGGAAGTGGTCCCTCCAGTCAACTGTGCCATTCTCCTTCCCCATCGTCTGGTTGGCTGTCTTGTTCAGGAGGGTTTGGTTGTTCTGGAAGAACTGCAAAAGGCTGTTGACAGCACAGTCAGAGAGACTGGCGTTCTGGGGGTTCAGAGGTGCATAGCAAATGTCCTGCAAGGCGACCTGCCTGTGATGCTTTTCAGACCAGATCTCCAGGCCTTGCAGCTTGATCTGCAACTCCAGCAGGTCCAAGAGCACCTCTTGAGAGAGGATCCTGCTGAAGTTCTTGGGGCCCCAGAAAAGGGAATCGTAAATGTAGTTTGAGGGGTTCTTGGCTGTCAGGATGATTTGGTTGGTCCGGAAGAAGGGCCCAAAGTGCTTCTCGTAGAGCCTTTTCTCCTGCCGGGCCTGGCTGTCAGGAGAGGCCCAGAGCTCCAGGGGGTCCGTGGTCAGTTCCATCCACATCATTCCACTGGAAAGCCCTGCCACAAGGGCTAGAGAAATGAGGATGACTTTGATGGGGTTAGAGGCCACCAGGGTGCCCCAGCTGCTGAAAGCCTTAACTAAGAAGTTGAACATGGCTTGACTCACCTTCTCAGAGGTGGCCAACTTAGTCATGGTGTCCTCTCTGCTGTGGCCCTTCTGCTTCTCAGGTGAGGAACATTTCTGCCACAGCAGCCAGGACATAAAGGACAGCGCAACTACTCCAAAGAGCAGGATGGAGACAAACAGGACCCCATCCATGCTGCCCACTTTGAAGGGCTGATATTCGGAATGGGGAAGCTGGATGGCCGGACACGACTGTTCACAGTCCGGACAGGAGCACTCTGGGCTATTATTGACAGACTCGCTGCATTTCCAGACTGTTTTGTTGAGTGGCAAAATGCCCGTCTCATCTGCCCAGTCCCCTGGTTTCAGCTGATAGGAGACCAACACGGGGGTCATCCCGTTGTTCGTGTCGCCTTGGAAGTCTAGCCAGCGCTGAGTGGTGCATGCAGCCGCCCCATACTTGCCGCACATGGCACCCATGACGTAGCCTCCGGTGGCCGGCATCCTGACTCCCTTGCACGACTGGAAGATTCTCTCGGCAAACTGCTGGCTGTAGAAATACTGCATCTCCAGCACGCCCCTCATCGTAACATTCAGGAAGGTGGTGTCGAAGTACCGGGTGACGTTGGAGAACTGGCTCTGGTTTGGGCTGCAGACGCTCTGGCAGTGCATGCTGGAAAAGTTCTCTATGCAGGATGGGCAGCGAGACAGCACGGACCGGAGCAGCACGAAGGTTTCCCCCAGGGATTGCAACTGGCTCAGCGAGCAGCAGGCGTAGGTGCTGTTCTCTCCCGTGAAGAGTATCGGGCACAACTTCTTCAAGCGGTTGAGGTGGGAGCCCGTGACTAGCCGGGCCGGGGTGTTGGAAACGCAGGGCACTTTGTACAGGAAGTGTCCGGGTCCAAGTTCAGGATTCAAGCCACATTCGCCATATGAGACACAGTATCCTGCCCGGTGGATTTCGGTCAAGGTGGCAGCCTGGAAAGCAGAGAGAGAGACCCCAGAGAGGCAGGGAGAGCTCCTTAATCCCCATGGCTGTTGAGGGGGGCTGGTGGGAGGAGCTGGGGAAGAAGAAGGGGTCCCTCTGCCCCCATGGGTTGCAATAGGGACTGGACTGCAAATATGGCTGTGCTGGGATCAAAGCAAGAACTTTCCCACCTGAGCAAGCACAGCTTTTTCCTCTTCGGAAGTTCAAGAATGAAAGAGTGGGGCACATTCTACCGGGGATCCTTTGAGAAGCCTTAGGATCAGGGGTTGCTGTCTTTCATTCCCCTCTCCCCAGACCTTCAAAGTCTTATTTCACCTTCTCCTGCTCCCAACCAAGGAAGAACCAGAAAACAGAGCCCCTTTTTCACCCTGCATTGGCTTCTAAGTGAGGGACGGGCAACTCGCAATTCAGGGTTGGATGCAGCCTCCCAAACCCTCATTTTGTTGTCCTTGGAACCACCTCTAAATATCATGACTGAAAACTGATTTCCTGGCATTTTGAGGTGGAAATATTTTATCTATTAAATTTATATACGTCTCATCTCATGGGATTAGCCTTAAATACAAATGTGGCATTTGAAAAACACATTTCCTCAGATTTGCCACCAAATTAGCCCTACCCACATTTTTATATATCCCCTCCCCCTCCCATATTAAGTACAGCCTCTGGCAGAGAGGTTTGTCCTACCCTATTCTAAAGGAAAAGCAGAGTGCCCCCCCTACCCAGTTAGAGAACATCGGTCAGAGAAGCAGGTTATATGCCCTGTTCCCACCCAGGGTGCCAGCCAGCTGTGTCCTTTTCCAGAAGATGCTTTTCGTCTTCGGTGGCAGGAGCCAAGCTGAAAATGCTCCTTGTTTTTCTGGTCTCTTCATTCCCACAGATGGGAAGAAGCACGCCAGGCTTTGTTTCTTCACTCCAGGATGCCCATCTCCAATATGGCTCTTGCTTCCTAAGACTTTTTAGCCTGCCATCTTCTTGAGACTCACCATAAAAGGTGAGCCTCATAACTTGAACCGCTTGCCTATGACTGGACAATCTGGGGACAATCTCCTCCTGAATGAACTTCAGAGGATACTTGGGTGTTTGGATACTTGACTTTTCTGTTTGTGTACACACTTCCAGTTGCCCCAAAGTAGAGATATATCTGTTTAGGGAAGCCTTAAAGGAGGAAGTGGTACTTTGCAGATAAATTGACCCCCAGTTGAAGTGTCCCTCCCTTCAAAGGGCTGAGAGGGAGTTCAGAAGCCTTATAGTTGGGGACACCAACTATAAAAAGCACACCTTGCTACTAAAAGCACACCTTGCTACTAAACCCTTCCAACCCACAGCTTCCGCTGCTGCCATCATCACTGCTCACCCACCTCAGTCCTCAGGTCCAGACTGGTACTGAGCACCATTACGGCAAACAGGGCCACCCGCAGCATCCTGGCAAGTCTGGGCTGCCGGCAGGGCTCCTCGGAGAAAAGGGAGTGCCAAGGCGCACACTCACTCCTCATCCACTTTCAAGATATCACACACCAATCAGGCTGCACCAGCACCATATCCTGGCTTATCATTTACCCAGAGATAGCATCGGGGTTCTCGCCATGCTGGGTTAGCCCCCACCTACCTGTTTCCCCCCACCCCACAACCCCGGCTTATTTGGAATTTTGGCTCTGACCAAGAGGATAGATAGGAGCAGTTGCCTAGACCAGGGGTCTCCAACCTTAGCAATTTTAAGACTTGTGGACTTCAACTCCCAGAGTTCCTCAGTCAACCATGGCCACTTTAAGACTTGTGAGCTTTAACGCCCAGCAAAGCTGGCTGAGGAACTCTGGGAGTTGAAGTCCACAAGCCTTAAAGTTGCTAAGGTTGGAGACCCCTGGCCTAGACCCTACTGGCCAGATACCGGGTACCAGGTCTTCCTCATATACCCCCTTTTATGGCATAATGGAGGGCCGAGGCTGCCTCCTTTCCACGGGAGCTTTTTTGGCCTGACAAATACAATTGAAACAAGAAATATTGAAATCCATTCTCGAGGCATCTTGTGTTGGAAAAGAGCACAAAAGGTCTTCCGTAACCAGGGTGGATAAAAATCAGTGATTTTTTTTTTAAAATAAAAAAATCAGATTTTTTTAATTTAAATCGTATTTTTTAAAATAAAATGCTTTTTGAGGAAAATATATTACCATCCAAAGGTTATTCCATCATGAAATAGATTAGTTTTTTAATTATATAGAATAAGGCTATATATGTTTAATTTTTTTGGTAAATAAATTCCATTAATCCATTCATAATGTCATGCTCTTCCAGAGGTTTTTGTAAGATTGGGCAGTTTCTCTGCCTACAAGATATTATCACAGATGCTTGGTTTACTTTTAAATTGTTATTATTAAGGTAATGATTATTTTTCTCCTTCCTAAGTACAACAGAAACATCCAAATATGAATGATTAACCTATTAAACTGGGGATAAAAAAAACTAATATGAAAAGTTGTTATTCTAAAAATCTTCATCTACCTGCATATTAAAGTTACCGGTATACCAGCAAGAATTAGTCTTTATGTAGAAAACTATGATTTAAATCAAGCCTTACTGACTAGTGATTTAAATCGTGATTTAAATCGTGAATTAAATCAGTTTGATTTAAATCAAATCCACCCTGTCCGTAATTCCCAGACAGATCCTGCCCCAATAGGCCATGCTGGTGTTTTTAAAAAAAGAAATTGCTCATCTGTATATCTGCAACCTTACACATTCCTAACAGTCATTTTGGTTTCTGAACTTTCCTCCATGATGTGAGTGGAGCACTTGGTGGAAAGTTGCAACTCCTTTAGAATGAAAAACAATAGCAGCAAATGCAAAAATGAACTTGATGGTTCACGGGGCCTGGATGAATTAGAGGTAAAAGGCGAGCCAGCACTGTGATGCACCTGCCCAAAAAGAAGAACTGGCCTGCAACAAAATAATATTGATTTGGCTTCTATGGCCTTGGAAGGGGGAGCAAGGGGGGGAATTGGCTTCCTCCAAGTCAAGCAGCCCCAACAGCGGAAGGAAGCGAGAGGTGAGGGGACAGGTGGGCAGGTTTCCCCGTTAGGCAGTATGGGAGGGCAATGGAGAGCAACGGTCAGGGTCAAAGACACAACACAAAGAGAACAGCGAGATAAGGAGAGGCAGGTGCAAGGCCAGGGCGAGCTTGAAAGTTGTAAACAAAGGATCCCAGTTGGATCTTTGATGTGTATTCTCCTCCTGTTGAGGATGATGGGCGAAAGGCAATTATCTCCAGAAAGCCACGTCATTCTATTGCTAAAGAAAATGGGATAGTTTTGAATGATCATCAACAAAGATAAGAGCAGGCTGTGGGAATTTAAAATGGAGGAACTGAGAGAGAATGGTTGTTTGCTGGAACTTCAGGCCCAGGAGGGAACTACCATAAAGTGTGGTTTGTTTTTTTTACCACTGGACAGGCAAGATTAAGAAAATAAAGCATCTAAAACCTCCCCAAATGAACAGAATTCTGTTATGGCAGACAGAAAAGAACCAGACTGGCTCCGACGGATATTGCTCACTTCCGTAGAATTGGGTTCTCACAGGTAATTTTCGACGGGACCCGCTTGGAACAAGCATAGGGGCTACACCTATTTAAACAGGGCACAGAAAAAGGCTTCCACCTGTCACTTTCCAGCAAAAGTGAAAGATTTGACACTCCTTGGATATTGGATCAGCTGCTAGGCTCTTTTCAAAGGGAGGCCGGCCAGCCGCCTGTCTGGGATGCCACTGTAATCTGCATTCTTGGGCTGAGCGAGGGCCGGGCTCGGCGTCCTCAATGGCCCTTTTCCCTTCCATCCAAGGACGCCAAGCCTTCCTTTTTTACCCTGGTTACTTTTATTAGTTTATGAAAATATAAAACACAAAGGAAAATGAAAAGGAATGGGAAAGTAGGGGCAAGAAAAAGGGAAGAGAAAATGTGAGGTAAAAGTGTGGACTTCCGACTCTTTTTAGCACGGTAGAAGATAACATTACAGCCACAACTACTTATGTTTACACATTAGTACACATTAGCCATTTCTAGAACAAAAAATTTAATTGGCAATTAAACTTCATTTCATTTAATGAAACGGTTTCATTTTGTTCCCCTCACAAGCACTAAATCCAGACGTGACCTTCCAGTGAAGAGGGGCCCTTCCCCTTCCAAAGATGCCAAGCCCCCACGGATGGTCTCGCCACCTGCCTTCCTGACAAGAGCATCTGCCAAAGGCTGCCCCAGCCTTCTCCTTCCTCCTCTCTGAAATATTGCACCAAAATCTCCATAGCTCTGGCCCTTTAATACAATGGCGAAGTCCCCCCTCCTTGCCAGGTGAAATTGGGGGGCTGTACAAAAGAGGGAGCCCAGCAGAAGCACTCGGGGAGGGGAGGGCCATTTGTGGGGCCCTGCTTGCCCTCCTGATCCTTGCTGTGCAACGTCACATCAGGCCAGGCCACGCAAAGGCGACACCCTGAGCTTCTTATCCTGCCACTTCAAGGTTTACAATCCTGTCCTGGCCTTGATGCCTGATAAAGCCACCATCCCGGGCAAGAGTCCACCAGCTGCCAGCCCAGCCCAGCCCACAAGGTGCCTTGGGGTCGGCTGCTCCAGCCTGCTGGGAAGAACCTTTTCTGGCAACAGCCCCGACCAGCCCTTGCGCACCGTCATGCCCGCAGCCTCACACCTGTCGGCTTTATTTACGCGAAGAGGGTGCACGCCTCTGCTCCGTGAACTCTCCTGACGCCTGGAAATTCACGGCGCTGCTTCCCACAAGGCCGAGTGGTTTGCGGGACGCCCTCCCCTCTCGCCTGCTCCTTTGAATGCCATCCGCACGAGAGCACTCAAGAGACGCGGCAGGAGTCAGGAATCGGCACCAGCTGCCCCATGAAAGGGGGCTTTGTCTTGGCCACTGCAATTTATTTAGCCGGGGGCAGTTTGGCAAGAGGAGCCCAGGGACGGAGAGAGAGTGAGAGCAGCTGTATGACCTCTGGGAAAGGGGAACCGGTCTCCGGCCGCTCTCAGGCATCCTGCGGCCAATGGGAGTCGAGAGCTCCCTCGGTGGCTTATCTGGGCTTGGCTGAGGCCCGAAACTTCTTCCTGGTGTTCTTGAAGCTCTGCAAGGGGTTCCGCTGGCCCTGCAAAGGAGGTCGTGGCATTAGGCCCCCCGGGACCACCTGAGGGCTCCAGCCCAGCACTGGGCCGCCAGGCTCGGCCCCTGCAGTTGCTCCCCTGGGAATGGGGGGCGGGGCAGCAGAGGAGACCACCAACCTTGCTAGTGGAGGCCAGGCATTTCCGCCGCTTGCGCTTCCCAGCGAGGGCCGGCACTGCTGGCCGGAGACCCTGAGGCACTGCAAGAGGAAGAGCCCGTCAGTTTCCAGAAAGGCAACCCCTCCCCGCCCCTCCCCCAGGTGCTCCCACTTCCTTGGGAAGCCCAGAGGATGCTTCTGCCCCAAATCCAGGAGGTGAGGTGCCACGCCTGTCCTAGGCGCAGAGGGGCCTTCGGTCTCTAGCAGCCCCTTCCTCCCCCACAGCGGAGACGCCCCTCCAAAGCGTGGCCCCTACCCAGGTATTCTGGGACGTTGCGCAGGTGGGGCTTCACGATGGCCGGGTGAAGGGGCTTGTCGTGGCGCAGCAGATTCAGATCCCGGGGATTGTCTTCGAAGTACGTCTGGGAGAGAAAGAGCCAACAGGTGGATCAGCTGGACGGATGCCGTCACTGGAGAGGAAGGGGGGGATTGGGGCCAGCTTCTCTGCCCCACACTGGGTACCTTGAGCTTCTCCGAGTTGAGCAACTCCTCTTTGATTTCACGGAGCCGAGCTTCTTTGATAGCCTGCTTGGTGACCGACCGCATGGCATCCTGGGGGCAGTGGGGAGGAGAGAAAGTGCCAGGGCCTTCATGGTGCTGAATGCCCTAAGCTAAGGCTCTTCGGACTGGGCCAGTTTAAGACTTGTGGACTTCCACTCCCAGAATGCTCCAGCCAGCTATGCTGTCCCTCCCTCTTTCTGGACTCCCAGGAAAATAGAAAACTTCCCTTCTTCAACCAGGGAGGAAAATCCATTGCACACTTTATCTCACGCTCTTCAAGGCAGGGGTCTTCCCTGGACAGCTGTAAGGCTTTGTGGGCTTCCGCTCCCAGAATTCCTGAGCTAAAATGACTGGAGGAGGAATTCTGGGTGTTGAAGTCCACAAAGCCTTACAGCTGTCCATTTTGAAGACCCCTGCCCTAAACCAAGCCCTGTAGGAGGGAGGGAGGGAGGGAGAGGGAGGCAGCAAGAGGTGTCAGGAGAAGACCCACATTTTGCTCAGGCTGCTGCATTAAGGCCGCCACGGAGTTCCCTCACATCTCTCGGTCTTCTTCTAGTGCTTGAGCTACAGGAAGTAACTTTCTTTTCCAGAAACGCTCCCCATTCTCAGCAAGGGCCCCAGCTTCCTTTTCCCCGCCCAGAGACCGCAGTGGCGGGGCGGCTCTTGCTTGCAATGGTGGGAACCGCAGCTGCTCCTCAACTCAGCCACGTCCTTCCCGAGGACCCCATCTTGGCCCCCTCCGCGCCAAGCGGCTTTTACCTGGCAGCGGTAGCGGAGCCCCTCGATCTCCCCCATCCGGAACTGGTAGGGCGTCAAGGTGCACTTGCTTGCGCTCTCTGAGGGACCGAGCACAGGAATGAGTTTGGGGGGACAGCCGTGCATCGCTCACAACACGCGGTGGGGCCCCGAAGCTGACCAGGGAGGGAGATCCCAAGACTCCCGGCCCTCTGTGCTCTGGGGCTGACTTCTCCAGAGCCTTGGGGACGCCCCTCCCGCTTCCCTGGACCCCGTAACTCTTCCCTCACCCACCGGCTGTAAGCACCTCTTCGATCTTGGCCAGCTGAAGCCTCTCAGAGGGCAGGACGAAGGTCAGGACCGTGCCTGGGTTCTGAACGCGGGCTGTCCTGCAAGGGAGAGTCAGCAGCTGAGGCAGCAACACCTGGAAACCCCCAAGGCAAACGAGGGCTTCAAGGCCCAGCAAGACCCCTCAAGGCCCAGCAAGACCCCTCAAGGCCCAGCAAGACCCCTCATGCCTCAGAGAATGAAGATGGCAGCTGCTTCCAGTCAAAGCAAAAGGAACGTGAGAGCATCCGAGTTTCCTTGAAACTCCTGGCCTGGCTGTGCAACTTCAAGCACAACACTTGCACTTTGTCCCCAAATAAATCTTTGGGGATTTTAGATGTTTTTTATCTTCCTATTTGAAATAGTTTGTTGTTCAATCCTCTTCAAGGACAAGTGATTTTATTTTTAGTCATAGGAGGAGCCAAACAGACCTAGGGTAAACCTGTGTGAAGTGGAAACATTTGTGGATTTTCCAAGTAAAACCAGAAACCTGCACCCAGAGCAAAGAACTTGAGTTCTTGCTGGATTATGTATCATCCTGGGGAAAGTAGATAGCAAGACCTTAGGTGGGAAGAGGGCAGGGAAATGCTCTAAAGAAACACAAGTGGTGTGGAACATGGAAGCATTCTCCACTCCATGTTAACAAAAACAGGATCCAAAAGCAATAGAATTTGCCTTTTCAAAGGGACCCAGAAGCCAAATTTATGTGCCAGATTCATTCCCAAAACTGCCCCCGTCTGGGAGGGGCTGGGCATTCCTGCATTGCCACATTTCTGCGGAAGAGACCCTCCAGGGTTTGGCCACTGACCTGCCCGCTCGGTGGATGTAGGATTCGAAGGAGGGGGGGAAATCAAAGTTGAAGACCGCAGACACGTTGTGGAAGTCGATGCCTCTGGAGACCCCGTACTCCTGACCTTCGCCCCTGAAAGGCAGAGCAGAAGCACAGATGGGAGGTGAAGTCCAAGGAGGCAGCTATCAAGCCAAGGAGGGAAACCCGAGGCCTCTTTCAACCACCCTCCCATTATCAATATGAACAATTCTGAGAGAGAGAGAGAGAGAGAGAGTGTGTGTGTGTGTGTGTGTGTGTGTGGTGGGTGGGGGAAGAGGAAGAGAACAAACTAACTTTTCTCCTTTGCTGCCCCCCCCCTTCTTCTTCTTCTTCCTGCCAGTCGTTTCTGGTTCTGCCAGATCCTGCTCATCTGTGGCAATGATGTAACTGTAGACGCCCCGATTGAACTGGCTGATGATGTGGCATCTGGAAGAAGATCAGACCAGGCTTTGAGGGCTGTTTCCAAACCCCAGAGATCATCAAGCCCCACCCACCCTTCCCAGCATGCTTTGTTTATCCATGCCAGAAACATCACAGTTATTAAGGCATGCTGTGTGACACAAAACGTAAAATATAAAGCACAAGATTAAAAATATGTACAAATGAAACGGATCTTGACCCTAACTAGCAACATTAATGGTGTTCTGTCGTCCTAAAGTCCTTGGAGAATGTGTGCAGCATCCCCCGGGCAACAGCTTATGGCCGGGTAACCCTTTCAATCCAGAAGCATCCGAAGCTCAGTAAGGAAGGAGGGTATTTCCTGCTCCCTGTCCAGGAAATCTCGGCCCTTCCTCCCCCGAGCCCAGGCTCCCCTTTCTTGAGGCTCACCGGGACTGAGCAGGCAGCTCTGAGTTGAGGACACAGGCAGCGATCCCAAACTGCTCCAGGAAGAGTTTGAGGCGGTAGCAGCGGTCGATCCTGTTGACAAAGAGGAGAACTTTTCCCCGCACCAGGGAAAGCTTCAGGAGGGCATAGAGGAGCAAGAATTTCTCCTCTTCGGTCTCGCACTGGATCTGGAACTGGCTCAGCTGGGAGCTGTCTGGCAAGGGTGCTTCTTGCAGCCTGAGAGTCACCTGCGTAAGAGCAGCATGAAAAAACGACGATCACACAACCAGGAGGGCGCAGGAGGTGGCTTCTTCCGGGCTCTGTGCCACCACAGCTGGGCTGAAGCCAAATCCAACTCAAGGCTGGCAATCTGCAGTACAAAACCTGTGAACCAGGCAGGCACCAAGCTGACCTGCCCTCCCTCCCTCCCCCAATGCCAATCCGCCATTCCTTACTGGGTTGTGCAGCACCAGCTCCTTCAGCGTCTGCACATCCTCGTTGAAGGTAGCTGACAT
The DNA here is from genome assembly GCA_023653725.1 of Bungarus multicinctus. Classification (NCBI taxonomy): domain Eukaryota; kingdom Metazoa; phylum Chordata; class Lepidosauria; order Squamata; family Elapidae; genus Bungarus; species Bungarus multicinctus. Next base: position 858,767 of record CM042837.1, on the reverse strand, counting down.
GATGAAGGTCTGGTAGATTTTGGGCAAATGGCTGCAGGGAAGCAAGACTGTATCAGCCACACGAATGGGATGGCAGATCAACCCCAAAGCCCACCATGCCGCCCCACCAGCAGAAGAGAACGAAATGCCTCCGAGACAATGGTCACAGAACACTTTAGTGAACGACTCTTGCTTAAAATAACAACTAATAGCTTTAATGTTATCACAGAATAAATGGAGCTATTTCTTTAAAAACATTTCTGAAATCAAAACATTCTAATACAACTTTTTTAACTTCCTCTTAACGTACTTTAAAGTTCATTTTCAGATCAATAAAATCCCAACCAACTCCAATTAACTCATTAAATTTAGATCACTCCCACGTTACCCTCATAGAATAATTTTTCACTTAGCAACATAAATTTTGGGCTCAGTTGTTGTCATAAGTTGAGGACTACCTTAATCTTTTTAATCTTTATTATTAATCTTTATTTTGCTAAAAGAGGCTCTCTTTAGCTAGAGCCTGTTATTCCCATTTTTGAAGGTCTGTACCATTTTGGGAATTTCTTCTTGTTAAAGAACAAGAAGAAAGCTGCTAAAGCAAGCTAAAATAAAGAATAAAGAATCTTAAAAAAAAAAAAAGAATTGATGGAGGGCAGACTGTTCCACAGGGTGGGGGCAACAGCAGAGAAGTTCTCGTCCTGGACCTCACCAGTTCAGTAATTGATAGTGTCAAATACCTGACCAGGTGGGATGGGCCAATGTAATGGGATGTTTTCTCTCTTCATTTTCTCTTATGCTTTGTATTGTTTCTTTTCCTATTCTCTTTCTCTCAAGTTTGTACCTTAGTTTTTACCATTGTAATCAAAATTCTGAACAGAAATTATACTGAACCATAGAATCATAGCACTTCAGAATCAGAACTCACCACAGGAGATTCTTCAAGTCTTCCTCAAAGCCAAATGAAAAAAGCAAGTCAGCTTCATCTATCACCAAAATTTCTAATGAATTCTGCAGTCTCAAGTTTTGCAGTTGCAGATGTGCCAAAACCCGTGATGGTGTTCCTATCACCACATCTGGTTTCTCCATCAAGAGGGGTCTGCAAGACAAAAAACTGGAGGTGTAAAGACCAAAGGTTGGAGGAATCATAGGTAACTCTCTTTGAAAGAATGCTGGGGACAATCAAAGTCAGATAAGCCAAGGCCAACTCAGTGGCATCATCCAGATGGGAAATCTTTCCTTTTCTTATATATAACTGGTATTAAGAATTGTGATCATAACAGTAAAATACAAATTAAACAAATTATTTATTTAGCCTATAAGAATATGACAGAATCAAACATATATACACAGTCCATGTAATTATAAGTAAACACTAAACTTAAAGAAAAAAAATGCAAAAAATAAAAAATACAGACAAAAAGAGAAAAGTTAAGTATTTTTGTTAAGTAGATTTCAAACAAACTTTTCTCTTAAACTTTATTTAATGCATTCTAAAAACCAAAAGGGGGGGGGGGGAGGGAGGCATCCATGGAATGAAGTCTTCTATTATGGCCATAAAAAAGAAAATATACAGACTGAAACCAAGAACAACCTAGGGCTCTAGATGCACAGAGAAAAATGGCATTGCTCTGCCATCCTTTTGCCATTTCAGAGCTATTCCAGAGGGACAGATGACTGGTGTCTCATCTCTCTCTGTGGCCAGTGGTACTTCCCTGGAAAGGGGGCTGAGAAAGGGCAGGGGGGGTTATTATGCGCCTCTGATCCGTTCTCACATTAGGAAACTTTATATGCATCCAGTGTGCTAAACTTTCTGCTGTGGGGCTTCCCATCCCTCAAGTGAAAGACAAGTGTTGGAGGACGTTATATTGACTGTTTCCCAGTATGATTTGATTGCTTATTGTACCCTCTGACTATCGTTAAGTGTTGTACCTGATGATTCTTGAATCTTGGCTAATGTATCTTTTCTTCTTTGTATGCTGAGAGCATTTGCACCAAGACAAAATCACTTATGTGTCCAATTACACTCGGCCAATAAAGAATTCTATTCTATTCTATATTCTATTCTATATTCCCTTCCCTTCCTATCCCTATTCCATTGGGGCTGCTTCCTGCCTTGGTGTAGGAAGTGTTTTTCTCTCTCCTTTGGGGAAATATCATGTTCTGCTCTTTTAATCTTCCCCCAAATCTTCCATTCTCGGGAGGGGCGGAGGGGGCTTCTCTACACCGGGAAGGCCGGGGAGGGGGGCACTGAAGGGACACGAAGGGGCTTCCAGCCGTTCCCTCCTCCTCCTCCTGCCATGCGGGCTCTGCTGCTCACCTCTGGGCGTTCAGGCCCTCCGAGCCGGCCAGGTCGACGGCGCGCACGTCCCGAGCGCAGTAGGCGGCCAGCTTCCGAAGCATCCGCAGCGCCTGCCGGGCCAGCTCCTTGGTGGGCACCAGCACCAGGGCCCGCACCGCCTGCTCCGCCACCAGCGCCGCCTGCGAAGGAGGAGGAGGGGAGGGGGGCGTCAGGCCAGGCCGGCGGAGACCCCTCCCGCCCCGTCTCCCTCAGGCCCCGGCCACTCACCCCCTTGGCGGCCAGCAGGCGCTGCAGCAGCGGCAGGGCGTAGGCGCCCGTCTTCCCGGAGCCCGTCCGCGCCCTGGCCAGCAGGTCCTTCCCCTCCAGCGCCAGCGGCACCGCCTTCTCCTGGATGGGGGTCGGCGCCGCCCAGCCCAGCTCGGCCACCGCCTGCCGGGAACACAGCAAGCTCGCCCGTTCAGCACCCGCGCCGGAGGGGCCCCCGGCCCGGCCCGCCCCGCCGCCCGCCCGCCCGCCCGCCCGCCCGCTACCTGCAGGAGCCGCGCGTCCAGGCCCATCTCGCCGAAGCTCCCCTCCGCTGCCGCCGCCGCCATGCTTTCGCTGCTGCCCCCCACTCCGCATGCGCCGGAAACGGCAGCGGGAGGTCGTAGGGCGCCATCATAGAGCCGCCCGAGCAGAGCTGCCTAGCACCGCCACAGCAGCCTCTGATGGCGGGCGGGCGAACGGCAGCCACCCCGGACACCCCGAGAGCGCTTCTACCTCGGTCCCCGCTGCGAAGTAGCTTTCTCTGCCCGGGTTTGGGACAGTGCAAGGCCGGGCGGCAGGAAGGCTTTGGCTACTCGGCCGTTTGCTTTGTGGTCTTTCCGCTGATGCTGCGGGTGGCTTTGCTCCCTATTTCCCAGGGGATGGCGGCCTTTTCTTTGACCCGCAGCTGCTCAGGTGTCACCTTGCAAAACCCGGAGCCCCTTGCACGAGGGGGGCACCTGGGGTGGCTGAGGCTGCCAAGAGCAATCCTTCATCGCCTTGGGCTCCCCAGGGGATCAGAAGGCTGCAGGTGCTGGAAAGAGCCTGAAGTTATTGCCTTGGACCAAGCAGGGCTGCGAAAGTAAGGAAGGCTGAGTGCCGAAGAATGGGGGCCTTTGAGCTCGGGGGCTGGAGCGGAAGACTCCTGCGAGTCCCTCAAACCGCAAGGCCATCCAACCGGTCAGTCCGGACTGCTCTTGAGAAGGCCGGATCCTGAAGAGGAATCTCAAAAGATGTTGGCTACCTCATGAGAAGGAAGCACTCGCTGGAGAAGAGCCAAATGCTGGGAACGATTGAGGGCACAAGGACAAGAAGGAGGGGGGCTGGATGGAGACCCTGAAGCAGTTGCCATGAGCTTAAATGGACTCCGGAGGATGGTAGAGGACAGGAAGGCCTGGAGGAACATTGTCCATGGGGTTGCAGTGGGTCGGACACAACTTTGCGACTAGCAACAGCAAAAGTGGGGCTTTCAAAGCCTCTAGCTCAGGAGTCTCCAACCTTGGCCACTTTAACCCTAGCAGACTTCAACTCCCTTTGAGCTTTGCTGGCTGGGGAATTCTGGGAGCCGCAAGTCCTCCAGACTTAAAGTGGCCAAGGCTGGAGAGTCCTTCTCTACTTGACACAAACCCACGTAGGCCACCTGATTGCTTGGGATGTATTTCAGAGGCCAATAAAGGATAATATTTGCATTTGGGGGTTAAAAATAAGGGTTCCTTGGTATTTCCTAAGCTTGGTTGTTTCCTTGCCACCCATTTCATTACCCAAGCTAGGTATCGTAAGCTCAAGCTCAAAGAGCACCAAGGTTTGAGGACCCAGATGGCTGGGGGTGGGAGGGCAAGAGGCTGACTCTGTAAACCGCTTAGACAGGGCTGTAACACACTGTGAAGCGGTATGGAAGTCCAAGGACCAGTGCCAAGTGCTTATTTCAGAGCGCAACACAATTCCAAGGATCTGGCTGTGTCAGGGTTACAACACAGTTCCCTTTACCTGTTGATGGGAGAAGGGAGCTATGGGTTTTTTTTACATATACAAGTAGTCGATTTACAACTCATCCCAAAATGTATTAAGCAAGATAGCTGTAAAATGAATTTTGCTCCTTTTTACGACTTCTTGCCAGTTGTTAAGTGAATCACTGGAGTTAAGTAACAGTTGTTCAGTGAATCCTGCTTCCCCCGGTCAGGCTGCAAAAGGGGATCACGTGACCCTGGGAAACGGCAACCATCATGTGAATGAGTTGCCAAGCATCCCAATTCTGATCATGGGAAGCTGCAATACTCATGTGAAAAGCGATAGTCACTTTTTTTCAGTGCTGTTGCAATTTTGGTCCCTAAATGAATGGTTGTAAGTCAAGAATTACCTGTAGACTGAGAAATGCTGGGATATTATCCTAAAACCTCTTGTGGAAGTGATTAAATGGATTTTTTTGGCCTTTTTACTGCTACCAATGAAGAATTTGTGGACTTTTATAGTTCAGCAGGCTTTCACCCTTGTTTTTCCCTACTTTTCCACCAACAAATAGAGGAAGCCTCTTTCAAAAAAGCTTTATTTCAATCCAAAACTCTAACAAATGGGCCTTGTGACAAACTTGCCCAGGCAAGCGGAGAAGGAAAAAAATGCCCACTTTCAGTCCTACTACTTCAGAGGTCCAATTCTGCTGCCAAACTGCAGCACTGTGTTGTTCCGTAGCTGGATTATTTACAGGTTCTATTTCCAAATTACAGAAAGGCTGGCAAGAAGAGATAACGCTATTATTCTATTCAAGGAATATCTCCATCTGAGAGTAGCTCTAAGTCAAACTATTTACGAATTTAAGGGGCTTCTTTATTTGACCTTTACAACAAACCTGGGGGCAACTTCTATTACTCCCTCATTTGCATTGACTCTCCAGCCTAGAACAATTCTTTGCTTAGAGAACCGAGAACTAAAAAAAAGGATTTTGAAGAGAAAATGCTGCAAAAAAATCCTTCGATCCCTTGGCCACCTGACAACCGCTGAAATGCTAAACAATATTTAGACTAATGACATTTCAACAAGGAAGGCGTGCTACAGAGTTCCAACGTAAATCTGTTTTTCCCTCTAATTGTATTCTGTTGAATAGTTCAGGAGTTATAGGGGCCTTTAGAAGAGAAGCTTTTAGGCAAACTACAGCTCCTACAAAATTAATAGAAGGAACCCTCTCTGTCTTTTGTAAAGCAGCTTCTTGGAATGTTCCAGGAAAGCTTGACACTTGAGGCAAGCTACCCTTACTCACCACTAGCTTCACATGCTTCACAGCACAAAAATATGGTTTTGAGATGTTTTTGTGGAGTAATATAATTGGGGCAGGGGCCTTGTCTGCGGTGCTTCTTTCTCGGTTTAGTACTTAAATTAAAAAAAAATACTCAATGGAAAGCAACAATGGGGCACTGGTGAATAATGGTCTATGCAATGCTGAAGACGTTAAACCAATTTTTTGGCTTCAAAGAAACTCTTGAGGTGCCTCATTTGCCAAATGCCTGTAAGGAGGAGGATGACTGTCTGCGCGATGGACCACCAGAGCACCCGCTGGTTGGTGCTCTCACTCGTCATGCGGAACCTCTCCTCTCGGAACTGCAGAGGGAACACAGCGGTCAGCATCAAGAACACGCCTGGCCCAACTCCTCCTGTCACGGTTCTTTCAGCCGCTGCCCTCCACTGACCCAGGTCTACTTCAGATGCAGGACCTTTCCAGTTTCGCATTCAGAGCATCTTGCACCAGTTTGCCATTCTCACATCCCACGCAGAGAGAAAGCCAGCAAGTTCACCCAGAGTAGAATACCGTGGGCTTTTTCATGCACTTCCATCTATAACAGCTTAAAACGCTACACAGCAACCTCCCCAACGCAACTTGTAAGGGCCTTGGGATAATAATCCCATCGTGGCCTCTTTCTTATTGTATCCAAAGGTGACCCAAGCTCAGGTTTCTTAGCTGCACTGGGGTCAAAACATTTGTTTCTCCAATGCCATGCCCAGGATGTCTAGTATCAAACCTCTCTTTACCTTGGAGGGAAATTCAGGGCTGCACTGACGGGCAAGAAACACACCTGTCCAGAGGCTGTTGATCGGACCTCCGAGCTTGGCCATTGCAAACGTTTCGTCGGCATTTGGACACCTTTCGTTTCCAACCAAACGGCCAAACTCGGAGCTCAGCCCAACAGCCCAACTACTAGCTTGAGTTACTTCTATTCAAATGCCTTTCAAACACCTGTCCATTTCCTGCAAGCACCTTGGCAGCAGGAAAGCCCCCCTCCTCCCACCCATCCCAGGGAGCCAGCACAAAGAGGGCCCCCCGGGACCCCTCTGGCAGCCTCACCCTTTGGTAGTTCTGCTCCTTCTGGATCTGCTCCACCTGATCCAGCAGCTGCCTGGCTCGCAGCTGCAGCTCTGTCAGCTTGTCCTTGGCCGCGATCTCCGGGTAGTTATTGGCGTGCTCCCCAACCTGGATGTCCAGGTGCACCCGCTGCAGCAAAGACATCGTTTTACTTTATTGTCCCTGCACCTCGTGCAACGAAATTAAATAGAGCATTTGGGAGTGACGGGATGAGGGGGCAGGGCCTCACGGGGGTCCCCCTCCCTCCCCCTTCGCCTCCCCCCTGGACCAAAGACGCAGGGTGTTTGGGAGGGGGTGAGGGGGGCAGAGCCTCATGGGAGGCTGTCCCCCTCCCTCCCCACTTCTCCTCCTCCCTCTGCAACCCCCCCACCAAAGACACAGCACGTTTGAGAGGGGCAGATGCTTGAGGGGGGCCCCTACCCCTGCTTCCCTCCCTCTCTCCCCATGTCTTCCCCCTGCCCCCCTTTCCCTCCAGCTCTGCCCCCTCCCCCCTTGGACCAAAGACACAGCTTGCTTGGGAGGGGGGGGCAGACCTTCGAGGGGGCCTCTCCCCCTCCCCCTTACCAGCTTCCCCCCCGCGAAGAGCGCCAGGCGGGTGGAGTTGGAGTGCAGGCAGATCTGGTGCTCCCCGGGGGTGTGCGAGGTGAAGGTGAAGCGGCCCTCCGAGCCGTACTGCCGCGAGAGGATCACCTGCGGGGGGAGGATGGGGTCAGGTGGGCGGGGGGGGGTCAGCTCCCCCTCCTCCTCCCGCCCAGCCCGGACAGGCCGGGCCCGCCTCACCTTGCCGTCCGGGTCTCGGACCTCCACGAACATGCCCAGCCCGGGCGTGGAGGGCAGGAAGGCCTCGGCCTGCTTGTCCCACAGCTGCGTCCGGTAGTTGCCTAGGAGACGAAGGGGGAGGGGCGGCGGTCAGCCGGAAGGAGGGCGCGACCCCCCCCGCCCCGCCAGAGCCCCCCGCCCCGCCCCCCTCACCGATGACCATGGTCTCGTCCGGGATTTCCTCGATGAAGCAGCGCTTCTCCGTCTCCCCGATGTGGAAGTAGAGGCCCCGCGCGGCCCGGCCGGCCAAGAGCAGCGCGCCCAGCAGCGCCACGAACCGCCCGGCAGCCATGGCGCCCCGCCGACGCCGAGCGCGCATGCGCGGCCTGTCACGTGGCCCGGCGCCCGCGGGCTTCCGCAGGGTCCCTCTCAGCCGCCGGCCCTGCCTCGGGCGGAGCGGGGGGGAGAGACTGGGGTGGCGGCAAGGACTTGATCCTCCCTTGGCTTCTCCGGTGGGGGAGGTCGGGAGGGGCCAACTCCAGGCACCCAGTTGCTCTGGAGTTGAGGAAGAGACTGGACTGCCGTCTGTCAGAAATGGTGTAGGGTCTCTTCCCTGGGCGGGTGGGGGGGTTGGACTAGATGACCTCCAAGGTTCCTTCCAACTCTGTTAATCTGACTAGTCAGGAGACAGAGTTGGGAAGGGACCTTGGAGGTCTTCTAGTCCAACCCCCTGCTCGAGCAGGAGCTCGTACACGCTTGCAGACAAGAGGCTGTCCAGTCTCTTAAAAGCCTCCAGTGATGAAGCAGCCACAACTCCCGAAGGCCAGATGTTCCACTTTGTCCTCACTGCCAGGAAATGTCCCCTTAATTCTATCATGGAACTTTGTTTAATAACATTCCCTCCGTTACTTCTTGTCCTGCCCTCAGGGTGCTTTAGAGCGGGGTCTCCAAACTTGGCCACTTTAAGACCAGCTTTGCTCTGGGAGTTGGTCCACAAGTCTTAAAGCTTTGCTGGCTGAGGAATTCTGGGAGTTGAAGTCCACAAGCCTTAAAGTGGCCAAGGTTGGACACCCCTGCTTTAGAGAATAGGTTGAAACCCCCATCCTTCTCTTTGGCGGCTCCTCAAATATTGGAAAACTTCTATCCAGTCCCTCCCAGTCCTTCAATTCCTGCAACCATTCTTCATAGGCTTTAACCTCCGGTCCCACAACCATTTTTGTCCTGTTGTGTGCACTCTTTCTAGAGACTCAAATGTCTTTTTTTGCGTTACAGTGACCAAAACTGGGCATGGTATTCCAAGTGTGGTCTTAATAAGGCAGTACTAATACTTCAAGTGAACTTGGTACTATCTGTCTGTTGATACAACCTAGGACTGCATTGGCTTTTTTGGCAGCTGTAGCACAATCCTGGCTCCTACTTAAATGGTGGTGCATTGAAACTGCTACACAGTTAACTGCTGTTGAGCCAGATATCAACTATTCTATACTTGTGCAGTTGGTTTTTCTTGTCTAAGTGGAAGACCTTACTTTGATGGATCACCCATTACAAAGGAATTATACAACCCCATCTTAGGAAGGAATAAGAATTTAGAGGAATGTACACACAACACAATGTGGCAGGGATAAAGGAAATTTAACAACACACATTCAGAATTAGATAGTATAGGAAGTTGGCACCCACACCTCTTAGAAAAATGAAATATGTGAAATATTAAAAAGGCAGAATATTTCTTCTAAAAAGAGTAGAAACTCAGAAGCAGAAACTCACCTCAGAATTAGAAACTCACCCCCACCTTTGTTAATGGGTGGGCCATTAAGGCCTGGGCCAGAATACTTTACATAACAAAGATTTCCAGGCAAAGCTATAGCAATTGCCAAAAGCCCTTTTCAGGGTATTATCATCCAGCAAGGCTCAACCAAGCCTGGAACTCAGGACAGCCTTCAGAGTTGCCCCTGCATGGACCCATGGGAGTCTGACAACCAATTAGAATACAAGCTCCAATTCAAATCCCAACAAAGGTTATAAAACCCAGGCCCTCTCAGCACCTCAGCCTTTTTTTCTTGATCTCTTCCTTCACCTTGAAGCAGGTGATCATCCTTCCTTTTCACTCTGGAGCTCCAAGCCACGTGGTCCTGCTGTCCACCATTAAACCTTCCAAACAGCCTCCATGTTTCCAGTGTCTTTTTCCCCACTTGGAACTAAACCCAGAAGGATATTTCTTCCACCTGTTGAAAGAAATATCCTTCTGGGTTCAGTTCCAAGTGGGGAAAAAAGACACTGGAAACATGGAGGCTGCTTGGAAGGTTTAATGGTTACAGGGCCACATGGCCTGGAGCTCCAGAGAAGAATGATCACATGCTTCAAGGTGAGAAGAGAAGGGGAAAAAGAGAAAAAGGAAAAAAAGTGTTGAGGTGCTGAGAGTGCCTGGGTTTTATACCCTCTGTTGGGATTTGAATTGGAGCTTGTATTCTAATTGGTTGTCAGACTCCCAGGGGCGGGGGTCTTAACTTTGTAGGCTTGGTCTGGACCACATGGCTTTACCTGAATGCTGGCTAATGCAATCTTCCCAGACCATGTGGTGAGATGGGTAATCCTATCGTTTCCTGAGGGCCATCCTTAATCCCATCACCCTGGAGTTCCTTCTTATGTAAAGTATTCTGGCCCAGGCCTTAATGGCCCACCCATTAACAAAGGTGGGGGTGAGTTTCTGCTTCTTGAGTGAGTTCCTGCTTCTTGAGTGACTATTCTTTTTAGGAGAAATATTCTGCCTTTTTAATATTTCCTAGGCTATTTCAATTTTTCTAGGAGAGGGGTGGATGCTAACTTCCTATACAACAATAGGAAGTTACAAGATTGGCAACAAGAAAATAAGCAGCAGAAACCACAAGTAGGAACATGTAGAGCTTAACCAAGGTGTAACTCTATAAGTGCAAAATGACACGTATGCTCAAACAAGACGCAACTCCGTAGACAAGCAGACACGTAGACTAAAAGCAAAGTAGAACTCCAAAAAAGGTAATCGCTTTGTGAAATATGACTTCCTTATTTCTGGAAATCAACGGTATAAAAGATCATGCTATGCTCTTGTCCAGGGTCTCAGCCCCCAAACTGGACAGGAACCCTTTTGCTGAAACACTTCAATAAAAATTTTTCAAAAGTTTCGTCTCTTGTGTCTGGCTCTGATTGGCTTCTCTGCCAGGCTGAACCAGTTTTTGGACAACAACTTTTCTCACCGTTGAATTTCATTTTGTTGGATGAGATCGAGTCTTCAAGTCTGCCAAGATCCTTCTGGCTCTTGAGCTCATCTTTGTAAGTGCTGGCTATTCCCCGCAGCTTGGTGTCATCTGCATATCTGATGAGTTCTCAATCATTTATGAAGAAGTTGAAGAATACTGGCCTAAGACAGAACCTCAGGGTATCTTTGCATGCTTCCCACCCTGCAGATGTAGTTCTTACCAAGAAGTAGGCTGTGGTTTACTTTTCGAACTGCCTTACTGAAGTCCAAGTGGACATGTCCAGAGCATTTCACTGGTCTACTGAATTAATCACTTTGTCAAAGAATGCAATAAGGTTTCTCTGGCATGCTCATGTTTATAACTTGTACCACATTTAAGAGAGTCATCGTTGTCAAAGAGCAATCTTGTACATTTTAAAACCCAAATCTTGGAGATTTGGTCACGCCTTTTCAAATACTTCCGGTTGTTCTGTAGCTTGGTGGGTGAACCCTCAGAGGTTCCAGTTGAAGCCGAAAGAAGGGGAAGCCATGGGGAACTCACAGGGAGAAGAACAGCTGGCTCAGTCAGGTATGGTGGGGCCGTTGGAAGGAGACAATTCAGCCATCATGACGCTCAGACAAGAAAACATGTTTTATGCTTGCTTATTTGCATTTTGGAAGTAGAAGGTCTTTGGAATAACAGGATGCCAAGAAAAGTTAATGACTTTTTAAAGGAGACACTATTTATTTGAGTACTCTGCATTATTTGGTAATAAAGAGTTCCTGGCTGCACTTCCCATCTTAATTTATTTTGAATGCAGTTCTTTGTAAATATCTACATTCTTTGTTATGGGTACAACTTAAAATTGCTTTCATTTATGTGCTGTGGTCTCACTTCCCCTTTGTACATACTAGCACTGGGAACCCATTCTATTAATTTGGGGAAGTTTAGTTTCAGCACCCAGAGTTGCAACATGAATTGCAACACGCACGAAAGTTGTTGGAAATTTGACGAGTTATGTCACAGAAGTATCATGTCTGGAAATAACGTACATTCCAATTATGTGGTTGTCATGGACTTTATAAAACAGCCAGCTGGGCTGATTCAGCAGAGATGGTCAATTTGTTGCACACAATGGAGTCTGGCAGGTACTCAACAAATAAATCGACCCTTTTCCTGCTTTCTGTTCTGTGTGCAGCTGGAAACGAGACCTGGGCTCAGGGAGTCGTCTTCAAGTCGCGGTAAGTGCCCTGGGTGAGCCGTTTGGGCAGCTTGGCCAAGGGGCAAAGGGAGAGACCCCGGGGAGCCTTCCATATCCTGGGGCACACCGATCTCACAGAGCCCTCTCCACATTCTCCCTGCCTCCAGGAAGGGACCTGAAGCCCCAAAGAAAACAGGGCTGAGTCCCACTCAGCACCTGTTTGCTCATTTCACTGAAAACTGGATGCCCAGCCTCTTGAGACAAAGCGGGGCTCTGTTCTCCAGAAATGAATCCCTGAATGAATGGAAGTAACTTTCTTCTGGCCAAAAATCTCGCTCGCTTTGGAAAGAGACCTGCACTGATGTCCTTCCTCTGCTCTCTCAAGGCATTACCAGAATATTCTGCCCCACAATTTTGGGAGTGTTTGTGAGACTCAGATTGTGGGTCCCGCTATGAATAAATTTACTATAGCATCAATTTGTGGCACCGTTTTCTCCAAAGGAAACGGTGAGGTCTGTATTGTAAGAGGATTTGCCACTGAACGGAAGCTTTTTAGAAGGGACAGCTGGACTCGTGTTTTTATGGTGTTTATTTAATGCTTTAGAATTGCATCAATTTTAGGTTTCATAAGCTACTCAAAACCACAAGTGAGTGGAGCGAGTGGCATAAAATGGAGCAAGTGGCATATAAAGGTTAGGGTTCAGTCTGGCTCTTTCCCCATTACGAATATGAGGACTTTGCTGCCCAAAGGAGATTTGAGCAAATAGGCAAAGGCAGGAGTTGGGAGTGGATGAACAGCAGCTTGCACTATACAAAGCAAGGTGGTTCTTAAATCAACAAGAAGCATTTGGGCCTACCTATCAAATAAAAGACTGCTGTATAATGTTTTTTATTTATTTTTATTCCACCTTTGTCATTTTAATAAATAAGTCAAGATAGCAAATATACCCAATACACCTTCCTCCTCCTATTTGCCCCACAACAACAGCCAATGTAGAGGTGAATGGCTGAAGAGAGAAAAAAGGTATAATTTTTCTTTTAAAACACGAATCTTGACATTTCAGACTCTGGGATGTAAACCAGAAATCCCTCTACCTTCAGAACAATGAACTAATAGCCGGATACTTGCAAGCTCCCAACTCTGCACTGGAAGGTGAGTCTTTCCTGAAACTGCATAGAGGAGGAATAAGGAATCCCCTTTGCAGCTTTAGATTCTTTTGAGGTCTTCCTCCTACAGCCGCCCACAGGAGCTCAAGAGCCTGGAGGAGTTCCCTAGCAACTTACTGGTTTATGGTGAGATGGGGTGGTTTGCGTAATTATGCACACATGCGTGGCTTGCTCTATTTCTTTTGTGTTTCCACTCAGTGTGTCTGCTTGATTCAAATAGGCAAACAGAAATAGCTAATTTATTGCTAGAATTTTTTCAAAGAGAATCTCAAGTAAAACCAAGGGAGCACCTTCATTTTCATTCTGGCGTCTGCAGTGCCTCATTTCTTTTTCACCCCCAGCACACAATGCTGCTCTCAACCCATTTCCCCAACTTTGCTGTGGTTGGACCCCTAATGTGAATTCTTTATTCCAAAGCTCCTCCAGGTTTCCTCCCCACTTGTGAAAAAAAATGTTGGTTTGACTCAGAGGAAGAGGAGAATGCCATTCACTGCAGAAAAAAATACTCGAGGTTTTCATGGGATTTTTCATGAGAGCAGAGAATAGCAGTATCTTCAGCCATGGAGAATGGCTCTCAACCTAATTTATTTCGCAGGATTTGTCCCAAAAGTAAACTGAGGGAGGAAAGAATTTTCTGCCTGGCGGGATGAAGTGCTGAGATAAACCAGTCCATGAAATAAAGAGGAAAGACACAAATAAAGCTAGATTTTTCCCCCCAGGCTGCTCACCTTGTCTCCCACCTTCTTCTTCCCCCTTCCAGAAAAGATCTTCTGGATCCGCAACCGGGCCTTTGGCCAAGAGAACTTCCCGGTCATCCTGAGCATTCAGGGTGGGAAAAGCGGCCTGGCCTGTTCTCCTGGGACTCCACCTGAGCTGCAGTTGGAGGTGAGAAGTAACGGTTGGTCTGATGCCCCAGAGCACTTTTACCGCTGCTGCCACATGGTGCTTTCTACACAGTGATCGGAGAGCAGAGCTCTCTGCGTGCATACAGGGGAGGAAGGAATTACAACATCCTGTAGAGGGTTGTGTTTGTGGAAACCTCTCTCCCAGCCAACCTTACATCCAGGTAGGCACAACATTACGTGACCTATCATAAGTGTAAGAGAGTAGCGGAGGCCAGATTGAACCCTCAACCCATCCCAGTTTTTGGTGGGTCTCCTTTTCTTCAGCTTTCAAAGTGAAGCAGATGACACCAACAATTTTCTTCATGATGGACTTGGAGAGATAAGAGACACTTCCTCTTTTTTATTGTTGCGTTCATTTCTCTCATACATTCACACAGACAGAAGCCTACAGAGAAGTTTCCAATCCAGTTTCTCCTGAGAACTTTAGTAGTTTCTTAAGGATGGAGCTTCAAGAGAGCAAACTGTGTGGAAGTGGCTATGAATAGAATACTTTATTGGCCAAGTGTGATTGGACACACAAGGAATTTGTCTTGGTGTAAATACTCTCAGTATGCTTTCTCTCTCTGCTCCAGAAATAGGATCCTGGTTACTCTCCTGGTTAATTTTGCATTAAGAAGAGTCCATGTTATGCTCTCCTCAGGGAAACACGTACACTAGCTTAGGGTTCCTTCACCATCAATAGCTTCCCTAGATTTTGCTATCAGAAGCCCCTTTGGTGGTCACTTTCCAGGCCTGAGCAGGCTGCAAGATGAGCCGTTTCCTTTCCCTAAAAACGTCTTTCTTCTCCTCAGAGTGTCAACATCAGAGATCTGTGCAAAGATAAAGAGGCCTCCACCCGCTTCACCTTCTTCATGTCTAACAAAGATGGAGTATGGCGTTTCGAGTCAGCTGCCCACCCGGGCTGGTTCCTCTGCACCTCTTCTAAAGCCAACGAACCCATTGGGCTGATAAACGATCCAGGATCTTCTCATCTGGTGGATTTCTATTTTCAGCCTGAATCTTAGCTGGCCTCCCCACCTCCCTTCGAAGGACAAAGCCCACTCCTGAAGGGCAGCACCTCCCAACTGCTCCTTTCTCTAAGCATTTGTGCAGGGGGTCGCTTTTCAGGAAAACAAAGCGGCAGGAAAGCGGCGACGCCGTGTTTCTAGAGTTAGCGGATATTCATAGCTCACTTTTTGGATTCAGAAATGCAGGTCTTATAGCCACAAAATTATCTGCAAACCTCTAAAGCTACGAGTGCAAAATATGCCAGCCAATTTATGAGCTCTGGTTATCTGGAAAGTAATTAAATACATTTGAAGTACCTGTATTGACTACATTTAATTCTAATGATTTCAAATTATGCATTCAATTTAAAAAAAAACACCTCATTTTGTCTTAGCCACACAGGTAGTTGTGGAGCCTGAATCCCCAGCATGTTATGTAGATCTGCTGCAGCCCTTGTGACATATCCTCATCCTGTCAAATTGGGAGGGGAGGGGACAGGGAGAGTCTGTGATTGGCAGAGGGAGGCAGCAAAGGCAACTTTTCCCAACTCCTCACGTTAAGAGCCAGGTGAGAAGAGCCAGGTGTACCTCCGTCTCTGCTGATACACTTAAATGCCTGCTCTGTTACAGATCGGTCTTCATCCACGATTCAAACTGGGAATCATGGGCTGCCACTTTCCAGGGTGGCATAATCAATAAGCCAAGAAAGTCCAGTTGCCAAAAACACCTTTGGGTGGGGCAACCAGGACCTGGGACGACTGAGAAAGTCCATAGACTTCCATAGAGGAGGCACCTGAAGCAGAAGGTACAGTCCCTCGTTCCCACGAGGGGGCACTGTTTCACAGAAGGACAAGCCTGCCCATTTGGCTGGATGTTAGCAGGCTGAGCTGAGACAATGTGGACAGGGGCTCCCGTGTCAGGAAGGGCTATTTAGGCCAGCGGTGACCAACCTTTGAGGCTTGGCGGCCTGGCTGCAGGGGAGGGAAGAGAACTGGGCTGTGCCAGCAGCAGGTCAGTGTGTACACATGTAGGTGGGCATCTCGACTTGCGTGAGTGGCAGCCTGGTTCCGAATAAGCCACAGCCCGGTAGTGGGCAGAGGTCTGTGGATTGGGAACCCCTGATACAGATGATAATACACTTTGAATTATACTTGGAGTTTTATAGGAAGGTAATGCGGTGATGTCACAGCATCTATAATGGCTTGCACTGCTGGAGGGGAGGGGAAGGGAAAGCAGAGAAGGCAAGTAAGTTCTTACTAACAGGGAAGAAATGATAGAGGGCTTTGAAGTTACACAGAAGGTGGGAGACGGCGACCATGTCATATTGGAATTCAAAATATTGCAGACACAAGCAATAGAAATCAAACCATTGTCTTCGACTTTAAAGGAATTGGTTTCAACAAACCCAGGGCTTGCATTCCATGGATGAAAATCTTAAAGGAGAAAACAACTCAAGAAGCTTGGGAATCTCTAAAAACTGAACATAAATGCCCAGTCCAGCACAATACCACTAAAAACACACACCAAGAAATCCAAAAAGAAACCAGAATAGTTGCACAAAGAACTCTATGATAACCTTAAAGACAAAAAGGATACGTATAAAAAAAATGAAAAAAGGGAGATATAACTAAGGCAGAATACCAGCGAATACCGAAAGATGAAGTCAGGAAAACTAAGGCTCAGAATGAACTAAGACTTGCAACAAGTGTCAAAAATAATAAAATGTTTCTTTCAACATATAAAAACAAGAAAAAAGTCAAGGAAACAATTGGTCCACTAATGAGAGAAGGCAAGAAAGTGACAGGCAGCAGGGAGAAAGCAGAGCTGCTTAATTCTTTCTTTGCATCTGTCTTCACACAAGAAGAAAAAATAGCCCAACTTACCAAAAACAGAATAGTAAAAGACAGACTAGGAATATAAATTAAAATCAGCAAGAAAATGGTAAGAGAACACCTGTCCATTCTAGACAAGTTCAAATCACCATAATCAAATGGATTATATCCTAGAGTTTTGAAGGAGCTGGCAGACGTGATCTCAGAACCATTGAACCGTATCTTTCAAAGATCCTGAAGCACCAGGAAAAGTGCTGATGTGGTTCCCAACTTCCCAAAAAAAAGGGGGTGGGGGGTGGGGAACCAGATCCAGGAAACTACAGACCAATCAGCCTGACATCAATACCTGGAAGGTTCCTGCAAAATATAATAAGCAACAGATATGAGAAGCAAGCAAAATTATAACCATAAGCCAATATGAGTTTGTCAAAAATAGATCACGCCAAATAAATCTTATTTCATTCTTTGACAAAGTAATTAGTGGACAAGCCAAATGCTGTGGACATAGAATACTTGGACTTCAGTAAGGTATTTGACAGTATACCTATTTGTTGGTAAGCTAGAAAAATGTGGGATAGACAGATCACCACCAGATGGATTCATAGCTTGCTGACAAACTATCCTTAATGGAACTACATCTACATGGAAGGAACTATGAAGTGGGGTTCCCTAAGCGTCTGTTTTCGGTCCAGTACTCTTCAATATCTTCATAAACAATTTAGATGAGGGAATAGAAAGGGAACTCATCAAATTTGCAAGTGATACCAAGCTAGAATAGCTTGTCTTCAGAAGTTGTGGGTGCTCCATTACTGGAGACTTTTAAGAGACAGGGCAGCCATTTGTCTGAAATGATATATTATAGGGTCCCTGGTTGAGCAAGACTAGGACAAGGAAACCTCCAGCTCTGTTGTTCTGTTCTGTTTGGAGAGAGGAATGGGAAAATCATTTTCATGCCAATTTTTACTGAATCATTTTAGACTTTGTTCAGGGCTTGCTCAGTAAAATTACTTTGGAAAATATTTGGAAGTGATCTTTCAAAACATGCTGCAGTGAGTGCAGCAGCTCACTTAAAAATGGCTTTTTTTTTGAGCTTCATACTTTAAGGAGGTGCTACGATTCAATGTGTTTTGAAGCAGCTCCCTCAAACCATTTTCAAAGCAAGGACTGGCCTAGTTTTTCTTGCATTTGTGGAAGGAAATTGCTGTCCATGAGGGGACCCAGTCTTCATCCTCCTTCCCTTGCCCTGCTGTCCGAGACCACTTCTGCTTGGGCTTCCTGCTTCTTTCATGGCCTTCATTTAAAAGTAGCTGAGAGGGGCCGTAGCCACTGCCTGTGTGGTTTGTGCTGCTCTCCCAAGGGCTGTAAGTTCCGGTTCAGTCAGCAGCCCTGCAGCCTGTGCAGGAGGCAAAGCAGCACTTCTTCATTTGCACAGTGTTTTGCAAGGCAAGAGAGCCTCCCCTACTGCTCCTTTGCTTGCGTTTGAATGCTCAGGCCTTTCGAAGGGAGGTCCGTGGCGTCACCGAGTTAGTGGCCTTGAGTCAGGTTCTCTTGCAAAATCATGTAAAAAACAAAACCCCAAAAAAGAGCAAACGGTCAAGCAGGATCTGTCCCCGTTCCCACCAGGGGCTCTGGGGAAGCAGCCCCGATTCCTGGGGATCCCTGCTCAGGCCTCGGCAGGAGGAGGAGGGCGGAAGGTCCGACAGGAGGTAAGTACCGTAAGGAGGAGACCAGAAAGGAGGTGCCAGAAGGGCTGGGGGCTCTGCAAACCCAGCCAGATGCCTCCTCCGTCCTTCCCTGCAGAGGACTAACCTCTGGAGCCTCAGAGACCTGTGAAGGGCAAGGACAGGAGCCACCATGAAGCCAGAGGGAGGGCCTGGCCAGGGCAGCAGCCAAGTTGGCCCCCAACTCCACCTGGGTAGACCTTCCAACCTGGGGGGCCAACCGCATCTCCCTCCCAGGACAAGCAAGCATGCAAGCCAGGGAGCCCCCTTCCCTCCCTCGCCCCTGCAATGGACCCCATTTAGCAGCCCTCCTGCCCAGCGTCCTGTGTCTTTCCCTCCTGCCCCCCCCTTCTGGGCCTTGGTCCCCCTGGGGCGGAGGGGGAGCCCGACTGTGGGGGGGGCAGCCTGGAGGGCCCCCAATTCCGCGCCTGTTGCAAGGCAGGGCGGGCCCCGGGAGGGGAAACGCCGACCCTTCCCCGGCCCAGACTCCGAGGCCAGACTTCCCTTCGCCTCTGCAGCGCCCCCCCGGAACCTCCCCCGGCCGGGACCCCTCCGCAGGGCCGGGCAGGGAGCCGGGTCTGCTGCGGGAGCGACACACCGCCAGCCCGGGGAGGCGTCGCGGGGCCCGGGCCAGAAGAGCCGGGCCTCGGAGCCGCCTTCCCGGGCGAGGCGGGCCTTGTGCTCGGGCGGCGCGGAGGCCGGAAACGCTGCCGGCTGGCCGGGGCGCCGACGCGGGGCCCGCGGAGGTAAGTGGGCGCCGGGCCCGCCCGGGTGGGCTTTCCCCAGGCGGAGCGCCTCGGCCCGCCCGCTTCCCTCCCTCCCTCCCTCCGGAGACCCCTCCGCAGAGAGGAGCCGCGCCTCCGCCGGGCCGGCCTGGAGGAAGCGGCTGCCCGGAAGCCCGGCGGGGACGCTCCGCCAAAGCCGCCCCTCCGGCGGGGCCTCGGAGCCTGGGCTGGACGGCGGAGCCCTCGCGGGGCGATCCCGGCAGGGGGCGGCCGCTCCTCGGCTCCGGCCTCGGACGGGGCTCCTGCGGCGCCCCCCACGCGATGCCCGCGGGCGGGGAGGCTCCTGGGCCTCTGGGGCGGAGCGGAGGGAGGGGGCCCGTCCTCCTTGGTCGGGGGTCGTAGCCGGGGCGAGCGCGGGGCCCTTTCCTTGGGCGACAGAGCAGGCCGAGGGGGAGCCTGGACGCGGCTCCCAAGGAGCAGGAGAGTCTCCTAAAAACGGGATAATAACGAAAACACTTTAAGCCTGGAGGACTGCAACTCCCAGAAAGCTGATCGGGGGATTCTGGGAATTGAAGTCCACCAGGCTTAAAGGGGAAGCTTTGCTGGCTGGGGCATTCTGGGAATTTCGAGTTTCTTTTCAAGGTGGAAGGATCCGGCTGGGCAGCCTCTGGAGGGCCCCTGCTCTGTGAAGCCATAATTGGGGGTGGGGGAAAGCGGTGTCTCCTCTCTGGGAATCCCTTCCCTGCAGCTCCTGGGGAAGCTGGATTGGAGGAAGATGCCTAATTCTTGGGCTGTTTTGCTGTTTCAAGGAAAGGATTAAAAGCATCAGGAATATTTGCTGGAATGCCAAAATAAATGAGCTATTATGCCTTCCCGTTTAGGATGCAAACTCAAGACAGAAGAACAATTTCCTAGTCCTATCACTCCTGGCTCTTCTTTTAATTCACTTTCTGCCCCGGGAGGCTCAAAACCGGCTGACTTTCTTTGGAACCTGTTTTGCCCTAGAATAATTTCATCCGCTGAAGAAGCTCTTGAGTTACCAATCAATCTTCCTTAAAATTCGTAATTAACCCTCCGCATTCGCTCCTTGCAAAGCAGGAATAGCTTAAGACGAAGAGCCCTCAAGGCGGGGGTGGCAGAGGCATTTGGCCACTAGGTTTTGCACAGATTTTGGACTCTCCTCTGTTACACTATTGGTCAGCCTGGAATTGGGACATCACTCCTGTCCAGAAGCCCAATTGAGCCTCCATCCTACGTTGCAAGATTGGATGACCTCAAGGGATTCCAACACAGGGAAGGTGCGTGGGTGCCAAATTGGCAATGGCTGGGGAGTTGCTGTGTACCGTGCTTACTGAAGAGGCGTACTGGCAAAACTACCAAGGGGGCAGTTGAATAGTGATAATGAAAGGCTTTTTCCCTAGCCCCACAGGCCTGGGAGGGGAGGGGAGGGTCGCACAGATAAGCTGGAGGTTGGCTTGTGTCTTTATGTTTTAAGTGACATTGTCGTCTAGATTTACAGGGGTCTCCAACCTTGGCCCCTTTAAGCCTGGAGGACTTCAACTCCCAGAACTTCAACTCCCAGCAAAGCTGGCTGGGGAATTCTGGGAGTTGAAGTCCTCCAGGCTTAAGGTGGCCAAGATTGGAGACCCCTACTCCATGCAGTCCTTCCAAGGCCTCCCTGCTCCTCTCATGAGATCCCCCCAGCCAAAGCTTAGGTGGGTTGCTCTCTTCCAGTAACTGAAGTTAGCCTGGGAGCGGATGTCTCCCCTCTTTGTCCCTCAGCAGCTGAGACAATGAGAGGAGGAAGGTGCTGCTGGAGAGAGAGAAAGGTCTACCTACTATTTTCTCTGTACCGTTTTTTAAAAATTTGTCCTACAATTAGGGAAAATCTTACAGGCTTCTTTGGCAAAACCCACTACATTCTGAGAGTTCGCCTAGAGCCAGTGATATGCAGATGTTGTAAGCCAATAAATAAAATAAGTACATTATAAATCAATAACTTGCTGACTACCTTTTAAGACACTTTCTGTTATTTTTGGAGTTCTATTCACTTCCCATCTCCGTTGCTTTGCCTGTTGTGGTGCAGGTTCACTTCTTGTGAGACGTAAATTTGTAGAGATGTAAATTTGATAAATAAATGTACATAGCAATTTTGCTTTTTCACTGTTTTTGCAGGCGCTGAAAAAGACAGGAGCTGAATTTGAACGTACGTAAGGGAACACACTGTTTTTCCTTGTTTGACTTCCCCTAGTCCAGCTATTGAGGCAACCCCCCTTGGATTTGAACAATATGGATGTCCCATGTTGTGCCTGTTGGTGATAAGTAGTGGAAACAACCACCCAGCCTAACTGAGTTCTGCACCCCCCTATCACTTAAAGATGACTAAAGCCTTCACTGCTAAAAGATTGTTTGATAAAGGGTGAGTGAGGATTGTGGGTGGGGTTGGGACTAAGGCCAGAGTGCCATGAAAGATAACCGTTCAAAGAATATGCTTCCTGGCTCTTTTCATAGCCACTTTCTTTCCCTTTCTTAGTTCATAGATTCATCTACACCAATCTGTATTGTATTTGTTGTGACAATATCCTAAATCTTGATGTGCAAAATGCAGGAGATGGCATCTGCAGGGGTTTATACTGGCACGAGAGGCTGTTTTTTCCAGTGGTTTATATTTGGCAACTTTTTCTAATTGATCTGTGTAATTATTTAAATCTTTGAAATATTTTGATATTGCTTCTCGTTGTAGAAAGTCAGAAGCAGACTCTGAAGCTATTCCTTCGGAGCAACTGTTAACCAGAACACACATTCCTACTTTCTCTTTTGCAGGACAAACAAGGGAATGATGGAGGTTGCTTTTAAAAGGCCCGTATTTCTCGGCCTACTGAAAACCAGACTGGAACCCTAGTTGAGCCTGTGCCAGTTTTCATGGTCCAATACTAGAATGGAGTACCCTGAACGCTCCAGTACCTCAGACATCATGGATGTGTCATCTGATGACAGAACAAAGGAAGTGAGCTCGGACCCCGGAGAGGGCTTGAAACAGACTTGGGATCTGCTTGCATTTTCTGGAACTTGCCGGGCTGAAGATGCTGTTACCCCTCCTCCTTTGGGTCTTGCACAGGACAGGTTGGGGGGTGTTCTCTGCAGAAGGGAACCCCCCCCTGAGAAACCCATTGCAGTGTTAAGGCACAATAATCCTGAACTGTTGCACCCTGAACTGGGCCACCCTGTTTCAGAAAGCTTGGACTTCTCTGAGAGATTTGGCCAGCCTTTCGAGCCGATAAAAAACTTGAAAACTCAGGATAAGCGTAATAATGACGCTGCCCAGTCTGTTTTTTGGGCTGGTATTCTGCAAGCTCAGTTGTGTGTCTTAGATCTTCAGGAGGAGTTGGATAAGCAGGAAGAATCTCTGCAGACTCACGGTGTGAATTCCGAATCTCTGGACACAGCTACCATCAATAATCATTTACTCCTGGCAAGTGATAGTGAGGAGGAGCCAGAAGAGAATTTAGAGAAACAGGAGGAGGAAGGAAGCGAGGAGGAGGAAGAGGAGGAGGAGGAGGTTGAATATTTATTTTTCAATAACCCACTTTTTCAGGAAAGCCCTCACTTAAACAGAACTTTTGAAGGACAAGTTCCATGGTCACAATCAGAAAGGGAAACTTCCACTGAGAATTACAAGAAAGACGTCAGAAGCGAAGTGGGCTCTGGAAACCATCACGGTGACTTGTTTTCCCAGGCCAAGGTGGCAATAAGTCCTGTGGCCAGGAGTTATTTTTCTCCATGTGGTCCAGATGCTAACGAGGACACACCCACCTCTTCTTTTCCAAGTTATGTGCCCCATTATCGTTCCTTGTCCCCATTGGTGATTATAGAAAGAGATCTTGAAATCCCCTGCTCTTTGGATGAGAATTCAGAGGTAAGAGAGGCGTCCTAATTGCTGCCTGAATGGCCAAGTGTAATTCAACGCACCAGGAATTTGTCTCTGATACAGAAGCTCCCAGGGCTTCTCTGGTAATAGACTCGTGAGCATCCTACTGTGTTTGCTGTGGCTTTGCTTGAGCTTAGTTGGAGCTTTAATGCCTATTTAGGTCCAGTCTTCTCCAACAAAAGAATGCATTCCACCCGTTGCCCAGCCCCTCTTCCAGGGCCAGGTAAGAGTGCTGGAGCTGCAAGAGACCTTCTTGTCCAAATTAAAACCCTCCCTTGTTCTGGCTCACTATTAAGGCTGCATGCAGATGTGGGCCACTGTTCAGGGCTACTACCCTTACATCAACCGCCAGGCATTGGGCCTCTTGTCCTGGAAATCCTTGAGACCTGGAGGCAGCAGGAGGAGAGTTTCTGAAAGCAAACTGGAAGCAGCTGCGTGAAGATACCCTGTACCTGGTAGATGGCACAGATAAGCTCTTCCACAAAACCAGGTCCTTAACCTTCAACAACACCTGCAAGTCCGTTTGCACCAGGCAGGGCTGGTTTGGCTTCTGTCCCCTGTGGCTGATGTTCTCGCCAAGTTCTTGGGAAGTGCTTGGAAATCCATTCCTGATGGAAATGTACAGGAAGGCAGGGCCTGTGTGTGTGTGTGTGTGTGTGAGCAGCTGCCCCAGCCTTTTGTGACTTTTGTGACAGCCAACATTTCCCTTCCAGGCAGAGGGCTGTTTCCTGGGTCCCCTCCAAGGAGACGTTCTGGAAAGCATTACTCCAGGTAAGTCTCGCTCTGCTCTTCCCAAGAGCATCAGACGATGCCCTGCCCCATCTCGCAGCTTTCCAAGCTGCGCAGCACAGCCGAGGCTGCGATCTTGCCCGGTGTGGGAAGGAAGCTGCCTTGTGGCTGACTTGTCCCTCTGATCCACATACAGAGCCGCCTCCGCCTGGGTATCTGCCGGCAGAAGGCCTGCTGTTCTCCGCCTCCGGCTCTTCCCTGATGTCTGCGTTGCTGCAAGAGTCCACGCAGAGCTGCCCCCCTGCCAGGCCCACATCTCCAGGGAAGGGCGGCTGCATCCCTTCCAGCGTCCAGGTGCCCTCAGCTCCTGCTGCAGAGCAGAGTCTGCAGCAAGAGAGGTTGGAGCCACAAGCCTCGCCCCGCGGCTGCCCTCCGTCGCCTCCCCACACCTGGTTAGAAGAGCCTGAAAGCACTTCCTCTCTGCAGAAGAACGTCAGCGGAGCAGATGTGCTCTCCAGCCCACTCTGTGGTGCAGAGCGGAAGCCACCGAGCTCAGTCGAGAGGCACAAGATGGTGGAGCTGCCAGCTATGCAAAGCGATGGGAGGTCAGAAGGCAGAGGGGAAGAGCCGGCGTTACAGTAAGGATGCTTCGTTTTATGCTTCTTGGGACCGTTGGCCTTTCGGGTCGTCTCTCCCCGCGCCAGGTGGGAAGGTGGGCCTGGGCCAGGATGCAACCCAGCAGCTCCCTAGAGGGTTTGGGCTTCCGTGCTGCAGCCCCCAGAGGGTTGGCTTGCCTCCTTGCCTGGTGGGGCCTTCGCTGACGGGTCGGCCTTTATTCTCTGGCGCTCCGACAAGAGTCTCCGTCTCTCTCCACCCTCCGCAGCTGCCGTGAAGAAGCTGGAACGGGGCAGAGCCCGCCTGCCAAGGTCGCCGCAGAAGCCAATGGCAGCCTGCTCCTGGCAAACGGCACCTCGGGAGACCTGGCCGCAGCGCAGAGGCTGGCCGCTCGCCTCTACCACCTGGATGGGTTCAGGAAGTCTCAGGTGGCTGCCTTTCTGCAGAAGAAGTAAGATGGCCCTGAAAGTCTTCCTTCCGTTTGGGGATCTGAATGTTTGTCACTTTTATTGGCGTGCACGGTGTGGATGGGCGCACACACACAGACACACACACACACATACAGACAGGCAGACAGACAAACAGACACCAGGCTGAGTTTTAAGTCGTTCTTTCATCACCTGAAGAAGCCGCCAATGCACTTCCAGACCTGTGGCCCTCGGCTGGCTGAAAGCTAAGAACGGAGGGTGTTTTTGAACAGGCGGCAGAGTAAAAACTGCCACCTTCTGAGGCAGCCCCAGCAGCAGAACCTGGCAGTCCTGAAGCAAAGGACAGGTAGCAGGAGTCCCAGCTGAGGGAAGTATGAGGGGGAAGCAGGAAAAGCAGAGGGCCAAAGGGATGAATGGAGGCGGCAGTAGCGTTTCTCTCTCTCTTTTTGCTTGGATTTTTGCATAGGATCTTCCACAGCCATGGGACATGGAGAGGGGAAGGGGGGGGCTTTAGGAGCCAGGCAGGTGTGAGGAACTCCGAGGAGGAGGAGGAGGAGGGTTCTCTTGGCACGTTTGGGGTTTTCTGAGCTCCCCCTGAACATTTGTCCACAGCAACACCTTCAGCCAGATGGTCGCTGAGGCCTACCTCTCCTTCTTCCACTTCTCTGCCGAAACTCTGGATCAGGCCCTGAGGTAACGTTCTCTTTCCCTCGGGCAGCCTCTCCATTTTCAAGAGGGGAGGTGAAACTTCACAGTTCATGGCCAAATGTGCATTTCCTACCCTCCCCGATGAGGAGGGAGCCCTTCCCTCTCCCGAGTCCAGGAGGCCAAGAACTAACTTAGAAAACGGCCAGGCTAGGTGGGGTGTAACAGGAGGAGGAGGGCTGGGAAGGGGCAACTGAAATGATAATGGGAAGAAGAGATGGGCCTCTTCCTGCAGCTCTGCTACTAGCCAAGGCCTGCTTGGTTTGGAAGCCTTCCTGAAGCTGCATGGAGGGACCTGAATGAAAGAAACCGTTGAGCAGGGGAGGCTGTGCCTAGAGTCTCCTCAGTTCTTGGCATATTAAAAGGGAGCGTGGTGAGAAGCTCCGTTGCGAAAGTAGGAGCGCCTCCCAACCTCAGGATTTCAGCCTCCTTGTATTGTCCCCATGCCAAATGGAAGCCCTGAGGGGGATCTGTCTGTGGCTATTTGCCAACCTGCCATGGCCATCTCGCCACAGGACAAGAGTTACACTAATATCAAAGAAATGGTGGAATAGAATCATTAAAGAAAGGATGCAAAAAGGAGGGGCAGAATGAAATGGGAAGGGCAACAATTAAAGTAATTTTTATTTATTTTAAATAATTAAATAGAATCGTTAAATTGTCCTGCAATGAGTTGTCCTGCATCGAGTTGGCCATGATGAATTGATCATGGCAGTTGGCCATAGCGAGTTGGCCATAGCGAGTTGGCCATGATGAGTTGGCCATGGCGAGTTGGCCATGGCGAGTTGGCCATGGCGAGTTGGCCATGGCGAGTTGTCCCATTCCCCCCTGAGGGTGGCTCTTCCCCAGGCTTCCTCCTCCTGCTGCTGCTGTTTACCAATCCTGGGGAAACAAAACCTCCTAGCCCCCCTTTTGACCTTCCCCTTCTCTTGGCAGGTCTTTCCTGAAGTCCTTTGTGCTCACCGGGGAGACTCAGGAGCGGGAGCGGATCCTGCTGCATTTCTCTCAGCGCTACCACTGCTGCAATCCTGAGGCCTCTCTGAGTCCAGGTGAGACTCTCGGCCCAGACCTCGTGGCACTAAGCTTTGGTTTGGGAGACAAGCGCTCTCGGGCTCAGCCTGCTTTTATTCTGGCCCCGAAGGCGGGATGGAGGTGGGATCCTGACTTTTCCAATCAGAGAAAACCCAGGCTCAAAATCAGAAGTGAATAACTTCCCTGGCTGAGGAGTTCTGGGAGTTGAACTCCACAAGTCTTAAAGTTGCCAAGTTGGAGACCCCTGCACTAGAGTGTAGCTGGTGGGAGAGGGGTTCAAGGGGAATCTTTAAAAAAATTCCCCTAAGATTGTACTGGCTAGCGAAAAGCTCATAAAAGGAGGAGATATAAACCTTTGCACCGATACTGTCTTAAGAAGGGAAAGTGAAAATAAACCTGCAATGTTTGTGGGCATTTCCTAAGAACAGCCAGAACATGCAAAGCTGATAATAATCTTGAAGAATAGCAGCAAGCGACTGCCTTCCACTTAAATTAAACTAAAAAATTAATTAAATTAGAATTAAATTAAATTGGTATATCAGTCATTGCATGACCTCTGTGGACGCCATACACTGAAATAAACAAACTGCCTTCCACTGATAAGAGAGGAGAGCAATTTAATCTGGACTGTTCTATGTTTTTAATTGTTTTAACTTAGAATTGTTTTTTTTTTGCAAGTTGCCCAGAGTCTCTTGGGATGGGCAGTTATAATAAATGCAAGTCAAACCACAAGGCACTGCAAGCAGAAATGATTTCTGTAAGGAAGGCAGTCGAAGCAAATACAGAGAATGAATGAAATTCTGAAACATATATCAGAACTTCACACTAGAAAAGACCTTGAGTTTTGAGGGAGGAAAAAGAGATGCTACAGAAAAGGGGACAAGATAGTTGACCCCTGAAGAGCAGGGCAGTTAAAACGGTGCCCTGTAAGAAGGCAAAGAGAGGTGGGGCCTGAATCCATATCAATCCAGAGTTCCCTCCTGAGGGAAGTTATCCCATTTCAGGCGCACTGTGCAAGATCTGGAGAAAGCTCTAAGGCTGGGAAAGGGGGAAGGAAAGAGAAGAAGAGGTTGACTAGTAGCAAGGGGGATGGGGGCACTATTGGAAGAAGACGCGGCACTTAAGAGCACCACAAAATGTCTGTCTGAGGGAAGAAGGAAGTCAGCACTTCCGGTTCTTCTGGTAGAGAACAGAACAGCTGATGACAAATCTTAAGATTCAGCTCATTTTCTCTTGGCCTTTTGTTCGAACGGAGAGTCAGATTCCCTAGGAGGATATTTTGCTGCCATTTCCAATCAGTTGCGGGAGAAGCCTAAGGAATCTCTCTTGAACCTTCTTTCCCTCTGCAGATGCCGTGCACACCCTCACCTGTGCCATGATGCTCCTCAATACCGACTTGCACGGACAGGTAAGGAGACTCTGACAGAGGAAGGAGCCTTGGCTCTCCTTTCTCTCACTTGGGCCTCTGAACAGAGGAAAGCCATTCTGATGGCCCTATTTGTGGGAGAGGATCTATAGGTACCCATAGGGTTGACGGGATAGTTCTTGTTTCGATGTCCAATATGGACAGTGCAACAACTTCAGCTCTCTACTCTCTCTCTCTCTCTCACCTACATCCCCCTGGAATCAGAACATTGGCCGAAGCATGAGCTGTCAGGACTTCATCGTGAATCTCTCGGGCCTAAATGATGGCAAGGACTTCCCCAAAGAGCTGCTGAAGGTAGGCACAGCTTCCTTCTGCGCTTCCTTCCTTCGAGAGCTCTGCCTGTGGAGCCTCCCTCCTAGCCACGGTGGTCAACGGAGAGAAAGCCTTAGCGCTCTGATTCAGCATGGTTCTCTCCCCTCCCCCCCAAAAAAGATCAGGTGCTCAGCTTCATTCCTTTTTGGTGGAATGTCCATGTCCACCTTTGTTGACTTTCAAGGCCGCTTGCAAGAAAGATACAAGATCCAGGGAGGGCCGTTACTTAAAGAGGACGGCCGACTCTCCCAACGGTTCCCTGCCAGCTGCTGTGTACAGGAAAGTCAGCTTCAGCCGGGGCCTGTGAGGACACCTGAGCTTTGGGCACAGCCGTACTGTCCCTCTGCAACCGTCCAACAGAGGACAAAAGGGACCCCCAACTAGTCCGGCATGAAGCCCTAGTGAGATCGAGGGCCTGGCCTTAGGGAGGGGGTGAGACCCCCACCCCCTAAATCCACACCCCTGATGGCATCTGCCGAGTCAGTTGGAGGTCTAGCCCCACCAACGGACCAGGTGAGGTGCCCGGACTCTTCTGGAAAGATGACAGCGCCCAGCTTTTCTACATGTAGCTGATAAGAGCTGAGGAAGGATTGGTGGTACTTCTGAGAGCAGAACCCGCAAAGTGGCAGTTCTGAGGGGGGGCAGAGAGCTTTTCTTGAAGGATGGGGGTGAGATGCAGGGAGGAAACCTGACAGCTCAGCCCTTTTTGTCTCCCTCCAGGCACTCTACAACTCCATCCGCCATGAGAAATTGGAATGGGCTACGTAAGTAAAATCAAGATACCTGAGGGATGGGCGGGGCAGGGCGGGGGTCTTTGAGGAAGCAGAAGGGAGGGCTGAGGTCAAAGAGGGAAGGCATGAGAGCCCTTGGACCTCTCTCCTCCCCCTTATAAAGGAGATTGGAGGGGGGTTGCCCTGTGTAAGTTGGGTGAGTGGACTATGGTGACTCGGTCTTTACTTCGGGAGTTTTCAGTAGTCAGCCTGTAGGGATAGTTGTCAGGAAGGACAAGGAGAAAGGAATGTTTCCAAAAGCTAAACTTGGTGGGGGGAGAGCTTGCTTGCCACTACAGGAAGCCTAAATCGTGCCTCCAGCTGACACCAGGATTCTGCTTGTGCTGCCACAGGGAAGGCGGCGGCCCAAATAATATTTCCCAAGCTCAGATCAGCCTGCTCAGGGAAGAGGGTGCCTAAGAGTTCAGGATTCCCCCGAAGGTTTAACGCTGCCAGAGGGCAGGAGGAATGACCAAGTGGCATGACAGAAAAACACGGATTTTTTTTCAAATTGCGAAGGCTGTCTTTCATACTTCCTTCAGTTTACTTTTATTCTTTATTTAATTTTTATCCCACCTTGGCTCTTTTTACAAATCACTCAAGGCGGCGAACATATTCAACACACTTCCTTCCTCCTCCTCCTCCTCCTCCTCTTTTCCCCACAACCACCACCTTGTGAGAAGGATTGGCCCAAAGACACCCAACTGGCTTTCATGTCTAAGGCAGGACTTGAACTCACAGTCGCCTGCTTTCTAACCTGGTAGTTTTAAGTGCCAGACCAAACAGGCTCTACATTTGAAAGGCATTTGCAGTTAAGACTGAGTAGCATTCGCTTCCATTCCATCCTAAAGTCAGAATTTTTTTCTCTCCCAACCTCTTTTGACCCTTTATGTAATTAAGTCATCCAAAATGAGCCTTTCCCCCTCTTTTACATGGTTTTTTTCCCCTGTATGCAGCCTGTGCCAAATTTCTGTTCCTTCCCTACAGGGATGAGGAGGAAGAGACAGTCGATGCCAAGATACTCCTGAGCCCCACCAACAGCCAGAGGAAAACCAACCCTTTTCTGACAGTCTGGCAGGACCAAGGGGCAAAAGTGTACAAGCAGGGCCTCCTTTCCCGCAAGGCCCACGCGGAGGCCGACGGCAAGAAGAGTGAGTGCAGAGTTGTGGCCCTGGATGAGCGGTTCTCGGTTCCCTGGCAGAAGCCAGAGAGAGGCCGGCAGAGTCTCTCATGGGAGCCAGCTGGGGGCTTCAGGCCTGGCTCTCTTGCTCTCTTGCCCACCCCCTGCGGAAGCCCCAGTTGGCTGCTTGGTGCCAGGTTGAGGAGGGCATCGAAGGTCAAGATCCAAACTGCCAAGCCCTCTTGGCCAGGGGCCTCCAACCTCGGCCACTTTAAGCCTAGTGGACTTCAACTCCCAGAATTCCCCATTCAACCATGCCTGTTGGGGTTTTTTTTTTCTCCCACTCCCTAGCATGGTGAGATTGCAGAGGAAGGGATGACAAGAGAGTAAGCGGGCAGAGAGTTGAAGTCTAGCAAAGCTGACTGGGGAATTCTGGGAGTTGAAGTCCACCAGTCTTAAAGTGGCCGAGGTTGGAGGCCCCTGCTCTGGACTGTCCAACCTGGAGAAAGTGGGGAGGGCAAGCCGGTCAGAGGAAAGCAACTGACCGCCCTTCCCTCCCTCCCTGCCTGCAGCTCCCTGGGGAAAGCGAAGCTGGAAGACTTTCCATGCTGTGCTGAAGGGAACGGTGCTGTACTTCCTCAAGGTAAGAGGGGCCAGGGGGGCGGGCGGAAGCACCTTCTTTCTCCAGGACTGCCCCCCATCAGGCCATAAACAGAGGTGCTCAGAGTGGCTCAAACAAAGCAGCCTGTGGGGGGAATTCCCTGAAGGTGTGGCTGCTAAAAGCATATCAGAACAGCCCATCTGTGCAAATGGGCTCTTTAACGCCCCCATCAGTGGATGTCGAAAAAGGGCTGTAAGCAGATGGCGGAAGACTCTCTCTGGCGTGCAAGGAAGGAAAGCCTCAGAGGGGCCTAAAAACCCCAGGGGAAGCAGAGCTGCTGGGGCTGCCTTAAGAGTAAGCGAGGGGAACTGGAGGGAGGCAGGAGGGGGAGCCCCATTGCTTAGGAACATGGCGGAAGGCTGGATAAAACCGAAGTGATGGGAAGATTGTCTTCTCCAAGAGAACGAAGGATAAAAAGAGCGACTCAAAGTGGTTAAAGATACATAGATAGTGGATATGAATAGAATTAGAATTTAGAATAGAACAGAACAGGAATAGAATAGAGAATAGAATAGAATGTAGAGTAGAATAGAATAAAAAATAATACAATAGAATAGGAGAATAGAACAGAGAATAGAGTAGAATAGAGTAGAATAGAATAGAATAGAATAGAATAGAATAGAATAACAAGAGTTGGAAGGGACCTTGGAGGTCTTGTAGTCTAACCCTTTGCCCAGGCAGGAAATCCTACACCATTTCAGACAAATGGTGATCCAATCTCTTCTTAAAAACTTCCAGTGTTGGAGCATTCACAATTTCTGGAGGCAGGTTGTTCCATTGGTTAATCGTTCTCACTGTCAGGAAATATTACTTAAAGCTTCTGTATACAGGTAGTCTTCAACTTACAAGTTTGTTTAGTGACTGTTCAAAGTTACAACGGCACTGAAACATGTGACTTATGACCACTTTTCCCAGTTACGACCTTTGCCGCATCTCTATGGTCATGTGATCAAAATTCAGATGGACTTCTGGGAGTTGAAGTCCAGCCATCCTAAAGTTGCTCAGGTTGAGAAGCATTGACTGTTATGGAGAAGGAAGAGGGCAGGAGGAGCTAAATTGGAGAAGAATGGCAAGCGTGGAAGTGGGTGGTATCAAGGGAGGTGGGTGCTTGTTCACAACTGGATGTTACCTCCCCCCCAAAAAACGTCTCCTCTTTGCAGCATGACCGTACCTGCCCCTCCCAGGACTGAGCCAGGTGGATGCTGAGTTTGCTTTTGTTTCTGGCTGTCGTACAGGATGAGCAGCAGTCGGAGGTGTCTGGCTCGGAGGAGCTGATCGGCGTTCCTCATGCCCTGGCCGAGAAAGCCAGCAAATACACCAAAAGGCCAAATGTCTTCCGGCTCCAGACTGCAGACTGGCACATCTTCCTCTTCCAAGCCCCGTGAGTTCCCTCGAGCCTCAAGGAAGCTCCCCCTTGTCACCCTTCCCAGCGTCTAGTGCAGAAGAGCAGTGGAAATAATGGATAAGGAAGAAATGAGGGCCCTTCTTCTTCTTATGGGACAGTATGGCCCTAGCACAGGTGCTATTCAACCGGTTCACACCTACTCGGGCGAACCGGTAGTAGTTATTTGGCGTGGGTTGGCGAACCCGTGGCAACCCCTGGCTGGCCACGCCCCCAACCCGGTCACCCGGTTGCTCACTTGCGATCGCACTCCTGGCTTTCCATTCTCCACACTCTTTCTCCCTGGGGGAAAGGAAGAAAGGCTTGGACGCTGCAAGGATCGTTTTCCCCGTGTGAGTTAAAGTGCTGGAGTGAGAAGGAGTGCAGTCTGACAGAGGGTCTGGGTGTAAATCGAGCTTTGGAGCACTTTTGCAATGTAAAAGAAATGCATTTTGAAAGCAGCAGGTCCTTTAAAAACTTCTGCAAGGATTCCCCATGGACGCTGCAAGTATCGCTTTCCCCTTGTGAGTTAAAGTGCTGGAGTGAGAAGACGTGCAGTCTGACAGAGGAGATACGGGAATCCACTCCAGCCTTGGAGAAATTTAAAGGAGCTGCTTCCAAAATGCTCTGTATGTGTGTGTGTGTGTGTGTGTGTGTGTGTAAGAGAGAGAGAGAGAGGAAGGAAGGAAGGAAAGAAAGAAAGAAAGAAAGAAAGAAAGAAAGAAAGAAAGAAAGAAAGAAAGAAAGAAAGAAAGAAAGGAAAGAGAGAGAGAGAGAGAGAGAGAGAAAACTCTGTGCTATTATTTTCATTATTTATTCATTATTTATCATGTGTTAATATTTTACACTGTCCATACCCATAGAGTGATTTTTCTGCCTTTCTTTTGCCCAGGGCTACCACATATTTCTCAGGGTTTACATGCATTCAATGTCAATAGTTCAGAGCATAAAATACACATGTGTTTAACAAGAGTTGAAAAGGGACCTTGGAGGTCTTCTAGTCCAACCCCCAGCTCAGGCAAGAAGACTGAGGATGCCAAACTCTGAGTAGAAATCCTGGGAAAGGTGTCAGAATAATACTTAGAAGGGACCTTGGGGAGAACCCTATACCATTTCTGAGAAATGGCTGTCCAGTCTTTTCTTAAAAACTTCCAGTGATTGAGCACCCAGAACTTCTGGAGACAGTCAGTTACACTGGTTAATTGTTCTCACTGTCAGGAAGTTTCTCCTTAGTTTTAGGTTGCTTCTCTCTGTTCAGTTTTCATCCATTGCTTCTTGTTTGCATTCTGCTTCTTTGGAAAATACATTGTCCCCCTTTCTTTGTGGCAGCCCCTTAAAAGCCTGTTGCCTATCACACTCTTGGATAAAGCATTTCAGCCATTTCCTCCTTTCAGTGGTCCATGAAAGTATGCAGAAAGTCAAAAAAGGTGAACAACATTTTTACAGAGCTATAGATAAGTTGAGGCTGGGTGACAAGGAATGGCTGGGAGGGGAGGGGCCAGGTGAGGCACGCCTTGATGTGAGTGACATTGAGTTGGCCACGCCTACCCAGTCACATGACCACTAAGCACGTCCACCCAGTCACATGACCACCAAGCCACGCCCACCAAATAAGCCATGCCCACAGAACCGGTAGTAAAAAAATTTGAATTCCATCACTGAGCCCTAGGCACGTCTCTTGGGTTCTCCACCACCACCAAATTTTAACATGTTCATTTATTTATTTTATTTATTTATTTATTATGAGCTATGGTGGCACAGTGGTTAGAATGTAGTATTGCAGGCTAACTGTGCCCACTGCCAGTTCGATCCTGACTGACTCAAGGTTCACTTGGTCTTCGAGAATTGAAGTCCACAAGTCTTAAAGTTGCCAAGGTTGGAGACCCCTGCTTTAAACCACTTAGAGAAGGCTGGAAAGCATTGAAGCGGTATATAACTGTGATTGCTATTGCTATTTATACAATATACAGGCTGCCCATCTTATCTACAGCTGTCTTTCTCCAAGAGGAACCTATAGCATTCTGTCTTCTCTGTCTGTCTGTCTGTCTATCTACCTAACTTTATTTTATCTAACTTTATCTCTATCTATCTATCTATCTATCTATCTATCTATCTATCTATCTATCTATCTATCTATCTATCTATCACATTGTATAGAGGGAGGGAGGGAAAAATTAGAAAAGCTACTAGTCCGTCCGTGTCCAATTGGGTCAAGGCTAACCAACACAATGCAAGTGTGAAGGGACATGTGGAGAATGTGCAGGTTAGGGAGACTCACCTGAGTAATTGGTGACCTTCCCCGCAAGGTTCTCCAGTGACTTTCACCCTGCAAGCTTCCCAGGCTTCCCCACCAACTAGTGGGAAGAGGTGGGGGACATTGTAAATGAGAAACCCATGTCACCATTTCAGAGAGATTGCCTTACCCGAACAGAGAAACAAACGATCACAGATGGACAAAGAAAATCAGAGGGATTGGGAGCCACTTCTGACTTCCTGTCAGCTTCCCCACTGAATTTGGAAGCTAGCGGTGAACATTGCAACCCTCCCTCCCTCCCTCCCTCCCAAATTGGGCTGATTCAAAAAATCCAATCCTACTTTTCTAGAACTTCTGAAGAGATGACTTCATGGATTTCTCGCATCAACCTTGTGGCAGCCATGTTCTCTGCGCCACCCTTCCCCGCAGCTGTGGGCTCCCAAAGGAGATTTATAAGGCCCATTTTGCCAACTGCTCCCTGCAAGAATTCCATAGTAAGTCGAGTGCCCGGAGGATGGAAGTGGTTGAGATGAAGTCTCTAAGAAACGCCAGGTCCCTGGGGAGGAAGCGTGGCTGTGTCTTATGGGTGTTCCAGTGGCACAGCTCAGCGCAGCCGATGACCTAGGTGGGGGGAGAGAGCTGGGGCACCTGCCTGGAGACCAGGCTGCAACCTTTCCCTGTCTCTGTAGGAAGACCAGCACCTGGCCCACGAAGCCTGCATGGACAGGATGTCCCACGAACTGCTGGAGCTGCAGCGGAATCTGCCTGAGAAGCGGGGGCGGGGCAGGGATCTGGAGGATTATCAGCTCAGGAAGGAGTACTTGCTCTACGAGGTGAGCGGAGTCCCTCCGTTCTTGGGGGGGGGGGGGGCTGGGCTGCTGGGGGGGGGGCATCCTCTGGTGGCACCTTTCCTACAGTGGGAGGTAACGGCTCATTGAGTTTGAATGACACACACACACACTGCTGTTGAGAATGGCCTGTGTCATTTTAAAGGAATTTGCAGATCCATCTCTCTGCAGTACTTGTCCCTGGCCGCTGGTTCACGTGGCTGTTATCTTTCAGAACATGACTGTATGATCTCTAGTTATCTGTTCAAGTCAGGAGATGATAGATAGATAGATAGATAGATAGATAGATAGATAGATAGATAGATAGATAGATAGATAGATAGATAGATGGATAGGATAGGATAGGATAGGATAGGATAGGATAGGATAGGATAGGATAGGATAGGATAGGATAGAATAAATATTGGAAGGAACAGAACAGAACAAAACAGAATTCTTTATTGGCCAAGTGTGATTGGACACACAAGGAATTTGTCTTTGATGCAAAAAAAACCATGAACACAGAATTTTAGATACCAAGTTGTAAGCGTCAGAGATGTTCTGTGTGTCCCTCCCTACTTGTGGGATACGAAAGAGGAAGGGGAGGAAATCTGTGCCCACGAATAGCATCCTAGAATGGGTCCCAGCCCAGGAGAGCTTGGCCGGAAACATTCCGGTTCAGCATTCCTAGGGAAGGGTCGCCCGCGACTTCCTCTTCCCGCCATGGAGCCAGATTCCGCGGCCCGACCCTCTCGCCCCTTCTCGCCCCGTGCAGAAACGCCGCTACGAGACGTACGTGAAGCTCCTGGAGGTGAAACTTGGCTGCAGCACAGAAGACCTGGACCAGTGGGAGGCCCGGCTGGCAGCCGTGGCCGAGAACTGCCCCACTTTGCAGAAGTCCCACTCCAGCCCTTCCCTCAACGTGGACGGGCCTCCTGCGGGTGGGGCCAAGGTGAAGCGCAACATCTCTGAACGCAGGACTGTTCGCAGAATCATTCCCAAGCGCAACAAGCACTTGCTATGACCGGCTCGGCTCTCCTGGCCCCTCTGGGGTCGTCATCCTTGGATGCAGGAGCAGGACTGGCAAGGAGCGGTTGGCTCAAGCCAGGGCGGTCAGCGGTTGCCTTGGCTGGACGCCAGGTCAGGGGGAGCTCAGCGCCAAGGTTCTGGCCTGGAGCCGCTTCCGGCCGCCTCCAGGCTCTCGCTCTGGAGATGCTTTGGGGCAGCGCTCTTCAGCTCCGCTGCTGGACTCAACTTGCCTCCCCTTCAAAATCCTCTCTGGCTACTCAGGGCAAACTGGAGGTCTGTGTGCAATAAAAGGAATAGGAGGGTGAGGAGCCTGGACTCTTTTCCTGGGTGTCCCTCCCCCCGTTAGGGGAGGGGCTCTGCGGTTGGGAGGCGTGGCATCTGGGCACTTCCTCTCCTTGCTGCCCCCACATCTCATCACCAGAGACTTTGGGGGCCCTTAAGACGTGATACCTGCAGAGGAAATAAGGCAACGCGACGGCTTTGGAGCAAGCTGCCAGGCCTGTCTACCTTCTTGAGATCCCCGAAATGGCATCTCTCATCTTGCCCTGGTCTGCTGTCACCCTCTCCACCCCACTCAAACAAAAATTTACTCAGTGTAGTACAGACACTGGTCTGTGTTGTTACTAGAGAGATCTAGGTGTCCTAATGGGCCACCATTTATGAGCCAATGGCTGCAGCTGCAAAAAAAGCCAACGCAACCCTGGGCTACATCAACCAAGG
The DNA here is from genome assembly GCA_023653725.1 of Bungarus multicinctus. Lineage (NCBI taxonomy): Eukaryota > Metazoa > Chordata > Lepidosauria > Squamata > Elapidae > Bungarus > Bungarus multicinctus. The sequence goes on along the minus strand of CM042837.1, from coordinate 821,666 downwards.
GATGGGATCAAGATTTATACAACGTTGGTGAGGCCACACTCAGAATCCTGCACCCAGTCTGGCCACCACAACACAAAAAGGATGTTGAGACCCTAGAAAGTATGCAAAGAAGGACAACAACCACCACAACAACAAAGGATCTGGAGTTATTTGTATGATGAGCGATTGAGGGAGCTAGGAGGGATGCTTAGCCGATGGGAGAGAAGGATTAGGCAGACATAACTTTGAGGGGCTGTCACAAGTAGGAGGGGATTGACTTACTCTCTATTTCCATCTATTTCGGTTGTGGGGTGGGGGGTGTCTGTGGTACACACCTATATAGCAATGTCATAATTCTTGGATAAGGATTAAGCATTTCTTCCCAGGGCAGAAAGTCTTGTCAAGAATCTGTGATACACGTATCTTTGCCCAGGCTGCAGGAGATGTTTATAAGGTGTCTATCATCGCTACTACCATCAGACAATTGCAAACCTACTTTGCAAGGGGGTTACTAGGGAGGGAAATTCTGAGGCACAACAGATGCTAAGTATTCTTAGATGCCTTCAGCAGTAGGTGGCCAGTGGCCAAACATTTTTACAACTGTGTGTGTGAAATGCAGGGGGACCCAGATGCCTTGAAATGAGCCACTAAGGCAGCTTCTTTCTAAACAGATCCGTGCAGCAGCCAATGATTTATAAATACTTTTATTACAGTTAGTAAATCAAATGCAAAAGTGAATAAACATCTCTTAGAAATTCCTCAAAGATCAGAGGCTCTAGATCAGAAAAGGCCGTAGCTGAAAGAAGACTACATGCCAATCAAAGGGAATGAAGCCGATCAGAGGGGCAACCTCTCTCTGTGCCACTCGGGGGTCCCAGTTGGAGGAGTCGGGGCCTCAGGCTGCCAGGTCCTTAGGAACTGACATCGCGAGGAGCTAACTTTCCCAAGAGAGAAGTCAACATTTAAGAGAACCTGAACCGGGCTCTCGTCTTCGTTTTTCTTTTAAAACAGTATTTCAAACACATCTTCATTGCCAGGTGAGTTTCAGTCATTCACTTCTCCATCCAGGATGATGAAAGATACACAAAGTGAGGAGATCCGAGGATTCCTGGAAGGGAAGAAACACCCAGAGTGGCCGCATAAAGTCGGGATCCTTCCGGGGGAAGCTCCCCTGCCCGTTCCAGAAATTTGGCCAGATTCGTTTGGAACCGAGAAGGCTGGCAAACTCTGTCCCAGCAGCGGCTGAGCCACTTGCAGAATCAGAATTTTACCATGTTCTGCTGGGAAGGGAATCATTTAGCACCGTGATGGCGAGCCTATGGCGAGCGTACCAGAGGTGGCACGCAGTGGGCACGCACCCCATCGCCAGCTGCTCTTCTGGTTTCTGGTGCACACGTGGTGCTCCAGCCAACTGGTCTTTGTGGGTGCCAGAGCACTGGAAAATGGCCTGAAAATGCCCCCCAAATGGCCACAAACCAGGCTGTTTTTCAGGCCATTTTCAGGCCAAAACAGCCTGAAAAAAACAGCCAAAAAACAGGCAGGCATGCACCAGCCAGCTGGTCTTCGGTTTTCCAGCGCTCCGGCACGCGCATGGACATGTCTTCCAGTTTGGGCACTCAGTGGTGAAAAGATTGGCCATCGCTGGTCTAGCAGAAAGAGTCCCTGCCTCCTGTGGCAGCGTTCACACGTACAGCTGAGGGACCTGAGAGCAAGGGCGGCTCCCGGAGCCTTTTGGTCCTGACATGGTTTGTGGGGACAGGCAGGTGTGGCAGGGAAGCAACCGGAATCTCTCGATCACGACCTCTGGCCAAGGGCCTCGTGATTCAGTGGCGGATCTCAGCTATTCAGGGGGAGGGTAATGGGGGCAAAATTAAAAACGAACAAAACACGTGGGAACGATGAGTGGGAAAAGTCCAGGGGTGGGAAAGGAACTTAAGACGGAATGACGCCGGTGGCAAGCAGGATGATGAGAATAAGGATGATGGCAGCAATGACGCAGATGATCGCAATCATCTTGATATTCTTCCACCAATACTTCCGGGCCACTTTCTGTGAGGTTGTCTTGAAGTGTTCCGACTGCGTAGAAAAAGATGCACATCATTTACAGAGGGTTCTTTGTAAGGAGCTTCCCTCCCTGAACCAAGGGAGGCTGGGTATGTGTGGGGTGAGGGAAGGCTTCTGTTGCAAATAGATTGGCAGGTGCCTTTTTTTATTATTAAAATTACAACTATCGGAGTAAAAAAATACAAACTAAAAATATAAAACTAGAAGGTGCAGAGAAAAAAGAATAAGAATTCTAACTCTTACCCAACCTTTACATGCTTGGTGAGCACACAGGGTGACTTCTGTATGCCCACCAGGCCACTGTGAGAAGTAGTTACCATCTTTAAAAAGAAATTTTTATTAGCCCAGGAGCAAAAAGGTCTGTGTTCATGTCATAAAATCAACCATGTCCATTAAGGATCTACTGCCTGCATTTATGCAAGATACTAATCTTGATTACGTCTGTCTGAATATAGTGTGCAGATAAAGCCCTTTCAGTATAATATGTGAACCCACAAAATGGACTGGTTCAGTAATGAAGCTTAAATATAGTGTGCAAACATAGCTGGTTTGTTCAAACAGGAGCTCCATCCAGCTTTAGCCTCACAGACAGAAGGCTTAGAAGGGATCTGATAGTTGCCTTCCAGTACTTAAGGGGCAGCCACAGAGAAGACGGGGTGGACCTCTTCCCCAAAGACACATGCATGGAAGTTCATGAGAGAGAGATCCAAGCTCTAGAACTAAGGAGGAATTTCCTGGCAGTGAGAACAATCGGCGGAAAGGCTTGTCTCAGAGGTTGTGGTGCCCCATCACTTTTCAAGAAGAGATTGGACAGCCATTTACACGTAATTCAGGCCTTAATTTCCATTAGTTTTTTTTAGCAGGGATCCATATTCCTGATCCAGTACATTTTCTCTCTCTCAGGGATGCTTTGGTAGGACTGTGCGTTCAGTACCCTTTGCCGGAATGCTCTGGCACAAAATGAACCTGTGCCATAACTAGCCATCTTTTTCCTGCAAAGTCACATCCCAGGAGTTTCACATGAGACCATTTGCTTCAGAAAACTTGCACATTGAACAAAGGTGTTTCGTTTCTCTTCAGCTCATTACCTAACTCTCATTCCTCCATCGAGGTAATCTGAGCTGCAGGGGAAATCCATTCTTCCCCCTATAGGTTATGTCATCTTACCTTGCTGGATTTTTATCCCAAAGCCCGTACCTCAGAGAATGCTAAATAGTACAAAGACGACAAAGGGCTCTCCTAGATCCTCGGGGTTTTACCAGTTCCAGCCTCACCACGGACGCCTCGGTCCTATCAGCTGTGGCTTCTCCTGGGCCGCTTTCCTCCCCTCAAGCAAGAGACTAATGCCATGCAAACAGCACAGAAAAACCTAGAAATGCCTGCTTGGCTTTGACTCGGTTTGAGCAACTCCCTCCCTCCCTCCTCTGGCTGCCTTAAGATTGCCATTCCTAACTGATACATGATACTGGGTGAGTCAACAATTGTGTAACAAGAAGAATTGACAAGGTTATATAATCAATATTTTGCTCTCTATAGCAGGGGTCTCCAACCTTGGCCACTTTAAGACGTGTGGACTCTAGGAGTTGAAGTCCACAAGCTTAAAGTGGCCAAGGTTGGAGACCCCCGACTTAAATGACCTTTCTGGTCTCTTCCAACTCTATCATTCATGGCTGGCTGAGGAATTCTGGGAGTTGAAGTCCACAAGTCTTAAAATGGGCCAAGGTTAGAGACCCCTGCTCTATAGAAATGGGTTTAGTCCTTTTCTCAACCCTGGCTGCTGGACTCATACTTGGGAAGAAGCTCCCCCGTCACTCACTCTTGGACCTCGAAGTGAAACCTGGTTGCCTGCTTACTCCTATCCCACCACACCGAGTACAAAAGCCCACCGTTGCTTCCAGGTCCTCCGTCTTGTTGCGCAGATGGTCGAGATTCTCGCCCCTTGCTAGAATCCGCTCCACATTCTGGGTCATAATGTTCTTGACACCCTCAACTTCATTCTGCAGGTTCTTCACCCGGTCATTGGCCATCCCTGGGCCACTTCCACTGCCTCCCTCCTGGAGAGAAAGAAAGAACAAGGTTTTGGCAGGTAGAAGGAATTCCGTTCCCTTCTCCTTCCCCCCTGCTACCTCTATCTCTATTGGAACGCCAGAGCCGAGAGGGCCTTTGATTAGAGTTTCCAGCAAAGCAGAAATGTACCATTGTCCAACCACAACAAAAAATATCTTCCAATGACTAGGTGCAGATCTTACAGATTAACAGAGTTGGAAGGGATCTTGTAGGTCATCTAGTCCAATCCCCCCCACCCAAGCAAGAGGCCCTACACCAAGGGTCTTCAAACTTGGCAAGTTTAAAACTTGTGGACTTCAACTCCCAGAATTCCTGAGCTAACATGACTGGAGGAGGAATTCTAGGAATTGAAGTCCACAAATCTTAAAGCTGCAAATTTGAATTTTTTTATTCCAATATGCACCCCTTTACCGCTACTTCAATGGCATCCCGCCACTTGGCTGGCAATTCACCAGTTTAATGAAGCCCCACTGATGCTCCTCATGACCACTTCTGCTTCTCATTCACCAGCCCGAATTATCTTTAACAAAAATCCAGTATTTAATAACCCAAATTATTTGATGTATACTGTATTGCCATTACAGCATCGATTTCCATTACGCCCTTCATAGTAACACATATTTTAAAAAAAGACAACTTGCAAACTAAAATTTGGGCTAGTAGGGAACAAAACACATTTTATCACACAGTTAGTCGATGCTGCAGTAATATTCACTGGTCACATTGTACCAAGTATAAGAGATATTTAATAAAGCACAACAGTAATTTGTATTATCAGATATTTGTATATCATTCCACCGAGAATTACGGACATTGTCAAAGAGGCAGAAAAATAGCCAGTGGAAGAGCTGAATAAATATTTCAATTCTTAAACATGTTGCAATGATACAGCTTCTGAACCTGACCAAAATTTCCACACAGTTGTTTTCACAGTAATTCTCATAACTGGATCCTTAAAGCAAGACTAAGAAGAAAAAAAAGCTGAAATCAACCGTCAAACTTGCACGTTCCATTGTCCCAATTTCTAATAGAAATGCTCTCGTTATTTCCTGTGTTACAGCTGGAGGCAATTCTTATTCTACCACCACAAACGACTTTCTTTATGCAACAATTCCCATCTTTTTTCATAAAAACTTCCATGTTCAGCCTCCTGTCCAGAAAGAGATCAGAGCAAAGACCCTCAGTGTCCTAAAAGCAAGTAAACAGAAAAGGGGGGTGGGTGGGACCCCTGCTTTAACAGGCCCCACCACAGTTGAAAGCAAGATCCTATCAATTCCTGGCACTCAGATCCATGGGAAACCACTGTCCTGCAGGCTCCCTATCAGGAGCAGCCATCTGGAGCACGTATGGATGGTCTCTCCTTATCCAGAGAGGTTCCACGGAAGCAATCTGCTCTCTGGTTTCTTGGTCTTTGCTGCAGTCTTCACTTTGATTTGCAGTTTTGCAACTGCTGTATCTCCCCCCAAAGTCCCAGAAACCTTCCTCATTTTGCTGGTAGAGCTTCCTCCCATCACACTTCAAAACAAAAAAAGAGTATATAGCAAACATTCAAATTTCTATCAAGTTTTAGCAAAACAAAATAAGGGAAAAAAATACAAAACTGATCCATAATATTTTGGATTGGTTTTACATACCAAAAAACAGAAAAACAAATGGGCTAACATCCCTTATTTTTGCTGACAAATTAGAAACCAATTGATGGATTTAATTTGGGGTTCCATAAAGATACCTGAGCTTTTACAACTGTATCGTAACTCTTGATGGCCATCAAATTTATATGACACTTGAAATCAGAGTAAGTACAAGATGACAATTTTATATGATATGGGATTTATTTTATCAATGGTTAGATAAAAAGACATGGTAAAGAAATAGATTAGGAAGCTTTACAATAAAAAGTTAATAGATTGATATAGAATACAATATAAAATATATAACCATTGGATGAATGTATAAGATTAAATTATAATGAAATTTAGAATATCTTGAATAGAATGATGGAAAAATAGTTTAGTCAAATGAATGATTAATGATTTGTATTACATAAGTACATGTTAGATTGATAAGGTGAGAATTTATACAACTTGTGAGTAATGGTAAAAAAAAGAGCACAAAAGATTGTAATCAACTGACACACTGTATGTATATAATTGAAAGATGGTTTTATGTTTTTATGTTTAAAACTTTATATATATAAAAATTTATATGGGGTTGAATGGCATATTCTGGAACCTCTATTGGAAATATCAAGATCTACTTAGAGAAGTGAGAGTTGCTTCCATTTTCCTTAACCAGATCATGCAATCAATAAATTCTGCATCCAGACTTCTAACCTAGAGAGTTAATTTCAAATTCCTGTTTTGAATGCATCCCAGAATTGGTGAGAGCAGAGAGGTTCTGAAGCCCTTCTTGAAACTCAAGTTGTTATATATATATATTCCCTGGAAGCTGTTCAGAACCAGTCATGCCATGTCTGAGGTCAGAACACGGAAGAAAAAGAGGTTTTCTCCAGATTGCAGTTGCAATGACACCAGGCTTCCGGTATGAAAAGTATGCCAGGCATCTCCCAGGACCAGCAGAGTGACTCCCTGCAGCCACCAGCAGGGCAGGCCATACAGGCAGAACCAGAACAAGGTACCCTCATCATCGCAATGGGGCTGCAATGGAGACCTGGCTGGATGGAATGGACACAAGCTAAACAGGCGAGGAGAGCAAAATCCTCTGGAAGATAAAGCAGTTTTGCATTTCTCCCAAATTTAATGAAATGACCGCTTTTATATGAAACCGATCCAGGGGTCAGTCAATTCCACTAGGTAAGCCAGACCAAAAGGTCAATTCATACCACTGTAGAATCACAGGGCTGGAAGGGTCCTTAGAGGTCTTCTAGTCCTGTGATGGCGAACCTGTGGCACACAGAGCCATTTGTGCTGGCACACGAGCTGCAGGCAAACTTACCTCACTGCGCATGTGTGCGCCTCACAGCTGATTTTTGGCCAGTTTGAGGCCTTTTTCAGTCTCCCAAAGGCTTGAGGAAGGCTTCTGCAGGCTTCTACAAGCTTTGTAGGCCGAAAGCTAGCCCCATTTCGTCACTTCCGGTATTTTCGGAAAAACAGCAAGTGACAAAACGGGGCTAGATTTCGGCCTACAAAGCTTGCAGAAGCCTTCCTCAAGCCTTTGGGAGGCCGAAAAAGGCCTCAAACCGGACAAAAATCAGTTGTGAGGTGCAGTGCAGGTAAGGGGGCGGCAGGGGGCTGGGGGTTTGCTTGCACACGCATAGGGGACCTGGGGAGGCACGCATTGCCTTCTGGGTGCTGGCACGCGAGAGCGAGCATGCACACAATTTTTGGCACAGGCACCCGAAAAGGTTAGCTACCACTGTTCTAGTCCAATCCCTGCTGAAGGCAGAAGACCTGATACCACCTCAGTCAAAGGCTTGTCCAGTCTATTTTTGAAAACCTCCAGTGATGGAGCACCCACCAACCTTGGAGGAGGCAAGCTCTCCCGTTGATCAATTGCTCTTAAATTCAGAACATTTCTCCTTACCTCTAGGTGGAATCTCTCTTTGACGAGCTTCCACCTGGTCTTGCCCTCTGGTGCCCTAAAGAATACGTCAACCCATTCTTCTCTGGGACAACCCCTCCCGTATTGGAAGACTGCTATCATGTCCCTCCTGAACCTTCGCTTTTGCAGAGGATTTTGACAGAGTTCAACCCTGGGCCAACCAAATGCAAGTCAGTGGTGAGAAAAGTAAGATTTTACTCTTAGGCAAGAAAATCGAGGTGGCACCTGGCTCAACAGCAGCAAGAGACATGGAAGTTCTCGTGTTCAGCCACTGAACTGTGAGGCAGCCATGTGCTGCAGCCACCAAAAGAGCCAATGCAATCCTGGGCTGCACCAACAGAAGGACAGAGTCAAGATCACACGAGGTGTTAACACTGCTTTACAATGCTTTGATGATAAGGCCGCACTTGGAATCCTGCATCCAGTTCTGGTCACACAATACAAAAAAGATGTCGTGACTCTAGAAAGAGGGCAGGGAAGCTTCTCGCATGAGAAGCGAAACGTCTCCAGAGAAAAACCACAAAGCCTAGTTGCCTTTTTCCAACCCTCTGAGTCTACGATCTTTAACATCCTCTCATAGACCTCACTCTATTCAGTGCTGGGGGAGGCGGGGGGGGGGGAACCAGGTCTTCAGAGTCCATTTTGGAAGGTTAGGATAGTGGCCTGAAGAACTTCAAGGGGAAAGGGGTTCCACAGGACAGGGGCTGCCGGCTGCCACAGAATAAGAAGCCTTCCTTGCTCCCAGAAAGTGGCAATGCTGAAGGGCAGGGACCAGGAGTGTGCATACTACCCTATCTGACCTGGTAGGGTGTGTAAATGTCCTTCTTAGAGAAAGAAGTCCCACAGATAAGCTGCCCTAGAGCTTTAAAGGTAAAACCCAGCACCTTGAATTGCACCTGGGAAGAAACCGGGAGCCAGTGCAGCTCGCAGAACAGAGGGGCTACATGGGTAAACCTAGGGGTACCCATCACTGCCGGAGCCTCAGCAGTCTAGACTAGCTGTGGCTTCTGGGTGGATTTTTCCAGGGCAAGTTCATGTAGAGGGCACTGCAGTAACCCAAACAGGAAGTGACCAAGGCATGAGTGACCATGAGCAAGGCCACCCGGTCCAGGAAAAGGTGCAACTGGTGCCCCAGATGAATCTGTGCAAAGCCCGCACCCCCAGCTGGCTCTGGGGAATCAGCCCTTCGTGCTCTTCTTAAGTCGCTCAATGCCAGTGATCTTTGTATCCTCCTGGACTGACTGCAGGACCAGGAGGTGGAGGTTTGTCTTGGTTCTCCTCCTTTCGTCAAGGAAGGTTTCAATCAGTGAGAATAAGGCGAGGGAAATTTAGGCCTCTGTGGCCAAGATCCTCTCCCCACCCCTAATTAACAGTTACACGAAGGAGCAGATGAGGACAAGGTGAGGAATCCTCGGTACAGAGAGCCTTAAGGCTTACAACCACAACTGGGACTGGAATTTCGGTCACTGGGATCATAAGTCAAGGCACCAAGTGACTGGACCCAATTTTGGCAGTCATTAAGAGAATCATGAGGTCATAAATCTGAATCTATTCATCTGGGTGAGTAATTTTTTTTCCTGGAAACTGGCAAAAAGAATATGCCAAAATGGGCAAAAAAAATGTTGCACATCACCGTCAAGTTAGTGCAGGATGCTGCAACTGGTCATACAGGTAAGCTGGTTGCCAAGCATCCAAAATGCAGCCATATGCTCATGGGGTGGTGAAGGTATGGCGTGATGTGTTACAATAGCCAGAAGTGCCTTGTAGGCCATAAATCTTTCTCAGGCAATTGTAAGGGACATGGTGGCTCAGTGGCTAAGACGCTGAGCTTGTCGATCAGAAAGGTCGGCAGTCTGATGGTTCGAATCCCCAGCACCCGCGTAACGGAGTGAGCTCCTGTTCCTTGTTCCAGCTTCTGCCAGCCTAGCAGTTCAAAAGCATGTAAAAAATGCAAGTAGAAAAATAGGGACCCCTTTGGTGGGAAGGGAACAGCGTTCCGTGCGACTTCAAAGGTGTTTAGTCCTGCCGGCCACATGACCATGGAGACGTCTTCGGACAGCGCTGGCTCTTCTTCAGCTTTGTAACGGAGATGAGCGCTGCCCGCTGGAGCCGGGAACGACTGTCACGGATGTGTGAGGGGAACCTTTACTGTTACCTTAAAGGAAACAGTTTCCCCTGTCCAATCCTACCTGCTCATTTCCGTTTCTTAGCTGAGGGAGCCAGAACTGTCTGAAGACATTTCTGTGGCCAGCATGAGGAGCATGGAATGCTGTTACCTTCCCATCAAAGTGGTGTCTATTCGCATTTGCAAGCTTTTGGACTGCCAGGTGGGCAGGAGCTGGGTATCCTCAGCTGCCACCTTCGCTTGTTGGTGCCTGGACTTCTGTTATCTGCAGCAGGAATTACTGAGAAGCTCCAAGCCCGGGTACTTCCATCCCTCTCTCCCTCTCTAGAAGGCAGCCTTTATCAAGAGAGTTCCTGCAATTTGAGAGTCAGAGCTGGAGAAGCAAGGCAGAAGCTTCAGCAATGCCATCAAGGATGGACAGTCCGAAGTCCAAGGATGCTTGTGGCCACCAAAGCTGAGTTGTAGCCTTCCACAATTTGCCCTCCACTGAATTTAGAGCTTTACTTCCTCCACCACCCAAGAAGTCGGCATATCTAGCTTTGCTGGCCCGGGAATTCTGGGAGTTGAAGTCCTCCAGGCTTAAAGGGGCCCAGCGGGGAGAGCCCTGGCCTCGGTGACCGGCAGAACCTGCAGGGCGCGGTCTGGGTCCCAGCTGATTTCGTCCATAACCCGACAGGCGCTGGGAGAAATGGGGAAGCCGGGCGGAAAGCGGCCGAACTTGGCTCAGGAAGGAAGGGAGCCAGCTGGTTCAAAGGAGCCGGGCGGGGGTGAGGGAGCCCGGGCAAAGTCGCCCCCTGCAACCGCCCTCGCAGGGCCGGTCGGAGGACGAGGGGGTCGTGAGGGGCGGAGTGGATGGGGGGGCTCTTCGGGCGTTATTCTTCCCCGAACTCCAGCAAGACGGAGCTTCTCCCCGAAAGCCGCCCCGAGACGGAGCAGGCAGCCCTCTGAGTCCTCTCCGTTCGGCCTCCCTACCTGGGCCGACCCGCCCTTCTCGAGGGGGCCTTCCGGGCGCCCGCCGAGAGCAGCCCTCCTCCCCTCGACCACCTCCCCCGCCCAGCGCCTTCCGAAGCGGCCCGGAGCGCGAGGCTGGAAAGGCGGCCTCGTTCGACGGGCCCCCGGCGGCCTCGAAGCCGGCCCCGCCCGGGTGGCGTCGGGCGCAATGGCGGCACGGTGCCCCCGCTGCTCCCCGCCAGCGAGGCAGGTGCGGCCGGCGGCGGTCTCTGCCCAGGCGGCGCCCTCCCTCCCTCCCAGCCCGTCCGAGAGCGGCTTACCATGGTGGTGGCGTCCCCGCTCGAGCCCCGGCCTCTTCCCGATCCTCGGCGCTCCCCCCTCGCCGCGCGTCCTACTTTACTTCCTCCTCCGGCCGCGCCGCCACCTCCGCGCAGGTAGCCCTGGGCGGATCCAACCGCCGGTCCGCCCTCTCCGGCCGAGAGAGGCCCGTCTGTCCGAGGCTGGTCCCGGCGGCAAACGGGCCGGGCAAAAGCGGAGCGGCTGCCCTCCTCGGCCCCGGCACCAGGCAAACGCCTCCCCCGTCGCCCCTCGACCCCCGGAAGGATCCGCCTCGAGAGCCCGGAGGGTCCCCGGCTTCAGGCCTCCTGGGGAAGGAAAGGAGGAGCGGGCGAAACCTCGGTGCAAAGGCTCCCCTCAGGACAACGGCAGACATGTTTTTAATTTAATTAATTTAATTTTAACGCTGTGGCGGCTCATCCTAATCTGACTTGGCCTGGACTGCGAATTCAGTGAGGTTGCCATAGTGATGAAGTCTGAAATGGAGTCTCAGATAATAATAACAGATAATCAGAGTTGGAAGGGACCTTGTAGGCCATCTAGTCCAACCCCCTGCCCAAGCAGGAGACCCTACACCGTCTCCATCAAGCCTAAAGTGGGGGATCTCTAGGTTCTGCCTGAGGCCCATATTCTCAGGGCTCAAACCGCTTGCCTAAAGGGCTGAAAAAAGTAGCTTTGTGGTTCCTCTGATGGCTTGCCTGGTTTAGAAATCAAGACTGCTAAAATAAAGAACGAGGATCACACTGGGTTTCCTCCACATGTCAGATATCTGAATAGTGTTTAACCATCCGAGGAACCATCTCTTGTTTTAGGTCCAAACTGTTTAGTCTGCCAGAGCCGAATCTTTGCCCACAGCTCTACTATTATATTTCAGCAACCTGGTTTCAGGCCCAGCAAAAACTGTGCAGCCCCAATTCTCAACCTAACACAATACATAACACTTTAAGATTTGTGGACTTCAACTCCCAGACTTGTGGGCTTCAATTCTGGGAGTTGGAAGTCCTCAAGTCTTAAAGTGGCCAAGGTTGGAGACCCCTGACATAGAGGACAGCTTCAAACTGCAATAAAATCACAGGAGTGGCATTCATAAATCTCACCACTGCTTACAATACAGCCAACCTGTTGAAGAAAGTCCTCCATCTTACAAAGGATTTAAATTAACAAAAAGTATAGGATGCCTACTAGAAAACCATACATTTAATGTCCACTTTCATGGACAACATACTCAATGGAGAATCCAAGGAAGTGGACTTCCAGAGGGCAGCATGCCAGCTCCTGTGCTATTTAGCATAGACGCCAATGACCAACCACGTTAATCATCATTAAGGTGAGCTGGTTGCTATGGCCCTGGATTGTGATCCCAGCAGGTGCTGCAAGTTGGACCAGTCCTAAGCCTCCCTCCTTCATGGCCATTGTAATTTTGAACAGTTGCTGAATGTGCAGCCATTAGACAAAGTTTTGGGCCTGAAGCCTCCAGGAGTAATAACTGCACAAGACCTTTTCCCACCTCAAAAGATTGCTAAAGTTAAAAAAAAAGTGCAAAGAAGTAAGATGATTAAGGAGGCATGGAGACAAAAACATGTAGAATGGTTGCAGGAATTGGGTCTGGCTAGTTTAGTGAAAAGAAGGACCAGTGGTGACATGATAAGCAGTCTTCCAGTATTTGAGGGGCTACCACAGAGAGGACGAAGGGGTCAAGCTATTCTCCAAAGCCCCCGAAGGCCAGACAAGGAATAATGGATGGAAACTGATCAAGGAGAGATTCAACCTGGAAATAAGGAAAAATTCCCTGACAGTGAGAACAATCAATCGATGGAATAGAAGTTGCCAAGGGAAGTTATGGGAGTTTCATTCCTGGAAGCTTTCAAGAAGAGACTGGATTGCCCTCTGTCAGAAATGGGGTAGGGTCTCCTGCTTGGGCAGGGGTTGGACTAGATGACCTACAAGGTCCCTTCTAGTTCTATTCTGATTGACTGATCCTACCCAATTGCGCCAGAGACTTGGACCGTTAACCTCCCGTAATATTAAATGTGAGCATTGTATTGAAGTAGAGAAGTGACACCAGAGAGTCACATATAAAAAGATACAGTTGCAATCAATTGGGGAAGAAAAGCACATAGTTGAATTTTGTTATTCATCCCGCGAAAGTCCTTTATTTTGCAGTCAAAAAATTGCAGAGATCTGGTTGCTGGGGCAAAACGTTTCTGCCTTCCAATCCACATTACAAAGAGAGAGAGAGAGGGAATAGATAGATAGAAAGATAGAGATATATACTATATATATTCTATATTTTATGTAACATAAAAGCCCAAGCGGGCGAGTCCCTTTCGGCTTCTCGCCCGCATTCAAAAGGCGTCCGAACTTTCGCAACAGGATCACGCGGGTGGATCGGGGCAAGCGGTGCCGTCGGAAGCGGCGCCAAAGGAGGGTCCCGCCGCGAGCTCGGTCCTTCCTCCGGCCGGTCACCGCGCTGCTTTCAGGGGAGCGCCGGGTGCGCAGCCCGAGCCTTGGCAGCTCTTCGGGCCGGCAGCGCCTTTCCCGAGCGGAGCCTGCAGGGCGCGCAGGGCCCTTCCCTCCCCCGAAGTCTCCGGGCCTTGGGCTCAGCGTCCGGCCGGAAGTGCGGGCTGCGCGGCGGTCTGACTACAGCCGCGACTCTCCGAGGGCCGCTGGGAAGCGCCGCCGCCGCCGCCGCCGGAATGAAGCCGGGCCGCGCCGCCGCGCTCGCCGCAGGTGAGAGTGGAAGCTTTGGGCTGGCCTCGCCCGAAGAAGCCGAGCCGGCCGGAGGCGCTGGGGGCTGGGCGGGGGCGCTCGCGGGGGTTCTTCCCGGCGCCCTCCGCCCATCAAGCCGCCTTTCCAGGCCGCGCAACCCCCGAAATTCTCGCCTGGATTCCTCGGGGTTAGCCTCCCTTTGGCTCGGTTTCTTCGCCGGGGGGATCTGGCGCGTCGTGCAATGTGGTTTACCTTGGAGCAGACGCCTCCAACCTGGGCGAATTCTGGGAGTTGAAGTCCTCCAGGCTTAAAGGGGCCCAGGTTGGAGAGCCCTGCCTTGGAGCGATGTGTTGGAAACTGGGCTGCCCCCACTCGCTGGCTTGCACGGTTGCTTCTCCCCCCCTCATCGCACACCAGTCCACAAGGCTGGAAAATTCGGGGGGAGGGCTGGTGTAGAGAACTGAGCCCCCGGGGGTGGCTCTTCCCCAAGGCCCATCGCTCCTCCTTTGCCTTCTTCTTTTGCTGCCCCAGAAGCCGAGAGGCTGGCGACTCCTCGCCTCCCGCAGATGCCCAGGAAGGAGAAGGGGGCCCAGGCTCCCCCCAGCTGGGCCAGGCGCCTCCTGGGCTTTGAATGTGGGGACCTGGCCGGCTGGCACCGGATCGTCTGCTTGCTGAACAGGCCAACTGATCCCGCAGCCCTCGGGGTCTTCCGCTTCCTCTTTGGTGAGTTTGGCTCCATCCGGACTTGGGGCTGCCCTGGAGAATCCGGTGGAAGAAGCCCACCGACCCACCCACCCTTTGGGCCGGGCAGGGCCTGGTCAGACTGCAGAAGGCCTTGGTGGCTGCAGGCCAAGGCTCTTTGGAAGTGGCTCAGGGCCAGCGGGTTCCAGGGATCTCAGCCGCCCTCGGCTCGTGTCTTGGCATCCCGGACTTTGCTTCCATGACCTCCAGCTTCAGCCCTAAAGCAGGAGGTGGCGTTTAGGTGCCCCTTTAATCCCACTGGGGTTATAATGTTTGTTTGCAATGCATGCTTGCAACACAACAATTTCTACTATTGATTTATTGACACGTTAGATAAATTCTCGAGAAGAAGGTTCCAGGAGCTGTTTACCAGGTTTCCATGTGGGATAAACTTGGGAGGTTCAGCCAAGACTTCAGATCAAAGTGAGCTTGAATGTTGACCCTGAGGTAGGGCACGTGCACACAACAGAACTGTGCGCTTGATAAAAAGGAGTGAAAAGTCTAACCACACAAAACCAGGTTGCCCCAATAATATGATAATGCAATTAGGCATCCAAACTCTCCGGCTGGCAACTCACAAGGACTCCTGCAAAGTTTGCTGCCTCTGCTGAACTGTACCCGCGAGGGGCGAGGGTTGGCCATCATGCCATGGGGGGGACCGAGCAGCGGCTCCTGCATGCCCAGGAGAGCAGACGGCCTTTCCCAGGCTCCCAGTTGTGGCTGAGCCCCTCTGGATCAGCCCAGCCTCCCTCCAAAGAGGGATGGTCATAACTGTTGAGTTTGGGGCCCTACGAGGTCCATATGGTTAACTATATTCTCCCCCCCAATTTTTAAATGATTAATAACTAAAGTTTAAGTTCAGAATAACATTCAAAGAAAGAAGAGAGACTGGGGGGGGGGGTAAGAAAGAAAGAGAATTATCTAAATGTTTTTTTTTATTCCTTTTCCTTTTAAAAAACTTTGTTCGTTTTAATATCAAATTCCCCTTTAAAAAGCAAATAATTTAAAATGATTTTTAAAAAAATATTGATTGCATTTACCAATTATCGGTGGCCATTGAGTTTACATTTCAATTTGTAAGCATGTCTGTGTAGAACCAGTTTGGTGAATGGGCTGGACTAGAACCCAGGAGAGACGGTGAAGTCTATTTCCATCTTAGGCACAGAGCCAGTCATTTCTCTTGGCCTTAGGAAGAAGAAAAATGTAAGAGGCACTTTGCCAGGGAGTAAAAGGGGGCAGTGTGGATTTCATCAAGTTGTGGGGATCCAGCCATTTCTAGAGACTCTGGAAAGACAGCAGAGAAGAGCAACGAAGAGGATTAGGGGACTGGAGGCTAAAACATAGGAAGAACAGTTGCTGGAACTGATTTCTCTAGTTTAATGAAAAGAAGGACTAGGGGAGACATGAGAGCAGTCTTCCAATATCTCAGGGGCTGTCCCAGAGAAGAGGAAGAGGTCAAGCTATTCTCCAAAGCCCCCTGAAGGCAGGACAAGAAGCAATGGATGGAAATGAATCAAGGAGAAAAGCAACTTAGAACTAAGGAGAAATGTCCTGACAGTGAGAACAATTAATCCGTGAAACAATTTGCCTCCAGAAGTTGTGAATGCTCCAACACTGGAAGTTTTTAAGAAGATGTTGGATAACCCTTTGTCTGAAGTGGTGTTGGGTTTCCTGCTTAGGCAGGGGGTTGGACTACAAGACCTCCAAGCCAGTGGTGGGATTCAAAAGTTTTTACTACTGGTTCTGTGGGCGTGGCTTGGTGGGCGTGGCAGGGGAAGGGTATACTGCAAGATCCCCCTTCCCTCCCCACCCCACTAACCTGCATTCCAGCTCCATTCTCCTGTGCAGGGCAACCAAAGGAGACCCAGCCAATCAGCTGGGACTCAGTGGGAGGTGGAGAAGAGATGGGGTTGGCTGCCAGTCAGAGGCGGGATTGGCCGGTTCTCCGAACTACTCAAAATTTCCGCTCCTGGTTCTCCAGAACTAATCAGAACCTGCTGAATCCCACCTCTGATACAAGCTCCCTTCCAACTCTCTTTATTCTATTCTGTTCTATTCTGGAAAGGACATCACCATCCCTGTGTTCCAGATCCTTAGAAGAGCTGCTGCGGCTGGACTTGGGCAGTGGTTACTGCTGCTGACTGCCCCTTTTCCTGCTCCTTTTCCAGGTCTGCTGATGGCCTTGGACATCCCCCAAGAGCGAGGTTTGAGCTCTCTGGATCACAAATACCTGGATGGGCTGCAGGTTTGTCGCTTCCCCCTCTTCAACTTCCTGGAGCCACTCCCCCTGGACTGGATGTACCTTGTCTACACAATAATGCTGTTGGGTGAGGACCACACTAGGGTTGTGCACGGGGATTGAGGGTAACGTGGGCGTGCTAGATGAGCCCCCTGACTTTTGGGTTGTTTTTCCCCTGCTGGGTCTCGTTGCAATATGTTGTTGCTGCCCGGGGTCAGAGGAGAAGGGTGCAACCAAGCCCCATCAGCCCTCCGGCTGTGTGATTCCTCCAGAGTTGGAAGTGAAAACCTGAAGGCCTGAGAAAAATGGCAGGCAGTGCAACAAGCAGGAAATGTTGAAAAAAACCCTCCCCAGAGTTTCTCCCAAGGTGGGGCTGTGGAAGAGGGGGAACATTGGCATGAAGGGAGCTACAGTTTAATAAGGGAAAAATAAGGTGTTTAGAGAACCCTAGAAAATTTGGACAGCTCTGGCTGTTGAAAATTTACTGCAGGGATCCCCAAGACTTGTGGACCAACTCCACAAGCACAGAGATCTCGAAACTTGGCACAGAGGTCCCAACCTTGGCCACTTTAAGACTTGTGGACTTCAACTCCCAGAATTCTCCAGCCAGCTATGCTATGCTGGAGAATTCTGGGAGTTGAAGTCCACAAGTCTTAAAGTGGCCAAGGTTAGAGACCTCTGATTTACTGGTTCCAGTGTAGTCTGAAGCCCACCAGCAATCAAAAGTGGCCCCATGGAAGGACAGCTGAGGCCAGAAAAGGTGCAGACTTTCCAGCTTGCCAGAGGGAGAAGACAAATGCCGTAAATAAAATCTACCCGCTGCCAGCCATAAGAGAGTAGCGGCCAAGAGTAAATATATCCCTTGATTAACTCAAGGAGTGGTTTGTGGGAGGGCTTATAAGTGTAGCTATAGGCTGGATTAGACATTACCTCAGCTTATAACGCAAATGTGGCAGTAAATTAACTGATTGTTCTTTTATTGTATACCAGACTCTGTGTACAAAAACAATAAGGAGGTGAGGAGATGGAACTTGTTTTTCTCTGTTAGCTGGATTCTACGTAAACAATCTTGCCGTACTGATAATGAAGCCAAGGTTTTCCCATTGGTGTTAAAGATCAAGCGGAAAAATGTGTTCACAAGAAATGCCGGAGTTTGTCTGGTTAATCCTGAGCCCCAAAAGCCTCAGGACAAGCCCTCTCGCCCCCCTGGCTTCTTTCCTTAGGTGCTGTGGGCATCATGCTGGGCTGCTTTTACCGACTGAGTTGCCTCCTCTTCCTGCTGCCTTACTGGTATATCTTCTTCCTGGACAAAACCACTTGGAACAACCACTCCTATCTCTATGGCCTCCTGGGCTTCCAGCTGCTGTTCATGAATGCGAATCGCTATTGGTAAGCCTCCATCGCTCTCTGTGGGCTTTGGCAAGGCCCACGGTACTTTTTCCCCCTTCAGATCAAGGCTATGCCAAGTAAACATGTTTCCTGTCATTCCGGTTGCGTAATTTAAAGTTGACATTTGCCCCAACTTGGAGTCTGCCAGAGTCACATGCAGCAGAAGAAAGCCTGCATTCCAACCACAGAAGCTGCCACGGTAGTGAAGAAATAGCTGCTACAAAGCAGCACTTTAAGCAAACCACATAGGTGCCATGCTGGGCCTCTGCCTCATCACTGCCTATTTTAAATACAATGAAGGTTTCTGCAGAAAACACGGCTGTGCCATGGGTTCACCTGCATCACCCACTGTGGCCAATCTCTACATGGAAGAAGTAGAAACCAAAGCCCTAAACTCCTTCAACCTATTCACTAGTATAGGTACGTGGACGATACTTGGATCAAGATTCAAACACAGGAACTCAAAGCCTTCACCAAACTCATCAACTCTGTTAACAAATACATTAAGTTCACATAGGCAGATATTCATTGTGAGTGAGAGTGCAGAGAGGAACAACCCATAACAAAGGAGAATTTTTTTCTAACAGTGAGAACAATTTACCAGTGGAACGGCTTGCCTTCAGAAGTTGTGGGTGTTCCATCACTGGAGGCTTTTAAGAAACATTTGGACAGCCATTTGTCTGAAATGGTCGAGGGTCTCCTGCTTGAATTGAATTAGAAGACCTCCATGATCCCTTCCAAGTCTGTTATTCTGTCATATGAAAACGGAAACTGGTTTTCAAAGATTAAGCTTTCTCCCATCTCTTGAGAACTCACTTATAGCAAGAGATTGGGTGTTGGGATCTTTCCTTCTGGATTCTCAACTTGCCCTTTCTTTTCCTTGCCACCAACTAATACCATAATCTTCCTCCCAATATCTGCATTGTCTTCCTTGAAGACCTTTCCAGCATATGATCACATTGTCCTTTCACAATTTTCTGTGTTTTCATGAGCTGGAAATGAAGCTCAAGTAAATCAAGTGCATGAAATCCTAATATTCTGTAGATGATCCTCTTCAAACTAAGATCTGGGTGACTGAGGAAATTCATGGTATTGTTTTCTAATTTTGATCTAAAAACCAATACTTACTTTCAGTAAAACAAAACTGTTAGTAAACTGTGCTTCAGTGAGATGAATGCAGAAGAGCAGGCAGAGTTAAGCGTGTCATCAGCTTAGAGCTTTTGTGTTCCCACAAGTGCTCCCAAGTCCAACCCTTCCTGAATTTCGTTGACCCTTATCGGGCACCAATTTAGTGCTGAACTTTAGTTGGCCATATTCTTGTCTATAGGCATATATTATTCAGATCTATTCTTTAATTTTATGAATGGTCCTGATTTTTTTTGCCTGATGGTTATTCTGGGCTGCTTAGAATCAGCTTTAGCAAGGCAATGTTTAAGAGTCAAGTTGTTCTTGAGTTAATTCATCCAAAGGTTTTTCAGAGATTATTGTTGGTTGCTTTTCAAGACTGCCTCCAGTTCCTATTCTTGCTAATGAGCTTCTTTTCCTCAGGTCTGTTGATGGTCTCTGGCATCCACGGAAGAGAAATGCTCATGTCCCTTTGTGGAATTACACCGTTCTTCGCATGCAGGTATTCTCCACGGCTGTGCCATCTTCCCTCTTGGTTTCCTCCAAGAGCAAACAGGGGTCTCCTTCGGGGCTAATGAATAGCTCCCAGCTAGTGTTGCTTGGTCTGCATTGCATGCTGGCACCAGAATCTCAGGAGCCATATGGAAATTGGGAAACTACCAGCTCTAATGTATTATGGATCCCACTAGATCCAGAGAAAGCCTGGAGGATGGGAAGGAGCCAGGCCTGTCTTCCCGCGATTCTGGGTTCTTAGGCTCGTCAGAGGTCCTGTCAGAGTTGCCATCCAGTTGTAATATTTAAGAGGACAGAATGGGTAAATTATTACATATATTGGGAGCTGCTATTTAATTGTAGGTTAGGTGTGGATGTGGACAGCATGTCATGAAATTTACCATTTGTCTCGTCGTTGCCCCATCTTTGTTGTTTCTCTGTGTCATATATTTGGGGGTATATGCATAATTTGGTATTTATTTATTTTGTCTTGTTCATATAGTGTATATTGGATGAGGTGACCCTTTGAGAGACCCTGTGTGCAAGGAAATTTCATTTTAATGTATGCTGCTCAGTGGACATTCACAAAGTGGCAATACAGTTGTTCTAACTTCTGGTTCCCCACCCAATGCCTTTCAATGTGACATTCCAAATTCCTGTGGTTTTTTTTTTTGGTCATTTGTGGCCGAAGACGTTTGAGTGGTGAAATTGACCATGGAAATTTTGGCAGGAAGTTGTAACTTGGAAGCTGGTTTGGAAATGGCAGCCTCTCTGCTGCTTCCTGTGGCTGCTGCTTTGTGCCTTTTGCCGGCTACTTTGCCTTGGAATCCCATGTTGTGGCCTTTGTTTCTGAACAGATCTTCATTGTTTATTTCATCGCGGGCATCAAGAAGCTGGACGCTGACTGGGTGGAGGGCTACTCCATGGGCTCCCTTGGGAGGCATTGGCTCTTCAGCCCTTTCAGGTGAGAGAAGGCAGCAGGAGGGGCGGGGAATTTGTCTCCCTCCTCTTCCTCCCTCCTGGACATTGCAACTTTGGATGAAGCCACCTGTCTGGTCCCTCAGGTTGTTGATGTCAGAGGAACTGACCAGCTTATTGGTGGTGCATGGCGGAGGGCTTGCCTTGGACCTGACGGCTGGCTTTCTGCTGTTCCTGGATGCTACCCGCCCCTTTGCCCTTTTCTTCGTCTCCTACTTCCACTGCATGAATTCCCAACTTTTCAATATTGGTAGGTTCTTCTGCGGGATCCAACTGCTCCTTTAAGAAGCCACATGAAAACTTATAAAAGTAGGGTGTTGAGTAATAAAGGTTGTGTTAAAAAGGGTTAAGACTGGACTTCAGTTCTAGTCTTGTTTGTGTGAGGGTGGTTAACTAATGCCTGCAAAAACTGCTCACCTGGCATGAATAACGATGCCTTCCGCAAGCTTAGGCAAACAAGCTTTTGTTAAAGGCGGATTGTCTTATATGGTATTGTTTGTTGGTACAGATTTAACGTATGTTTGAAGGAAAGCCAACACCACTTTTTGTGCTGATAATGCCCTGGGTTAAAACTTAGATGACTCCGGTTCAGTTCAGCCTACAATTGTGGTTGTCTTTGAGGGAGTCACTCTCAGTCCAGTCTGCCTCACAGAGATGGTCTTTTGGGGATAAAGTGTAAGGAGATGCCCACCTGAGATGCCTTAAGCTCCTGGAGGAAAAGAGGGCAATGAATTTAACAAAGTTTTAAATAAATCTCAGTCCGGGTTGCCTATGTGACCAGAATCAATTTCAGCAGGAGTCTCTCCTGAGCACGCCTGAGTATTTGCCTGGGTGTCCAGGCAGATATTTATGTATGCAGAGCAGATGATTTGTCTTTTGAGCGACCAGCCTACCTCTGTCCTTCCATCATACTCCAACTTTTCATCCCAAAGGCATGTTTTCTTACACCATGCTGGCCACCAGCCCACTCTTCTGCTACCCAGACTGGCCACGTCGACTGATTGCCAGGCTCCCTGCCTGCTTCCAAACGTTTCTGCCACTTACCAAGCCTCCACAGCAGAGCCTGGAGTGCGTTTATCTGGAAATGGAGCGACAAAGGCCCAGGGGAGCAGCTAGGAAATTGGGGCTGCGGCAGAAGCTAGGTGCCATTTTTACTATTCTGTATATATTGGAGCAGTTCTTCCTACCTTACTCACACTTTATTACCAAGGTGAGAAAAAAACCTAAGTATTTTTTTAAAGCATAAATGATTTTTGAACCAAAAGGTTTAGACCGGATAGTATCAGATTGATGACATTTTCTATAGTTCTGATCCAGACAAGGTGGAGCTCACCAATCGACAGAAAAGATGGAGCCCCTCAGAGAAACACCTTCTCTGTGTCCTCCTCATAGTAGTATTCCAGCCACGGGAGAGAAAGGCGGTTCCTGAGCTTGACCATGTGGGGGAAACCACAGATTAAACTTGAATCAGGGCTAAGTGGTTGAGCTCCAGTTCCGTATAGTTTTACTAACCCAAACAGCCCCAAGGAAAAAGTCTGAGGGGAGACCAGGGGTCTTGGGGGTTGTTCAAGGGATGAGAAGAACAGCAAGTGCTTCTTATTCTGGGAATAGTCAACTCTTCCCCCTAACAATTCTCCCTGCAGGGCTACAACAACTGGACAAATGGGCTCTATGGCTACTCGTGGGACATGATGGTCCATTCACGCTCCCACCAACACGTGAAGATTACTTACCGTGACGGTCACACTGGGGAGATTGGCTACCTGAACCCTGGGGTCAGTCTCTCTTTCTTTTCAATGTGCCCTGAAATGATACCATCTGGAGTGACGATGGCTTGTTCAAATCAGGGTGTGAGCGATCCTGTACAGCAGTTTGCCACATGTCAGGTTGCCTGCTGCATGTGTGTTTGCAAGAAAGCCATGGGTCATGAGTGTGACGGCGTATGTACAACTGTCTATGCAGAAGCAATGAAGAAGCAAGGTTGTGTTTGGAAGGACAACTTTGTGGTCTTCTAGAGGAAAACCTTCCCATTGGGGCTTGCAGAAGTTATGGTTTTTTGATACAATTTTATGTATCTTCTTGGATTAGGACAACCAAAGGCTCTCCTTCCCAAACAAATGTATGGATCCAAGAATGTGAACAACTTTGTTAAGTTTTTCCTTCCCGTTTCTATGCCTGCTAATCCTTCTTTGTTCCCTTTATTTAATGGGCTCCCAACTAGTCTTTTCCAGCAATATCCTGAGCAGAGCTTCCCAAATTATTGGAAGGCCCTTCAGTTGTGCCAGTTAAGAGATTTAGTGATGTCCACAGAAGCTGGGCAGGAAGACATTTGCAAGACACTTGGTAGTTAAATTTCTGGTATTTCTTGGGATTTGGATCCTTATCAGTGGACAGATCCAGAGCAATAATCTCTGCCAGTCCTATGGGATTATTTTAATGTATATTGGGGCTGTGGAAGGGAGTCTTTGGCAGAGCCTGGACTATAATTTTTATGCTTATTTGTGCTTATATTGCACTTCAGATCTGGAGCCGCAAACCGGCTTCAGATTACCAAACGGCAGTCTTTTCCTGGGCTTCTAACATCACTGTGCAATCCCAGAAAAAGACATGTTTACCTCGAGGAGGAGCGGAAAGCATTTAGCGAGATACAATTTGACCCCAGGAAAAGACACTGCTCTTTTAAGGAGGCTCCCCAGAGTTGTGATCTATGCTCCCTTCCACTTTTGGAAGACCTTTTAAACCTTAGGGTCTCAAGCATAATGCATGGCTGTTTTAAGTCATTTTTTGGGGGGGAGAAACACGCTGGGTTTTTAAGAGATTGCACGTTTGTATTGAAGGAAGCGCAGGAGGATTTGGATATCCCAGAGCAGAGCATCGCATCGCTGGTTAACGTGTCCATACTTATATCTAAATATAAGCTGAGTAAACAGACCTGGTGCTATTACTCTCCCCACAATGTTCTACCAGGCAGCCCATAATTGAGACTCTTGTTCTTTCTAGCTTTCCTGTGGAACAAAGCTCCATGTGCCTGTTTAGCAGTCAGGACAAAACATCCCAGTGAAGTATGCTGATTGCCTTTGGTATCGGCCTTGGAAGTTGCCCTTCTGATTTGGGCTTAGCGGTTCTGACCCCCCCCACACACACACACACCCAACCTCTGCTGCAATGGCCCATCCAATGCTCGGCATCCTTTCTTTCTCCCCCCTCCCCTGTCTCCCCTCCCTCCTGCCCCCTGCGCCCCTGTGTTCCAGCTGAGGTCTGTATATATTGGAGCAGGTCTTCACACAGAGCCGGCGCTGGAAGGATCATGCGGACATGCTGAAGCAGTATGCCACTTGCCTCAGTCACCTGTTGAGCAACTACAATGTCTCGGAACCGGAGATCTACTTTGATGTTTGGGTTTCCATCAACGATCGTTTCCAGCAAAGGTTAGCGAGACAGCCGGCGGTCACACCCCTCTGCAGACTGGGCCAATTATTAGGTGGATTTGTTTTAAAACAACAACCATAACCACATGCAGAGTGTTCTTTTTGGAATTTGTCATGTGGAAACGTAAAAGTTGCAAAATTGGGATGACTGAAAAAAGGCCCCTCATTTGGGCAGGTTATGGGAAGAAGTTGGGGTTGGCTAGAGACGGAGAAGTGGCTTCCCATTCAGTTCTAGAAAGGAACAGAGATCAGATCTTGGATAATGTTTAAAACATAAAAGTTAGGCCCATTGGCACCATAGTATATATTAGCAGAAACATTAGTTTTTTGTATTTATCTAATCTTTTACCCCTCCCCATAGATTTTTTAAGAATATACACACACACACACACAATATTAAAACAAACATTAATACTTCCCCCAAAATATTAAAACAAATATATATGTATATATATATATATATATGTGTATATATATATATATATATATATATATATATATATATATATATATATATATACACATACTTTGTATTACAACACCCTGTTAAGCCCCAATTAAGGGAGAAAGCATACTGCTTTCTTTTCTGTCTTTCGGCTCATCACCAGAGACCATACCGACAGAAAGCTATTTGTTTCGTTGCCTTTTGTTTACATGTGTGTAAGGTTTTTAAGCTGATAATTTTTTTTTTAAATAATAAATAAGGGAGACTAGTATAGATCTATTTCGAGCTAGTTAGCTCTAAGGGTATGGCTAGCTGAAGAGAGCTAACTAGCTCGAAATAGATCTATACTAGTCTCCCTTATTTATTATTTAAAAAAAAAATTATCAGCTTAAAAACCTTACACACACACACATATATATATATATATATATATATATATATATATATATATATATACACATCCATCCATATATATGTATATATGTAATTGCAATTTTTGTTGTAATATTTTTTGCTTTTTGAGTTATCAGTTGTTTGTATCCCGTCCTCTTTCTGGTGGCCTACAACCATATTAAAGTTTTGTTTGACATATTGGCATAATCGCTGGCTTCTAATCTATTCAGGAAAATGATACATGAAAATACGGTAGCTTCCTGGGCTTAGAACAGGCAAAGAGGCAGATGCGTTGGTTCTTTCCACTGATCCATTGGTCCATGGGCCACTTTCCCCTGAACTTAACATTTTTCTCATTCCTATTTTCCCCAGGCTCTTCGATCCAAACACTGACATTGTCCGAGCCCACTGGTCCCCCTTCCAGAAGACCCCGTGGTTGAAGCCTCTTCTGATAGATTTGTCACCCTGGAGGACCAAACTGACGGAGATTGAAAAGTCACTGGACAACCAGACCGAGGTTGTCTTCATTGCAGATTTCCCAGGTGCCAAGTTGCTCTTCTGTTCTCTTAAGAACTGGATCTTTGTTTTAAACCCAAATCCACGGGGTGGGCATGGTTTGAATACGAAGGCTTTCGGCTTAATCCTTGGGGTGGAAACAGATCTCAGGGCCTCAGATAAAGGCTTGTGCCCTGTAGAAACTGTGGCTGCTACTTAAATGGGGCTTCTTGGATGGGAAGCAAAATGTCTTCAGAGAAAACCCAGAAGCCTCTTGTAAAAAAAGCACCTTTGGGTTTTATTTAAGTATTTTTCAAACACCTCTGACAATCCAGTCCAATCCGCATTTCTCCCTCTTCATAGCTCCCTCTTGTGGCCAAAGAGTAGATTTTTTCAATAAACCGTTCCTAGCCAATCAGAATTCATAAAAATCAGAAAATTTCAGCAGGACAAAACGGTCCAAAGCTGCAGCTTAGTTAAAAGTAGCAAAATAAAGCCACACTGTCTTCATTCGTATGTTTCTTCAGCAAAGTTTAAAAAAGAAAGAAAGACACTCCATGCTTCCTTATTCCAGCCTCCAGCAACCCTTTTCCTTGTCATTTAACAAGGAAGGAGCCTCAAACGTGGTGCAGCAGCTGACCTTCCAAAAGGAGTAGCAGGCTGGGGCTCAGAGCAGGGCGAACTCTTGTTCGCTGCGGGAGCTGCTGAGATGTGGGAAGGGCCACTGTGGGCCTGGGCGCTTCTGTGGTCTTTGCTGCTGACTTTCTGGCTGTCCACCCCATCCCATGGCAGGCCTGCACCTGGAGAACTTTGTGAGTGAGCACCTGGGTAACACCAGCCTCCATTTGCTGAAAGGGGAAGTCACGGTGGAGGTTGTCGCTTCGCAGAGGAATTACACACTGCAGGAGGGAGACAAGATCCAGGTGAGGCCCCGGCTGAGTGTTGTGTGGGGAGAATATTTGCCTGCGCACTTGAGGCACTGATCCCAGAGGAGGGGGAATA
Source organism: Bungarus multicinctus (assembly GCA_023653725.1). Classification (NCBI taxonomy): domain Eukaryota; kingdom Metazoa; phylum Chordata; class Lepidosauria; order Squamata; family Elapidae; genus Bungarus; species Bungarus multicinctus. The sequence goes on along the minus strand of CM042837.1, from coordinate 795,147 downwards.
GACAGCGCCACCGGCCCCACGTCCACCGGACAGGGTCTCATAAGACGAGGAGAAACCACTTCAGGAGGGGGCAGCCCTATAGGCTGGGTGTGACCTTCAGGTCTGGCCTTTGCCAAACCAAAGACCCAATTGAAAGCTTCTTAAAGGAACATCTCAACCGTGCATGCTGGGTTTCACCATCCACAATGACAATGCAGCGAGATGAAATGGCCTTCCCTTAGAGGGAAGGGAGTGGGGTCTTCTCTGTGCTGCCCAGTGAAAGAGTCTGCCAAGGGCTGGAAGAAGCATGGCATCCTAAGTCCATGTGGGCACGCCTGTGTCTGTGTGCATGGGTCTACGGTTTGCAGATACACACATCTGTATATAGACACATCTGCACAGCTAGCTATAGCCTCCCCCCCCAGTTGGCATCGGTTGCCCTGTGCCCGTTTCTCTTGCTATTTGGGAAGGCCTGTCACTCCCCAACGTGAGCACTGGCCTAGATGCTGGTGCTGCCCGGCCCTCAGGAAGGGAGCTCTCCGCTTGGGGGCTGTTCCCAGCTACCCAGAGCCCCTCTGCCCTTTTCTCTTGGCTGCAGCTGCCAGCCGGGGAGTACCACAAAGTCTTCACCGTCTCCCGGGAGCCCTCCTGCTACATGTATCTCTACGTCAACACGACCGAGGTGGCCCTGGAGCGGAATTTCACCCAACTTCAGGAGTTGCGGGAGAAAGTTCAGAACGGGACTGGTAAGCCTGCAGGCCAGCGGGTTGCCCGAAGAGGCCCCCAGTGTGTCAGCCCAGCATTGTGGCATCTCAGGGGCTGCCCCAAAGAAGAGGGAGTCCAGCTATTCTCCAAAGCCCCCTGAAGGCAGGACAAGAAGCAATGGGTGGAAACTAATCCAGGAGAGAAACAACTTAGAACTAAGGAGAAACTTCCTGACAGTGAGAACAATCAACCAGTGGAACGACTGGCCTCCAGAAGTTGTGGCTGCTCCAAGACTGGAGGTTTCTAAGAAGAGGTTGGACCGGCCATTTGTAGGGAACGGTATAGGGCTTCCTGCCTAAGCAGGGGGTTGGACTAGAAGACCTCCAGGGTCCCTTCCAAGCCTGCCATTCTTCTGTTCTGTTCTTGTCCTTGCCTGATTTTCGGAAGGCGCTTCACCTTTTCTTTCTGCGCTTCCCTCCGCGCAGAAACGGAGCCTCTCCCGCCAGAGTTGCAGCCCATCCTGGAAGACTCTCTGGGAAACACTACGCAGGCAGACCCGGTCGTGGAGGCTTTCCTCCATCGGCAGCGGCGCAAGGAGGAGCGGCAGAGGCGGCGCAACGCCACGCTGGCCGAGCGGCTGCAGCGCTTCCTCAGCAAGAAGTACTTCGTCTTCCGCAGGAGGTGAGAGGGGAGGGGGAGGGGAGGTCCGGCCTTCGCTCTGCGTGGAATCATTTTATTACAGGTTTTAATTAAAACAGTCAGAGGTAATACTTAAAAGAAAAATATAAAGCAAGAGTAAAAGGTGCAAGAGAACAGAAAAGGAAAGAACGGTCGAAAGGAAAAACCCTAAGTGGCTTCCTACCTTCGTCCCGCCAAGAATAAACCCTTTCAGGATTTCTTCCTTTCCTGCAAATGAACAGATGGAAATCTCCCATAACTCCTCCAACTTTGGGCAAATCCAGTCAGTATCGTCTTCTCCGGTCCAGTATCAGCCAAAAAACAACCACCCCAGAGCAGACTTTTCTGTGGGATGTGCCTTTTTTTTAACCACTCTTGTGCTCTTAACACACACACACACAAACACCAATGCTCAGCTTGCGCTGTGTTGTTGTGCGCCTCCTCCTGACAGAGTCTCCAATTTGGTTTTTGGCCACAGCCTTCTGATGACCAGCATCTCCCTGCGGAACCTGCTGCTGGGCCGCCCCTCCCTCTCTCAGCTGGCCCAGGAGGTGGCCTACGCCAACATGAAGGAGGCTGCCCAGGAGGAGACGGCACCCGCTGGGCCTGAGCGCTCGGACCTCTGAAAGTCGCCACTACCTCAACCGCTGCCACCATCACCACTAGCCAGGAAGGCCTTAACTGGGGGCCGAGTCCAGAGGGATGTAGCCAGGCTTAAGGAGTCGCCCTGAGTTGCTTGGCCTGAGCCCCTTCCCCTCCCTCTTCCCGAGTTTGGGGTGGGTGGGCTCTGAGCCAGCCTGATCCTCCCCCACCCTAGAGGGGCCGGTGGAGCTTAGGACCCTTGCAGAAAACTCTGCAGGAAGGAAGGAAGAGGGAGGGAGGGCGGGTTCCATGGGCTCAGCTGGCCAGCCCAATGATAATCCCTGCCTGATGGAAGAAGAGCAGGGATCTTGCTCAGAGGACAGCTGCCCTCTCTCTGCGCTGGGACCCACCAGGCAGCTGGGAGAGAGGAAGGGTCTGGGCAGAGGGGCTGTTTTTCGAATGCCGGGGCGGCGCTTCCTTTCCTTGATCGTGACGGATTGAATAAGTCAAGAGGGTCTCAGTTCTCTGCTGAGCAGCAGCCTGTGGGTGGGAGAGAAAGGAGTGAGTGGGCCCAGCCAGGGACAGGAAAAAGGAGGCCACCCGGCTGGCCGTTTGCGAAGGGCTGCCTTGCTCCTCGGTGGATTTTAGAATTCCCTCTCGGGCCTTTCTGCTGGCTGCAGATGCAGAGCTTCTCTTCCGAGGCCACGAGGGTCTTGTTCTTAGTCCCCATCCCATAATACCCCGTACTGGAGGCCAGGCCTAGCAACAGGGTCTTGTTCTTAGTCCCCATCCCATAATACCCCGTACTGGAGGCCAGGCCTAGCAACACAAACCTGTAGGTATTCGCGGCTTCTTTAAGAGTTTTGCAAAGGAAAGGGCTGGCTACATCTCTTGTTTTTTTAAATTTGTTTTTTTTAATTTGTTTTTTTAAATTTGTTTTGCCTTGTTTTTTTAAATTTGTTTTGCAAAGGAAAGGGCTGGCTACATCTCTCATGATTGAGCCTTGTTTTTTTAAATAAAAAATAACATTGTGCAAAAGTCTTGTGTGTTTATTTACACCCCACCTTTCCTATTATTTTTCAAACAGCTTCAGGTGGCAAACATACCTAATAGACCAGGAGTCCCCAGCCCCCGGGGTCGTGACCTGGTACTGGGCCATGGCCTGTTTGGAACTGGGCTCGCAAGCAGCAGGCAGAGCCCTGGGGTTTAGCTGCGGGTTGCCCCCATGTCTCGATCTCCTCTTGGTCACTCCTGTGAGCCGACATCTCTTGCAGGTCTCCAGGTTGACCAGTATTGCAGATCTAGCCTACTGTTAGACCTGCCCCAGCTAGGTCCCTTGGAAAGAGAGACCCTCGATTCCCTGATAGGCTTCTTTTACTAAGGATTAGTGGCTGCAGCAAAAGCGAGGCTGGATCTGTCCAGCGTCCTGGTTTGATGTTTTGGGAACCGCTTTGACGTTAGGCACACCTTGAGGTTCCACGTTCTTTCCCAGGCCCGGCGTCCTTGGGGAGGCTGGTTTAGTCCAGTTTGACACCTCTGGTTCCTGTCACTGTCTTTTCCCTCCCTTCTTTTCCCCTGTACAACTTGCCCAAATTCCTTTGCCCCACTCGCTCCATTTATGCCAGGCCAGCAAGCTTAGCGAAGCATTGTGAAGATGGCAGAGGAGCTGAGGAATTAAAACATATTACAGGTGACAACACATATGTCCATTTATATGAGATCTGACAAAAGTTAAATTTAAAATGTTAATGAGGAAAAGAAATCATAAGGAGTTTGGAGTTTGCTGGGACAACCCAGTACCGAATAGCGCTCAAAAGCTTCCTCTTTGTCAGAAGACGAACTCCAGACATCCCATCCTGTCCTGATCTGGGGAACCATTAACATCATTTTAAAAAGAGAGAAAAATCAATCCAATTAAAGTACAAAATAACCCTGTTAGCAAGTACAACAATATTACAAAATCCATTTTCTTGATACTATAAATCCAACTTGTGGCCCTCAGGTGGGATGATCTCCTAACCCGCTAACCAAAAGCGGTGATGTAGATTTAGTCATAGGGCTAATACACAAAGGGGGCTGAAGTGACACAGCATCAACCAAAGGAGGATAATTCCCTCGGGGAGAACAACGGGAAGCAGTTCGATTGATCTGCAGACCCGCCAAGGAAAGGCATTTCCAGAAGGACCTGCCTGGGCCGAATGGAGAGCTGACTGTCCAGACTGGGATAGGATTGGGTGGGAGGCTCTTTCCCCCGACTGACTTTGAAGGTTGAGGGAGCAGCGGGCGGCCCTCGTGGCCCAGCCTGGCTGAGCTTAGAGCAGGAGACAGTTGCCCATTTGGCAGGTCGAACGGTTTCGATTCGGTTTGCGATACCCCGTCTTTTCTGCGTCACCTGGGAGGATTTGGCTGGGATTAAGCCCTGGAAGACCCAGGAAGCGTCTTCGTCATTCTGGAAAACAATAGCAGCGTTCGAGGCCAGGGGAAGGGGCGCTTCCTTCAAAGGGGGACCCGGGTGGCTGCAGCAGCAGGTGTTCCTGGGCAGCTGCCGAAAGCTGAAAGCGCTGCTCCGCGTCGCCCAGCCTCCTCTTCCTCCCCACCCCAGTGCGGTCCGGGGAATCATCTGTCAGCTGTGAAAGCAGATCCCAGAACAAAACCCACTTTTGCAAGGGATTACAGAGAGCAGGAAATACAGGTGATTACCAACAGGTGCCTTTGATACCTACATCCGCCTCCCTTTCTGGCCCTTTGAACTGACTTGGATATGCTGTAATTAGGGATTGCTGGGGAGGGGAGGAGCCGGCCTCTGCTGGCCTGCTTCCCTCCCAGATCCCTTTGAATGGCTCGTTTTGAAGTAGCGATCAAAGGGATTTTCAGAGACTGGGGGGTCCAAAGAGGAAGGAAAAGGGGAGCAGGTCACTATAAATAAGGTGGCGGAATGGCCCCAGAGGCAGGTTAAGGCCTGCGTCCCTTGGAAGCGGGGCATCCCAAAGGCTCAATTAACGGTACCACGGAGCGCGATGTTTTAGCCCTGGGAACGGACATCTCCAGGCACCACCGAAGTCCTGCAGGGCAGAAGATGGAGGCTACCTTCCTTCTGGGGCTCACCTGCCTTTGCTCCCCTTTGGCTGCTCTGGTTCTTGACTTCAATACCATCCGGAGCTCGTCTGAGGTGTCCGGTTCCAGGAAGGTGAGAGGTTTTGTGCGAGTGAGTTGCAGCGAATGCTTCAGGCTGCGCTGAGCAGGAGTCTGATTTTTGGACAGATTCTGGTACCATGGAGGGTCTCACCGAGGATGCCCGAGTCTGAAATGCAGGATACTGTGATGCTGACACCACACTGGAGACTGTGGTGCATTGGCCCTGAGGACCGGACTTCCAGGTTCACATACAGCTCCCTTCATTTCTCCTCCCCCCTTTCTGTTGGGGAGGGGCAGGGGATGTGCTTAGGGAACCATCCAGCTGTTCTGCCGCAGCTCAAATATGAGTTCCCAAAGCAAACAGTGGGAGAGAGGAGGACTTTAGCAGGGGGACCAGCCACTCTCCTGCTTTAGGATACCTTGCTGAATGTGGCAGAATTCCCTCCCCCTTACTTAAGTAGTCCTATGGGGGGGGCATGTCTGTTTGAGCTAACCTGGACCACGCCATTTAACTTAAAACATGGGGGGGGGGTTTAAGAGGCTGCCCCCCAGCCCCTCCTGCTCTGGGCTTCTGCAGAGGATTCTTAGTAGGATAAAGAGCCCCCATTGTCCCCCTCCCCAGGGCCACTCCAGGCAGAAAGAGCCAGCATTACTTAGGAAGGGATCCCAGGGTCATTTCCTCTAATGGACGCCCTTCAGTTCCCTGGTCTGTACCCCGTACCCCAATTTAGATCAGCACCCCACTCCCCGCTTTTCCTGGCCAGCTCTTGGACTACAGACTTTGCGCCTCTGGATATTGCGTCTTGCTGGTCCTCTCTCTCTTTCTCTCTCTCCCCCTCCCCCCCGTCTGGGGTCTTCTAACCATCCTCCCTCCCTCCTTTCTCTAGACCACCCAATGCTTGACGGACAAAGACTGCCGGGTGGGGAAATATTGCTACAAGCCCCAAGAGGAACAGCTGCCCTTCTGTGCTGCCTGCCAGGGTTTACGAAGGAGGTGCCAAGGAAATGGGATGTGCTGCCCGGGGACCATCTGCGTCAATGGTAAGTTCCAGCCACCGCAGCCCCTCCGGGAGCCTTCCTCCAGGCCTGGTGGGGGGGAGAGCAGACTGGGCTGGGTGGGGGAGGGCCAGGGCTAGGGTTAGCCTATCAAGTGGGCAGCCTCCACTCGCTTCCTATCTGGGCAAAGTGCGGCCTCTGGCACAGGGTCCCCCTGCGATCCACAATGGGGGTGGAGGGGGGGCTCCTGTGATCCCAGCCCACCCAGGCCCCCCAGCCTCAACAGTCGGACTGAGCCCTCGGGGATCAGCTGCAGGCCCTGATCCTGCCCCCGTTGACCGGGGCTCTTGGGTGTGACGGGGTGAGAGAGGATTGTGTCGTGCAAGGAGGAAGGAGCACCAAACGGTCACAAGCCCCTAGAGGCCCCCTACTCTGAACCTCTCCCCAGGCAGGCAGTGAGGAACGCTGAGGGTGCCAGGCGGGCTGGGCAGAGGGAGCCTCCCTCCCCTCCCTGGCCAGGTAGCTGGGCCCCCTGGTAACCCAAGGCTCCTCTCTTTGGTGCCAGAAGTGTGTGCCCAGGTGGAAAGGATGCCTTTGGCCGAGGGGCAGAGAGATGGGCGGCAGGTTGACTGGAGTGCCAAGGAACGGCGGCCACGGAAGGAGGGGGCTCGGCCAAGGCCACGCAGCCCAGGTAAGAGAGGGTGCAGGCCCAGCGTCTCTTGCAAACGCGGCAGGGAGAAAGAAGCCCGGAGGCCCGGACGATCTTTCGAGAGCAGTCGTTGGAGGAGAGGATTTTGGGATCCCCTTACAGGAAGGGCGAGGAATCCTTTGGCAGGGGGGAACCTGTGGCCCCGTTGCATTGAATCTGAAGTGGGACGGAGGGAATCCCTTTTGCTTGTGGATGCAAAGGGGGTGGGGTGGGGGGCAGCACAGGGTTCCAGCCAGGTACCACACCCAGCCATGATTCCTTGAACTCCAGTACGGCCCGTCCACAAGGCTACAAACCAGCCCTGTGGCTTATTGATGAAGAGGCAGGATCCGAGGGGGGGGAGGCCGGTCCCAAGGTTTCCTTTAACTAGGGAGACCGCTGGACGAGCTGAGAGCCGGCCACTTTCACAAAAACTACCTCACGGGCGGAGGTTGTGACTATGACATTTGGGCCGCAGGGCCATCGTCCCCTCTGGGGCCCACAGACCCAGGGGGCCCAGCCAGACCTTAGAAACCTACATCGGATCGTGGTCTGTCGCAGGCTCTTCTTCCTCCCCTGGAGAGGTTTATGTCCACCAACCGCCTGCCCCTCAAACAGCCTCCAGGCCTTCAAGGAGGACTAATATTGGGACGGGGGCCCACCTGAGCAGTGGGGGGGAAAAGAGAGAGAGAGAGGGAGGGAGGGAGGGAGCGCAATGCAGCCTCCAGAACTTGGTTTGGCTTCTGGGCGACCCCTGACCCGTCTGCCTCTCCCCACAGCTGGCACGGGGGAGCGCTGCCTCCGCACCTCCGACTGCGCCCAAGGGCACTGCTGCGCCCGCCACTTCTGGGCCAAGATCTGCAAGCCTGTCCTCCTGGAAGGGGCCGTGTGTTCCGGGCGAGGGCAGAAGGATGGCGGGGCGCCAGGCCCTGAAATCTTCCAGCGTTGCGGCTGCGCATCTGGCCTGGTTTGCCAACGGCCCCTCCGGGGCGCCCCACAGAGAGCCCGCCTGCGTGTCTGCCGCAGCAACTAAGGCGGTTCTGAACCTGGAAGAGGGCAGCAGCAGAGCGAGGGCGCATGGATCAGCCCACAAGGGGCGGGCTGGCTGCGCACCCGGCTTCACGGACATTGCGCCCCTTCGGACCTGACTCGTCCCTGAGCTGCACCCTTACGGAGCTGGCATGAACTCTGCTGCCCCCCCCACCCCCCCGTTTCTGCTCCTGTCTCTGACCTGGCTTCTCCCTGGGTGGGGGTCCTGATTACGTGTGTTCAAGACACTCTAAGTAAAGCGATCCACAGACTCCTCCTTTCCTGCTTGCCCCGCTTTTGCGTATCAGCAGCTGGGGGGGGGGAATTTTGGCAGGGTTGCGGTGGGGGAGGGTGAGGGGGACTGCTGGAGGCAAAAGGCAATGGAAGGAGAGCCGCAGTTCCTTCAGGAATGCCCATCTTATGCCAGACCTGCTGATATTAATGTTGGGAAAGATCCGAGCAAGAGTCTCTCTCCCCGCTTCCCTTTTGGGTCCAGACATACCCAAAAGTCCTTCCCTGGTTCTTTGAAGCCTCTTGCCTATGTAGGGTCCCCAACCTTTCCGGCCGGTGGGTGGGAGAAAGAGGAAACAATTCCACCTGAGCGGCAGGTGCTCACATGGCCTCATTTGTGCAAGCAGCACCTGTGCCACCACTCAGACAAACAGAGCTGTGCGTGCCTGTTCGCCTGCTGTTTGCGTGGCCCTGTTCTGAACAGGCCGTGGCCCAGTACTGAGCTGTGGTCCGTGCATCGCGTCCCCCTGGCCTAAGGCAATGGAAGAAGCCGTTCCCCCCCCCACACACACACACAACTCAGCACCGTGCGAGAGCTCCAGGGAGGAAGGCTGCTGTGAGCTCCCTGCAGGGAGAGGACTTGCTGAGCCATATGAGGCGGCTCCTCTCCCCACTGACTCTCTGCTGCCCTCTGCACCCGCCCAGGGCCACCCCTCCCCTCTCCAGCTGGTCCTCCGCAAAACTGCCTTTTGGCCTGGGAGGGAGGTGCAGTTGCCCCCCTCCTGCCAGTGGCTTTGGGGATCAGTGAGAAATGACACTCAACAGGTGCAAAAGGGGCAAAGTGGCTTTTCAAAAAGAAGCCGTTCTGCTGGCCAAGGTCTAAACCAGCCACAATCAGCGCCAGCGGTTTCCCCTTGGAACACAACCCCCTCCAATGCTGGTGGGGGAAAGCAAGGGGCCCCCTGCCTTCATCCTTGGCCATAATGCACAGCCCACATTTTTACAAGCAGTCCTTGACTTACGTCCAGTCGAAGGGACCACGGATTTCTCAACAGTTGCCTGCAACCCATCCTATAGGTTACGACCGCTGCCTTCCTCAGTCACCGGACGGCATTTGGGGCGCTTGGCAACGGGCTCACAGTTGTGATGGGTTGCCACATCCTACAGTCACATGACCATCCTTTATGACCTTTTTGCCAAAAAAAAAAGTCATTTGGAAGAATGGGTTTGCTTAGCAACCATGTGATTCAATTTATGACACGTCAAACAATGTACCTGCCCGCCCCAGATGGGGTGCCGAAATGCCCAACCCGTGGGGGAGTAGCTGAGGGTCTCCTTTCACCCCCCCTCTTCTTCCCCAGGGAGAAATGGGGGAGCAGCAGCAGGAGCTCTTAACCCACCCCTCCCCGTAATGCCCAGGGAAGATGGGCCTCTTGGGCACCAGCTCTCTCATCCGGCAGAGGCCTTTCCCGGCAGGAGACTGGTTCCTCCCTCCTTAAACCCTCCTCTTGGCAAGGAAGGGGCTCCTCTACTCCATCCATAGCTTCCCAGCCTTCTTCCCCTGGGGACAGATTCCCGAGTCTCCCTGGCTGCTAAGGCAGAAATGGGAATGAGGGGGATGTCTGTGTTCTGCTGCTCACCGAGAGGACTATTGAACCCTACGGAGTCTACAGGTGCTCCAAGAGCAGAGCACTGAATTCTAGACTACTTGTGAAATAATGTCCAGTTCAAATATTTGCTGCCTGTGCCTATAGAAACCTCCAAAACAGCATTGGAGCATTTTTAACATGTAGGCTTCTAAGAGAAGCTGCTTCTCGGGTCTTTGAACCGCCACCTGTTCCCTTACAACTTGACTGGACTAAGCCCCCCACCTGATTCAGTTCTCGGGCTGAATGGGGCGGCTGTGGCGGCCACGTGTAACGCGAGACTTTCGCTTGGCTTCAGACCCATCCCAAAGGCAGCTTCAAAGACCTGCTGAGCTCAGCAATCTGCACACGCCTCAGGCGAGGATGCTTGGCTCGGAGCCCCTGCAGGCAACCGGCCTGGCACCTTTCAATGAAATGGAAACCTAGAAGCTTTGCTAGGGTTTTTGATGCTTTCTAGCAAAGTCTTCTGCAAAATATTGAAAACACAATTTTCTTGAACCAACAGCTCTTCCGAGAGAAGAAAGCAAACAAATTTAAATCCATATTTTTCAATGATTATTCCTTGATTTAAACGAGTTTTGATCTGCTGCAATTGGAAGACAGAATAAACACGAGAAATGCCTGCTTAAAATAAAACTAAAAGGGTTTGTAAGCATCTCTTCTCACTTGCTCTCCTTGGGGAAGGAAAGAGTTGGAGCAGGAATCACATCCTTGTCCAGGAGGTTTCTTGTGGGCCCCAGCTCCTCGATACACGGACAACTTTTAAGGAAGCAGCCAAGCTGAAACTCTCACTACATGATTCCACGTCCTTATTTGCTACTAATGATTTCAGGAGATTAGAAACAGCATAACTTAAAAGGATGATAAGAAGGTTGAATTCCTTTTTAAAAGCAAGCCAAAATAGTGTTTCCTGTTTATTGGTTATGGTGATAGTTTGACTTGCGCACTTGAAGCAGGTGTTTAAAAAAACTTACATTGCCACACTCCCCCCCCTGCCTCCTTTCCACAAGAGGACCGAGCAGTCAAGTCTCATCCAGGAAAGCTTCCAGCTCTGCTCCTTCCAGGGCCGGGTGGGGGCCAGGCTATTCACTCCGCTCTTTGGGCTCCCGATATTGCCACTGGATGTAGTCAAAGACGTCCTTCTCGCTGTCCACGGGGAGTGGCTCCCCTGCAACTCCTGCCAATTCAGAGCCAGAGAGATCCACTTGGCTACCACCCTAGCAAGAGATCCCCAATTCTCCAGCCAGAAGGTCTGCTAAGTGCACAGGAGGAGGAGGAGGTCTGAGATGCACAGGCAGTGTTGCCTAGTGGAAACAGCTTCCACTTGCCCAGGCGTGAGAGTGCCCGATTCTGCTTCCTCCTAGAGAAAAGATCCTTCAGACCTTCGACCAGCCATTACAGGGAGTCAGGAACCAGGAAAGGGGAGCAAAAAGGCTGGACTGCTATTCGCAGTGTCAAGAAACGCCCATCAACCAAAGCATTCCTCCTTCTGGACACCAGGAAGCCTTTGCCTCACCCTGAACTTCTTATGAGGACTGGACATGGCTTTGCTGGGGCAAAATCTGGGCTTGGTGGCATGACACTCAGACCAAAAGGCTCTTTGGGAGCCAGACGATGAAGGACCCTTACCCGTGACGCCGAGAGGCCGGATGGTGTACTCATTCAGGGTGAAGCCCATCTCCAAGGCGTGGGCTCGCATGTTCTTATTGAAGAGGTCACTTCCGGTGAAGTAGAGGACTCCACAGTAATACTGGTCCTTGGGAATCAACCTGTAACACAGCAGAGAGAGAGAGAGAGAGAGGCTGACATCGGTAGCTAGTCCTCGACTTACAACGTTTAGTGGTTACAATGCTGACGATACAAGGCTGCCAGGGAAGCCCAGCGAGGCTCGGGGCGTCTGTGGGAGGATGGGGCAGGGAGGGCAAGGGAGGGGGCGCGTGAAGGTGCAAGGGGCGTGTGTGAAGATACCAGGGAAGTGTGGTGAGCTTGGCGAGAGTGCATGGGAGTGTGAAGGAGGCACACGCAAGGCTTGGGGCAGGTGCATGCTGACCCACAAGTGGCTGAGGAGGCGAAGGTAGACGCAGGGAGGAGTTCTTGTTCTGCATGAGATTTACCGGATGTCAATTCTCCTGTAAGGACAGACGGCCTCATCATCCTTACTTGGGAGCTGACATACGCCCTAGAGCCAGAAAACAAGAAACAATTCATTGCAGGTCTCCTTTTTTCCCAATAGGGCAAATAAGAAGTATAGAAAAGCAAGAAACTTGACTAATTTTATAGATCTTTTAGAGCGTTCTTCCGTAAGTCAATCAACTGGATATTAATTTAATGAACCACTATCCCCAAGAGAACACCTGTCCATTATAGACGAGTTCAAATCACCAGGACCAGATGGATTACACCCCAAGGTTCTGAAGGAACTGGCCGACATGATCTCAGAACCACTGGACTCTATCTTTCAAAGACCCTGGAGCACTGGGGGACTAGCAGAGGACTGGGAACGGGTTGGTGTAGTTCTGGGCTTTTCTGACACATTTGCACAGTTCAATATTCTGCAATCTGACACATTTACTTATGTGGGACTGGCATCTTCCCAAATTCCCAGGCAACATAGACAACTATGGCAAAGCATCTCAACCGGGTTGGCCACCAACTTGAGGAAGACTGATGGAAGGGGGTCATGAAACCACCTCTGGTCAGAAGAGGATTCCAGACCAGCCGCCCTGGAGGCCAGGCTATTCCCCTCAAAGACAGGACATTTTAAGACCCACAAAAGATTTGCTTTGGGGGAAAAAAGAAGAAAACTCACCATGAATTTTGTGTCTCCCTTTGAGAGTGTGTCTGTGACAAAGTGAATGCTTTCCAGCTGCTCCACCACTTGATGCAAAAGCTTTGGCTTGAAAAGAAACAACCTCGTCACAATCAGGAAGAGAATCAAACTGCTTGAGAATGTTATTGGGGTGCCTCATCTGGACCTGAGGAAAGTTTAGGATGGTTTCAGCCCCGGCACAGGAAACGGGGAAACGCTGGGATTACTGTCCTTGGGACAATCCAGAGAAAAATAACTACGCAAGTTATACCAATGACAGATAGTCTTTGTACCCCAGGGCTGGACCATGGGGTCCTCAGTGCTCTCTGAGCTTGCTTGTTTTCTTGCAGGTCTTCCACGACCCAACTAAGGAACTTCATCAGCGCCAGGAGGGAATGGGGGTGGGTGGGGACGGGGTGTTTACTCTCTTTTTATATATTAGTGGCCTGCTGTGTTCTTGGTGTTTTCTTGCTCATAGTTTCCCAGTTGAAACTATGGCTAAATTTGTCCATGTGTTATGAAATGAACGTGCTTTCATCCTGTCTTCTGACTGCTACTTGGTCTTCATGGATATGCTCTGCTAATCTTCTCCTACATAGTGGCTGTTACAGTTCTGAGTGCTGTAGAAGATTTCTGGTTTTTCCTCTGGGACTGCTGGGTCTTTTGGTTTATTTTGGATGTTCTGGTTTATGTGTTTTGGTGATGCCACCTGATTGTAATAACCTGCTGGTGCTTCCTACAATGTTTTTAAGGATCAGTGTTATTCTTCCAACAGCCTGTGTCGGCATCACAGCAGAACTCAGTGGGTGGATCTTTTTCTCTCGTTTTCTTTTTCATTCACATTTCTCAAACAACAAAGAGGACCCAAATGGGGCCACGGCCACTGTAGCTGTGATGATGAAAGGCATTTCTCTTTGTTTTAAAACAGCACCCCTCCTCCCAGGATGAAAATCAAACCCGGAGCTCCCTTCTCGGTTACAAACAGCCCATTAGTCTGGATGCAGACCACACACGAAGCCAGGGCAGCCAAGTGGCTTCAACAAGACCAAAGCATGCCTCCAATTAGGGGTGGGTGACAGCCCATTAACCCCGAGGGCTCTTATTTCAAGGCCTGATGACAGCAGCAGAGTCTGTGCTGAGTGGAGCCAGGCCTTACGTATACAGAAATCGGTCTTGCTTTTTATCTCCAAGCCCTTTATTATCTTGGTTCTTCTCTCCAACATCCAGCCACAAGGACAATGAAATTTCAACCTTCAACAATATGAAACAAGAATTTCCCGTGGAAGCATTGACACCCTCCACACACACACAAAAAAAGAAGGGAGCCCCATGGCCAGTTTTGTCCTATTTGGGATCCCTCACATTGGTCAGCCAGATGTTCTTCTACAGATTTCAGACCCTATAGCAGGCACTGAATTGATGGGCCTGGGCCCTTAGATGCCTGCATACAGTGCATTAACTCTAGGAGCCAGGCAGGCACTAGTGCTCCATGGTTGCAGGAAGAATTTAGATCCAGCTGTATAACTGTATATAGTCCGCCAACTCATAAGCTCTCAAGTGTTACATGATGTCACACCTCTGCATGCAGGGTTTTATGCTGGCAGTGAGTTTGAGCTTCACAGAAGACTATCAGGCTGCTTTCGGGATCCTAAGCAGTGCAAAACCAGCCCTGCGATGCCTGTGTCTCCAGGTGCTCCTGAAAACACCACATGGTGAATGCCCCGATGGGCTGGGCGGGCGAAGTCATATGAAGCCCTGCACGAGGGCTCTGAAATAATATAACCCGTCTCTAAAGGGAAGGTGGGCGATGAACTGTTCTGAAGACTTCTGTGCAAGCATTAACTACCATTTTTACAGTGATGCAAACAGAATGAAAAATGTTAAAAGCTGTAAGAAAAGATGTATTGCTTCTTTCGGCAATGAGCATCTTCCTTTTATTCAGACAAATACTACATCGTAACCTTTGCATTAGTAATAAAAAAAGTCAGGCTGAGAATGAAATGGCAATATTTTTAAAAGAGATTAATCCCAAAGTAATTTGCCCTCTTTCAGGGTAGGTTCTTGGATTTCCTGGGAACGTAAAAAGCACCCTTGGATTCCAATAACTGCTGGTGTCTTGATTACAATAGGATTATCCCAAAAGAAAACCAACCTTTTTGGCAGATTCTGAAGTGAAGTCTGGGTGGGTCAGCAGGATATCCATATCTCCACTGGATTCTGCACCTTTCAAAGCCAAGCCAAGCAGCAAAAGTCAGTTCAGCCTTGGATATAAGATCCAATTTAAGAAAAATATGTTAAGTGCTATTAAAAGTGACAGTAGAAGATTTGTACTTTCAGGCTTGCACAATTCTGTTAATAAAACCTTACATATAAAGTAGAATTAGCTCATCTGGTCAGTTTTCTATCTGGTTTACCTGGGAGGGCCAACATCAATCTTGCAACACTGAAAGTACAAATTTCCTGCTACCTCTGAAACAGTCTACAATATAAAAACAGTGCACAATATAAGAAAGGGATAGAGACTCTGAAAAGAGTGCAGAAAAGAGCATCAAGAGGTTGGGAAAGTCACTTTCTCCGATGTTGTTGTCATTTCAAACTGTCATTAAGCAAACAATCATTAAGCCAAGAACTATCTGTATCGGAGCATTTCAAACTTCCAAGACATTCTTTGAGGGACCACAGTGTGATTGCTTTGGGGGGGAAAGGACTTTAATTCCAGCTTTGAACAAGAGGTTGCTAAACACACACATATCATATTAAGAACCATGGTGGTGCAGCGGTTAGAATGTGCAGTATTGTAGGGCTCACTCTGCCCACTGCCAGGAGTTCGATCCTGACGAGCTCAAGTTTGACTCAGCCTTCCATCCTTCCAAGGTCAGTAAAATGAGGACCCAGATTGTTGGGGGAAACAAGCTGACTCTGTAAACCGCTTAGAGAGGGCTGTAAAGCACTGTGAAGCGGCATATAAGTCTAAATGCTACTGCTATCAAATGGTTTCAGCCAATCTCATGTATCAAAAAAACACATCAGATTTTTAACATAGCAGAGTTGTTAATTGATAAGGTATTGGTAATTTTTCTCCCCTGTTTTTCGCCTATGCACAGCTAACATATCTTCCCCCACCTCGTCACAAAAATCCTACATTCATTCCAGCCACATTCATTCTATGTGCATCGGATGGAGAGAGCTGTGTCAGGGGCAAGGAACCAGAACAACACTAAGCTGAACGAAGTCACTTCTTTGTTGTTGCTTATTTATTTATTAATTTATTTGATTTATATACCGCCCCCTCTCCCCGAAGGGACTCGGGGCGGTGAACAGCCAATAAAAACACATATACAAGGTACAAAATATGAGACAACATAAAATATTAAAATTTAAAAACTGAAATACAATATGGCTCTAATAAAATATAAGCAAGTATTAAAAAGATTAAAACCCGATTAAAATTTAAAAAACCCCTAGGCCAGTCCAGCCTGCCGAAATAAATGCGTTTTGAGCAACCGACGGAAGGCCATGAGATCGGGGGCGGCCCTTACCTCCGGGGGTAATTCATTCCAGAGAGGGGGTGCTCCCAATGAGAAGGCCCGCGCCCTCGGGGTCGCCAGCCGTCCAGCCGGCGGCACCCCGAGGAGGCCCACTCTATGGGAGCGTACCGGTCGGTGGGAAGCCGATGGTGGCAGGAGGCGGTCTCGCAAGTAACCTGGTCCCGAGCCATGGAGCGCTTTAAAGATAGTGACCAAGACCTTGAAGCGCACCCGGAGGGCCACCGGGAGCCAATGCAGCGCGCATAGAAGTGGCATAACATGGGAGCCCCTAGGTGCCCCCATTACCACCCTCGCGGCTGCATTCTGCACCAACTGGAGCCTCCGGATGCTCTTCAAAGGCAGCCCCATGTAGAGAGCATTGGCATAGTCTAGGCGGGAGATCACCAGGGCGGAAGTGACCGTGCGAAGCGCATCCCGATCCAGAAAGGGTCGCAACTGGTAGATCCTACGGACCTGTCCAAAAGCCCCCCTGGCGATGGCCGCCACATGATCTTCCAATGACAGCCGTACATCCAGGAGGACACCCAGATTGTGGGCCCTCTCTGTGGGGGCAAGAATTTCCCCCCCACAGCCAGCGATGGAACCAGCCGGCTGTATCGGGGTGCCGGGAAGCACAGCCACTCAGTCTTAGATGGGTTGAGCTGAAGCCTGTTCCGCCCCATCCAACACCGCACGGCCTCCAGGCATCGGGTCATCACTTCGACGGCTTCATCGGGGTGGCCCGGGGTAGAGATGTACAGCTGGGTGTCATCAGCGTACTGATGGAACTCTACCCCAAAGCCACGGATGATCTCACCTAGCGGCTTCATATATATGTTGAACAGAAGGGGCGAGAGCACCGACCCCTGAGGCACCCCGCAAACCAGGGGCCTCGGGGCCGACCTCTGCCCCTCTGCCAACACAAATTGCGAGCGGTCAGAGAGGAAGGAGGAGAACCACCGCATAACGGTGCCTCCCACCCCCAACCCCCCCAGCCGCTGCAATAGGATACTGTGGTCGACAGTATCAAAAGCCGCCGAAAGATCTAGGAGGACCAGGACAGAGGAATAACCCCTGTCACGGGCCCTCCAGAGATCATCCACCAATGCGACCAGCGCCGTCTCTGTGCTGTGCCCGGGCCTGAAGCCCGATTGGCGTGGATCCAAATAGACAGCTTCATCCAGGTGCTGGGGAAACTGTTGTGCCACCACAGTCTCAACAACCTTCGCCATAAAACGAAGGTTGGAGACAGGACGATAATTAGATAACAAAGTTGGGTCCAGGGACGGTTTCTTGAGGAGGGGTCTCACCACCGCCTCTTTCAAGGCGGTGGGTAGATATCCCTCACTCAAGGAAGCGTT
Organism: Bungarus multicinctus; assembly: GCA_023653725.1. Classification (NCBI taxonomy): domain Eukaryota; kingdom Metazoa; phylum Chordata; class Lepidosauria; order Squamata; family Elapidae; genus Bungarus; species Bungarus multicinctus. The sequence goes on along the minus strand of CM042837.1, from coordinate 777,781 downwards.
AATAATGCCCTGGAACCAACCTCGTGTCACCTCCCGGGTGGCCAACACCAGCCAGGAAGGACACGGGTCCAATAAACATGTGGTCGCATTCAGTCCCCGCAGTAACCTGTCCACGTCCTCGGGGGTCACAGGATCAAACTCGTCCCAAATGACTGTTCCAAATTCCGCCCCCGATTCCCCACCCAGAGCTGCCCATTCGGAGTCCAAGCCATCCCGGATCTGAGTGATTTTATCCACCAGGAACTGTGAAAAATCCTCAGCCTGTCCCTGCAAGGGACATAATCCCTGCTTATCTGGAAGAATCTCACCAGACTAACTGCATTCTCTTGGGACGGGCAGTTAAAGGGTTTGGGCCTCTGGCCTCTGTGGCTTCCTCCCCTTCCCAGCTCGCCCGACTCTTTTCTCCATCCCCTTCCTACTCTAGCGGGAGATACGGCCACATCTGCAAGTCACAAAAGCCTATGCCTTTTAGTAAAATGTGTTAGCTGGAGAAGTTGTCCCCAGGCTCCTTCAGACTGAGAAAAAAGATCTCAAATCCTTATTATATCCATACGCAATGCTCTTTCCTGATCATCAAAATAAACCCTGGACTTACTCCTGCTTTACCTGATTTGTCAAATTTTTGGCAACTTGCTCACCATGACTCCCAGATCTCTGCTGCAGACAGAATAATGAAAAGTCTGCTTATTTGAAAAGAACTCAAGATGTGGCAAACACAAGACATGGAAGACACGGAAGGGAAATCTGTGTGGCCTTCTTGCCCACGTTCTAGCAATAGATTCCAAAAGTCATCTGGCAGGCAAGGAAAAACATGGAACACCAACCTCGGCGAAAACTGCCACAAACCGTAGCGATGTAGGCAAGGTCTACTTTCTTCACTTCACTCAGTACAACATCCTATTGTGAAGAAAGAGGTCAAGTTATTTGATCTCTCGTGAATTCTTATGCCTTTTTTCTTCAGAGGAAGGAGTTATCATTGATTACCTGCATTTCAAGCATCTCCTTCCTAGGAATTCTTTTTTCGAAGTCTTTGAAGTATCTGTGCATGCAAAATAAAGGAGAATTAGGGATGAATTGTGACTGGGATCCACCAGAGATTTATTTTCAAAGAAATTCTGCTGAAATGAAATGCTTAGATTGGCGTCAGATGCCACCTGGGACTTAAGCACATCACCATTAAAGACAATTTCCATGCATATTAAGACATATTTTAAAATATCCATTATATTGAATATTTCTGACACCAGATCAATTTTACAGCAGTTCATCCTAAATAACAACCAAATGATGCAAATTAAAATTCCACTGCTATGCTCTGCCATGCCCTTTCTGCTATTACGAACAGAAATAACAAGGAGCACTAACAGATTACGCAAGAAAGGTTTTTCACAAATGCGACAGAATTTTTAAGTAATCGAACAACATTGGCATTTGCTTTGAGAATAGAAATGTCTATTTTCAAGGACACACTGTGTAAGTTTCAATGCATCTATTTGTTCCTCTAAAAAAACCAAAATGGAAAATAATCTCCTTTCCCCCCCTCACCCTAGGGTCGACAGTTAGCCTCTTGTGGATGAAAATAACCATAATGTCAAAAATGAGGTGTCTTTCCTAGGCATGAAAACTCTTGTCTTCCCTTCCCTCAGACGAACAAAGTAAGCAGATCTTACTTTAACCCAATGCGTTGATGATGATTCAATTTATTTTCATTTTTCCTTAAGTCTAGAAAAAACAGAATATGGAATCAGTTAAGTATTAAGTCTTTCAGAGACAGAGGGAGGGAAGGAGAGGGAGAGAGGGAAGGAGGGAGGGAGGTGTCAGAAATTTAATTACTGCAGAAACAATTTGTGTCACCTGTGTTAAATTTAATATTCCATCAACTCACAACAGATTCTTTTAGCAAAACAAAAATGCTATAACACCTAACATATCATACGAACAGTTTTTTAAAAAATGATACATCAGTTACACTGACATAAGATCATCCCGCAGAAGAATCAAGTCTAACCGAGCAACAAGATTATCTTTAACTGGGGAGTCAGACTCTGCTTGCAAATGTGCAGAAGGGTGTCTGCTGATCTGCCTTAGCCAGGTGCTCAACAAATCTCTCAAAGTGGCCATACGCTTTCAGATGTAAATGCAGATATGCAAGTAGTAACTTTTTAATAGCTCACCTTCCAATGTTTTAATACCTTCATCTACTAGTTTCCTGGCAGCAGCAGGACTGCAAAGAAAAAGGTAACTCATTAACAGCTGGACAGGATTTCCAGTCCAAAATCTCAGTAGAACTCAAATTAACACTACATCTGAGTAAGAAAACTGATGGATTATATAACCCAAATGGTAGACAGAAATTAATTCAGAAAGGTAAGATAGCGGCAACTCAAAATCTTTGGGAAGCAAAGAAAACTAAAGCTATTCAGAGCTGAGGAAATATCAAACGACAGTATTTATTTTATTTAGTGTATGGCAGGGGTCTACAACCTGTGGCCTATTCGCAACTAGGCCGCATGACTGGTGTGCCAGTGCACTGGCACTCACAGCTGCCCTCGCCCCACAGCTTCAAACAAATCCTCGCCTACCCCTCACACAAAACCATCCCCTCTTCCCACTCCCCACCCTCTGGTGCTGGGCCACCAACCCAGAAAGGTTGGAGAACACTGGCATATGGCATCTACAGAGATCACGCACAGAGATGATGTAAACGGGCTTTGCTAAAATATACAGAATAAAATTTATTAGTATTATTGAGTTCAGGAAACCTGATTTCTATTTTTTAGATTTCAATTATTTGCCTTTTCCAAACACCCTTTTTGGCAGTGTAAGATTAAATATGCCCATCAATTTACCCTATGCCACTAACTCTGGTCAGTAAATTGATAGAAGAACTTGTGTCATCTTGTCGAATCTAGAGGGAGGAAAATATCATAAAATCACTACTTTGAATTAAACATACGCACACACAAAGAGGAAGACTCACAGCATAGCTGGGCTGAAACATTATCATAAGGATACATAGAACTGTATGTTAGCATGTGAATTGCAAAAATAGGATGATGTGAAATGAAAAAATATATAAAATAAGACTAAAAATTGAAATATGTACCTTTTCTATCTTACGTAATTTTCCAGTAGACAAAAATTCATCGATCTTTTCAGCAATTTTAGTTCCTACGCCATCCTAAAATATGAAGAAGTTGACATTTAAAAAACCCCAATCTTACATTTAATAACTAGTGACATCAGACAACAAGCTCTTAGCATACAAACACACATGAATGTTTTCAGTTCAGTAATTTCTCCAAAATTTCTCAACTGTCTTATTCAGCAGGACCCATTTTCTGTAAAACAGAAGTATGAAATTTCTATGAACTTGTCCAGTGAACACCTTCTTGCTAAATGGATTTAATTATATTTAGAATCAAGCAATTTCTCAATGAAGTTTGACTGAAATACCAACCATATCAACTTAAAACTCCCAAAGACTAGAAAATTCCTTATTCTTATTAGCTCCAGAACGTACCAATTTCTTTGCTTCAGACCCACTTTTAATCTTGCTGGGGTACTTGGATATTACAGATGCTGCTTTCCTGCATGGGAGAAGAAAAAAAGAGGTCTCTTCCTATTCTGGCAGTGCTGTCAGTCTACGGCAGGGGTCCCCCCAACTCCCGGCTCACTGCCAATCACACAGAACCACCTCCTCTCCTCTCCCCACCCGCTGCTGGCCCACCAAGCTGGAAAAGTTGGGGATAGGTAGTCTATAGCAAAAGAGTTTTCCAAATTGCATAACAAAATTCCAAGCACAGCCTTTTGCAAGAAAAGAAATACCAGGAAAATTTCCCCTGTATTTTCTAAAACACCGATGAGAGATTCCATGTGAAACAGATTAGATGATTGTTCCCAAAATGTAAATCTTACCTGTAAGCATTGTATTTATGAATAGCTCTATTCACATTCTTTTCGTAGTTGGCCAATTCTGAAAAAAGTTATAAAGAACAGCATAAATTAATACAAGTCTCAATTTAAGTATTTAATTATTTTAAAAAAATATGGTCACCCAACTTAATGACTCTGGGCAGCTTACAGAGATAACAATACAAATCCCTTGGTGACAAATATGTAAGCACTGTATTTATGAATCTGAAGAGGGCTTTGGATAGGAAATGCCCTCACAATCTGATTGATATGGAACGCTTTTGCAAGGAAGAATGGCAAAGATGCCCAAAAGACTGAATGTTATGTTATCTAAAAGTAAAAGATAAACAAATTATTCATTTAAGTTTTTGTGCACTTAGGCAACCATGTTATTAGATGGGGTTTTTTTACTGTTTTTCTTTATTGAAAAATAAATTGAATCACACAGCTTATACTGAGCCGTGGTGGCGCAGTGGTTAGAGGGCAGTACTGCAGGCTCCTTCTGCTGACTGCTGGCTGCCTGCAATTTGGAAATTCGAATCTCACCAGGCTCCAGGTTGACTCAGTCTTCCCTCCTTCCAAGGTGGGTAAAATGAAGGACCCGAATTGTTGGGGGCAAGAGGCTGACTCTTTAAACTGCTTAGAAAGGGCCGTAAAAGCACTATGGAGTGGTATATAAATCAAAGGGCTATTGCCCTTCCTTCCTTGCTTCCTTCCTTCCTTCCTTCCTTCCTGATGCCACAGTGGTTAGAATGCAGTATTGCAGGCTAACTCTGCCCACTGCCAGGAGTTCGATCCTCACAGGTTGACTCAGCCTTCCGTCCTTCCGAGGTGGTCAAATGAGGACCCAGATTGTTGTGGGCAAACGGGCTGACTCTGTAGACCACTTAGAGAGGGCTGTAAAAAGCCCTGTGAAGCGGGATATAATTCTTAAGTGCTATTGCTATCATAAATTACATTAAAGGTGGAAAAAAATGCTGAGGTGATTTTCCTAGGCCTCTCATTTTTTCCCCCTTTACAAAAGCCTGCCATGGTAAGGGTGTGTGTGTGTGTTGATTTTTTCTTCTGCGCCCAGCGTAGATTCAACAAAAGCAGCAGCATTTGGGAGACGGAGTCGCATTCCCTTCACGTCAAAAACCGTGTTTCAATCAGAGTATGTAAAGGGGGGGAGGGAGGGGCTGGAAAAGTGTTTGAAAGAGTTATGGCAGCGACCCTCCCTTCTTCACCCAGAGAACCAAAGTCAGCAGAAGCCAGAAGGATTTTTTAGGAAAACGTTTTGAGGCTGTTTATGACAAAGCTCTCCATCCTGGGCCCCTTTAAGCCTGGAGAACTTCAACTCTCAGAATTCCCCAGCCGGCTTTGCTGGGAGTTGAAGTCCTGGGAATTCTGGGAGTTGAAGTCCTCCAGGCTTAAAGGGGCCCAGAATGGAGCGATGCGCAGGGCGTGTCTAGTTATTCCCACAGCCCCCTTCCCTGAGGTTTTTGTGCCACCGAGGTTCACGAAGGACACATCCGGATCCGAGAGAAAGACTCGGCCGCGGCGTCGCCTCAGAAGCCCACCCAGGGCCTCCCGAGCGCTGCTTCGAGTTCCTCCCCTCCTTAGCAACAGCACCGCCGTCCCCCCTCAACTCCCCCCGGAACTCCTCTCCGCCACCTCCCCCCCTTGGCCTGCCCTCCGCCTGGGGCGGCGATACCCACCGCTGAGGAGGTCGGTGATGGCCTGGTTGGGGTTCTCCTGCGGCGCCTTGCGCTTGCTCATCACGGCGGGTCCCTCTGCACGTTCCTAGCTCTCTGGATGGCCGGCGGCGGGGGGGAGGGGAGGAGGGAGAGAGAGAGTGTGTGTGTGTGAGAAAAGGCCGAGGCGGAAGTGACGCACGCGCAGCTCCGGAAGTGGGGTGGCCGGCTGCAAGAGGTCGAACGATGTAAGTGGGGCTGCGCGGCCCTCACCCCACCACCCCGGTCTACTACGGCTGATAACCGCCGCGTCTCCTTCTTCTCCCCACAGGGCGAAGGTCACCTTCAAGATCACGCTCACTTCGGACCCGCGCCTGCCTTACAAAGTGTGAGTCCCAATGCAACCGCTCGACACGTCACGCCTGAAGCTCCCATTTGCAACCTACGGGGGCGCGCGGCGTCATTTCCCCCCCCTTCCCCCTCCTCTCCCCCCGCCCCCCATGGCCGGTCCGCAAAGGTCGGGGGTCCCCACTGCTCTGGAGGACCGGCTGCTGCCCCGTGGAGGGTGGGGGGTGGAGGGTGGAGGGACGGGGAGCCGAAAGGAAGCCGGTTCCAGGAGGGGATGGGATGAAGACAAAGCCTGGTCAGGTCGTCCGCAGGGTCTCCTGCTTGGGCAGGGGGTTGGACTAGATGGCCTACAAGGTCCCTTCCACCTCTGTGAATCTGAACCTGATGGGAGGCTCTCGGGATCCCCCACAGCCACCGCCCAGGCGTGGCAGACGTGGCAGGGAAGCCCGGAGGAATCGCTCTTTGCATTCTTGCAGCCCCCAGGAGCTGAGCTTCCTGCCGTAAAATGGAATGCAAGCCCTCCCACCCAAAGCCAGGGGGTTAGAGACGGATGCTGGGACTTAAAAGGGGTGGGGGGCTTTGGTGTAGAAATGCGTAGCGGTTACTCATTTTAGAGAACTACCTGTTTTTTGCAGGTTAAGTGTGCCCGAAAACACGCCTTTCACTGCCGTCTTGAAGTTTGCTGCAGAAGAAGTGAGTGGTTTTCAAAACGTCCAAATAGATCTTTTTTTTTTTTTAGCAATATGTCTTGTATAAAAGATACAAAGAGATCACCTTTTTTATTTGGCAGTTTGGAAATGGAATAAAAAGAACAAAATATAGATTGTGATAGTGTTGCTTTCCTTCTTGCGAAGTAGAAGTGACACAAATCATTTTTTTTACCAAGAGGAATGGCACGGTATTCTTTTAACTTCTTGTATTTTTCTTTAATTTAGTTCAAAGTCCCTGCAGCTACAAGTGCCATTATAACAAACGGTGAGTTTACACGTGTGTCTCACATAACTTGGCTCCACTCTGCAAAGGCGCTTTTTCGAAAGACTGTTTTTTTCCTGGAGGAGGAAGAAAAAGTTTTTTCCGCAAGGGAAAAAAAAGAGTCCAGTTGCCTTTTGAAAAAGCGCCTTTGAGGCAACGATGACCTGGGTGACTGAGCGTCTCCACAGAGATGGTTCCACCCTGCAGTGTTTGGGATTCAAGGCAGGAACGCAGCTCCTGTCCATAATGGCTTCGTCTTGTCTTGGATTTGTAGGGCTGCCATCCCATCTGACCCAGGGAACGGTGGGCTGCCTGAAGGAATTGCAGGCCGAGTCCTCATGCTCAGTGGCATCTTTTGGCCTTCAAAATGCTGCACAGTCCTAGTTCTAAAAATAGCACTGGTGACTTGTTAATGCCTGTCCTGTTGAAACCCAGTAACAAGGCTTGTCCACTAGTTTTGGATCCCACGTGGTTAAACCATGCCAGCTTTCGCATAGAGGGCACAATTATCACTTTTCTTATTACATTTTTTAATCTCATGAACTGGGCAAGAACCTGATTCTTATTTCAGTAAAGATTCCATTCCTTTTCATGGGATCCAGAGGAGAAATACTGCAGAAGAATCTCACTAACCTTTTAATTTCTTCCCCAGATGGAATAGGAATAAACCCTGATCAGACAGCTGGTAAGTGCCTGTAAAATTAAGAGTATTTTGTAATGAATTCTGTCAAGTACAGGTGGACTGATGTAGATATTAAAGAAATGGGCTAGCAAGAAAGATTTTTCCACCATATCCCATCAATAAAGCATGTGGCATCTCCTGACAACTTTTTCCAAACATTTCTGAACACAAAATAATTATGTTAAGACGTGAATTGGCAGGTGTCCTAGTGGGGAATGACTTCTGCAGAAACTGGAAAGCTGGAGATTGCTGACCTTTGTGAAAATATGCTTTCCCGAGACATACAAACACAACTGAGCATTTGCAAGTGTGAAGTATTTTCATCACTCTATGCTTTTACATTATTGCTGCTCTTTTTACAATAAGCTCATAAATTGATTGCTAGATCCAGACAAGCCATAACCCATTTGGTTAATGTGTGGCTCAGATGTTCTCTGTGTGATCCCTGCAATCTTTTTTATAATTTATGATAAATGAAAAAAATACTTTACCTTGAATATGGCATCAGTTAAGAGTGTCACTTTTTTAGGAACAGGTTTCGTTTAGATTCTGAAGTCTGAAACAAGCCTTGTCTCCTCCCCAACAAGAAAATAAAATTGTTTTTGCCTAGATCTGCAAACATATGATTGCAAGATGTGAAAAATATTTCATGAATAAAGAAAAAAGCCTTTGTGAGTTTGGATGTCTTGAGTAGGAGTATAGTGTGTGCTATAATTCCTTATAAAGGTCTGACCTGCCGCCATATTCTCTCTGCTATTCCCTAGTAGTGGAGTAAAACATGCAGATTTTATTTTTTTAGAATTTCTGTTATTTCTTTCCTGCTGAACTTTGCAAAATAATGTTTATGTCTGTACTAAAACCTTAATTAAAGCACAAATAAAAATCTCTTGTGTATCCTTTTAGGTAATAATCCTTTTCTTTTTCCAGGGAATGTTTTCCTGAAACATGGTTCAGAATTGCGGATTATTCCCAGAGATCGTGTGGGAAGATTCTGGCACATGCAGGGGCCACATACACTTAGATAACAGAACCAGCAGGCAAATACATCAACTGGCACGTCATCCAAGAATTTTGCATATCTTGCATTTCTGTATAAAATCATTGTTACCAGTGAACTCATGATAAGGAGCCAGAATGTCATTTTTGAACAATATCTAGAGGAGAATCTCATCACAGCTACGTCTGCCTTCTTTTTTTGAAGTCTGTAGGCTTGTTTGCTTTCTGAGTTCCCCAGTTCACTTGGCGCAGGCATTGCTACCAAATGGATGGTGTTTCCTGTTTCTTTGGAATGAATAGGAAAGCATTTTCTTGTGTTTACCAGCAATGGGACAACAGCTACTTTTGCTGCCAAAGCAAAGCAATTTGTTAATACGTTGACAAAAGATTAATTTGGTTTAGACAATGTAATCATGTATTTGAATATTATGAAAAATATCATGGCACATACCTCCAATGTTTGCTAAAAGTTTGTGTAACTGTTAGGAATCCTTTATTACATTCCAAGAAAAAAGGCCATTTAAATAGCATGTTATCATTGTAGACGCTTATATGTTTAAATTGTGTTAATGTTGGTTCCTTGAAATTGTAAGATTTGTTATCTAATGTATAGTTTCAGGAGAGATGTTTTTATGTGGAAATGCATTTTGCCATGGATAATAAATTATATTTCCAAGCCCTACTGGCACAAAACAACACCTGCTGACTATTTCATGAGAGTTCTCAAAATGCCAGAGAGGCTCTGGTGGCTGGTTCCCACTAATCTTTAGGCTTGTGTGGGTTCAGATTTAAACCTTTCAATTGGTTTATTTTCCCAATTTTTCAGTAAAGTCTGCTATAGAACTGCATATTAGCTGATGGGGTTTATTGTTAATTTAAAGCCATGGGCATGCTTAGAGTCTTTATCCCTAACATAACTTGCTATTTTGTTTTGGAAGCAAAATAGTGTCCGTTAGCAACTAAAGCTGTCTTACTGACTTGTGGGTTCTCAAAAAAAGGTATCAGGAATATTTCTGCTCACCCTTGAAATACTAAAAGATTGAAGTTTGCAAGCAGATTAACACTCGCTGCTATTGAGCAAAATAAAAAATTTCAACACCCCTCCAATTCATGAGATCCTTTCCATTTATGCCATTTCCCCTGATTTATTTGGGAAGGGCCTGATGCACTGAATACAGCCTGACCTCCCCATAATGAAATGGTTATTATGCCTCCCTTATACACACCGCATGTCCACTCAAGAACTCCCAAATAGAAGCCTCTAGTCTGTACTTAATACTTATTTATTACTTATACTTAATACTCATTAAGTATGTACTTAATGAAAAATAGGCCAGTCCTTTAGAGAGCAATTAAAAGGTGCTACATGCACACACACAATTTATTAAAAGGGTCAAAGAAACCAAATAATGTGTCCTTTTGTCACGGAAACCAGGAATGCTAAAGTGTGCCCCAAATTCTACTCCCCATGGTAAAGCCAAAACAACATCAAATGGTGGGAGGTCCTGGTTTCTGGCTGAGGGCAGCCCCAGCTGCGGGGATGATGGAGGAGCCAGCTAGGTTGCTGCTCAAAGTAATCAGCGTGGTGCCGGCTGCGGAAGGCAACATAGCCTGTGGAAGCAAGTGTCTGTCTGTGAGGCTCTCCCGGGTGTGGAGGATGGTGCTGCTCTCATCCATGACGGAGGGCACCCTGCCCAGAGTTTCCGTGGCCCCAAGTTCAGGCCCTCTGGGCAGGCTCATCTCCCCTCTCGCTCCCAGGCTCCGATCAGCCTTCAAAGCTGTTAGCGCAGCGGTGAGTATCACTGTCTTGGAAGCCGATTGCAAAACGGGCCCCACTTTAGACTGCCCCAAACCGCCAGGTGTGCTGCTTGTAGTCGTGGTGGCAGGAGGAGAGGAGGCAGCAGCAGTTTGGACAGCTGTGGCTTTCAGGGGGGCAGGCGCAGCTTCTGCCATGACGGATTTTGTGAGTGCCGAGAGTTTCGCATCTGACATCACGTAGAGGGTCTTCATGGGGCTCGTGGTGGTTACTAGACAAGGAGGGGGACAAAGGAGACGGTCCAGGGAGGCTCAACATTCAACCCCTGTCATTCTGCTCCTTGCTGAGCATCGTAGGCATGGGCTCCTCAGAGAAACCTCCATGGACTGATCAAAGGGTTCTCCGATTCTTACTCTGACCGCTGCTAGCAGCCTTCAAATCCGCCAGGCATTCCAACCTGCCCTCTAACAACTGAGTGGTCTTTAGTCTCCTAATTTCGATGAACCTGCAAATATGGCAGTGATTCAAGGAAAGTCAGGAAAGTTAACAAGTAAACTCTCCAGGATTTTTGGCCTTTTCTTAAAAAGGCATAAAAACAGTACAGAATTGCCAATAAAAGAATGTTTAGTGCCAGGCTTCACCCGGGTGATGCTGGCTGTGGTTAACAGAAGTTGGAGGGACATAGTTGGGAAGTTACACACTAGTCACAACAGGTGTTAACTGGGAAGGAGCAGCTGTCAGAACTAAGTTGATGCTGGATCCAATGAGTGTAACGTAAACCAGAGATTTAAAATCAGAAGAACCTATCCTTTATTCTTGGGTACTATTTAACAGGAGGACAGATAAAATCCCAGGTGGCTCTAACAGCATGAAGGGAAAGCAAGCCAGGACTGTCGCTCTTTCTCACCTACAGCCAGTGATACCGTTGAGGATGGGTGAGATGGAGGGTCAGCAGGGAGTCTCTCGGCGCTCTGGGTTTTGCCAAGGTCCACTTGAGGCAACCGTTTACTGGGAGGAATGGGGCTGGGAGCTGGGCAGGCCAGGTTCCCAGCTGCATTATCTGCAACCTGCAAAATGGGACGGGCACAATGAACCGAGAAGGAGGCCAGTAAAACTGGTCTGTGCAAAGAATGCTGCGGTGAGCACAAGGCAAGACCCAACACCACATCGTTCTCCATCCCAGCAAGTTGTAGTTAGGAGGGCGGAGTACAGCTCTTCGCTGCGTCACCCCAGGGCCATCAAGAAGTAGGTCTCCAGGCCAATCACCCCTGCCTGGCCCCTCCCAAGGCAGAATCTTAAATCCCGCTGCCTGGCACGTTACCTGGGGCAGCTGCGGTGGCGGAAGCAGCAGCTGTGTCTGCTCCTCCAACTGCGCCTGGGCAGCTGCCACTGTGGTCTGGCCGAGCGTGGCGGCTCGACTGGCCTGTCCCCGGAGGGTCACCGTGATGGTGGTCGGGGCCTTTAAGCCTGGCAATGGGGAGGCAAGAGTTACCGGAAGCCCCGACACTGCCCGCTCCAGCAGGGAGCCTTTTGGGCAGCTTCCCCCAAGAGCCCCACTGGCTGGACAGGAAGACGACCTGGCTGGGATACTGTCCCAGGCTGGGCCTCCATCACAAACCCTGCAACCCTACCTTGGTTTTTCTCAATGGCTTTTTATATGGCCGAGTCCGCATCAAACAACAGCAGGCGGAAAGCTTTGTGGGAGCTGGTCCTGGTTCCGCTCCCACGCTTCGGCTGCTCCCTTACCGGATTCTCTTCTCAACTTGTCTGGGTCATGGAGACCCGCCATGTAGTGCCGGCCACCCCAAGAAGAACTTTTCTTTTTGCTCTGCCTCTGCAGCTGGGCTCTTACCTGTCCCCTGACCAGAGATGTGAGCCAAGCCAGGGAGGCTGCTTGCGAGTTTGGCCAGCCCCCCATTGGTAAGCAGCTGATGGATGGTGGTGGGCTTCCCGCTAGCCGAGGCTCCGAGGGATGATAGAGAGGTGGCAACCGGGATCGTTCGGACAAGGGTGCTTCCGCTGGTCGTGATGGCACTCAGACTCTGGAGGGGTGCTGGAGTCTTCAAGGTTGAGTTCTGCAGGGTGGAAGGAGAAAAGGTCACAACACGTCTTCCTCCAAGAGTGTAAGCGAAGGCGTGTTTAGTCTGCCCCACTCGGGTCTTCAGGTGCCAAGTAGCCAACTGGCCCAAGAAGCCACAGACATTCTCCATCCTTTGCATAAGCGGAGACTCGTCGTAACTTCCCTCCATCCCACCTTCTCTTAAGCTTCACACTCAGGTTTCCACTTGGTCAAACCTGTGTGGCTGAAATCAGACCCTGCCCATTATTATTTCACATTTCCACGTTCCATTAAAACGCACCTCTCCCAGCCACCCAAAGAGGTTAGGGATGTGCAGGTAAATGTTTAAGACCCAAAACCTGCCGTTGCCACTGCCCTGCTGCTGGCTGTGGGGCAATGCGAGCTGCTGTAGCTGAGCTCTGCTCTCAACCAGCTTGCAAAATTCCAGAACCTTTAACAATGGGTTCCTGCCAGTTGGCCCGAGCTGCTGCCCTTGGGCCTCTGCTGCCTCCACTGCCTACCTGTGCCAAGGACCCAGCAGAGGCAACACCAGCCGGAAGAGCAGCGGGCTTCGTGTTGATGTCCTGCAGACTGAAGCTCAAGCCTTGTAGAAGGCTGCTGGCTGAAGCGGCCCCTAAAGAGAAGCGGAAGAGGGAAACTGCAGCTCAGGACAGCCAGGTGCTCCTCTAGGCATGGCCGTCCAGGGCTGCATGTCGCCCCATTCATGGGCACTGCATGTGGGAAGCAGCTTCACGCTTGCTCTCGAGTCCCTCTGAAAAGGAATCGGAGCTGCCACCGCTACCTCTGCCCTTGTTTTCATTTGAGTTGAGTTATACACGTGACAGAGTTAGGACAGACAGACTGACTAAAAGCCAGCTGAGAACAAGGAGAGGCATCTGCTCCACTGTGACTATGCCAGTAATGCCGCCCTGGCCAAGCAGTCTCCAAGTCTGGCCAAAGACAAGGACGCCTTCCCACCCGCCAACCCTCCCTGGCAGAATCACAGCCTGCAGTTTACCTGGGAGCGCACCGGAGGACTGGGCCTGCAAGCAGGGGGCGCCACTGGCCACCAGCCTGTTCTGCAGAGCATGGAAAGCACTGGGAGCCGAGTTGCTCGGGATTGTAATGGAGGGTGTGGGACTGATGGAGGAGGGGCTGTCAGTGGCAGGACTCGGCCTAGGAAGCGGAAAAGGAAACGCAGTTACTGGGCTTGGTCTGCGGCAGTTGAGCTGGGTGGGGGATGCACACAGACCTCCTGGCACCAAGGAGCGGCTGGCCTAGGCAGCTGTGGGGCTGCTCGCACCCAAGGTATTCCCCATGTCTCAGCTTGCCTGCACAGAGCTGCTAAAGAGCAGCTGCTCTCCAGGCCTCCTCTCGGTTACACACCTGCCTTCTCCTTGTGCGGCTGGATCGCGGCATTTCTTCTGGCAAGTGCCAGTGTGGACCCAGTGGACACACGACACCCACCTCTCCCCACAACGAGGGTTTTGCTAGATCAGGCCAAGGCCCCATGGCAAAGAGGCAGACATTGTCACCCATCCTCACAAGTGGTGCAGTGGCGGCCTAGAGGTGGAGTTCCCGCCTCACCGTCAGGAGGCTGGGAGTTCCACCCTAGGGAGAGGCAGAGATTTCTCTCTCGGGGCACACTGAGAATCTATCTGCTGAATAAAACTCCGCCCTGGTGACAGGAAGGGCATCCGGCCAGTAAGCACTCAGCTCCATTCAGATGCCCAGAGTCCACCCTGCAAGGGATTACGGGGTCATTAAAAGAAGATGAACGTCATCCATCCTCATCACAAGTTCCTGCTGGAGTTTGCCACCAGGGAGGAAAGGCTTTCCAACGACTGTTCTGTGGGGTCTATTGCTTCTCATCCGAAGGAGCCACCCAGAGTGAGTAGAGGCTTTTCTCCTTTTAAAGTCGTCTAAACCAGGAACTTGGGCTGTGTCTGCAGATACTCACGTCGAAGCGGCCAGCAATCCTGTCCCCTCCTTTGCACCGGCCATCGTCTGCCCCAAAGTCACAGCAGCAGGCTTTCCTGCAGCTACTGTAAAATGAAAAATACAGATTAAGAAGAATCAGGTAACCCTAACATACAAAATCAGCCTCATTCTAACAACATGAATGAAGGATTGCGGGAAAAAAAATCCTATGTTCCTCTTGCAGGTCATAAGTTGTCACAACTGTGAAAAAGATGCAAAACACCACAATACCTTGTTGCTCACTCAGCAGGTGCCAAAGAATTTACACGCCAAACTCCAGCTTTTACAGTATGCAAGAAAACAAATGCAGCTCCACCCCTGCCTTCCTAAATGAGATACAGCAGTTGTACTAACTATCACTTCTTCCAGATTCCTTCTCTACCCAAACACCTCTTCTCATCAATCAGTCACTCACAGCAGGACTTATCTTAATCGGCTTTACTTTGTCAGCATTCTCCTAAAATATTTATAAAATACACAGGAACAGAAATGAGTTAAAATTATGTATTTATTGCAGTGTTTGGATACAAATAAAAAAATGGTCTTGCTCATTCCTCCTGTCCACGTATGGTAAGAGGGAATTCTTGTTTGGTTCAAGTTTACTTCTGCATTTCATTATTTTCTGTAAAGAGAAATAAAGTTTGGATAATTACATTTAAAAAAAAAGCTGAGACTTTCAAAGCTGATAAATTTATGCTCCAATGACCAAATACAAATGAGTTAATTTGTATGGTTAGAAAAAAATCTACTGTTGAATAGTTTAGTATTCAGGCAGATTTTCGAAAGTATAATATTGTCCAGCTTTGGAAGTCTCCGGGCCCTAGAGTGCTGAGTCCTGCTCCACAGGAAGGGCTGCTGTAGAAGGGTGGAAAGGAGCCCAAAGCCTTAACCTCACGCAGGATGACCCTTCCGTCTGCAATGGCTTCTGCTGTAACCACATCCAAAAGCAGGTTATGCAAAAAAGGCTGAAGAAGACAAAGGTTTTTCCAACGCGAAATGCTGGGCGTGTCCATGGAAGCGCTTGCCCTTCTAAGGAGAATACTTGGGGGGTGGGGGTGGGGGCAATGCTGGTGTGTTCCTTTTGGGAAGCCATGCAAGGACACAGCTGAAAGTCAACCAGACCCATCATCCGAGTTTTTAAAAACCCAGGCAGGTTCCGTGAAGTTCCCTTCTGCTCTCCATCAAGCACCTTCGCTACATGATGAAATGCAACTCACAAAACACAAAGCGTTTCGCTAAACAAATCGTGGGAGAGGATCTTCTAGAATCAGGGAAGATCTTTTCTGAGTCGTGACCTGCCTCTCGTCGATCAAAATTCACAAAAGCCTTCCGTTTTGCAACGCCTAACGCCACCGCTCCCTTTGTCTCCGTAATGAGCTGTACAGTTACATTTATGTCTTATAAACCACAGGCACACATTTCACACCCACAAAATTAAAACTACAGCTAAGAAACGTCACCAGCTGCCATGCTGAAATATTCTTTAGAACAAGCTCACCACCAAGTCTCTGCAGGCTGGAAGATACAGGATTTCAGGAGATTTATCCCAGATAGGAATCTAGCCCCCAGATCAAACTGGCTTGGCTCACAGTGGACCAGAACAAAGGAAAACCTGGGATACCAGGGACTCCCATCTTCTGCACTGCCCATCTCCAGGTATGGGTAAGACGTGGCTCCGGGCCTCAGGACTCACTTTCTGGCGGTCCATCCAAGGAGGTGCCATTTCCGGAGCCAGCAGCTTCTCCGTGAGACACGATAGTCACCTTAATTTTGGCTCGCTTGGAAGATTTGATGCCATGAGTGGGGCTGGAGGTCTGATGCCTCTTGAGTTGCTTCCGAAGCTCCTCTTTCTCCCCGGCATCCAGGGACAGCTCTGAGGAGAGAAGGATACGGGAGGAGGACTGAACAGGTGTGCACATTGGCGGCTTTCTATAGGCCGCTTGCACAAGGAAGCCCCAGGACTCCTGATGTCTGCCTCCAGAATCTCTGCTGTTTTAAGTGAGGAAATTGGTTACTTTCTGACATGGGCTCTATTCCAATGAAGGTCCACACCCAGAGAGGTTTGTGATGAGCATGTCAGGTCCCACCACAGACCACTACAACCTTGAGCAATGGATTTCAAATAGCTCATTCTTAGAGCCCAATCCTAACCTATTTCTAACAACATGTCTAGGATTCTTTCTTGTCTTCAAAGCACAAGTAACTCTTACGATGCGCAGGGTTAATAACAAAGGGAAGACCCATTCCAAATATTTAAAGTTCTTCTGTAATCAGAAATCAAAGCTCTCTCCCAAGTAGATCAAGTAACAAACCTGGATGGACCCAGGATGACTGAAATCAATCTAGCCACAGCCAACATCATTCCGTGCCTTTTCAGAACCTCCTACCACTTTCTCAGAGGGGACTTGCACTGAACTCCATTATTTGTTCTTCAATAGAACAAATGGTTTGGAGTGTGTTATTTATGGTTCTGCATCTCATGCAAACAAAATCTAGAGGCTTGAACAAGTGTACATATTGTATTTGTAAGTGACTGAGATTTAAAACAAAACAAATGCTTAGATATCCATCTACAACTAAGAGAATAGAGTAGTTGGAAAAACACTCTGGCCACAAGGGGACTAATGAGAAAAAGAGGCAATGAATTACAGGTAACCCTCAACTTGTGACTGTAACTGAGCCTGGAATTACGGCTGTAAATTGTGATGATCGTTAAGCAGGTAACTATATGATTGCACCTCATTTTACAACTGTTTTGGAAGTGGCTGTTAAACAAATACAGGGCTTGTTAAATGAATGCCATGACTGTTAAGCAAACATGGCATAGTTAAAGAAACCCATTATACCCAATGGCATTTTTGTGTTGGGAATCAACAAAATGTCCATTTCTGGCAAAAAAAAACACCCCACCAAAAACCCTAGTCATGTGACTGTGAGGAACTGCAAACAGCCATAAAGGCAGGCTGGTTACCAAGCACCCAAGATGTGATTCCCTGACCAGCTGGTGGGGGTTGGGGGAGGTGGAACAGCTGTCCTGGGTTGCGAGTAGCTCTGGGACGGTTTCACTTAGTGACTGGTAGTAATTTAAGAGCTGTATGTAACTCCTGGGTTTCCCACTAAGGAGTGATTCCATGTCCTAGGAGAAAAGTTTCAGCATCCCCCCCATCCCTTTTAATTCTGATTGTGTTTAGCCAAAGGTTCCCCATCTTGTTCAGCGTGCAATTGAACGGATTCTGCTCATTTGGGAAGTCTTCTTTTTCTTCTTCATCCTCATCATCTTCATGCCTCTCACCACACTAACAACATTTTACCATGCTCAGAAAAAAAGGCAGAGCAGCAGAGCAGGCCCATTACAGTCGCTGAAGGGAATCAATGGGGGGCAGCTGCTCTCCCCGGGCTCTACTTGCTTAAGCCAACATCCCAAAGGGGGCCTTTGGCTCTGCCTACCGTTTGTCCCGTTTGCCTCTGCTCCCCGCAAGCTGTCACTGGGATCCCCCTGGAGAAGGGAGCCCCATCTCGAAGGATGCCTGCCGACCAAAGCAGGAAGGCGATGGAAGCCCATCTGCAGCACCACCACAGGGGCTTGGCCTTACCTGGGACTTGCTTGTACATCACGGCTCCTTCCATTCGCTGCACAGACCTTTTCAGCAACTGGCTGGACTTTTGAAGAGAAGACACGGCCATCTTCGCCTTGGGGCTGGAGGCAGGGCTGCTGGAGACACTGGAGAATTCCTAAGAGGAGAGAGAGCTTCCGGTCGGAGAGATTGGCAGCACATGGAGAAGGATTCACCGCCAACCCAGCCCTTCTGTCCGTCTCCCAGCCTTGCTCCTCCAGTCACATCCCACAGAGGGGCAACACTGAAGGGCAGCGGTGCTCAAAGTGAGCACCTTCCCAAGGGCAGCCTGATGACCGAGCCAGGTGATGGCCCTGCAGGGAAAAGGCCAATATTTGTCTTCCTTGCCTGGAAATGCTTTGCTTTCCCAGCTTCATTATTGCCCATATATAACGCTTGACTGGGTTTTTCCGTCTCCAGGCAACCTGTAAGGAACTCAGAATGGGATCCTCTCCAAGTAAAAGCTACAGGAAAGCAACCCTGCGAGATCGGAGGTCTCCAAACTCGGCCACTTTAGGATGGGTGGACTTCAACTCCCAGAATTCCTCAGCCAGCAAAGCTTGTGGACTTCAACTCTGCAAAGCTGGCTGAGGAATTCTGGGAGTTGAAGTCCACCCATCTTAAAGTGGCCGAGTTTGAGGACCTGTCAGCTAGATCCAACCCCAAATGTACAGAATCCCAGCTGCAGCCGAATGGATGCCTCTGCTCCAGGAACTCAAACACCAACTCTCTTCTACCCAGCCTTTGCTTGGGGCCTGGGGGTAGGGAGGGACATTTCTTTGCCCTCCCTCCCCAAGTCCCCTCTGCTACTTCCCTCACCTCTGACCCAGAAGGTGAAGCCGGGATTTTGGCGGCCGGAGAGGCCGGCTGGCTGTTCCTGTCGGGCAGGTCGAAGGAGAGATCCCGCCTCGCTGCCTCCCGGGCGGTTCTCTTCTTCTTCTCCATGTCCAGATCCCGAGGATCAGGGCCGGCGTGGCTGTCGGCTCGGGTGAGCACCCCCGTCAGAAAGTCAGCGATCTCGTCCTGCAGAGGGAGGGAAGAAGCAGCCGTGTCTCTGCACAGGCCATAAAGGACAGGCAGTCCTTGGCCACCTACAAGCTCAGGATTTACGTCGCTAAGTGGAACATTTGTTAAGTGAATCCCCCCCCCATTTTATGACCTTCCTTGCCACAGTTACTGAGTGAATCTGGCATCCCCAACTGACTTTGCTGGTCCAAAAGGCGCAAAAGGGGCATGTTGCAACCGTCATAAGTACAAGTCAATTGCCAGGCCTCTGAGTTTTGAGGACCATGGGGATGCTATCCGTGTGAAAAATGGGCATAAGATGCTTTTTTCAGAGCCGTTGTAACTTTGAAACAAACTGTTGTAAGTCGAGGACTGCCTGCAGAGAGGTGATCCTGCAAAGCCAGCCCTTCAGTGAGATCACCTTGCCAGTCCAAGGTGTCCCCAAAAGAGGAGAGACAGCCCTGGGTCCCAGAAGAAGAAAAGCCTCGATGGGGGATAAAGTTCAAGCCATGGGGGACCTCACCCTGGCAGAGAAGAGGCAGCTGCTCTCACCTGGATGCACCTGTCCACCATGCTTTGGGTCAAGCCCTCCGACTTCTTTTTGGCTTTGCTTATCCTGTTAAAAAATAAACAGCTTGTCAACATCCATAGGATACTTCCCTTCCCTTTCCTTCATCTGCCAGCCCTTCAAGGTAGACCAAGTCATAAAACTAAGACAACGCAAGCAGGACTCCTCATCACTTCTAACAGCAGGACCTCCCTCCTTCCTACAACAAAGAGGGGTGGGCAATCCTGAGTTCCCCCCCCCCGTCCTCTCCTCTCGTATGTTTTGCCACATTCCTTCCTCAAAACTCTCTGTTCTCCCTCCTCCCTCCTTGGAACTTTTCAGCATCAGAAAGCTGAAACAGCAGGGGACAACGCAGCCATTTCCCTCAACTTGGGCAGGTGATTCTTGCCTGGATGCACACAGATCCATGTGCACCACACCAACAACACAAAAGCTATTTTTTTTTTCAAAGAAATTGGCATTGCAGAAACTTATTTCCAACTTTCAACCGATTTAAGTTGGGTTCAAACTGCCTGCCCTTCATATATCCGTGCATATGTACATATATACGTTTACTAACTTATTAATTGTAACATTTATTGGCTGCCCATCTCACCATGTGTGACCATCTTACAGTCACGCATAGAGTTAAAACACAAAAATTACAATTGGACACTGAAGCCAAGGACTTAGGGAGGATGGAGGCAGAGGGGCCTGGTGGGATCTATTGTTATTCAATCATCCACCTCCATCTTCTTGCAAGCTCCATTCCTCCTAATTTATTCCCCCAAATGTCTGGCCTGGAAGGAGGGCTAGAGAGCTTACGAAGACCCGCAGCCTCCTTCAGGAGGGCCCTTCCTGGGCTTGCCACCCACTGAGCCACCGGCAGAATCCAGAGAAAAGGGGTGTGGTGCTCCCCCACCTGAGGCTGTCGTCGGCCCCTCCCACCACCACCAGGCTGTTTTCCGCTCGCAGCTTCTCCCGGAAATCCTCGATGGCTTCCGTGTTGCACTGGAGAGCGTTCTGGCCAATCACAAAGAGAACCGGCGCCTTCATGTCCAGAAGAGGGTCGTCGACATCCTGCGCCCCAAGACAAAAGTTTTCGGAAGTTGTTGCAGTGGAGAGAGCATTCCATAGCCACTGTGAGAGATGCTGCCGTTCTCCCACTGAAGGCAAGAGGAGGAGGGGGTGGGGGCAGAGGATGAGACGGTCAGGGAGTCTGGGAGACAATGGAGAACCGGTGTGTGTGTGTGTGTGTGTGTGTTGGACTTGACCTGCTGTGGCCCATGGGGCCGCAAATGGCTTAGCAACTTTAACAACGACAATCCATCTTCTTAGTATCATGAAAGAAGGGAGACAACCTGAAGAACGTTTCAGTGCAAAGCTGGCAATGTAAGCGCAGAAGATAAAACAGCAAGACGAGGAAGAAGGTGATGAAAAACAGAAATTAGGAACGTCCTTCCCGGGGCCCCGTTTCATTCTTACCCCTCTGGGTCCGTCTATGGTCAAGAGAGGGAATCCGAGGCACACAACTGCCGCCACATCTTCCATCACGGACACCTGGGTGGGGAAACAAAAGGGGCCGCAGGTGAGCTCTGGGCAGAGGCTCTGGGCCGGGTGAGGCCAGCACAGCCACCTTGGCTCCTGCAACCAAGTAAACGGTGGTTTTGCCTCTGGAGGAAAACCAGGGAGCAAATTCGAGGGGCCCCCTGGGATGCTCACGGAGGAGGGCCTGCCGATTCCTTAGGGAGGGCGAGGGGCAGGGGGAGGTGGTTTGGTCTGCCAGGTATATATGCTGTGCCTCTCGGGGGAAGAGGCAGCTGGTGAGAAACCACTTTTGCAGTTAACAAAAGGCCTAAAGGCTCCCACCTCATTGGCATTTTGTATCACAATAGCCGTGGGGCAACGAGAGAGAAAGCAACTTTGGCAAGTAGCCCTTTGTTCCAAGCGAGGAAGCCAGTGGGGAGGCTAGCAGGGAAGGCTGCCCATCGCTACAGCCAAGACTCTCCTTCACCTCCCTGCGCTTGTGCTGCAGCCACCTGCCTGCCTACCTGTGGGCCTGGGCTTTGCAACTCTCTGCGGCTTCCCCACTGACTTTGGTGGTGGGAAGCTGGCCTCACCTAATGTCCATGGAATTCAGCTACCGACAACAATCATTAACTGAGGACTATCTGCATCAGCTACCTTCTTGGCCTGAGGTGCCTTAAAATGCCTCTATCAGAGTAATCCCTTGCACCATGAAGTCTTTGGGGCAGCATGCAAGGCCGTTTTGTCCTGGGATCAATCATTCTGAAAGCTCACTTGATAACATTATGGCTAATATAACTGCCTCCCGAGTAATTCAGCAACATTTTCCAGAGGGGCCTCCGTCCCACTCCTAATGTTTACGTCGGGACAGAGCAAGCGGCCTTGGGACAGAAGGACAGGGGGCTAGAGAGACTTACGTGGCAGGCCAGCAGAGCCCCCGTGTTCCATCCAATCAGGATGACTGGTTTGTGAGAGAAATGGTTGTGGATCTGGCAGGAGAGAGAGAGAGAAGCGGAGCCAAACCATTGGCCATCTTTAGAAGATCACAGCTAGAAGCTTACTTTGAACTAACAAATGAAGGAGGGCCAAGGGAATTGATCTGGATTCACACAGGGTGCCTGCCTCACCTCCATCACTTTGCCTCTCATGGTGCCAATCATATGTTCTAGGCACTGCAACACCCCAACTCCACTGCCGTTGTTCATTAAGTGGGTAGCGACTGGGATCACCTGGTAGCCCAAAAGAAGAAGCAACAGTCAGACTCGAGCCCCCATGTTCCACTGCGGCAAGGCCCTAAAGAGGCGGCTGCGTTATCATCATTCTTCACTACATTTGTAGGCTGCTCATCTCTCTTCCCAGCGTCCTTGGGCTGGAGAATTCCAGTCCTGGCTGGAGCAGGCGCAATGGCTGGAATACTGGTTGTTTCTGTTCCCTTTCTAATCTCGCCTGCCAATTGTTTGTTTTGTACTTTCTGGTGTTTTCTTTTTTCTTTTTAATTGTTAGCCACCCAGAGCCACTTGTTCGTGACAGGTGGACATTGAATAAAATAAATATGTAGCATTTATGAATACTTTATTAATTACACATGAACACTTCGGGAGCACTGCAATAGTCCTAAAGCATGAATGGCTCTCATAAGGGTTTCCTGGTTTAGGTGTGAGAAAAACTGACACCCCAGGTGAATTTGTGCCAAGGTTGTCTTGGCCACAGCTGCCACCCTGCTAGGCCAGCTTCCGACCTCTGGGTTTCTGATGCTCTTTGCCTCCTGCAAGTTAGCTCAGGCTGGAAGACGGAACGTTATCTGAGTGGAAAAAAAACCAGAGCGTCCCCAGAAGGAAGGAAGAGCAAAGCTGCTTGGGCATCCAGCACAGAAACAGCCAGGGCTGCGCTGAGTTATGTCACTGCTGGAGGCAAAGGTCAGGCTGACTGATTCCTGCTCCACTTTCACTCCAGGATAGCCAATGAATTGGGGAGGGAGGAGGGGGTAGGAAGGTAAGCGGCCCCCGCGGTCTCAGCTGCAAACACAGCGGCTGCTTTCCCTCCCTCCCAACCCTGGCCAACTGAGGTCTGTGCCTTAACCAAAGACTCAGCTTCAAGGTGCCAAAATGGTGCAAACCTTTCCCAGACACGAGAGTTGCGACTGCCAGAACCGATGCCGCCGGGAAGTGGGGAACAAGGAATTGGAGGGTCCAGAAGATGCCAGTAGGATGAGGGGAGAACCGGGTAACTTGCTCTGGAGAGAAGAGAAAAACAACAACCCCACAGATGCAAAAGACCCTGTGGCTTAACACATCCGAAGTCTGTTCTTTGCGCCGTTCCAGCTCAGACGCTGCTCTAGGGATTCTGTTTCTCAGCCTAATTACAGGCTTGGGGAGAAAACTTTCTTCAAGCATTACAAGCATTGAATTTCCAGCAGGTTTGCCTTGCTCTTCTGCGGGGAAGCCTTTGCTCTCTGAGCAGAGGAATCAATGGCTCTGCCCTGGCTGAGTGGGGTGCAGACGGGCATCTCTTCTGCCTCCTTCAATCCCAATTCATGTCAGCCTCTCTTGCGCCTGTAGATCAACACTCCTCTGTTGACCAGTTAAGGACACAGCAGAAGAGAGCCTTCTAGTCAGGGGTCTCCAACCTTGGCCACTTTAAGACTCCCAGAGTTCCTCCTCCAGTCATGTTAGCTCAGGAACTCTGGGAGTTGAAGCCCACAAGTTTTAAAGTGGCCAAGGTTGGAGAACAGTGACAAGAGTCCTGGGCTTCTGCTGACCTATTTCTTTTGAGCCGACTCAAAAGAAATAGGGCATGCCAAAGGGGGTGTAAAGCTGCCAGAGAACATTGGTTGGGAAGGTTTTTCTATTTTTTAACCCTGTCTCTGTTGTTAAGAATAACATGGAACTGATTCTTGCTTGGTTTGTATGCTTGCCTACGTGGGAGCCCTTGTCTGGACAGGATGGCTCGTATTGTCCCGAGTGGTTTATTTCTCACCGTGTCCTTTTCTTAAGGCCGCTTGCGCACTTACTGGCTTGTTATGGGAAAGGACACCGATGGCTGGATCCCAGGGCCTCTTCAGCAAAAGGGACAAGGCCTCGGCCCCGGCTGCCCCGGTCTTTGCTGTTGAAGATAGCAGCATCCGGTCAATCAGGGAGGGAATCTGAAACGCAGCAACAGCACAGATTGTAGAGGCCCAGAACCTTCTCTGGACCCCCTGCTTTTGACTCTGCTGGCACCCATCGCCCTCTCCTTAGTCTCAAACATCATTCTTGTGCGCTGCCAAATGGGAAAAACAGAACGAAACCCACCTCTCTTGGAAGGAAGGAGGTCATTCTCTGGAACAAACCATTTGCCATCGGCTCTTAGGAGGATACCAGTCCTCCTTTTGGGGCATATTTCATTTACACATAACACCCTCCCGTTGGTCTCTCCTCCTCCTCCTCCTCCTCAATCCATTCCACCTCCATGTTACAATGCAAAGAAAATGCTATACAGGCAGTCCTCAACTTACAACAGTTCATTTTGTGACCATTCAAAGATTCAACGGCATTGAAAAAAGTGATTTACAATCGTTTTTCACACTGATGACCTCTGCAGCCCGAGGATCACGTGATCAGAATCCAGATCCTTGGCAATTGGTTCATGCTTACGGCCAATGCTCTTTCCCAAGATCACCTGATCCCCCTTTTGTGAACTTCTGACAAGCAAAGTCAATGGGGAAATCCAGATTCCGTGAACAACAGTGTTACTAACTTATCAACTGCAGGGATTCACTTAACAGCGGTGGCAAGAAAGGTCATAAAAAGAGGCAAAACTCACTTAACAAATGTCTCACTTAATAACAGAAATTTGGGGCTCTCAATTATGGTTGTAAATTGAGGACTACCTGTACAATGTCAGAACCGGCACTCTGGGTTCTACTACCAAAAACGAGAGGATTTCCTATACAGCGGGGGTATGTGTGTGTGTGTGTGTCCCACTCAAGGCCTGGGGCTGGCCCACGGTGTCATTCGGCACACAGTCCTTCCCAGCAACCTTTTTCCTGGCAGCGGGTTGCAAGCGGCCATCGCAGCCGGAAACGGAGCTCAGGAGCCCGATTAGTTGGCACAGCGCTCGGGCCACCACCGGCACCCCCGACACAAGTGACCTCGAGCTGGTCACACACACCCCACCCCCGGAGTCAAACGCAACCCTGGTGCAGCCCTCAGTGAAACCGAGTTTGACGCCGCTGCTCTACAGGGAGGGCCCCCTCCCCCACCCGCTTCCAAGCCCTGCACTCCCTTCACCTTTCCCTTGAGGGTCTGCAGGGCGTCCAGGTAGGCAGCCAGCATGGGCAGGCTGAGGGTTTCTACCAGAGTGGAGTGGAGCCACTGGATCAGCTTGGCGTCCCAACTGATGCTTGCCAAAGCCTGCCGGACGCGGCGAGCACATTTGTCCACCGCTATTCTTCGGAGCACTGGCTCATTGCAGGCCTTGTGGAAAGCAACCAAGGGGGGAAAAAAAGAGTCCTCACTAAGTTAATGGCATCGCAGCCCTTCTCTTCAAGCTTGGCAGTGAACCAGGAGCACCCAGATCCAATTGATAAAAGGCCGGGATGAAGACAATAGGGACAACACTTCGGATTCCGGCATGTTCCAGCATGACGGAGCAGCCGCCAGCGCCGAAGGTAAGGAAGGCGGGTGGGAAAGGAGCCAGGAGATCCTTACCCCTTCGTTAGCTAGTCGGGCCAATCGGTCAGACTGCAAGGCTTTGAGGATCTTGTTAAAAAGCTTGTTCTGGGCCATTGTCCAGCCTGATCTGCAAAGGAAAGACTCCATTATAAAGTCTGGCTGCTGAAAAAAATCAGGAGCGCTTTAGACGTTTCTAGCTCCTGCTTGTGTCTGATAAACAGAAAATCTACTTCTGTCCTCGTTTTTGCAGGCAAAGACAAGGGAACAGGAAGTGTACACCCTCAAATCGCCAATGTTTGCTGTGCATCTAAACGTGGAGAATTAGGATTCATTGAAACCTGGAGTGAGCTCTGCAGCCTCGAGGCAATTGCTGGCACCTTGAGGAACTGACCGCAATGCTCCCATTGCCCTTTCCCAACTGGATGATAGGCCTGGGCCTACCGAGTGGAAGGACAGCTCAAAGTGTCAGTTCCTAAAGCCGCAGCATCCTCTTCGCAGCACGTGGGGGTTTGTGCACGGATGCCCCCCACCTCGGAGAAGCCCACCGCCATGCCTGTGTCGAAGCAATGAAGAGTTTTCCATTTAAACAACAGAAGTAAACTTAAGAGTATTTTTCTCCAGAGTAGCACAGCTGCATTAAGTTGTACTGATCCATTTAGTACATCAATACCCCATATTTCTTTTTCCATGGAAGTAACTCTATAGACAGATTTAATCATAGTTTCCATCTAGACCAGGCCAAGTCCAAAAATGCTGGGGAATTTCTAGAAGCCTGGCACTCTGACAAATCAGCCATCAATAACATTAACAACATCTACAGACTACGCAAAAGAGACAATCAACCAGCCCAAAAGAGAACAAAAAGATTCCTCTCAACCAGTAATCAGCACCCAGATCAGTATAGATTAACTCCAAAGTCAACTTCAGACCAACAATCAAGTAAACAACACCCCAATCAAGAAACTGCCAAAGAATCCCTAAGCCCATCCCCAGACAAGCAAAACACCAGAATATAAAAGGACAGGAAACATTACTAGCATCGACCATGTAACCTAGTTTGGGTTATAAAACAAGAAAAGTCTTATTTTGCAAGAAAACAAGCAAGCTCAGAGAACACTAAGGACCCCTCACTACACATTATCAGTATAGTGTGATTTAAATAATAAGCAAAGTTATATTTATCACAGTCATTATTATAATAAAACATGGAATCATTAATTAACATGATTAGAACTATGCATAGTTCAGAGTATAATCTGAGATGACCAGAAGCATCTTTTGAAATTCAAAATAAATTTACACTTCTAATATTATATATCCCCAAATTATACTCAGATCAGAAACACCACCATCAAGATAGAGGCAACCTCAGCAGTTCTAAGGGTTTTCTTCCTGCTACTCATTTTTATACCTGTTCATATGTTCCTCCCAGTCCTCAGGTGGGGGAGGTGTATCAGTATCTGTACGGGCAAAAATCACGTGGCGTTCACATTCCTTCATCACAGTCCGGGCTTTCTGGTTGTCATAGAGGGGCACGGGTGTTGGTGTCACTGTTTCTACATCAATAGGAACATCGGCCTCCCTGGAAAGAGAGATTGCAGTTTCAAGATCAGGAGCAATTTTTAACCACCTGTTCCTCTTTCATGGCTTCGGAACTTTATGAAAATCAGCACCCAGGCATGCGTGCAGCACTCGAAATGACATGGGCTCAGTACATATGGCCTGGTCAAGCGTTGGTCCCATGAAATGTTCAGCTCAACCACACGGAAGGCAGAGAGAGAACTCACGCAGCACTATTATCCTGATGTCGCTTGGGGGTGACAAACAGCAGGCGCGTGGGACGAGCATTACTGGCATCAGGGTGGGCACTCCAGGGCTTGGCATAGCTGTGGTCCAGGAAGACCAAGTCTAGTTCCCTCTCGTGCACTGAGAGCTGAAAAAGCAGAGAGGTCCCCATCCTCCGTGCCGAGGTTTGAAAATCACGCTCGTTCCCCCGATAAGACATGTTTCAGCCTTTGTGGTCAGCTATGGCACAACCTGCTGTCGAAGCTGCACATCGTTCTGCCTGGGAGGGAAGAAGAACGAATGAACAAGCAGCACAGCATGAAAAAACACAAGCTAGGGCTGTGTTCTCTGTGACCCGGATTCATTTCTTCATTAATCACAGACCGTTAGGGTTCTGAAGCACTCTTCGCAATTTCAAGATAAAGTGCACAATGAAATAGATTATAAAATACAGATTTTTTAAAAAAACAGCATGCAATTAGTAACGAAGCCAAACTATCATCCAACTGGAGGGAACTGCAACCCAATCAGCTTTCTAGGACAGCTGAGAATGGAGGCCCCGTCGGAAGAGCATTGCAAAGGAGCAGCCTGGCCCTGGCCCAGCGATGCAGCTGAGCCTGGCCCTGCCTCTCCCAGGTAAACCAAACTGGCTGGACCCATTCCAGTGGGAGAATCTGCTCCAACCGATCACATCGTGCACTGAACAGCAGCACTTTAAGTTGCACCCAGGAGCAAGTGGGTACCCAATGCAGAGTTTGCAGCCTGGTGTCAAGAGTGAATACTCCTTACTCTCAGTCAAGGGCAGCCTTTGCGTGGTCTTCAGAGGCACTTCCAGGTGCAAGATCTCTGCAGGGGACGACCAGATCCTTCTCCTCCTCCTGCTCCTCCAGCCACCTTGACTAAAGCCAGGCAAAGCCTTTTTGGCCGCAGCCCCCACAGGAGCTATGCTTGCAGGAGCTGCTAGTCCAGAAGGACCCCGAAGTCAAAAGACCTCGAGCAGACACCTGTTTGATGGACAGGCAGTAAGTATCCTGCTTTGCTGGGTTCTCTCTCAGCCGGACCCTCGCAGCCCCCAGAGGCCAAAAGGGCCCCCAGAGCGGCGATTGAAAACCGGGGGTCACCAGAATCTCTATGGCAGCAACCCCCCCATTATTGGGGAGGGGATGTTATTGCTCTTCCCCATTTAAGTTTGGCGTGAATGGTTCACGGGGGGGGGAGGGAAAGGGGAGAGACTGACCCCTGCAGTGGGCAGCAAAGGACCCCCCCCCGCTTTCCCCGCAGCAGCCGGGGGGGGCACACGGAGAAGCGAAGGGCCAGAAGCGGGTGATGAGGGGTCCGCGGGGCGCTCCGCAGCCCAGCCAGGGCGCCTTGGCCCCGAGAGCTTCCACGGCGGGGGTCCCCAGACCCCTTGAGAACGGCCCGCGGAGGCGGCAGCTCCATCTGGGCGCGCGCTTGCCGCTCTCCCCGCCGAGGCGGGAAGGTCGGGGGCCGCTGCTCTCCGGGCGCCCTGAGGCGGAGGCGCCGCCCGCAGGCCCGCGCAGCCACCCGAAGGGAGCCTCCTCGGCCCAGGCGGGGCGCCTCCCCGGTGCGGCCCACCCAACGTGAGGGCGGGCGGGGGACGTCGGCGCTCCTGAGCATGTGCAGACCGCAGGCCCCTCCCGGACTACAGCTCCCGTCGAGGACTACGCCGCCCCCTCCCCCGGCGGAAGCGCCGCTCACCTGCTTCCCCGGCCGAGCAGCAGGGCGGCGACGCCACCGCGGCGTGATTGACCCGGCCAGGCCTCGCGCTTCTGCGCACGTGCGGGGAGGCGGAGGCGCGGAGGCGATGGCGTTCAGGTCCGGAGGCAGGTTGGGCGCGCGGGCCGGAAGGCTGGGCCTCCCCTTTCGGGGCCCGGAGCAGCTTTGCAGGCCGGAGGAGCAGGCTGTGGGCGGCTGGGCGCATGCGCGATACCCCGGCCCGCCTGCAGGTGGCGCTGCGCAGAACGGGAGCGGCGTCGGCGTCGTGGGGGTCCCTCGGGTGCTCCCCCTGCGGCCCGGCGGTTGGCAGGGCCGTACCGGAAGCTCTGGGTCCACCCACGGCCGGAAGCCGGAAGCGGCGGAGGCCGGGTCTCCCGGGCAACAGAGTCAAGGCGGCGAGGGTGACTCCGGCCCGAGGGGGCCCATGCGGAAGCAGAAGGGCGGCCTGCCGGACAGGTGAGCGGGGCGGCGGGTGTTGCGGGGAGGGTTGAACAGGCGGGACAAGGGACGCTTTCCGGGGATCGGTTCTGCCAGCCACCAAAGCGGTGCATTCGCCTGCTTTCTAACTGCCAGATGGGAGCTGATTCCACCACAAGGCTTGCGCTCTGGGTCGGGGGTCTCCAACCTGGGCCCCTTTAAGCCTGGAACACAGCTGGCTGAGGAATTCTGGGAGTTGAAATCCACACGGCTTAAAGGGGCCAAGTTTGGGAGCCACTGTTCTGCATTATCCTTCCTCACAGAAACTCTGTCCTAACCCCATCGAAGCAAAAGCAATACATTGTGACGTTTCCTTCCTAGGTGGACTGATTACCTGCCTCTTGGAAAAAGAATGTCCGGGACCCGCTTTATTGCCTTTAAAGTTCCCCTGAAGAAGGTAAGTCAGGTGAAGAACGTAGCCGCTCCTTGCTTTGATTTTTCAGCGCCTTTGAAGGATGAAAACGTCTCTTGGGGGCGGGTGATTTGCTGGCAGTATATCAGCAATTAGTAGATTTTGTGCAGCTTTAACAAAGGATTCCCATCCTCCAAGGGAAAGATTTTGAAAGCAAATTTAAATGAGTAAAGTTGTTAGTTACAGAGTCAAGTAAAGTGTCATAAAAGTAGCCTAAATAAATTTATCTGGACATTGATGGACACTACAGGCATTTTGGGTTCCACAGAGTAAATTTCAGCCTGAACATTGACAATATTAGTTAGGGGGAAGTTTTGGAGGCCAATTTTTGATCATATTTACTGGCTCCCCGAATGTGATTGCTGTCCAGGGCCTCCTTTTCTTGACTTTAGGTCAGATCTATATGTTTGACATTCTGGCAGACCTCCCAGGAAACAGGATCTGATCAACTAATTTCACATTATTGTGAGGTTACATTAACAGAGTCTTGAACTAGATTTCATTGCTTTAGTGAAATTGGACATTCAGAGAGGTTGAATTTGCTTTATAACAATTATTACTTAATGATGAAGTTCCCTTCCAAATTATTAACTGAGGACTATTTTGTACTCAAGTTACACAAGGTTGTGCAAATACAGCTGTGCTTGGCTCCTGATATGTATCAGAGTGTCTTGGCAATTTAGCAGCAACATTTAATAATTTTTTTTCCAGAGTTTTGAATGGAGGCTTGCCCCAGATGAGCGTTTTTCTCCCTTAGATCTTATCACTCAAATCAAAGAGCAAAAAGAGGAGCTTGGTTTGATCATTGATTTAACATACACAACACGCTATTATGAGCCAATGGTAAGTTTTCCTTAACAGGGGTCAGTTATATAACTGTCTTAATACAGTCATTGCTTTGGGATTATAGAGGCAATTTTGAGAAAAGGGTTTTTTTAATTGGTTTCCTGAATATAACAATTATAACACATTGTCATTTTTTGCCTGCTTTATTGAGCTGATTTATTTTTTCTCAAATGGCTGTTTGGATATTCATTTCAATTATTTCAAATGCTTTGCATTTTCTTTTAGGAGCTACCAGATACACTGCAATATTGTAAGATTTTAACAATTGGACATAAAGTACCTAATCACGCTATAGTTTCTAAATTCAAAAGCGCTGTGAAAAAATTCCTCAAAGAGAACCAGCATAATGGTGAGTCTGATTGGATGTGCAAACATTTTGATTTAGTAACAGAATTTTACATTAAACACCAAAAATTCTATTCCTAAACCTGTTTGTGGACCATCTCAAGGCAGTCTGCCCATCAATACTATTACCTCTTGCAGTACATGAAAAAAAATACATATATTTGTTCATGTATAAAAGCAGCTAAAAATTAAAATTATCTCTGTGATGGGGCTTTTATACCGACACCATTTGTATTTTCTATCTCCCCAGACAAACTTATTGGAGTCCACTGCACACATGGCTTGAATCGAACAGGTTACCTTGTTTGCAGGTAAATTTTTCTAAGCAACAAAATGATTCAACTGGTCTGATTCAGAAATTCATATCTGCTGCAGCAATGTCAGTTTATGTCTATCTTCAGTTGATAGATTGTTATTTATAACTGGATTGTAACTCAGTTAATTATAATTCCTCTAGAAATGTTAGTTTCTGTTAGTCTTAATACTATAGAAGGACAAAGAAAGAAAGGATGGGAGCATACAACAAGTTTTTTTATTTAGAAAATTGGTGTGTCTAGTACTTCTGTTTCTGTTGGTTTTTAATGCACAGTAAATATTCAATTATTGTAATGCAATTAGTGTATTTTGAAACTGAACCAATTTTTTAAAAAGTGTTATGAGACCCCATTTCCATGGAGTAATGATGATGTTGTACAAATAATGCTGTTTGTGTTCATTTGTGTAATTACATCATTGCATAAATATGATTACATAACCTGCATAAAGCCTCATTTTATTGGGTCATAGTAAACAGGCTGTTTTCAGAGACCGAATTTCCCCTTAAATTTACACGGTGCAGACAATGTAATCTGAGAGTGAATTTGTTCTGTTTATGGTCTGTTGCACTGAAGTCTCTTGAATGAGCTTCACTGTGTTATATTTTTTTTCTTATGTTTTCTTCTTTTCTTATGTATTGTTGTTGTGTTAAGATACCTTATTGATGTTGAAGGAATGGATCCAAACAGGGCAATAGAATGTAAGTATTGTGCCCTCAATTGAGAGCACTATGGTTCAACTCTTCATTGCCTACACTAACCAGTAGGATAAGGGCCTTGGTGGTGCATTTAGTGCAAGCTGCCTGCAATTAGTACAGGCTCGAATCTCACCAGGCTCAAGGTTGACTCAGCCTTCCATCCTCTTGGGGTAGGTAAATTGAGGACCCAAAGATTGTTGGGGGCAATAAGCTGACTTTGTAAAAATGCCGCTTGGGGGGCCAAAAGCCCTAGTAATAAGCAGGCATGTACAATGGAATGAAGGCTATTGCCGAGCACTTAGCATGGTGCTCCATAGACTGTAAGCCGCCCTGAGTCTCCGGAGAAGGGCGGCATATAAATGCAAATAAAAATAAAATAAATAAAAAATAGATAAAATAGCAGGTAGTTAACAAATGTAACAGTTTGCACAGCCAAAAAAGGAAGACAAAAAGCACTAAACATTAACAAATGAGCACTGTGAATTAACCTGATATCGAATGCCCTGCCTTATTGAAATAGTGGGATTATGGAATATAATAACCAAAAAATAGTTATTAATTGCAGACATATTTTACAAGCTATCATGGGGAAAAAGAAACATTTTAAAATTCTGATCAGACAATATATACACTATTGGTGATATAATCCATCAGATTATCTAGAAAGAAAACATCTTTGTGACTGCTCAGGTTAAACTTTTTTTCATAACTTGTAAAAAAAACATGAAATTTGAATTGCACTGATAAAAGGCCTGCAACGCTTTTTCTAAATATTTATTTTTTTCTCTTGCACATAGTCTGCATTGTGTTGCTAATACTGGATCGGCAATAAACTCCACATCACTCTCCAATAGGGACTGCCATGGTGAAAGTGAAGCTTGGAATGTCCTGAATGTTCCACTGACAGAATGAGGCGTTTTGCATAAAATGGTTTTCTGATTGACAGCAGTGATCAAGTTTCCATGGAAAACTATCTTGATCTCCCCGTTGCAAATATAGGTGTTTCCTTGAGAAACTAGTGCCCTCCCTCTGGCCCCATGTCAGAAAATAGCCTGTGGGGATAGAGTAGTTTATTTTATAGACAATCTCCAAGATTCTCTGGAATTAAACTCTGGAATTGAGCTTAGAATGTCAGATGAGCTGCTGCTTTGTCCTTTAATGAAAACAATATGCGTAGAATTAACATCTATATAGTGGGGCACACAGAACATAAAAGCTATTTTTCCCTTTCACAGTATTCAACAGATGTAGGGGACATCCTATAGAGAGGAAGAACTATATTTCTGCTCTCCAGAAAACATCTGGAACAAGGTAATTCTCTCTTCTGATGTGACTTGCTGAAAAGGAGCATTGCTCTCCAACCTTTTTTTGCATTTTGTACTATTGAATTCCTGCCTGCAAATGGTGTTCTGTTAGTTGCTAGTTCTTGCATATTATCCTATAAGCAACATATGAACATATCCCTCACACACTGCAAATTATTTGGCCAACAACACACAATTGTATACATACAAAGTACATGCATGTTGACATCCCCAATTGCCATGCTATAATCGTATTTCCTACATATTTATCCATAAGTACATTAAACCAGGGGAACATGACTTCCCTGCACATTTTCTCCCAATTGATCAGGTCACCTTTATTAAGTTCTTTTACATCATTCCTGTTTCTTTTAGTTTCTCAGGCACACATTTTATTTTTCCCCCTCCATTTATTTCATCCCTTAATTCATGCCCTTTACCACTGTCAGCTATTCCAGGTAAACTAGACAGGAAACAGGATTTAGATGAACAAATTCAGCTTTATTGTAAAGAGTTGAAGTCTGCCAGGCTTAAAGTTGCTAAGATTGGAGACCCCTGGGCTACATGAACAGAGTCTTGCAAATAAGATTCACACTGTCCCTTTTAATCACCTGAACCATTCGGGTGGGAGCCCTTCCTAAGTTTCTTTCTCCACCATTAAGCCACTGGGGCTCCTGCTTCTCTTGTCCAACTGTTCCCTAGGCAGTGTCTTTCCTTCCTCCTCCAAGGTCGTCATCCACACATTCCATTACAACCAGTGACGACTGTTACGTTCAGAGTCCCAGTTGCCATCTTCATCATGACTTTCACATCATGCTTGTAATAAAAGGAAGGCATGGACTAATTCCTGGTTAATAAACACATCTCAACGCAGCGCTTTCTGCTGCTAAGTTGGTCAGCTTGAGCACAACTTGCAAAACTTCTGCAATGCAACCAAAGTCCAGTTTTACAGCATGTTTGTTTTTTCCCCGTTCTGGGCAAACTGGAACTTGCTATAGCAGAGACTCCCTGCAAGTCAAAAGACTCCGGCTAGCATCCCACCATCTAGAAGTTAATTGGCAGATATTCTGGACCCCTGAAAGCAGTATTTTATTTATTTATTTATTTAAATTTCTATACCGCCCCCTCTCCCAAAAAGGGACTCGGGGCGGTGTACAGCCTACTAAAAATGGAATATATACAATCAAAAACAAATTAAATGACATGAATCCGGCCGAATCCCTTCAGTTATAGAATTACAAAATTTAAAATTCCAGGATTAAATTAAAAAGTTAAAATTTAAAAATTTAAAAACCGAATTAAATTAAAACCCCATAAACCATTTACTGGGCCAGGCCGGCCTGTTGGAAGAATAAGGTCTTGACTGCGCGCCGGAAGGTCTGGATGTCGGTAATGGCCCGTATCTCCGGGGGCAGATCATTCCACAGGGAGGGGGCCCCCACAGAGAAAGCCCGCACCCTTGGGGTCGCCAGCCGGCAATGATCAGGCGGCGGCACCCCAAGGAGGGCAACCCTGTGTGAGCGTACTGGGCGGCGATTTATTTATTTTAAATAACCAATTTCCTTATCTTTTTTCTATAGGAACCATCATCATATGGATGGTTCACAACGGGATTGGATGAAAGGGCCTGTGGGTTATGACCCAAGTCCTGATTATGAAGATGTTGACTATGGACTACAAAACTGGAAACACGCACCAAGGTTTTTCTTCTTTTCTTTCCATGGATTCAGTATAATTAAGTGAACATAGAACCTTCTGAGGTTCTGATATAAAAGTAGAAAAGATTAAAGTTAGATGTTGACATGTGCTCAAGTAACTTCTAGAAGCATCTCGTTCCCTCCCCAGAACAGTGTGGAACCCTTCAAGCTGTGTCTTCCTTAAGAGACCTTGGTTTGTTCTGCAGAGGGAAGAGGGAGAATTGGTAGTTCCTTGGTCCTCTGCCTGTTTTTCCTACTTATAGGACTTATTTTCCCTGGAAAACAATTGAATAGTAGGGAGGTCAGTCTGGTCCACTTTAAAGTTTTCTTCCCACAAGTTCCCCACCCCGATCACTTGGCCGACAGGAGGAAGAAGAGGAGGAGGCATAGTGGCTTAGTAGGTTGGTTAAGGAGCCAGGCCGTTGGAGGGGCACTGTTTGCACAGAGCAGGTTACCGTTGCTGTGTTGTGGATGGAAAGATTAACCACCTTCCCTTGGCTTTTTTAAATTAGTAAAAATTGTGTGAAATCTTTTATCTTGCCCACTACTACCTACATGTCTCCTGATAGATGGTTTGTTTCTGACATACTGTGATATGTGAGATCAGTGATTAAATCATGTTTAGAACAGTAATCCCATTGTTGTAATCATTGGGTTGTTGTCACATTAACTTACATATATACGGTATTATAAATATTATAATACATTATAAACATAGTTTATTGAATAAGTCAGTTGTCTTCATCTTCACACTATGCATAGATGGGCATTGCTTGGAACAACCATTGCAACCAGTTCAGTTTGTCACAATATCCTAGATAGGCACAGCTACTGTTTTTACTGTTTATTAAATTGTTATGCTGCCTATCTCCCCTGTGAGGTAGCTCTGGGCAGCTTAGTTTACCAAGCTTACTTTCCTAAATTCCATCTTAACACTTAATCATTTAAGTCTTTATGCTATAAAGTCAACACTCACATTCTGGTGCTATCGGTGCTTCTTTCTTATCAGAGGAAACCAGGCATGCTCCAGATTGCCCTAAATTTCCAGGGGAGAAAACAAAAGAAGGGATGGGCTCACATTGGCCCCTGCCAGCCTTTCCTTCCATAAACGCTCCTGTTATTTGTGCGTCAGCAGTTTTTGCCTTCTTTCTGTTTCAGGAATTTTCCACATAGGAGAGGTGGACGAAGCCAAAAAAGGTAAATGGCAGAGGATTCATGGAAACATCTGCAGATAAAGCGTGTATCTCTGGTTGGTGTTAGACGAAGAGGACATCTGTTCCAGGGATGGTCCTGCTCTACTGCAATAGGCAGTCATAAATTGTCCTGATGAATTGTGTAATTTAAAGCTGCATTGTTATCTTGATTTTGCATAACTATTTCTAGAGTAAGGATTTGGGTTTCTAGTATCCTTTTTGACAATGCTCAGGCGTGAGAGAAAGTATGATTCCTGGAACACATTCTGTTGCAAACATTCATGGACTAATTTTATAGTAAATACTGGCTTTTATACTTATCCATGAGCTGCGGTGGCACAGTGGTTAGATTGCAATATCCCAGGCTGACTCTGCTCGCTGTCAGGAGTTCAATCCTGACAGGTTGACTCAGCCTTCTATCCTTCCAAGGTTGATAAAATGAGGACCCAGATGGTTGGGGCAACATGCTACTCGGCTTAGAGAGGACTGTAAAGCACTGTGAAGTGGTATATAAGTCTAAGTGCTATTATCTAGCAGGCTGTCAGAATGCCCCACATCAGTGTAGTTAACCCAGGAAGTGATAAAAGTGCAACAAAACATCCGTACACTTTTGTATATGCTATGTTGTTATTGTCCATTAAGAAGAAGGGCTGGCTCCTGGTGACTGTAGGAATAGGATCTTTTTTGAAGTGGCTGGTCAGTACTTACTTCCTAGGGTGGGCAGACAGTGTGTCCCCCACCCCCATACTTAAGGCAGGACTAGAACTCATGGTTTCTAATCCAGCACCTTAACCACTGGACTTTGTTATATTAATATGCAAATTACAGTAAGAGTTGCTGTACTTTTAATTGTTGCTGCTTCCCTGAATAAAAGTATAGTATGACTGCCTTTGAGATTAATTTGCAATGATTTTTGGGTGGAGTGGAGATTACCCTGTAACTAAAACTCTTATCAAGCCTTATTAGAGCTTTGCAATTTACCAATAATTAGCAACATTTTAACTGCTTTAAAGTTTAAACAGCAGGGGGTTCATCCATTGCAATTTGAACCATTAAATTCAAAAACTTAAGTTGTGGGGCCAGAGGTTATCAGCAGGAGTTCTTCAGGATCAGTTGTTCTGCCCTGAAATCTGACACTTTTTATTTAAGGAAGCATTCTCAAATCTGGAACCGGAATCTCATCACCTGTTACAGCGAAGGGAGCCAAGCATGCAGTCCACAACATCCCCCTTCAGCCGACATGGTGCATCAGAGATCAGGTCACAATGTCAGGCCCAGCAATAGGCTGTTCTTCTCCCACGAACAGTTTGAAGGATATCAAAGACCCTCTTTTCAAGAACTAAATCCTCATGGCTCGCTGCAACAACATAGAAATCAAATAGACAACCAACACTATTGGATCTCTTAATCATGAAAAACAGTATTTGGCAAGAAAAGATAATCTGTGGAATTGATGCTTACAGTAAATGACACCATTGCTTTCTAGTTGCATCCAATTGCCACCTCATCATTTAGTTGCCTTTTTGGAAGAAGAAAAGAAGGGAACTGGACACCTGATAAACACATTTCCAACAGAAGGATTCTGTTAAGGAAAGGATATTCAATTAATTCACCCAAAATATTCTTCTTGGATGACTTGAGGAGAACAGACTTTTTTTTAAAAAAGATACTTCTGCAAATCATCCTTATATATTGCTCTTTAGATATTAAATAAAATGTATTGTTTCACAATAGTGTACAGTGCAGTAAAAATGTTTTCACAAGGCAACTGGTTTTGTTCTTTTGAAGCTGAATTTACCTTTATAGATCGATGAGGTTCAAGTTTGTAAAAGACATCCAAAGCTGCAGTTTTGATTTGGAGAAAATTCTCACAGTCCTTTGGCATTAGTTATAGGGGTGGGATTCTACAGGTTCGCATCTATTCGCTAGAACCGATTTGTAATTTTCCTGGTGGGCTGCTCATGAGGGGTCCGAATGAGGAAAGATACACAAGGCAGCTTTCTCGGGATGAGAGCCAGAGCTGACTCCAGGACCCCTTTTATTAACAAA
Organism: Bungarus multicinctus; assembly: GCA_023653725.1. Lineage (NCBI taxonomy): Eukaryota > Metazoa > Chordata > Lepidosauria > Squamata > Elapidae > Bungarus > Bungarus multicinctus. Next base: position 739,198 of record CM042837.1, on the reverse strand, counting down.
AGGTGGGAGGATACAGAAGGCAACAAAGGAATTCAAGCAACGTATACAGATATGATAACTTTCTATACGTGCGTGGTTCTCACTGGCTGGGCAACTGTTGCTGGGGTGAATCTCTTTTTATCTTTCCTCTTTGTTTTGTGTATGTGTTACAGTCGCGGAGCGGCCTGCACATACATAAGATAGTACAGAAAGTTCCAACATCTCCTCTGTTTTTGTTTTTAAAGACAGGATTCTTTGTCCGAGAGATGGAGATAGCTGCGTCGTTCTGGTTCCTCCTCTCCCTCGTCCCACACTGCGGCCATTAGGCTGAGTTTTTCTGGATTCAGAGGATCTTTTTGACGCTCTTCTTGAGTCTTCGCCCATAATGCCATTACCTGCGCCGTAGCCTTGCGTTCAACGAGTAATGATAAGCTATTACTAATAGTGCGTACAAAAATAGGCAAAACACATGGTAATATAATACAACTGAGCGCAATCATCCCAATTAAAGCTACTTTAATTTAATTTACTTTAATTTAATTTAATCCCAATTAAAGCTACTCAGCCTTCCATCCTCTCGAGGTAGGTAAATTGAGGACCCAAAGATTGTTGGGGGCAATAAGCTGACTTTGTAAAAATGCCGCTTGGGGGGGCCAAAAAGCCCTACTAATAAGCAGGCATATACAATGGAATGAAGGCTATTGCTGAGCACTTAGCATGGTGCTCCATAGACTGTAAGCCGCCCTGAGTCTCCGGAGAAGGGCGGCATATAAATGTAATTTAAAAAAAAAAAAAAAACAATAGCCTGTAACCCTGGTAATTTTGGAAATCAGGATCCAAATAAATCATTAATATTAAACCCGTTCTATGTTTGAACTGGAACGTGCACAATTTTTACCATTTTTTCAGATATTTCCTGTATTACTTTCCCGCTCTGATCAATTTCTATACAACAATTTGTCAAATTAAACTTTCCACATACCCCTCCCTCTTTTGCTAACAAATAGTCAAGGGCCAAACGATTTTGCGTAATGTATGTCCTGGATTTAGCACTTTCCTTTGCAAGGTGTTGTTAGCGCCTCTTGCCTCAATGTGATCATAGTCTACTTCTTGGGCTTCCCAGGGCCATTGTTCTCCCATACTGGTTCCCCCATAAACAAAGCAATTGGAAACCTGAAGTTCTTTTGCAATGGTTTCTGCCAAGGTTAAAAAGGTGTTCTTTGCTTGGGCAGGAATTACCAATTCTTGTGATTTTTGCATCTCTTGGTCCCCAAGTGATCAGGTCAGCTGGGCCTCTCCAGGTCGGATCAGGGAGCTGTCAGTAGTAGACCAGTGGCTTGTTGATAACTGCAATTGGAGAGGCAGAAAAGTGACGGGTTGCGGCAAAGGCGGGTGGGGTCCCAGTTAGGTTTAAAAAATTCAAGGTAAAAAGACAAAGGTTCAATCTATCTTGCACTGCTGGGAGGCCAGGGGTGATTTTCCCCTGTTTTATATTATAACGGTCCAGGGCCCTTTTTAAGGTTTGATTGGCACGCTCAACCAATGCTTGCCCCTACGAATTGTATGGGATACCGAATTTATGGACTATGGACCAACGGTTACAAAACTCTGCAAATAGCGAGCTAGTGTAAGCGGGCCCATTGTCTGTTTTTAATTCTTTTGGGCATCCCAACGTTGCAAAAGTCCGAATGCAATGGTTAATTACATGCTTTGTAGCCTCACCCCTTTGTGGAGTTGCCATTATGAATCCTGAATAGGTATCAATTGAAACATGAAGATGTTTCCAAGGGGCAAAGGAGGGATATTGAGTAACATCCATTTGCCAAATCTGAGAACACTCGGTGCCCCTAGGGTTTACTCCCATTGGTAATGAGTGAGCTTGTTTGCTACAGGTAGCACACTGCTGAACAATGGCTGAAGCTTCTGATGCCGAAATTCCAAATTGTTTAATGAGCGCTTTTTTATTCTGATGGAAGTAGGAATGGCTTTCCCATGGAGAAATGGGGGAAAGAGTGAGCAACAAGGAAGCGGAGGCAGCTGTGTAAAACGAGGGTCAGAGGGAGGGTGGCAGAAAAGGGTCCCTGTCAAAAGAGCAGGCTGAAGAGAGGCACCCCGGAGTGTAAATGACTCACGTGGCAGCAAAACAGCAGAAAGGGGCTGGGCCAGGGAGGCGGGAATAAAGTAGGAGGTGTTGGGGAAATCAGCGTCAAGTGATGCGTCAGCAGCAAGAACAACAGAAGCTGGAAAAGAAGCAGGAAATAGTGCCCACTGTGCAGCCTTTTGGGTGGGGCTGGCTACAAGCCCCGAATTTAGTTTCCCGAGGGAGAGGACGGAGATTGGTAAACGACACAGGAAAAGCAGAGCACTGTGCGAGTTCCTCGGGATCAAGGAGACCTTGACTCCGAGCCTGTGCTATAGCAGTAGCAACTGCCCCCATGGTGGAGTTGGGAGGGAGCACAGCGAGCTCGGGGGATGCAGGAAGGGCAGTAGCCTTGGGGGGGGGGGGGGGGAGACTGGAGTAACAGAAAAGGCAGCCTTATCCCCCGGAGCAGCACCTTGTTGATATGGCGGTGGCTGTGGGTCAATTGAAGGAGACTCATGCAGGTTTTTGTCATGTTGTATCAGAGCCTCCATAACCGCCTGCCAGGCAGAAAGAATTGTTGCGGGGGCTCTCGGACTTTCATGGAAATAAATGCCCAATTTTCTCCATGTAGTCACTTTAAGCGAGCCTCTCTCCGGATAAGCCGACAATGTTTCCAAACATATGCCATTAAACTGGCAAGGTCAGATTTAGTAAGGGTCGGGGTGGATTTTCTATTAAATTTAGGCTTGGTTAGCTCTCTAAGTTCTTGCAGGTGCGCCGCCTGCGTCTTAGAGAACCCTACTCCCATACTCACGAGGGGATTGCCGTCTTGCTTCGGACGGAATCGTGTGCACAAGCCTCTTCCAGGCGATGAGTAGAGGAGGTCCAAGAATGTACAACCGCTGAGGTTATCACGTCCGGGTCACCAGATGTAATTTTCCTGGTGGACTGCTCATGAGGGGTCCGAATGAGGAAAGACACACAAGGCAGCTTTCTCGGGATGAGAGCCCAGAGCTGACTCCGGGACCCCTTTTATTAACAAAAAGTGGGAGGATACAGAAGGCAACAAAGGAATTCAAGCAACGTATACAGATATGATAACTTTCTATACGTGCGCGGTTCTCACTGGCTGGGCAACTGTTGCTGGGGTGAATCTCTTTTTATCTTTCCTCTTTGTTCTGTGTATGTGTTACAGTCGCGCGGCGGCCTGCACATACACAAGATAGTACAGAAAGTTCCAACACCGGTTGTTAACATTCTAAGCAGTTTGGAGAACTGGTTGTTAGAAGAAATGACTGGCCTAATCCTGTAAGGAAGGCAGGAAGGAAACATTCTGGTATTGCTTGCAGAAACTGCCTCTTCGTTAACCCTCATTACATTCTTGGCAGCACTAGACTTCCTGTCTTCAGGAACGGTTCTTTGCTTATGTGGAGTGACCATTCAAAGTTACAATGGCACTGAAAAAAGTGACATGACCGTTTTTCACACTTACAACTGTTGCAGCATCCCCAGAGTCATGAGAGGCCAGGCCAGGAGATGCATGCCTCAATGTGACTGATGCTGAGTTGGCCACACCCAGCCAGTCACATGACCAAGCCACACCCACCACCTAAGCCAAGCCTATAGAACCGGTTGTTAAAAAATTTGAATCCCACCACTGATTAGTTATGTGGTCTGGTACTGAATCCAAAACCTGAGAGGTATCAGGCTGCTAATCCCTGATCACATTCATAAGCACTATAAGGGTAGCTCTTTTGAAACCAGAAATATTATTGAATGAATCATGAGCTGCTCTATGTAATTGAAGTACAGTAGATTGAATTATGAGATGCATTTCCTGCTGGGTGAAAAGGAGTGTACTTAAGATTTAGAACTTGTGGGCTGGAAAAAAGTACTAGCTGAAATATAGATAATGCCATTAATATAAAATTTGCAGCCCTTAATTATAGTAGAAAACATTGTAATAGACAATCACTGAAAGAGATAAACTACAGGCATCCTGTTTCCCAAATGCACTTCTGCCCGATCCTCACCTGCAGAGCAAAAATAGTTTATCCTGTAGTTAGGAAATGTTAAATGCAACAATCAGCAGTAATAGGGTCCAATTATTAAGGGAAAAAATCTATATTTCCAGCTGATAAACTTGTTTATAAGTTAATATTAAAAAGGAGAAAAATAAAATACAGAAAAACCCCATGTTAGCAAGTACAATATTACAAAGCCCATGTTTGGTGACCCCCTCTAGGATGACTAAAATATCACCTAATAATCAGCAATTATTTGAAAAAGATTTAATGATATCTAAAATGAAAATTTAAAATTTGCATTTTTGAGTCTAGAAAATGTGAGAAATGCAAAGAGTTTGGTTGTGTAAATATCTACAGTAAGAGTGTCTCAAGATTCCAGCTACATATTTTTACAGCTTGGAATCCTGTATTGCTCGGGCCTCAAGGACAGATCCAGGTCCCTTATCTGAATTCCCTTATTGGTGGCTCCAACATTATTAGGTTAGCTGCTCTGCAAGCATACAAATGTGGCCGCCCAAGAGCAGGCAAACGTCTTGAAATCAATTTTCCTATTTTCTGATTTCCATTCCCTACTGTAATAATGCTCCTTGGTGCCCGAAATAGGTGATGCGCTCGGGGTGCTGCCAAAGTGACTTCAACCATCGTTTGTAGAGATTCTCTGCCATCCAGGTCACGGTTGTCCCCAAGGTGCTTTTTCAGGAGGCAACGGGACTTTCTGGCTTTTTTCTTTGAAGACGTTTCGCTTGTCATCCACGAAGCTTCTCCAACTCTGACTGAATGGTGGGGATTGTATTGGCTTTCCCACTAAGTTGGAAGGGAGGGGAAAGAAGAGGAATAAAAAAAAGAAGGAAGCCGGGAGGGAGGAAGGAAGGAAGAGAGGGGAGGGAGGGAGGGGAATGAAGGAGAATAGAAAAAGAAGGAAGGAAGGAAGGAAGCCAGAAGGGAGGGAAGGAGGAAGGAGAGGGGGGAGGAAGGAAAAGAGGGAGGGACGGGAAAGAAGGAGAATAGAAAAGGAAGGAAGGAAGCCGGGAGGAAGAGAGGGAAGGAGGAAGGAAAGAAGGAGAACCGAAAAAGAAGTAAGGAAGCCAGGAGGGAGGGAAGGAGGGAGGGAGCCATCCCGCTTTGGTTGCGTCTTTTCGAAAAGCTCCCCACAAGCCGCCTCCAAGGCCCGCAGCTTGATCCAGCGAACTTGGCGGACCCTCCATCAGCCACAAACTTCCGGGTTCCCCTTCTTAAGCGGAGGAAGCGGAAGTCCCTGGGCTAGACTTCCGCCCCCATCTCTCAGTGTACGAGAGCTGGCCTAGAGAAGCCGGAAGCTACTCTGGAGCGGTTCTGTTGCGGCCCATTGCCGGCTGCGAACTTCTGTGCAGGTCAGTGGGCGGGAAGCGGGTCCTCTTTCGCCTTTCCTCCCGCGGCGGTCCCAGGACAGCAGGCAGGGCTGGCCTGAGCAGCCTCTCGGGCACGGGGGCGGGCGGAGGGCTTCCAGGTGAGGAGGAGAACAGAAGAGAAATGGGGCGTCTTCTAGTCCAACCCTCCCCAAGTAGGAGACCCTAGACCAGGGGTCTCCAACCTTGGCCCCTTTAAGCCTGGAGGACCTCAACTCCCAGAATTCCCCAGCCAGCTTTGCTGGCTGGGGAATTCTGGGAGTTGAGGTCCTCCAGGCTTAAAGGGGCCAGGGTTGAAGTCCCCTGCCCTAGACCATTGCTGCCAAATGGCTATGCAGTCTCTTCTTTGGAAAAAGCGCCAGTGATGGAGCTCCCACCACTTCTGGAGCCAAGCCCTTCCACGGGTTAATGGTTCCCTTTGAGAGCTGCATGCAAAGACATTTCATTCTAATGTCTGCCGATTACTGTACTTTCAAAAGTGACAATAAAGTTTGTTCTACTGTATTCTCGCTATGAGGAAGTTTCTCCTCCATCCCAGGTTGCTTCTCTCTTTGATTACTTTCCATCCATTGTTTCTTGTCCTGCCTTTGGGTGCTTTGGGAAATAAGTGGAACTTTCCCCCTCTTCTCTGGGGCAGCCCCTCGAATAATCTTTCAAGAAGAGACTGGACTGCCATCTGTCAGAAATGGGGTAGGGTCTCCTGCTTGGGCAGGTGGGATTGGACTAGATGACCTACATGGTCCCTTTCAGCTCTGTTAATCTGTAAATAGGTAAATACTGGAAGACTGCTATCATGCCACACCTAGTCCTCCTGCAATCGTTCTTGATAAGGTTTAGAGGGGATTTCCCTTACGGGGAGGTCAAATGAGAGGCAGCTCTGTCCTGTCTGAGTTCTTCTAAAACTGACCAGAAAATGCTCAGCTCGCAATATAAACCACGTTCTTGCTCAATTAACCCCATTTTGGCCTGCATTCATACCAAATGCCAGACTTCACATGCATGCCTTCTGCAAACCCACATTGCATGTGGCATCTTTACTTACAAAGTTTCAAGAAGAGACTGGATAGCCCTTAATCCAGAAAGGTGTAGGGTCTTCTGCTTCAGCTGGGGGCTCGACTTGAAGTTTCCTTCCAACTCTGTTATTCTAGGTTCTTTAATCAGAGCTGGGATGAAATGGGCCAGGTGAAGAAGGCCTTTTCCCCACAATATCCTAAGCGGTATGACTCCTTGAGGCCTAAAACATGAAGTATAAAAGTACAAAGTATAATGGCCTATGTTTTATTTATTTATTTATTTATTTATTTGATTTGATTTCATTTGTCAATCGCTTAAAAGATAATAGGTATAAGTAAAAACATAATTATGAATACATGGATACATATAACAAAAATAAAAAAATAAAAGAAACAATAGGATAGGGACGGTAGGCACGCTTATGCACGCCCCCTTACAGGCCTCTTAGGAAAGGTGTGAGGTCAATAGACAGTCTAAGGTTAAAGTTTTTGGGGTTTGGGGAAGAAACCACAGAGTCAGATAGAGTATTCCAGACATTGACCACTCTGTTGCTGAAGTCGTATTTCCTGCAATCAAGTTTGGTGCGGTTAACCTTGAGTTTGTATCTATTGTTTGCTCTTGTGTTGTTATTGTTGAAGCTGAAGTATTCATTGACAGGTAGGACATTGCAATGTATGATTTTATATACTATACTTAGATCGGACCGAAGGCAGAGTAGTTCTAGGTTGTCTAGGTCTAGAATTTCAAGTCTGGTGGCTTAAGGTATTCTGCAACGAGTAGAGGAGTGGAGAAATCTTCTTGTGAAATGTTCTGTCTTTGAAACAAAATTCTTTGTGAAAGGGGTAATTGTTACCCCTTAAACTAAACTATTAACAATTGAGTCATCCTGGAATTGGGGAACATCAGAAGGAGCAGATCTCATGAGTAATAGAATTGCCTGCCTCTGCAGTTTGTCATTTATTTATTTATCAAATTTATCGAATACACTGACCAATTCATTTAAGTGAGCGAATCTGATTAGGTTCACATCCTGATCAGGGATGTGCTTTGAATCTATGCGCTGAGAGATCATATTTCAACTAAAGTTTTCCTACTGAAAATGCATTAATAGGACTGTGTAGGCTGCCATTGTCTGCTTTTGGAGATAAGGCTGATAAAGAAAAATATTCTTTAATATCATGTGTGTTGAAACAAACTGTAAAGCTAGAACTTCAAGCTTCTTTGGATTCAAATACAAAATTTCCTCATTCATTTGTTACTCAAGGTTATACTTACAGATCTAAGAAATCTGGAATACATGGAATAAATAACTTGGATTATAAATGAACTCATTCAGATCGTATCTTCTTGCAGATTAAACCTATATGCCTGACTATGCAGATACCAGCCTGCCCCCAGAAGACCGGGTCAGAGGTCTTATTCATATGGGGAGTAGTGTGGAGGTGAATGAAGATGTTCCACCACGAAGATACTACCGTTCAGGTGTTGAAATCATCCGGATGGCAACTATTTATTCCGAGGAAGGCAACATCGAACGTGCCTTTATATTGTACAACAAATACATTACGTAAGAAATAAGCATTGCTCAATAATAAGCTATTCTGACAAATCAATAGAATATCTTTGTGTTGCAAACTAACTAGACATTCTGGAATTTGTAACAAATGTGACTAAACTTCTTATTTATCTATAGCCTGAATAAGTCAGTCTGTTTTTGCCTGGGCTTTTGCATCATCTAATTAAAATATATAGGGACCAAAACTACAGTTTCTCCAAAGTGTCTGTTTCTCAGTTGACTTTTAACTTTGATGAATAATTGCCCCATCCCTGATTTAGGAAATAAATAAAATGGTAATAGTCTTATTTGAGCAAGGCCATTAAGTCCTTCGCAGCGCTCATCAGGAAGAATATGTCAAATAAATGGTAAAATACCAAAACTTTCCACAATTTTCCCAACAATAATTTTTTTTAACTTGATCCTTAACGTCTTTCAACAATCTTTCCATAGAAGTACATGTTTCTGTTGACGCTCATAAAATTAACTTCTGAATCCATTATTCAAAAAAAAAAAACATCTTCAATATGTCCAATGTTAGAATATTTTGGTTCATTCTTAATATTTTGTCTCAATCTTAAGTTGAGTTTATGTGTTCTCTTTTGATTGTAATGTTTTTGTTCCCTCTGATGTTCAGTATAGTCCTTTCTGGTGTCCACAATCTCTGTCTTTATTAAAATAATAATAATCTTGTCTCTAAAAATATGCTTTTAAGAGTCTAACCCTGGGATGTATAGCCTCTGGCTCTGTGGACTTCTCATTTGCCTTGCCAGCTTGCCAAGGAGAAGGAGTAAAGGGTGGAACACTGAACAGTAGAGTCATTTAAGAGGATGTTATACAATATTTGAATTTTAAAATAGGATATAATAAATAAGCAAATAAATCAGTCAAAACATGTGGAGAGCCTCATATTCTCATTTTTGACATGACTCTGATTAAAATGTTTAGCGAACCAGCATAAATATGCTTCAGCATGCTAAGCCTAATTTATGCTCTCTCCTTGTGCTCTGTTCTTCCAGACTCTTCTTAGAGAAACTCCCCAAGCATCGTGAATATAAAACTGCAATCATTCCAGAGAAGAGAGAGACAGTGAAAGTAAGCGATAAATATATTTTTCTTGTAAGAGTTTCCCCTAAAATTGCCTGTTTGTTGGCAATGGGAAAAAGTAAGTTGGCTGTCCAGTTCGTGGGTTCAGAAGGCCTCTTCTGAGAGAGTCCTTAAAAGTTTTGTTGTACACACTTGATGCTCCTCCTGTGAAACCGAATATCATTGTTTAATCTCACATTTATTATTTTGTGCTATTTTTTCCTTAACTCAGAAACTAAAAGAGGTTGCATTCCCTAAGGCAGAGGAATTGAAAAAGGAGCTTTTAGCAAAATACAACAAAGAATATGCAGAATACAATATACAGAAGGTGAGTAACAGGATGTCATGGAACCTTGGCTGCTGGAATGCTTGGCCTCCAATCTGGCTGAGCCAGAAGCAAACAAGTTGGCTGTTATGCTAGCAATGCTGGATTGATTCTCCTTAATTTCTGAGAATAATTACGTCTGCTGAAGCTCTGAGAAAGCCCAGTCCATATCTTTGGAGATACTGGGAGAATGCATGGTCAAGAGACAAAATAAGCTGCCTCAAGATAAAAAGTGGGTAGGGCCTTAACAAAAACTTAAAATGATATGATTTAAATGTAACGACAATGATTATATCTAATGTAAATATTGTTTAGTATAAATGACAACATCTGATTAATGTTGTCTGAGTTCTGAATCTAAGAAGAGTTGGGCCTGAATAATACTTGAATAAGAAACAGAGAAATGGGGGGTGGGAATTGTTGAATACATTGCTGAGATCATGGCAAACGATGTCCACTGCACTTCCAGGGTGGCTTAAACCAAGCACTTTATCAGAAAAAGCAGATCAGGTTGGCCTGGCCTAATGGTTTCTTGATAAACCCATTTATCACTGTCCATTTAGTCCCAGTACCAATTCCATCTCCCCTCCTTTCTACTTATTGTTTTTAGCTCCTTTTTCAGCCAAGTTTCCCTTTGTATATTAGCTTTTCTACCGATTTTCCTCCCAACAGATGGAAAGGCAAAGTTAAAACAATGCAAGCAATGTATATATAGGAAGCTGCTTTATGAGCCGATCACCTAATGAATTAACCTGCTCTACCTGGTGGATCGAATTCTCCCAAAGATGAGCTCAGCTCCTCCTGTCAACCCAGGGGGGGGGGGGGGGGAACAGGGTCACAGGTGACTGTGAATTACATATGCCAGGGTTGGCTTCATTTAGGTCAGGGGTCCCCAAACTTGGCAACGTTAAGACGTGTGGACTTCAACTCCCAGAATTCTCCAGCCAGCTGACCTTTAGGTTAATGCCAGCATGTTGCTCTTGATAAATGTTGAGTTTTTTTGAAGCTTGGCTCGAGGCTCATGATTTATTCAGGGCAATCGCCGGAACCCTGACAGTTGCTCAGTTTTCATCCCAGACGTTGCGGCTAGGGAAGGAGATGCCCCAAGAGTGTTGCTCCCGCTGTCGTTCCCCATGTGACCTGCTGGCTCTTCCCTTCCCCATTCCAGAAGAAGCAAGAGGAGGTGTTTGCTCGCACCGTGGCCCTGCAGCAACAGCTGGAGGAGGAGAGGCAGAGAGTGGCCCGCATGAAGCAGCAGCAAGCCGAGCAGGAGCAGTTCCACGCCTTTGAAGACATGATCCGGCGCCAGGAGCTGGAGAAGGAGCGCCTGAGGGTGGTGCAGCAATTTGGGACAGCAACTCTAGGCCCCCCGGAAGGCCCCTTAATACCTGGCGTGCTCAAGCCCCCCACCGACCCCCAAACTATTATGTCCGCTGGTCAACCTTTGAGCCCCGCTGGAGGAAGCGGACTGCCACGGCCCCCTGTAGTGGACAGGTCGCTGAAACCTGGCGCTTTGGGGAACTCGGAAAACAGTACGTTTTGGAATGAATGTGGTCCACCTTCTAGGCTGGGGGTGCAGTGATAGCCTTGCCAGCGTTGCTCAAAATAAGCCCCTCTCCCTGCACCACCCAGTCCCTTGGTTGCAGGGGAGGGAGTGCTTAAGATGCCAAAAATGGATCTATTTAATATACTAATTGTAATGAACTGGGAAGTTCTTAGCGGACTATCTGGGATTGTTTGGCATTTCTGTTGCAGTCTGAAATCTTCTGTTTTCCAAAAACTTAAATCCTCCCAAAGTCAAATCTGCTTGAGAAATCCTTCTAGGTGCTTCTCTTTGCCTCCCATGACAACCTCCAACCGGCCTCATAGCTAGCTAGTATTGTGCCACTGTCCCAGAGTAGATTCTTGCCAGCTGCATCTTCTAAGCAAGGTGGCCTGGAGACAAGCATTGGGGTCAGAGGGAGCCCTTCGTGTCTCCAGATGAAGGCCCACCCTGTTCCCCACCCTGCTCCCCCTTGGGTAGGAGTCAGGTCACCTGGCCTTGGAGAGAGTTTTCCCTCAAGGCTTGGCCACATGATGGCCTTCCGGTGGAAAACCCTGACCACTAGCCAAATGGAGGGTCCCCTGGCAATAATACTGCTCCCCGCCCTCATTTGTGTCACCGAAAGACAACCACCACCTGGAGAACTGAGAATCTCCATAGACATTTTTTTAAAAAGCTGGATTAGCACAAAACCATTTTGGGAAAAGATTTCCAGCACTGCTGTAAGTTAGCTGATTCTTCTCACTATTTTTGGCAGGAGTTTCCTCTGGTTAAAATAATGCTTGGCCCTCTGAAAGCATAAATATCAAGTCTGCGTTTTTCTGTGCCTATTTTACAAATCCCAAGTGAGACTGCTAGGCTTTTGGGTTGTAGGCAGAGCTTGTGATGAATAAAATTGTCTCTGTTTTAGCAAATGTGCAAATTGGGGGTGGCTAGATGGCTAGGCTGGGATTCAGCCTGTTACACCCTGTGACTCTGCTCTTCCCTTCCAGACGCAGTTATAGATGGTCTTCGCCACATCATTGTCCCCAGGGATCTGTGCCATAAATTTCTGCAGTTGGCAGATGCAAATACAGCCAGGGGTGTGGAGACATGTGGGATCCTTTGTGGGAAGCTGGTAAGATGATGGCATAAATCCTCAAGGTCGTCTGAAATCTCCCGAACTGGTAACTTGATCATTTGGAAATATCCTAAATAGTAATACAGGTCTCACCATTCATCTTTGTAGGAAGTATGCAAACCTATGAGACAGAAGCAGGCCCGAGTGGCCGGAAGAACTATAAGGTCACTTTTAGAAACTCTTGTCTTTCATCATGGACTTTTGTAATTTAAGTTTGACTCTATGATTACACGCTACTGCAGGAGTCCCTAAATTTTTTTAGGCCCAGAGTGAATTGCAAATGTTAAGGAATTTGCCCTATAAATTCAAGGAAAGCAGACGGACAGTTCTGGTCCCCAAGATACAAAAAAATTCCTAACACTTGGAACAATTAATCAGTGCAACAACTTACTCCATCACTGGAGGTTTTTAAGAAGAAACTGGACAGCCACCAGTCCAGAAATGCTCACACATATGGAGTCCCATGTGCACGCAAGCGCCCACCCCTCATATAAGTGGAGCCACACGCACAAGTGCATGCGCCCGCCACTCACGCGGAGCCATTTCCCGTCCCTCGCTGCTCCGCAAAGGTTGGGGAGCCCAGTTTTGGAGGATGCCATATCTGCCCATGCCTCCTACCAACCCATTTACCTGAAAAGGCTTATTTGCTGGTTTTTTTTCCTCCCCCCTGACCTTTGGCCTTGTTTCTCTCCCCCATCAGATGAGGAATGAATTCACAATAACCCACGTCATTGTCCCCAAGCAACACGGAGGCCCCGACTATTGCAACACCGAGAGTGAGGAGGAGCTCTTCCTAATCCAGGATCAGAACAGCCTGATAACCTTGGGATGGATCCATGTAAGACTCCTTTGCCTGGGCCCTTGCAGGGAGAGAACGGCTGCAGGGCAGAGGGAGGCCCTGGGGGGTGCAGAACCTCTTCCTGGACAATCCCTCTCTGGGTTCTATGCTGGCCCCGGGCGCTTCTCTCTCTCCTGGCCAGGTCTTCTCTCCCAGAAGCTTTTCCTTCAAAGGAGGGCCTCCTCTGGGCGGATCTCCTCTGGAGGCCAATTGCATGAATTCTAAAAAAATGAACAAGGAAATACGAACTTTTTCAAGCTCTTACCAAAGTTCCCACGAGGGGTCTCTTGAGTGGGAGGAACTCCTGTGAATCTTGCACCTTCTCCCCACTCAGCAGTCCTCTCATGGGAACTTTGGTAAGAGCTTGCAAAAGTTCGTATTTCCTTGTTCATCTTTTTAGAAGTTCATATTTTCCACAATTTTTTCCTCATTATATATGAACGGTATCTGTAAACAAGAATGCTCAGGTGTCTCAAAATTGTACACAAAAGTGTATTTTTGAGAATAAAAGCCAGCAACATATAAAGGAACACTGCTTAAAAATGTTTATCTCCAGAAAGTACAGAAGAAAAATTTTGTGTTCAGCCTTTTAAAAAACAGAATGGAAAAATGCCCTGATTCTAGCTTCCTTTTATCCTTTGCCCTGTTTCTTTCTTCCCTTAGACTCATCCTACTCAAACGGCTTTCCTTTCCAGTGTGGACCTGCACACTCATTGCTCCTATCAAATGATGTTGCCAGAGTCTATAGCTATCGTTTGTTCACCAAAGTATCAGGAGTAAGTTAGTGGACCGTTTACATCCCAGTCTGGTTGTGAAATTGAGTAAGATCACAGGGTTGCATTTGGGACTACAGACCTCTCACATCCTGGACACCAATTGTTTTAATTCCTCCCCTCGGGATGGCGCTACAGGACACTGCATGCCAGAACAACCAGACACAGGGATGGTTTTTCCCCTCGTGCCGTCAATCTGCCGAACACCTAATTCTCACAGTGCTGTCTGATGCCTGTGTGTATCTCCCCATGTAGTATGGCTGCAGTGTTACCCCTTACCCTTCTTATTAGCTTCTTTCCTCCCCCCTCCCCTTAATTGGGATGATTGATGATGATGACGGTTCTGTTGCTTTGTATGTATACTGAGAGCTATTGCACCGGAAACAGATTCTTTGTGTTTCACACTTGACCAATAAAACCTATTCTATGCCATGCCACTGTTCTCTACTCTCTATTCCTAATTCCAATATTCTATTCCATTCCATTCCATTCTATTCTGAATCCTATTCTACTCTAGTCTATTCTCTATTCTTTCCTTATTCTGTTCTCTATTCCATTCCAATCCATTCCAATTCCCTATTTTATTCCACTGTACTCTATTTTATTCATTTGGCTTTAAGGGGCAAGCACCACATTTCAGCCGTGCTCCGTGCCTCTCTGAATAACTAATGAAGCTGGGATTCAGAGGCCCCCCAGCTCAATTTAAGCAGCTCATTAATGAGCCTGGTTTGATCAAATCCTGTGGAAATCCTAGTTCTGTCCCAGTCTACCCGTTGGGGGAAACTTAGCCCAAAATGAGAAGGTTGGGAGCAAAACATAAAAGGATGAGCCATGTTGGAGATAGGCGGGCTTGTGGTTTTGGAGCTGGAAACGGATTATTGAGTGTTGGACAGGGCTCTCCAACCTTGGCCACTTTAAGACTTGTGATCTTCAATTCCTAGAACTCTTGAAGTCCACAAGTCTTAAAGCGGCCAAGGTTGGAGAGCCCTCTTTTTGGAGAGGTTTCCTCAAGGTGCAGCTCTCCTCTGTTCTTCTGGCCTTAATGCTACTCTTGGCCCTGAGGCCATTTGCAGCACTGGGGCCAGCTGATTTTGTCCATCATTGCTGCTGTCTAGGACTGGATTCTTTAAACTGACAGACCACGGGATGGAGGAGATCTCGTCCTGCAGACAGAAAGGATTCCATCCCCACTGCAAAGACCCTCCTCTCTTTACTGTAAGTACCTGGGAGAAGCAGGGGTCTTTTGGTTGCAGCCGCTTCCCAAGCCTCCCTCTGGAAATCCAGGGAATGCCCAGACCTTGGCGTGGAAAGCAGGGCAAGTCCTGCGTTAATGGTTGCCCTTCTTCTGGCGTTTGTTCCCTTAGTTGTACGATTTGGTTCTTTTTACTGTACGTCATTCAGTGTTGTCATGGAGTTGGACAACCTGTCACATTTCAAAATAAATGAAGCAGTGGGATACTAATGGCCAAATATTCTCTGCCTGTCCATGTCAGAAAACAATCTCTTTCTCCATCTCTTCCCGCCTCCTCTCTAAATTTTTTACCTCCAAAGCTTCCTAAAATGTGTCAAACAGCCATAGATTTGACTCCAAATCAAAGTGATTTTAGGAAGTGCACTTTTTTCCCATGGCAGTAAGAAACTAGCTCTGATATATCATCGAGTAAACATCTCAGATTATTTAATTTAACCTGGGGCTAAACTGGGCCATCAACCTCCAGGCATCCTCTTCCCTTGATTTTGACATTTGTTTTCTGTGTTTCACGTCTGATTTTCTGTCTGCTTCTCTCAGTATTAAGGAATAAGTCACTGAGTAAGTTGCAGGTGCCCGAACTTTGCAGCCAGGGAGGAAGACGAACTGTCTCCCACCCTCCTGGGAAAGCGTCCTGCAAAATGTTTACCCAGTTCTAAATTCTAGAACCCACAAGTGTGGCACCATTTATTTATTTGTTATGTCAAATTATGTAGCCACACAATTCATATACATGACTTTGAGCAGCTTACAATAAAAAAAAACCACACACACAAAAGAACTAAAGGCAATATACAAACCAAGCCACGCAATAAGAGAAACTGAGATAAGAGAAACCACCGGCAGCAATCAATGTACCCCTGGGGACAGACTCTAGGGCGCATCCTGCTCCCCAAGCCCAGTGGTAGAACGGTGTCTTTTAAGACGTTACCCAAACCCAGTAGGGTGAGGGCCAACTTCATCTCTCTGAATGGTGATGTTCTAAAGGAGACCAACCTTGGCCACTTTAAGCCTGGTGGACTTCAACTCCCTTGCTGGCTAGGGAATACTGGGAGTTGAAGTCCACCAGGCTTAAGGTGGCCAAGGTTGGAGGCCCCTGCCCCAGGGAGAGAGCGAACCATTGCCTTTTTAGGAGAAGGCAAGATGGCCGTGTCTCCCGGGGAGAATTCCTCCGTTCCAGAGAAGGCCCCGGCCCTTCAGTTTCTACATTGTTCCGGACTCTCATGGTTTTCTTTTTTCTCTTTCAGACTTGCAACCACGTGACCGTCATGGAAGAGGAAGTGGTGGTGCTGGACCTTCGATGAGGCTGCCTTTCTATCTCTTGATCAGCTCTTCCTGTCCTCCTTAAAGCTAATTTATGATTGCTTCTCTCACCTCCTGTGCAGTGATACCCACAATCCTACCTGTAACAGAGCCAAGGAGTTTTGCCTTCTCTTTGATCCCATGTGAATAATAATTTGGGGGCATCGCTGAGAATCAGTAAAGCAAAATTATATACTAAAATTAGCCCTGACCTTGACACAGCTAGTCTTGGCTGCTGGCTGAGGTTTTTCAACAAACCAGGCTCCAGAACACACACACAGGCACAAACAAACAGGAACAAATTCTTGGAAGTGTTCGGCTTGACGCAAAGAACATCCATCCGTCTCTGTATTAAGATCTCCTCAACTCTTGCACATTCTTGGGAAACCTCCGTCCTATCACTGGTTTGGAATTCTCATGCTCAACTCTGCTGTGCCAAAATTTTGACTTTAGTGTGCAGTAATAAAGCAAGTTTTGTGTCGAAGGAAGTGCCCACAAAGGAAACCAGGCTACTGTCTATTAGATTTCTCTTCCCTAGATCAGGGGTCCCCAACCTTTCCGGTCTTGTGGGCGAGCCGGGGGGGGGGGAAACGGTTCCATGCGAGCAGCAGACACACAAGCTGCGTGCCCTTGCCTCAGCCTGGGGATTAGGGACTCCTGCCCTAGATAATGGCCCCTTGTTCCAAGGGAAGAATTCATGTGTTTAAAAGAAGAGAGAATCAAAGAAGTTTCTTGAAATAACTAGCTATTTTTTTTTTTGTTACCGATGTCTCCCTTTTTAGGGATCTGCATTTTACCAAAACGTATCACTCTAAGCTTAATGTTTCTGCAGCTGTCCTTTTAAAGCCTGTTGAAGGACTAAACTATCCCGTATAGGGCATGTGCAGAAAGGGTGTAGTATGAAAATGCTCTCTAAGAAATCATCTTCATTGTATTCAGCCGGCTTTTAGGTGCCTTTTCGTGCCATAAATCGAAAGAGAGTAGATGAGATCAATTAAGAGCAAATCTCCCAATTTAGCCACCCGGCCATGTCCTCAAATGTGCTGCTCTAGGAATTATATCTAACCATCAAGAATGATGATGTGCTGGTGTTTGTCACCACTATATCAACCAACCCAGTTTAAAGTGAGGGCTGACCAATGGGGCCCAATCCCTGCTGAGGTGCTTAGCAAGGGAAAGATGCAAAACACGTATTCAAGCCCAGTCGATTCCCCTCCTGCTGCTGCTGTGATCCTCTCCTACCCCAAGGTGGAAAGAGCACCCAAAATAGGCACGTGACCTCCATAAGTGTTTCTTAATAGCAGCTGATGCCAAATGAGACCCTTCCTAATTCCTGATTTTCTTCAGTGGCTTCATTCATTCATTCATAATGTCCATTTCTGCAGAGAGAGACATGAAAATGCCTAGCATTTCTGCACAAATATGCCTTTGTTGCAAAACAGGACAATTGTGGCTTGGTGGACTTAACTTTTACACTTATTTTGCCGATTTGCTTCTGCTGACACATTTCTGGTGCCATTGTTTCCAGGGATAAAAGAGCTAGTTCTGGTGTCCTGGACAGAGCTTTGCTGTTGACCAAAGGGTCTGTCTAGTCCAGGTTTTTACTTGCTTGAGCATGAAGCCACATGGTAGTTTTCTTGAGATACTCTGGAAATATTAAACCCGTTGTATCTAAGTAGAGGGGTTCTAGTTTCTGATACAGGCATGTTCTTGTGTTAGAAGCTGTGTCAGAAGCAGAGGAGCCACCCGCAGCTGCAGGTGGACTCTCTTCCCACCTGCCACTCTGCTGCTTTTAAGATTCCCCCAGATCGAAATGAAAAGCAGGACCCCCTGGGGGAATTTCTTTCCCTACTCCCTCTTCCTCCACTTCCCTCTCAGGCTCATTCCATCCGCCTCCATCCTCTTATATGGAAACTTTCTCTCCCCATTCCTGGGTGCAAGTTCATTGGGCGCCAGTGTGCCGCCTTCCTGGGGCAGCCGTTGGCTGACGGATGCATCCAAAGACGGCCGGGATTCCCATGGATTCCTCTTTCCCAATTCGGCTTTCTGACCGGAGCCGGTTGGAAGTTCCACATTTCGCCTGTAATCTTGTCTAGACTGGATGAGCCCATCGGCTGTGGGTGGGTCAAAGCGCATCGTTTGCGAAGGGAAGAGGAACTGGATTGCAATGAAATTGCCAGTTTTTAAGGGACCACATCCCCCCCCCCCCCGCAAGTCTGCCTGTTGGGGTTGAAGTCAGGGATCTGGAGGCGAATTTTGCTGCCTGTCGAGCTAACGCCGAGCATGGAGGCAGATGGAGAGCGCTGGGAGCGAGCTGCTCCCTTCTCCTGGAAGCCTCCGTCTGGCACGCGCTGCGCCTTGCTAGGCTCCCTCTTTCCTGACACCCCCCGCCCAAGGAGCCTCTGCCGGGCTCTGAGGCACATTCATTTCCCTTAAAAAGGCAACGGGGAGTTTCTCCGCATCTGGTTGGATCTCTGGAGGCGCCTCGTTCTTCTGGTGTTGCAGATTCTTTTCCTCACAGCTGGCAGGGAAATGGCCGTGCCACCCGGGGCAGCCGAAGGAGCCTCCCAGGGACTCTGAGGGCCCTACAGGCAGAGGGAAGGCTCAGGCTGCATGGCCCATGCAGGTCGATTAAAGGGAAGTTGGCGGGGGGAGGGTCAGGGCCCCAAAATGGACCCTGCTAGAGGGAGTCCATGTGTAAACGCCTGGATGAGAACTGGATTTGCACCAGGAAGGGGGGGAGGCATTTCCGCAGGTCTCAGAGGGCACATTTCCTGCTGACCATTATTTATTTATTTGTTTACATTTATATGCCGCCCTTCTCCGGAGACTCAGGCGGCTTACAGTCTATGGAGCACCATGCTAAGTGCTCCGCAAGAGCCTTCATTCCATTGTATATGCCTGCTTATTACTAGGGCTTTTGGCCCCCCAAGCGGCATTTTTACAAAGTCAGCTTATTGCCCCCAACAATCTTGGGTCCTCAGTTTACCTACCCCGAGAGGATGGAAGGCTGAGTCAACCTTGAGCCTGGTGGGATTCGATCCTGCATTAATTCCAGGCAGCTTGCACTAAGTGCTAGATGATTAACAGCCTGCACCCCCAAGGCCATTGTCTGCTAATATTCAGAGTGGGTTGAAAGTTGACCAGAAACTTCCTAGCCGTGGACCAAAGAGCAGCGTCTTCTGCTGAAGAGCCTCTGGGGTAACTGACTGTGTGGCGCATCAGCTCCAAGGCATGTAGGACAGGAATGGTGATTTGCCATTGGCTATTCCCCTCTTCTCCCCCCCTCCCCCCCGTTCTTTAGGGAGAAAGGACGATGCCCATGTCGGGCATGAACGTGCCTCAGGCCCTCATCCATTGTTTAGCATATTCCCCATCGGTCCTCGGATGAGAACATCAGCTTCTGCTGTGCCAGGAATGGCTTCTCTTCCTCTTAATCGCACGGCTGCTTTAACAGTGGCCCCCAGTTGCAGTTCAATCCCTTGTTGGCATCAATCCTTCCAGGCTGATCTCTGCCATCTTCTCCCTTTCTCTTTGATGAGTGGTCAGCCGATGGCCAGTTCCCCACACCGTTCAGCTGCAGTTCCGTGACTGGGCTCTTCAAAGCATCGATGCTTTCAAGGCAGAAACCTTAGAAAGAGGGAAGCCTCCCATGAAATACAGTTATTTCCCAGGTTAAGATCCTTCAGGATAGCATTTTTATAGTCAGTCAGAACAAGGTTCTCATTCAACATGTCACAAAATATAAATTACTTGACAATCTCAATTTCAATAGCCAACACCCTTCTGTTATGCTGAATTACATGGAAAATATGGTGTTAAAACTGCCATAAGAGAAAATATAGACCAAGTGGAAAGAAATGTATTTTAAATCAAATCAATTTACTCCCAATGTCTTTAAATAAAATTGGTGAGTTGGAAAAAATGTTACTTCCATCTTGGGTTTTTTTTTGGAGGGGGTGTGTGTCACCATAAACCAGTATGTCTCAGCTTTACAACTTGAAGTTGTGTGGACTTCAATTCCCAGAATTCCCCAGCCAGGGCATGCTGGCTAGAGAATTCTGGGAGTTGCATATATCTTAAAAGCGGTGAAGATTGAGAAACACAGCCATAGATTAACACAGCTCTCTTCCTACAGGGTCTTTGGTACTCCCCAGAGTCTCTTTTGCTGTTCAGCTTCTACATGAAGCCACACAGGGTGGCCATTCAGAGTTCTGGAGTGGAATAAAGTATATCAGAGAGCCAGTGGCCAGCAGCTCCATTCTTCTCTGCCTCTTAGAGCTGAGCTGCTCCCTTCTCCGCTTCAACTTCCCTTTGAAAGTAAAAGAGGGGTGACACTGGTAAAGGCCAGTCGACTGGCTCCATCGTCCTGTGCCCATCAAGAGAGGGAGGTTAGGGCGCCAGGGAAGTGTCATTCAGTCTTGGCTCTCCCTCCTCTCCTCTCCACCTGAGGCAGATAGAATGTTTTTCCAACCGGAGGTGATGCCAGAGCCGCCTCCCGTGTCCGGCTGCCCAGGGCTGGGCTTTCCTTTCTTGGGCTGTGCCCCTCAGCCTGCTGGATTTCACCCTGAGATCAAGACCACAAAAGCCTGGCATTCAAATTCTCCATGCCTGTTTGGAATTTGGGGTTTATTTTGTTTATTTTTTATTTTATTTATTTATTTTTTTGTCAATTGCTTACATGATAATAGGTATAAGTAAAAACATAGTTATGAATACATGGATACATATAACAAAAATAAAAAATAAAAGAAACAATAGGACAGGGATGGTAGGCACGTTGGTGCGCTTATGCACGCCCCCTACAGGCCTCTTAGGAAGGGGTGAGGTCAATAGGGGATAGTTTGAGGTTCAAGGAGTGGGGGTTAGAAGATGTAACAAAAGAGTCAGGTAGTGCATTCCAGGCATTTGAGGCAAGTTCCTTGGACCAGTTTGCATTCTGCACCTGGCTGTCCCAGGCTGACTGTGGGAAGCTAGCTACGGTCAGGGCTGTGGAGTCCTTGGATGGGAGACCACCAAGGAATCCCAGGGTGTAGCCTAGGCTGAAAAATTAAAAGTTGGAAGAAAGCATAGGTGAAGACCCCCCACCACAAATTGAGGACACCAGCTGCAAAGAAGAATGGTGTGGCATGGTTAGATAGAAGATGCTAAGAGCAATGTCTTGAGTGGCCAAGAGGAATTCCACCCAAGGGGGCTTTGGAGGCCCCAGCAATGGCAAATGACACGGGTGGAACTGGAATCAAGGAGCTCTTTACATTCTGCAAGATAGGTGTTTTCCGAGAACAGCCACAATACACACCAAACTGTCTCTGTGCCCAGATGAGTTGCCATTTTATTGGGTTGGGTGTTTATTGTGTTTATTGCAGATCAGGTGCTGGCTCTGTTGGGCTCCAAGTTAGCAAAAGAAGGTAAAAGAGTTGCAAAGGGGAAGCAGCGAAGTTTCTCAATGGCAGGAAAGGCGCAGATCTGACCTCAAGGTCCAATCCACCCTCAGTCTTCCCAAACTGATGGGACTCTCTAGGGTGTGCCCTCTTCCTTTCATGCTCATCCCATGGCTCTCCACAAGGGAGCTGCGGAAGGACATCCGAGCAGAGTCTTCTCAGCAGCTGGGCGAGCCTTCAACAACCTTGCCTTTCTGGGAGGCTTTCTCACCTCATTGCCTGGGAGTGCAACTCCCTTCCTTCCTTCCTTCCTTCCTTCCTTCCTTCCTTCCTTCCTTCCTTCCTTCCTTCCTTCCTTCCTTCCTTTTCTCTCTCCTTCCTTCCTTCCTATTTTCCTTCCTTCCTTCCTTCCTTCCTTCCTTCCTTCTCTCTCTCCTTCCTTCCTTCCTTCCTTCCTTTCCTTCCTTCCCTCCCTTTTTCTTTCCTTCCTTCCTCCCTTTTTTCTTCCTTCCTTCCTCCCATCTCCCCTTCCTTCCTCCCCCCTCCCTCCCTTCTTTCCTTCCTTCTCTCTCTCCTTCCTTCCTTCGTCCTTCTTACTTCCTTCCTTGCCTTTCCTTCTCTCTCTCCTTCCTTCCTTCCTTCCTTCCTCCTCTCTCTCCTTCCTTCCTTCCTTCCTTCCTTCCTTCCTTCCTTCCTTTCTTTCTTCCTTCCTTCTTTCCTTCTTTCCTTCCTTCCTCCCTTTTTTCTCCCTTCCTTCCTCCCATCTCCCCTTCCTCCCTCCCTCCCTCCCTTCTTTCCTTCCTTCTCTCTCTCCTTCCTTCCTTCCCTCCCTCTCTCCCTCCCTCCTTTCCTCCCTGCCTCCCTTCTTTCTTTCCTTCCTTCCCACCCTCCTTCCTTCCACCCTCCCTCCCTCCCTCCCTCCTCTTTCCTTCCTTCCTTCCCTCCTTCTCCAACTGTGGCTTATAAGGACTTGCCCCTCGCTTGTTTATTAAAAGTGCAGCAAAGAAGGAGCGAATTCACAACTGAGGCGTTCCTTTCCAACTTTTCTTTTTTTGTATCACTCACATTTTTCTTACAATTCACCGGGCTCTGTTCTGCTACCAGCCAAGGTCAATATACTGAAATAAAGCACCTTATATGGCTAGCATGCTACTCATTGGCCTTTTTAGGGTCTTGATTGGGGGAAGATCCGCCTCTGGGGTGTTATAATCTCCCTGGTATTTATACCGAAGACATCCCCACAGCAAGGTCCCCAGGAAAGGAGTTTCCTTCTGCACTCGGTGAGTAAGGTGGACAGATTCTGCTCAAGGATGCGGTGTGTGTTTGTGTGTGTGTGTGTGTGTTTTTTTTTTTCCAGAGCTGAGAAGAGTCAGGGAGATCCCTCTAAGGGCTGCCTCTTAAAATTGTGGAAGTGGAAGTTGGATCCCATCTGGATTGAGAAAAAGCTGTCAGGTCTCTGGTGTTTTAGATCAGGGGTCTCCAATCTTGGCAACCTTAAGCCTTGGCGGAATTCTGGGAGTTGAAGTCTGCCAAGGCTTAAAGTTGCCAAGGCTGGGGACCCCTGTTTTTGATCCTCTCAGACTCCCAGCGAATCTTTGCAAACCCTGGGCAGCTGTTGACCAAGAAACGGTTTTCAATTTTTTGGCAGGTCTCAGCTGCAGGAGGGGTGAGGGGCCCTGAGCAGCTCCATTCCTGGCTTGCAGAATGTGGGAAGGGAGGACCGTTTGGGGGCTCAGGAAAAGATGGATTTGGCAGTTTGGAAAGAAAATTGGGTGTGGGGGGGATTGTGCAGCATTTGGATGGCTATTTCTGGATATGCCATATAATTCAAGAGAGACAGATCATATGTTGTTCTGTTCCTACTATCTCCCACCCCTCAATTTTTGATTCCATGATAGTAATACATTTGTATTATTATTATTTTACTGCCACTGAAATAAGTATCAGTTCCGAGGATCGGAGTGTTTGTTCTTTTTTTAACGTTGCAAAAACCAGGATGTTGTGCCTGGATATGAAGAAGAAGTGGAAGGAGGAGGGGCTGCTTTTGAAAAAGGCAGAACTAGAAAACTTATTTCCATTTTTGGGAAAAGCGTTGGCGTGCACCTCATGTTTCTCTTCACTCTCGCCCAGACTGGAGCTGTCCTCCAGAACTGTTTTGTGATTCATGCGCTGAGTAGAGCTGGGATGGGAGGAAAGATCAGAGGTGGCCATCTACTGACAAGCTGCCCTGGTGCTAAAACATAAAAAAAGATGGATTGTTTAAATCAGGGCTCTTCCAACTGGACAGCTTTAAGACTGGTGGACTTCAACTCCCGGAGTTCCTCCTCCAGTCATGTTAGCTCAGGAATTCTGGGAATTGGGAAGTCCACCAGTCTTAAAGCTGTCCAGTTGGAAAACCTTTGGTTTAAATTAATCATAAAACCCGATTATCTGGGGGTGGGAATTAGATATGAAATTCTCCAAATCAGGGATTCCCAACCCCCAGGATGCAGCCTGGTACTGGGCCGTGGCCCATTCGGAACTGGGCCACACAAGCAGGCCCAGGTTAGCACATATGTGCAGCTCCATTTACACGAGCAGTGGGCACTCCTCTGCGCTCATGCAAAGCTTGCCACTCACACAGAGCCATTTCCTCTCCCCTTCTCACCGGTCCACAAAGCCAGAAAGGTTGGGGGTCACTCCCCCAAACCATCATGAATGTTTCTGCTCCTTCCAGGTTTTCATTCAAGCCCTTTAAGAATTTTAGAGAAGCAAATGTTGGGACTCACTTCACCTGGGAACACCTTCCTTCCTTCCTTCCTTCCTTCCTTCCTTCCTTCCTTCCTTCCTTCCTTCCTTCCTTCCTTCCTTCCTTCCTTCCTTCCTTCCTTCCTCTTTTTGTAGTTGCTTAGAGATGTGTGGTCTGGAGACCTTCATTAAATCCTACCATATCCAAATAAGCCTTAAGCCCTGAAGTGAGGTGAGAAGCATAATCTGAACTGGGATTGAGCAGAGAGAGGAGTCTTGTGGTCTGTAAAAGGTCTGAGCCTGTTTGGCTCTATTGCCTCTTTGGGTGTCAGAATGACTTATTATGGTATCCTTAAAAGTGGAAGATACAAAGCTGAAAGTAAATTTAATTCAAATACAGCAGTTATCTTTAATTAGTTGGCCATTGCGGGGAAAACAGTTGATGGTACACAATATTGATTTGGTGTTACCCCAATAATTTTTAGAGGTAAAGAAGAAGTTGTCCTTTGGCCAGTAAGCTGCACAGGGTCCCACAAGACATGTGGAAATAACCCAGTATTGGCTGCGAATCGCTGGTCAAGAATTCCCTGTGAAGTGGGAGAAAAAGAGTCCACTTCTTTGGGCCAGACCCAGGTGGAAAGGGCTGCATTTGAGTCCAGCAAAGATGCACACTTTTGTGTGTGTAGAGACTCATCATAGATTGTAGCTATTGTTCATTGGTAGCCCTGGTCTCCATGCTTTATAGGGGTAGGGGTAAGGATAGAATAGAATAAGAATAGAATAGAATTCTTTATTGGCCAAGTGTGATTGGACACACAAGGAATTTGTCTTGGTGCAAATGCTCTCAGTGCACAAAAAAAAAGAGACCTTTGTCAAGAATCAAGAATCATCAGGTACAACAGTTAATGATAGTCATAGGGTACAATAAGCAATCAAATCATATTAGGAAACAGTCAATATAAATGGTAAGGATACAAGTGACAAAGTTACAGTCATACAGTCACAAGTGGGAGGGGATGGGTGATAAGGAGTGATGAGAAGATTAATAGTAATAGTAATGCAGACTTTGTAAATAGTTATGACAGTGCGGAGGGAATTATTTGTTTAGCAGAGGGATGGCGTTGGGGGGAAAACTGTCGTGTCTAGTTGTTCTGGTGTGCAGTGTCGTTTTGAGGGAAGGAGTTGAAACCATTTATGTTCGGGATGTGAGGGGTCGGTAAATAGATTAGAATAAATAGTAGAAAGTAGAGTAGAGTAGAGTAGAATAAATGAAGAATAGAATAAATGAAGAATAGCATAGCATAGAATATAGAAAGAATAATGGAATAGAATAGGATAGAATAGAAAATATAATAGAATTCTTTATTGGCCAAGTGTGATTGGACGCCCAAGGAATTTGTCTACCGTACAGAAGCTTTCAGTGTATATACAAACTACAAAGTGATCAATCATAAATTGTAAATCATAGGATACAAACAATGAAGTGTTGAATCACAAGACACCAACAGGAGAAGGTAATAGGAAAGATGAGAAGGATAACAGCAATACAGCCCTGCTGCATGGGTGAATGTCCTTAGGCATAAGACAGTGTTGTGGGAATTAGGTGTTCAGTAGAATAATTGGGGGGGGGGTGAGGGGGATCTGTCTCTGTGTCTAGTTGTTTTGGCATGCAATGCCCTATAGCAGCATCCTGAGGGGAGGAATTGAAACAGTTTATGTCCAGGACATAGTTTGTGCAGTGTACAGACCCTCAATGGAAGGCAGGCTGGTTGCAATGATTTTTCTAGCAGTCCTAATTATCCATTGAAGTTTGTAATTGTCCCATTTGGTTGCTGTACCAAATCAGACAGTTATTGTGCTGTCCAGACAGTATATAGTAATGGGAATTGAGATAGTTAAGTTAGAATTGGAAGCTGTCCCCTGTCTTTATATTCAGCTAGTAATTGAAGGACAGAACAGTTGTAGAAGTAGAAATGACAGACTCAATGATTCCTCTGTAGAGCCGTATCAGCAGCTCCTTGATATAATGAGCAGATTTATTTATTTTTGATTTATTAGATTCCCCCCCCCCCCCGGTTTTGTACAAGAGCTCAAGTGCCTTCTTAATTCAATTTTTTTCAAGAAGAACCCTATGAGGTACTATGGGTTGGGCTATGTAAGTTATTTCAAAGAGCCATCTAATGGCGGCAAAAACATCTTCTTTCCGTTTTATCCTACTGAAGTTTCCCTGGAATTTTTCCATGCAGTGAAATGCTCCTCTTGTACCAGAGGGATTTTGTCTCAGTTGGGCAAGGAACAGCAGCCGGAGGGCACAGCCAGGGCCATCCCCATTAGCTTCTCTTGGTTGCCATCCTGAGTTCATTTGCTACAAATGCGCTTGTCCCCATCCGTTGCTAATTCTCCTCCCTTGGGATACGGCTTCCTTGGGTGCACCGGTAAGGATGAGCTGCAGCTATCAGTCAAGGCTTCTGGTTTGCCTCTTGAACAGCCGAAATCCAGTGAGGGAGAGCTGCTGAGTGGTCAGGAGGATGAGTTTTATAGGCATGTATCTTTTGGGCCTTTGGAGCCTAAATAGAAATGATTGATTGACGTATAAAGTGGTTTCCTTCCAGTTAGTTTGGCAAGCAAAGCTCTCCTTAAAGAATCCAAGAAATTCTTCTTGTCCTTCCAGGTCCCCTGCGCCACCTTCTGCCAAAGCCATGTGTGAAGAGGAGACAACAGCCTTGGTGTGCGACAATGGCTCTGGGCTCTGCAAGGCTGGCTTTGCTGGGGACGATGCGCCTCGCGCAGTCTTCCCCTCCATCGTGGGACGCCCACGTCACCAGGTCGGTATCTAGAGCTTTGATTCTGGACTCTGGAGGGGTGCAAAACCCGGGCCAAGGTGGGAGCCCGAGCCTCAAGAAGGACAGTTTCTCCCCCACTGAAAACAACTGCAGGATCTGGGTCCAACTCCAGATGTGTTCAGGGAAAGAGGAGATGAAAAGCTACTATAAACTGAAAGGAAAATGCTTCATGTGAGAACAAACAGGGCAACGTACCTGAAATGCTGATGATGCAAAAGTCACACACCTGGTGCACTTGGGT
Source organism: Bungarus multicinctus (assembly GCA_023653725.1). Taxonomy (NCBI): domain Eukaryota; kingdom Metazoa; phylum Chordata; class Lepidosauria; order Squamata; family Elapidae; genus Bungarus; species Bungarus multicinctus. The sequence continues at coordinate 711,727 of CM042837.1, read as the reverse complement.
GTGTGGAACTTGCCATCACCCTCAAAATACAACATTGTCAAATGTCTGAAGAAAATTCAGTCTGAGGTTTATTTTCAACTGCAGAACGTTTAGCATTTACTATAGGAATGGGATCAGCCTGATTCTGAAGAAAGCAGACAGACACGTGGCTTATGAAAGGATTCAGACAGGATTAGGGCTAATCTTCTAGGGGCTCAGCTGCTGATAAGAAGGGCCAGGAAGGCGAGATACAGCGCCTGGGCCTGCATTGATGGTCCTCCTCCTGCCAGTCAAGAGTGGCCTGGCCCCCATGCAGGAGGTGAATGGGTACTATGGGAGGCTGGTCAAAAAAAATGGGCCCATGGAGAAGCCAGGAGGGTAAATGGCTCTCAGGGCCAATGGCTCTCTCCCTGGGCAGGTGTTGCTGACCCATAGGAAAAAGGAAGGGGTCCCAATCCTGCCCAGCTCAGCTACGATGGCTGTCTAATTCTTGCCTGTGAGAAGATTGAGCTGCCCTCTGGATGTTTGACAGCACTTGGTCTCTCTTCTAGGCCAAGGCTGGAGAAAATGAAACATTTCATCAAGGCTTGTAGTAGGTTCTGCTTCTGTTGCCTGCTTGCCCTTACCCCCTTCCGCCTTCCCTTTCTAGGGCGTGATGGTGGGGATGGGCCAGAAAGACAGCTACGTGGGGGACGAGGCCCAAAGCAAGAGAGGAATCCTGACTCTGAAGTACCCCATTGAGCATGGCATCATCACTAACTGGGACGACATGGAGAAGGTGGGATTTTACTCCAAGGTTGCACCTGACCTTCCGGTCTTTAAGCAGGCGTTCTGACCAGAAGCAGCTGGAGAGAATTCAGGCACCCTTTCTTATGCCTTATTGACTTGTCTGGTGGAATGTAATCAGCTGGTTCAAACCTCCCAGTTTCCAAGTAAATAAAATTTGAATTGGAGACAGATGTGCACTTAATTAACTTCCCCCAGTGGGAAAAAGGCTTCTGGGATATAGGAAAGTAGGAATCTTTCATATCTGATAGACAAAGGACAACAATTCCTTATAAAATGTCATCACCACCAATTCCCACTTAAATCTTTTAGGGTTTTATTTTCTGTTTGTGCTTCAAGCCGGTTGGGCAGCCCCAATCTACCTGATCCAGCCACGCAGCAAATTGGGTGGGTGGTCTCAATCAGCAGAGGGCCTGTTGAACATGCATGCCCATTGGGGGGAGGGTCAGCTGTGGTGGGGGGTCCGGGATGAAGCGGGTATAATAAGGGAGCTGCATCCAAGTGTTCTAGACCAGGGATCTCCAACCTTGGCCACTTTAAGACTTGTAGACTTCAACTCCAGGAGTTCCTCAGCCAGCAAAGCTTTACTTAATGGGCTGTGAGAAGAACCTTGGAAGACAAGAGGGAAGAGAGGCAGCCTAGGCCAGGGGTCTCCAACCTTGGCCGCTTTAAGACTTGTGGACTTCAAGTTGAAGTTCACAAGTCTTAAAGTGGCCAAGGTTGGAGACCCCTGGCTTAGACCTCCTCCTGCTGCAAAGGAAGCCCAGCAATGCTGCCTTTTTCTCTAGATCTGGCACCACTCCTTCTACAATGAATTGCGAGTGGCCCCGGAGGAGCACCCCACGCTGCTCACAGAGGCACCCCTGAACCCCAAGGCAAACCGGGAGAAGATGACCCAGGTAAACCCTCTGTCCCAAGGCCGCTGGGTGAAAGGGCAGATATGGGGGATGAAGCCACCACACTTGTATCCTCATGACGCCACGCGGGCAGAAAGCCTGCTGCAAGCTGGTGTCATGGGCAGAACTTGAGATGAGCGCGCACACACACACACACACACACACACACACACACACACACACCCCACCTGGAGCATTGGTCAGTGTGGCCTGTGCAAAGGAGGATTTAGGAGACCCAGGAAGCAGGTAGGTCAGAAGCTTCCTGGGCAAAACCAGGTGGGGAGTTCTCCCCTTGGACAGATCCTCTTCATTTTCAAGAGAGTTACACAGAGGATTGAGTGAGAGAGCATGATTGATGACTCTGGGCTATGGACGTGTCCCATTGGAGAATATGAATTATGATACACCTAGAGGGATGGGTTGGGGGGAAACCAAGATCAAGGGTGACAATGAATGATGTGTCTCAGAGTCGGCTACACCCAGGCAGTGCCAGACATGTTAACTCCCAATAAATCCTTTGGTAGTTTTGGAAGTTTGGCTCAAGACTCAGGATTTAATTGGGGGTAACTGCTGGAATCCTGACACCCCTGTTTTTAGATTCATAGAGGCTGCCCCTTGGGTTTTCCACAATGGTTCCCATGCATTATTGAGCAAACCCTGTTCTTGGTGATCTGATGCTCCAGTTTTAGTCCTGTTCCTGATTTTCGTTTTTCCTCCCCCAGATTATGTTTGAGACCTTTAATGTCCCAGCCATGTACGTTGCCATCCAGGCAGTCTTGTCTCTTTACGCATCTGGCCGAACCACTGGTGAGTGCCTCCCTCTTTATCTTCACCAGTTTGCATTTGGATGGTTTTGTAGCATGCATACATACATACATACATACATACATACATACCATTTAATTCATCACTTTTCTACACCACCATCACTTCTAAATCACGCTACACTTAGAGTAGCAAGGACAGCCCAAATCCAGAAATAAGTCTTAAGAGCGCTGCTGAAAGGGAAAACAAGGCTGTTTAAAGGAGCTGCGTTTCTTCCTGGGGCTTGCTTAGAAGTGATCCATGGGCATCTTTTACCAGCTGCTTCCCCCTTACCAATCTGCTTCAGCTTTCTCGTGCAGGTACTTGGAATACGGCAAGTGTAACTTCTGGTCAGGCTCATTTAATCCTTTGGTTGGATCCTTTAGGTGGAGCTATAGAAGATTGGCTTTATATAACTGTATAAGCTTGTGCTGGAGATCAGTTCTTACTACACTGGGCAGAATCTCGGTGGCCACTAAGGTTAGGTCTCCAGCTACCCTGAGCCCCTGGAATGCCAAGGTAGGGGTCTCGAAGCTTGGCAACTTTAAGCTGGCTGGGGAATTCTGGGAGTTGAAGTCCGCCAGGCTTAAAGTTGCCAAGCTTCGAGACCCCTGCATCAAGGGACTTCAGGCTAGGGAAGGAAGGCTGTGACAGCATCCTTAAGCCACACTTACCAATGGGCATCTCTCTTGAAGTTTTACACACCCTGCTTTTGCTAGGAGGTGGGGAAGAAAGTAACTAATTTTTCCCTTTTTTAATTTCAAGGTATCGTCTTGGACTCTGGTGACGGTGTCACTCACAATGTGCCCATTTACGAAGGTTATGCTCTGCCTCACGCAATTATGCGCCTGGATCTGGCTGGCCGGGACCTTACGGACTACCTCATGAAAATCCTCACTGAGAGAGGCTACTCGTTTGTCACCACCGGTAAGGGGGAATTGGGCCTCTCAGACTCTGCAGTGATGGGGGGACGTTCTACATTAGTACTTCTTTCTCTGTCAAGGAACAAAAGGATTCTTCTTTTAGGGAATTGTCCAGTCTCTTCTTAAAAACCTCCAGCAATGGAGTGCCCACAACTTCTGGTGGCGAGCTGTTCCACTGGTTAATTGTCCTCACTGTTAGGAAGTGTCTCCGTAATTCCAGGTTGCTTCTCCCTTTGATCAGTTTCCAACCATTGTTTCTTGCCCTGCCCCTCCGGTGCTTTGGAGGTGTGGATTAGTGCAGGACATACCCCTCCTCCCTTTGTTTGCAAATTAGTTCTTTCTGAGTTAGGAGCTGTAACTTGAGACACAGCACTTCTTTCGCTGAAGAGAAAAGGAGGGGAAATTTGCCCCTTCCTGCATCCACCATGAGAGGTTTGAGGGAAAAGTACAAAGGAGTAGCATGCACATTTACTCCTGGCTTCAAAATATCTTAGTCTTTATTGCAGGGATTCAAATTTTTACTTTTGGGAGTCCGAATTAATCATCTTTTTACTGCCTCCTGGTATCAAAAACAGACAATGTCATTTTACTGGGACTCCAGATGCTTCTTCCAGGAATTAAGATTAACTATCTTTCTACTGTTCTGCTTATTACACTCTAGATGGGTATAAAGCAGACAGAGCAACTCCACAAAGCATCCATACAAAGTCTTTTTTTATTGGTTCATCAGGCATCCTTATCAACTCACATTTATGATGAGGTTCTTCTTAATGTCCAATCCTTTGCATATCTGCATTATAGTGTAGAAAGATAGTAAAGTCTCATCCCCATGATGATTGAAGCAGCTACATGGTAATGGATTCAGGCAAGAGTGAGGGAGCCTCCCCCAACCCAACAAGGGTGAATTTAGTGACCAGTCAGGATTACAGATATGGCCACATTACATGAACTACATTTCCCAGGATGCCTTAACTACATTTACCATGATGCATTCCCTTAAGAGGACAGCTCTCAATTTCTAACTAACTATCCCAAATCCCATTAATTCTAAACTTTCTGGACAGCACAGGTGTGGATTAGTGCAGGACATACCCGCAACTCAGAGGAGCCTATATCTGTTTGTACATGCCTCACACCTGCATGTTCAGTGCCCTGCTGGGGGCTGCTGCAGGAGCAACCGGCCTGTGTCTTCCACAGCTGAAAGAGAAATTGTGCGGGACATCAAGGAGAAGTTGTGCTACGTCGCCCTGGATTTTGAGAATGAGATGGCAACGGCGGCTTCCTCGTCATCCCTGGAGAAAAGCTACGAGCTACCTGATGGACAGGTCATCACCATTGGCAACGAGCGCTTCCGTTGCCCCGAAACTCTCTTCCAGCCCTCATTCATAGGTCAGTTTCTCCTGGGGGGAATCATGGATGAAGCACCTCGTTCTGGATAAAGAACGAACAGAAAGCCATAAACTCCTCTGCAGTGAAACTGCAGGAAACCCTAAAGCAGAGGTCTCCAAACTTGGCCACTTTAAGACTTGTGGACTTCAACTCCCAGAAGCTATGCTGGCTGGAGAATTCTGGGAGTTGATGTCCACAAGTCTGAAAGTGGCCAAGTTTGGGATTCTGGGAGTTGAAGCCCACAAGTCTTAAAGTGGCCAAGCTTTGGGATTCTGGGAGTTGAAGTCCACAAGTCTGAAAGTGGCCAAGTTTTGGGATTCTGGGAGTTGAAGTCCACAAGTCTGAAAGTGGCCAAGTTTGGGGACCCCTGCCCTAAAGTCTTGGTTTCAGTGAAGCTAGCAATTGCATGCCAGTTAGCAATAACAAATAGCTTTTGTTTTTCTGTTGTACATGCTGGTCAAAAAAAGCCAGCATGGCAGCCACAGTGGTGGAATCAAAGGCCGGCCCCTTTTTACATGCATTGCATAGGCCCTGGCCCATTACTACCTGAACACGAGTGCTAGAAACGGGAGGGGTCACCCACCTTTTCCAAAGATGTTCTGCGGAAAGAAATTGTGCCCAATAGTAGTATTTGGGGTAGTGACAGTGATAAACCAAGGTGAACTTTGATGCAAAATCCATCCTTCCAGCTAGAGAGGGGATTCTAGATTGACTCTGAAATGCTCACTGGGTCTCTGACTTTGCACTCTCTCCCCAGGCATGGAATCGGCTGGGATCCATGAGACAACATACAATTCCATCATGAAATGTGACATCGACATTCGCAAGGACCTCTATGCCAACAATGTTCTTTCCGGAGGCACCACCATGTATCCTGGGATTGCAGACAGAATGCAAAAGGAAATCACCGCCTTGGCTCCCAGCACGATGAAGATCAAGGCAAGTCTGCTCGCTTTTGGGGTCTCCAACTCCTGGGACGGGGCCGGCTACGGGGCCGTGACCCATTCAGAACTGGGCTGCGTGAGCGGCAGCCAAGCACTTGCAGTTCCATTTGCACCAGCAGCCGGCACTCACGCACAGCTTGCACAGATGGAGCTTCACATGCGCACACGAGGGCCCGCTGCTTAAGCAAATGGAGCTGTGTGCAGGAGTGCACCCACCTGCCGCTCACACAGAACCACTTCCTCTCCCCCGCCCCTAGCAAAGCTGGAAAGGGGGGGGGGGCACTGGTTTAGCCCATCAGCCATCGGCAGGGGTTGTGCAACCTCAGAGAACAGAAATCAGCTCTGTGTACTTGGGGTAACCGCCAGCGGCTGTGGCAAGAGATAATCCATTGAAACTATGGGAGAACTTGATTGGGAGCCTCCCAGAGTTGGTCGCAAGATGGGCAGCTATGTAAATGCAAATGTTTGAAATTAAATAAACAAATCAACAAAAAAACCGCAGTCTTGTTCCTGTGAACAGATGATTGATCCAACTCTCTTGAATTTAGGACCCATTGATGTGGATTTTTAGGATTCTGCACATTTAGGAAAAATCAAATGCAGCATCCTAAACTATAAACATTGGACAAATGTTGCATAATATACTGTACATATACCAAGCATTCTGTTGGCGGGGGGGGGGGTGAGGTTTACAGCTGTTCAAGTTAGAATTGTTTGCTTTTGCTTAATCCTGCCTCTTTCTGATTCCACTGTCAACTGACCAGTAAATGGATCAAATTCTTTCTTTCTTTCTTTCTTTCTTTCTTTCTTTCTTTCTTTCTTTCTTTCTTTCTTTCTTTCTTTCTTTCTTTCTTTCTTTCTTTCTTTCTTTCTTTCTTTCTTTCTTTCCTTCCTTCCTTCCTTCCTTCCTTCCTTCCTTCCTTCCTTCCTTCCTTCCTTTTCTCCCTCTTTTACATGGAATTCATACCTTTTGTAGGACAGCTGTTTTCATGGAACTGGGTTTCTCTACTGTATTCCTCTTGCTCACTCGTAACCGTTTTGGAAATCTTTCCACAGATCATTGCTCCTCCTGAGCGCAAATATTCTGTTTGGATTGGAGGCTCCATTCTGGCCTCTCTCTCCACCTTCCAGCAAATGTGGATAAGCAAACCAGAATATGACGAAGCCGGCCCTTCAATTGTACACCGGAAGTGCTTCTAAAGACCCAAACCGGATTATTCTCAAGCCAGAGGACTCCTTCCTTCTTCCTTTGCATTGAGTTCTGAATCTTGCAAGTAGCATTAAACACTGTTTTTCAAGCCATGCGGTCTCTGTGTTTTTTCTGCCGTTTTCATTTTAGCTGCTTTCAATAAATATCTTAGTCCTTTATCATATCCTGGCCATCCTCAACATCTGAGCCCAAGGGAGCTCAAAATTTCTGAAGTTAAGCGAGACATTTGTTATGCGACTTTTGCCCCAATTTCATGCCATCATTGTTAAGTGAAACATGCAGTTGTTAAATTAGAAACGCAGTTGTTAAGAAAATTTGGCTTCCTCATTGACTTTCCTTGTCAGACGGTCGCAAAAGGGGACCACATGATCTGGGACACGGCAACCATCATAAATGTGAGTCAGTCAGTAAATACGTGGTTTTTCATCTTCCCCAGGCCAGGGCAATGATAAATCAGTGATTCCTTTTCCAATTTGACCCTTGGCTGGAGGAATGCAGAGTAGTGCCCCTCCCCCATTTGGCCCCTAGTTTTTCTCCACCTGGCCCAGAGGCAGCCATGGTGTCAAGTCATAAATACACGTTTTATAGTTGACAACAAAAAGAAGAGGGGGGAGGGGTTTCAAAGAGCAGGCGGCAGTGTGGAATCAAAAGTACATTCCATTCATATTTTCTTCAAAGACTGACTAGATGACTAAAGCTTCTGCCGTGCAAAAATCTAATTGAAGAGCATGATTGATGGCTCTTGGCTATGGACGTGTTTCATTGGATGATACACCCACAGGGGTGGGGGGGAAAGCAGTATCTCAAAGTCGGCTACGCCCAGGTTAGTGCCGGACATAGAATGTTGCCTTCAAATAAATCCTCTTTAGTTTGGGGAGTGTGGCTTGAGGCTCATGACTTAATTGGAGTAATTGCTGGAATCCTGAGACGTGGCCTCACTCTGGAGGGGTCAAGCCAGGAGGGACCTTGGCGGAACAGGGCGTGGGGTCCCCCTCCCCAAGGAGCCTCTTTCAGCCCCCAGCTGCTGGCTGAGCTTTGGTGTCCCCACCCCCACTCTTAATTTGGAGCACAAAGAATGGGGGATTCTCCGTACAAATGGACTGCAAGGTCAATCTGTCATAAATTATTTATTAAAATATTAATAAAGGCTTCAATATAAAACTTAATTTATTAAATTATTAATAAATATGTACATTAAATATTATCACACACTAGAGGTGGGATTCAGCCGGTTCTGAACGGTTCTACGGAACCGGTAGCAGAAATTTTGAGTAGTTGGGAGAACCGGCCAATCCCACCTCTGACTGGCACCGCCAACCCCATCTATTCTCCGCCTCCCATCTGATTGGCTGGGTCTCCTTTGGTTGCCCTGCACAGGAGAATGGAGCTGGAAAGCAGGTTAGTGGGGTGGGGAGGGAAGGGAAGGGAAGGGAATTTTGCAGTAACCTTCCCCTGCCACACCCACCAAGCCACGCCCACAGAACCAGTAGTAAAAAAAATTGAATCCCACCACTGACCCTCCCCCTCAGTTTGTACTAAGACTTTCCAGCCAAAGAAAAGGTCCCTGACAATGGAGACATCCTGCGTTGTTGCTTTGCCTGGCCAAGATATCCAGGACCCTTGCAAAGTCTGGAGCGAGGCAGGGCAGCCTCTGCTCCCTAGCTGGTGAGGCTGTAATCCACGATGACCCGAGCGCCCCCAGGCTGCTTGGTCACGGCAACGGCCTCATCATTCTGGCTGGAGGTGCAGATGAACCATCCTGGGCACTCGATGGATTCGAACCTGGTGTGCTTCTCATTCTCAATTTTGTAGAAAAGAAAACGGCCCAGCTGAGATTTGTCCAGGTTCCCTTGGATGGTGGCTTCCTGCAGGAGGAAGAAACCCGGGTTAATGCTCGGAATGCAGCCTGGGAGGAGTGGATGGTCTATATTGGGGCCTATACCGAGGGTAGTGGATTTGCTTTAGCCCAGGACTCTCCAACCTTGGCCACTTTTAGCCTGGCGGACTTCAACTCCCAGAACTGAAACTCCCACCAAGCCATGCCCACCAAGCCACGCCCACCAAGCCACGCTCACAGAACCGATAGTCAAAAGAATGTTGAATGCCACCCCTGCGACAGAGCAACTGACCTCCAACTGCAGCACCGGCTGTCCATCTTTCAATACGCAAGAGATATAAAGCTTCCCCCGCTGGATGCTCAGTACCACAGGGATCTTTTGAGTTCCAGCCTCGGTTTTTGGACGATACACAGACATCTTTAACTTCACTGGAAAAAAAATAAAACCAGTGGTGAAAATTACCGTTTTCTGTTTGGCTTGACCCAGAGAAGATGGAGTGCACAAGCTGGGTTTCCCCCTAATTCAGCCTGGCAAGGAAGAGGTAGCAACTGGGCTTCACCTGCTTGCTCCATGTTGAGGCCCTGCAGGTGCATGGCTACCAGCTGTGCGGGCTCCTTGAAGACGAGTGACTTGTGGTCAGTATCTTGGATGTTGTAGACGATATTCTTCCAGAAGTGATAGATGGGATTGGTGGCTTCAGTGGAGCTGCAGATGTCGAAAGTGACCGGTTCTGAATAGGGGAAAACATTCTCATTTGACTTATTCCGTTCCCCCCTTAAGGCAACTGTTGATGTTGCCACCACCGAATCGCCCACAAGTTCAGCCAAAGGGACTTTGGAGATTCTGCCCTCTTCCAACAGCAGCTGAGCCTTCTAGCCTAAAACTGGTAGTAAGGCGATGGAGAGGACAAGTTTGGGGAAAGCTCCCAATTCACTCTCATAGTTTAAGTAGAATTATTCCTCCATAAGACAGATAATTTTTCTAACCCTCTAGAAGACTGCTGAAACAAAACCCTAAACATTCAGCTGTCAGATACTTTGTCCTAACACTCGCTCATTTTACAAGTTGAATCTACGTGGTCCAGGGTAACTATCATTAAAGTTGTTGGAGCAACCCTTAATAAGCTGTATTTTCTAGGCCTTGCTCCCCTTTGGTATAAAGAGCATAGGACGAAGACAGTGTGAGCTTCCGTGCTCCAAATTGGGATCTCATAGTTTGTTCTACTGCTTGTTTGCTCTGAGAGAGAACATTCTTCTGGAAGGGATTTCTTACAGCCACAAAACATTACGTAGACATTTGATGATGCAAACTCTACCTAAGATGGTGCTTAGAATGTCCAACAGATCCTCATCCGAGAAGAGCCTGCCAGGAGACTTCCTTATGGTCTCGTTCGCAATGACAATCAGCACCGCCTTCCTGAAGCTCTTCAGGGACTCATTCTTGGTCACTGCTACCTGGACATCCACCTCGCTGGGTTGGAAGGCTTTCTGCAGCAAAAGAGAAATGAGCAGGAGATTTTTAAAATAAAAATTTGCTCCCTTAAAAGGAACAGAAGCCAAGTTCTTTCCCAGCCAACTTCCTTCAAACCTGTATCCCAGGAAGATAAAATGCAGCTATCGTTTTTATAAACTCGATGATCTATATCTAACACCCCCCCACACACACATACCACACCACACACACATTAAGTTCACAGACAGGAAAGACGGTAGCAAGTTAAAAAAGAAAGATCATGACTGGAAGCCCTTTAGCTGAAGCCTGGCCACCCAAATCCAGCATGCTGCAGATTCACACTTTCAGCCAGTTAGGTCCCTGACTGGGATGGGTTGTGGCTTTCAGGCAATAAGACGTGATGGCTGAAGTGGGCACAAGGAATAGGATGCCATCAGTGGGCTCCCTATTGGAGGGCCTAGACTCGTTTGCATCTTTTCTGGCAACTTATCAGGGATTCCAGTGATGGGGGATTTTGACAATACTTGGAATGTGAAAAGTAGCCAGTCAAGTTCCCGAGATGCTGAGTCTAATCCTGGCCTGGGCCTTTCCTCCTCCCATCCTTCAGGAACAAGGAGAGGCTGGAAAAAGAGGTATGGCAGGTCCATCAGGCTAAAAAGCTTCAGCTGAGCTCCAGATACTCGGTGGAGCACAAGATGGCTTGGAAATGCTTGGAAATGCCCAGGTTTGCAGTTCCAGCCGAATGCTGACAAAGGACCTGCCAAAAGTCCTTGTCTGAGCAGAGGAGCCACGTTCCAGAAGGAGATGGTTGAGCAACTTACCTTTGTCAGGTACGGCTGCTCCATTGCACAGAACTGCATCTTGCTGGTGCTGTGAAGCACAGGAAAGAAAAGTGAGTCAGCCCCTTTCCCCTTATTTCTGACAGTCAATTTATCATGGCTAGAGCAGAAGGGCTCCTGGAGCCAGAGATTACACACATGTTCACTGAAGGGTTTCTCAGAAGAGACGTTATCTAGAGCAAACATGAACAGGCAACACAGGGTAAACTTCGTACCTTCAGTAAAAGGCTGGCAGATTTCTTCCCGATCTCTTCTCCTCTTCAGCTTGGCTTCTGCTCTCCTGGGGTAGCCCTTTATATATGTTGCGCAGCCGGTGAAAAGGAAGTTTCTCCGTTTCTAAGAACAGGATGCGGTTGATTGCTGATTGTGAAAAATGGAGAAATCCTTAAAAGCAATACAACTTTGCATAAAGACATCTGGGAAATTATTGAAAGCAATGATGCGTGTTTGGATATTCAGTGTGAACTTGCTGGTAAATTATGACTTCATTGTCAAGGGAGGGACTCTTGCCCAACCCATGCTGAGTCTTGCCAGTTCAGCATAATCAAAAGGTGTCTCTGGGCCTTTGCAAACAGCAGGTCACCCGGGCATCTGGCTCAGCAGCTTCTGCCTACATTCCTCCCTTGCTGGAGGCGGCCTGTAAGAGGTGCTCAGTTGCAGGTGTGCAGGCTGCAGCCATGGAAGAGTTCCCTGGCCTGTGGGACATTACCCACCTCACTGCTGAAAGAGCCTGTTGACTGCCAAAGTGCTGCTGCCATCCGTGAAGGCCGTTGTATTATTCCGTAGTGCCCACACCATGCTGCGGCTGCCTTGGGCGAACCTCATACAGCAGCATTTAGCTTTGCTTGAATCAGGTGGGAAGTTTTTGTCTTTGCTTGTTGGTCCTGACCCCATTCCTGGAATTGCTCACGGGAATGAAACATGCTCCCAGGTGATTACAATACTCCTAGAGTTGCTTTCAAATAATATGGAAGATAACAAGCAAGCAAACCAACGACAGTCATTTTAAAGGTTAATACAGGTGTCATCATTTGTTTTGGCTTCGTGTTTAGGATTATTTTCAGTTGGGGAAAAATATCTGAAATCTAATTGCAAAAGTACATTTATGCAACTAGCAAGCAGAGTGAGGCGATGGGGCAGCCCCCCCGCCCCCCCGACGCTCGGTTGGAGCCCCTCAGGGCTGCTGCTCCAGCCTGGGAGACTTTCCCTGCTGCCTGACCAGCTGCCCTCCTGTCCTGGGGCTCTCTGGGTCAAAGGTCTCACTCTCCGGAGCCGAGCTCGGGGAGGAAGCTGTCAGTAGAGCTGGCATCGTCTTTGGGCATTCCCAGGTTGAGTCTTGCGGTGACGTCATCGCTTGTGGTTTCGATAGGAAGTGGATCTCTGCTCTGAGTCACTGTTGTTGCTTGGCTGTTTTCCTCGGTGGATTTACTCTTACTACCAGCCGCTCCGCAACGTTGGCTCCAGGCCCTGTTCCACCTTCACCTGAGCAAAGGCCTTCAGTGTCAGACCCATCCTTTCTCAATGCTCTTTTAAGGACACCTTGCTTGTCAATCTAAGGGAATACCCCACCCCGTCCCTCCCTCCGTCCCCCTCTCTCTCTCTCTCATGACATGAGGGGAAGAGGAAGAGGAAATGTACATGTGAGACAATGCACACTTTTTGCTATGAACTATGAATAATGGCTATTGCTTCTTAACATTCTTTCATCATCAAATTTCCCAGCATAATAACTAGAGTTTAGAAATAGTCTGGTTGAATATTTCTAAACCGAAGGCAGGTAGAAAGATTAGCCAGACTTCCTTCTCACACGCTTGAGAGACTTCCTTCGCTTCAGAGTCATTTGGCTTCAAAACTGACTGAAAGACTGAGATGAGGGCGTAGATGGGGAACTCATGAAAAGTGCAGATGACATGAAGCTGGCAGGAATAGCCAACACCCAGAAGACAGCCTTAAGGCACAGAGGGGGTCCCCAGAGACTTGAACTCTGGTCCTAACTAACAAAATGAAATTCAATGGAGAGAAAAGTGAGGTTTTATACTTGCACCTCCTGTCAGAACAAACCCTTCCATCCTCCCTCCCCCACCCCACCATCCAGTCAGAACTGATGAAGCTTCTTGGATAAGAAGCAGCATGTCTTCTCCTTCAAGGAAAAAAAAAAAACCAGTCCAGTTGCCATTTGAAAAAGCACCTGGAGACAACCATCAACTGGAGGACTGGGAATCTCCATAGATGTCCCAAAGGTGCTTTTTTTTTCAAGAGGCAACTGGACTTTCTGGTTTTTCTTTGAAGACGTTTCGCTTCTCATCCAAGAAGCTTCTTCAGCTCTGACTGGATAGTGGGGAATGGAAGGATTTATGATTCCTTGCAGACAGCTGGTCCTTTGCATCCTTTTAGCCTTTAGTCTTCAAAGAAAAAAACAGAAAGTCCAGTTGCCTCTTGAAAAAGCACCTCTGGGACAATCATGACCTGGAGGACTGAGATTCTCCATAGACAATTTCCATAGATGTTTTATGCATAGGCAAGAAAAAACAAATGCATAGGTATAAAATCGGCGCTACCTGGCTCAACAGCAGTAATTGTGAGAGGGATCTGGGAATCCTAATGGACAATCAGGTATAAGCCAGCAGTGTGCTGCAGCTGCCAAAAAGGATATTACATCAACGGGTGGATAGAATCAAGATCACAAGAAGTCACAGTAACACTTTATACTGCACTAGTGAGACCATTCATGGAACGCATCGTTCAGTTCTGCACACTACAATACAAAAAAGATGCTGAGACCCTAGAAAGAGTGCAGAGAAGAGCAACCAGGATGTTTGGGGGACCGGAGGCTAAAACATACGATGAACGGTTGCAGGAACTGGGGGTATCCAGTCTAACGAAGAGAAGGTTTAGGGGTGACACAAAAGCCACCTTCCACTACTTGAGGGACCGTTATTAGAGAAGAGGTCAACCTATTTTCCAAAGCACCTGAAGGCACCTGAAGGCAGGACAAGAAGCAATGAGGGGGAAGCTTATCAAAGAGAGATCCAACCTAGAACTAAGGAGAAATTTCCTGACAGCGAGAACAATTAATCAGTGGAACGTCTTGCCTCCTGGGGCTGTTGGTGCTCGATCACCAGTGGTCTTTAAAAAAAGATTGGAAAACAACTGCACAATGACGGTATTAGTCAGGGGTCTTCAAACGTGACAGCTTTAAGACTTGTGGACCAACTCCCAGAATTCCTCTCCAGTCATGTTAGCTCGGGAATTGTAAATTGTAAAATGTAAAGCCTTTGATTCAGTGGTACACGAAAAACTACTCCTAAAATTAAAATCTTATAGTATCTCTGGACACCTGCATAACTGGATAGAAGCATTCCTGTCAAACAGACAACAAATGGTCAAAATTGGGAGCGTCCTATCAAATCCTGTACCTGTCAACAGTGGTGTCCCCCAAGGCAGTGCTCTAGGACCAACTCTCTTCATACTCTACATAAATGACCTCTGTGATCATATCAAGAGCAACTGCGTTCTCTTCACTGATGATGTAAAGCTATTCAACACCACAGACAATACTGCTACCCTTCAAAAAGACCTTGACTATGTATCAGAATGGTCAAACAAATGGCAACTTCAAATCTCAACAAATAAATGCTCTGTCCTACATATTGGCAAAAAAAATCAGAAAATAAAATACAGGCTGAATAGTCAAGACCTTGTTGAGGATCCAAACTCTGTCAAGGAACTTGGAGGACTCATCTCAAATGACCTAAGTGCTAGAGCCCACTGTAACTACATAGCCAAAAAGGCATTAAGAGTTGTTTACCTAATCCTACGTAGCTTTTTCTCTGGTAATATCACACTACTAACTAGAGCATACAAAACATTTGCTAGACCAATACTCGAATACACCTCATCAGTCTGGAACCCACATTACGTATCTGATATTAACACAGTTGAGAAAGTCCAGAAATATTTTACAAGTAGAGTTCTCCACTCCTCTACTCGTTGCAGAATACCTTATGCTACCAGACTCGAAATTCTAGACCTAGAAAACCTAGAACTACGCTGCCTTTGGTCCGATCTAAGTATAGTATATAAAATCATATCTTGCAATGTCCTACCTGTCAATGAATACTTCAGCTTCAACCATAACAACACAAGCAAACAATAGATACAAACTCAAGGTTAATCGTACCAAACTTGACTGCAGGGAATACGACTTCAGCAACAGAGTGGTCAATGTCTGGAATACTCTACCTGACTCTGTGGTTTCTTCGCCAAACCCCCAAAACTTTAACCTTAGACTGTCTACTATTGACCTCACCCCTTTCCTAAGAGGTCTGTAGGGGGCCTGCATAAGCGCACCAACGTGCCTACCATCCCTGTCCTATTGTTTCTTTTATTTTTCTTATATGTATCCATGTATTCATAACTATGTTTTTACTTATACTTATTATCTTGTAAGCAATTGACAAAAATAAATAAATAAATAAAAATAAAATAAAAATTCTGTGAGTTGAAGTCCACAAATCTTAAACTTGCCAAGTTTGAATAGACCCTTGAAATCGGGTTTCCTGCCTTGAGCAGCGAGTTGGACTAAAAGCCCCCCTCCAATCCTATGGGTCTATGAACGACCGATGTGGTGTGTCCATAAAACTGCCATGATTTGTTGTTGGTGGGGAAATCATGACTTTAATGCCAGAATATCTAAAGGCAACTGGTCTAAGTATGAGACAAAAGGAAAGTTACAAGATGTGACAGGGAAAAAAGATGTTGTAAGGCACATTTATGCTGTGGTTAAGTTTAAACATACAGTAAACTGAAAAAAAAAAATCAAGATTTGATCCCTGGGCAGTAATGCAGACCTACATAAAAACTCCAACTCTGCTCCCGTCTAATAGTTTATAGGATTATTGCAGCTTAGATGTATGCATGAGTATTTTCCTTTCTTTCTTTCTTTCTTTCTTTCTTTCTTTCTTTCTTTCTTTCTTTCTTTCTTTCTTTCTTTCTTTCTTTCTTTCTTTCTTTCTTTCTTTCTTTCTTTCTTTCTGTCTGTCTGTCTGTCTGTCTTTCTTTCTTTCTGTCTCCAAGGAAACTGACTTTTTCTCAGGCCCATTTCCGGAAGTGGTTTCTTCCTAGTGCTGAGGGGGAGGCCTGCCTCCAACGTCACCAGCTGGTCTTGTGATTGTGCCACAACTAGAAACCGAGGTGCTCTGAACTCCTAGGCCAAAGTGGCTGTTTCCAGAGGTAGCAGCCTTTTGCTCCAAGGATGGGTTGGGTTGACTGGACAGGCACAACCTTGTGTTTTCCTGATGAGGCTGGAGTTCACAGCGGTTGTGTCTCTGGCAGACGTGGGGGCCATTAGATAGAGTCTCTCGTCTGTCTCTTGAATGGTAACACACACACACACTTGATCGGAGCCCAAAGGTCAAAAAATACAAATTTGTGCTAAGAATTTAATTAAAATTATTATTATATAAAAATATTTAAAAAATAAAAGTTAGAAAACTACGAGAAAAAAGAAAGAAAGAAGAAAATAGTGCTTTCCAAAAGAGGATTAAAAAAAAATTACAGCCTCAATCTTTTACTTTATATTTCTCAGCATTTCAAGTCATTTCTATAACAATCATTCTAATAAAAGAATAACATTAGAATGACATTAGAATGATGTTAATAATGTTAACAATATATTGAATATAGAATGTTAATATAATAGTTTAATATCTAATGTTCTATAAAAAGATGATTCCGTGGTGGCACAGTGGTTAGAAGGCAGTACTACAGGTTACTTTGGCTGCCTACCTGCAATTTGGGAGTTCGAATCTCACCAGGCTCCAAGTTGACTCAGCCTTCCATCCTTCCAAGGTGGGTAAAATGAGGACCCAGATGGTTGGGTACCAGAGGCTAACTCTGTAAATGCACTATTGTTTGAAATAAATCCAAATAACAAAAACCTGGATCGGTGAAAACACAGAGATTTTATTTTGTTAAGCTGTTTGCAAAGAGCGGGGGATCTCAGCTGACTTCAACATGAAGTTTGAGCCAAGAACCGCCCCTAAAGATTTCAATACATTACATTTTATAGTCCTTCTGTCCCAACGCCCCCCCCCCCCCCCCCCACGGCCCTCCTACATCGACCCAGTGACCGAGCGCAGCTAATCCGAGACGCCTTATGGAGACCACATCATCTCCTTCGATACCTCCCAATGACCTCCCATCACATCTTATCTTACTTGGCATTAAAGAATGTCCCTTCAGCAGGGCCTCTTTCTGACGGTCTGAGAACAAAGAAATATCTATTCCTAACACCACACTTGTTACATATTAATCTTACATTCAGCACAT
This sequence comes from Bungarus multicinctus, assembly GCA_023653725.1. Lineage (NCBI taxonomy): Eukaryota > Metazoa > Chordata > Lepidosauria > Squamata > Elapidae > Bungarus > Bungarus multicinctus. Next base: position 694,337 of record CM042837.1, on the reverse strand, counting down.
CTTAAAACAACATGCATCTCTAACATATTCACCTCTGCAAAGTAAAAGTCTGGTAAACTTAAGCAGATGCTTTGAAAAACAAAATCTAACTTCAGTTGATTAAAGATTAGGGCAAAGGTTTATCTCTTCTCCTATTGTCCTCCTAATCCTGGAGGAAGTAGGGGTGGCATTACTTGATACAGGAGAATGTCTATAGAGAACTGTCTTAATGCTATAATATACTATTCTCTTCATCTACATTTTATTTTTGAATTTTCTTATTTCTAACACTATGAAGTACTATGAAGCAGTATGTAAGTGCTATTGCTATTTAAAACTCAGCACTTTCTTTCCTTTCTTTAACACAGGTAAGTTTTGTATGAACCGTAGGAGGGAGCTCCAACATAGGGAATCTTTATTAAAGCCTGTGTTGTGTATGTGATTTTCTCCCGTGTTATATTAAGCACTCATGAGAACCACTGTAGCTGAGGGTCGAACTGTGGAGTCCCAGTGTGCCACCGAACCATTGGCCCTCTAAATATTCTGGTTTTATCTGGTCCTCTAAATATTCTTAATGCTATCATTTGCTTTTAATTTTTAATTTAATGAACAGAAATTCCAGATGTAAACCTATTTAGTCTTTTCCCAAAATCAGGAGGAGGAAACGCTGCAGAGAAAGCCCAGCCTGACTCTTTTCCTGTAAGAATGTCTTTCAGATGAGTTGCATAACCACGGAAGATCATCTCTCTAAATGGACTCCCCAAGATCTGGAAATAAAATCGGACTGTGGAGGCTGGTTGTAATGACCAAGTAAACAGTGATCAACTCAAGTAAAATGTCAAAACAAATGTGGTTTAGTGTATTTTAAATATGTTTCCTAAACAAACACAGCCTCTTTGTTCAGATGAAATGGACTCCTCTTTTATTTATTGAAAACATTTTAAACATGCTCTTCAGCCAGAGCGGCTCCTCGAACCGCTTGTGGGTCCATGAAAAGAGATAGGGCTTATTCCCAGGCATGCAAAATAAAAAAGAAAATGAAAAAGATGAAAAGAAAAGACAACTCTGGTGCCAATTTGCAATACTTTATGGATCATTGAGTGCAGACCCAATGAGGTAAGGGTTGCCTTTTGGCTGGAAATCATCTCCCCACAGATGGAAGTGATTCAGAGCAGCCAAGCTACATGGCTTCCCTGTTGTGGCTTCCCTGCCTGAGCCTGGAGCTCCCTTGCAGCTGGAAATGGGCCTTTCAGAAGCTTCACTTGTTCTGCTGATTGGCTAATCAGTGGCCCTGAGGAAGTCCTGGAATGCAGCACCGTGGGAGACAGAGCAGAAATACAGGTCAAAACAGGCAAGGAAATGGCAAGTTTTCGAGGTTCCAAGTGTTCAGATGAGTTCAAATCACCAGCACCTGATGGATCACACCTCAAGGCTCTGAAGGAGCTGGCAGAAGATGTGATCTCAGAACCCCCGAATAACAAGGGGAGAAGCAAGCTAGAACTAAGGAGAGATTCCCTGATGGTAAGAACAGTCAACCAATGGAACAACTTGCCTTCAAAAGTTGGGCAGCCATTTATCTGAAATGGTGTAGGGTTTCTTGCTCAAGCAGCGGGTTGGACTAGATGACCTCCAAGTCCCTTCCAGCTCCATTATTCCATGATTCCCCCTTCCCCGACCAATTACTATTATTTATTTATTTTTAAAGAAATACTTAGTATATCCCAGAAGAGGGGAGGAGGGAAGGAAGGTCTATGTTATTTTGCTTTCCTCCCCTTTCTCTAAAACATGACTTGTGTTTTGGATTATAAAGCTATTTTGTGTCCTTGTAGTTTTGTCCTTTTGAACTTTTTCTTTGACCCCCCCCCTCCGCCCCCCAGGAAAGCAAGTGAAAGAATCTGTTGTCCTCTCAGTTGGCTTCTGCAGGGCTTTCAAAAGACTCTGGAGGACAAAAGGGAAGCCTTTTCTTGCCTCTCCTGCTGGGTGAATGCATTGTCCTCAATGGGTCCATTGAAAGGAGCCACGCAGGAAGTGCTTCGATTGAGCTGTGCGCTTCCCATCCCACAAGCTTTCTCCTGCATGGGGACATGGACCGGATGGGGGCACTTCAAGACAGAGAAAGAGGGTCATCGATCAGGACCTGGTAAGGAAGCAAGTCGTGGCACCTGCTGGATCTGTGGGGCTCCTGTCCCTAAGGCGACTTCAGGAGGTGGCTGTTCTCCTGGGCCTTAGACTGCAGCCCTTTGGGATTTGTCTTGCAATGGGTTATTAGCTGGATTCACCATCAGTTCTCTTTTGTCGTGTCATTATAGTTTATTTGCCTTAGAAAGGCCACACCTAGAGTACTGCATCCAGTTTTGGTCACCACACTATAAAAAAGACGTTGAGACTCTAGAAAAAGTACGAGAAGAGCAACCAGTATGATGAGGGGACTGGAAGGTAAAAGATACGAAGAATGGATACAGGAACTGGGCATGGCTAGTCTAGTGAAGAGAAGGACCAGGGGAGACAGGAGAGCAGTCCTCCAATATTTGAGGAGCTGCCCCAGAAAGGAGAAAGGGGGTCAAGCTATTCTCCAAGGTACCTGAAGGCCAGATAAGGAACAATGGATGGAAACTGAACAAGGAGAGATTCAACCTGGAAATAAGGAGAAACTTTCTGACAGTGAGAACAATCAACCCATGGAACAGAAGTTCCCCTCGGAAGTTGTGGGAGCTTCATCCCTGGAGGCTTTCAAGAAGAGACTGGACTGCTCTCGGTCAGAAATGGTGTAGGGTCTCCTGCTTGAGTGGATGGGGGGTTAGACTAGATGACCTATAAGGTCCCTTCCAACTCTGATTATCTGTTATCTGTTATTTTCTGTTTTGGCTTACCTTTATTCTACACACCTGGGGTTGGTATGATGGCTCCTGAATTGGATAAATAAAATCAGATTAAATGAAAACAAAAGGATATCCAACATAGGCAAGCAACCCCTCCCCCCTTGCAGCCCGTGGTAGCAAGGAGCCTCTTTGGGGGCAGCTTTTCCAGGGGTTTGGCCCATGAACCCAGGAACTGCGGGAGCCACACCAAGATTGATGCCCGCCCATGTCTGGCAGGGTCTTTCTGGAACCCAGGAGCTGCCACTCCACCACAGACCCTTCCGCCGCTCTCTCAGTGCCACTGGCTAGAGTTACTGTATCTAGGGCCAAACTCCAGATTTCTGAAAGCACCAAGATGCCCACCCCCTCATTTATGTCCTGCTCAGCCAACAGGAAGAGGGAGGAGTAGAGCCCCCACCCCACTTCATTTGCAGCCCCAGGGAGCAGCTTCTGTTTGCTCATCCAGGATGTGAAACTGATGAAAGGCCGTTCATTCAATTTCGACACAGAAATTGATTAATGGGCGAGATTAAAAGAAATCCCTGGTGCCTGGGGTCTCTGCAAAGAGCACGGCTTCCCTTTGGCCTTCCTGCCGCCCCCTCCCCTTCTTTGTGCGATGGGGCAGACTGGAAGCCGATTGCAAGGATGAGGAGGGGGCAGCTCCAGGGATCTTGGGGATGGAGGAGGGGGACAATGGTGTTTTTTCTTTCATTAGCTTAATTTACCTGCTGCTCCCATGGTTCCCATCCATGGTACTTGGCCAAGTCAATCTCACTTTGTCAGCTGGAACGAGCCTCCCTTGCAGGGTTCGCAGTGTGGGATAAGCAAAGACTTCATTGTTTAGCCCAGGGGTCTCCAGAGCTGGCTGAGGAATTCTGGAAGTTGAAGTCCAGGCATCTTAAAGGGGCCCAGGTTGGAGACCCCTGGTTTAGCCTATCTTGGAAACTCTCAGCAGCACATCTGGGAGCCAGTCAGTTAATCTGCAGACCAGCCACCAGAACTCTTGGGCGTAGGCGGCAACAGGTCGCCTCCCCTGTTGGATGGTTTTGATTCGGGTTCTGGCCTTTCTGAGGGTGAGCCATGGTGGCACAGTGGTGAGAGGGCAGTACTGCAGGCTCCTTCTGCTGACTGCCGGCTGCCTGGAATTTGGCAAATCGAATCTCACCAGGCTCAAAGGTCGACTGAGCCTTCCCTCCTTCCGAGGTGGGTAAAATGAGGACCCAGATTGTTGGGGGCAATGGGCTGACTCTGTAAACTACTTAGAGAGGGCTGGGAAGTGATATAGAAGTCTAAGTGCTATTGCTATTTCTGTCTGTGAGTCAGTCTTCGAAGTAAAATATCTCCACCATAGCTGGAAACGGTTCTTATGCATTTAGTTGTTTACCAGAAGTTGCTAAATATTTACTGCCGCTGTGAAATGCAACAAACACCAATGCATAATATTCAAATTCATTCACTTCTTGCACAGCCTCCAGCTCTGAGAAGAAGGCTCTCTTGAGCCTTCTTCACCTTCTTGCTACTCCTGAGCAAAGCCTGTCCAGGGCCTGAGCTTTGGCCTCCTCCTCCTCCTAGCATTCCTGCCACAGAAGTCTTTGGCTCTGGTCCCTGACGGGTTTTCCTGCAGCAACAATGAATTCAGAACAGATTGTTCTCCTCTAATAAATTCCAGCTGCCTGGAACTGGACCACAGTGTCCTGTCTCTCAGGGCTACTATCTTCCAAATGAATGCTGAGCTTTGTAAAAATACAAGGACATCATGAATGTTGGGACAGTGATGAGCAGGCTCACGAGAGGCTCAGAAGGCAAAGCCAACACTTCCCTCCTCTGCTAGAGTCAATCCATCAGAATAGAGCTGGAAGGGACCTTAGTGGTCAGCTAGTCCAACCTCCTACTCAAGCAGGAGATCCTATCCCATTTCTGGTCTCTTCTTAAACACCTCCAGTGATGGAGCCCCTATAACTTCTGGAGGCAAGAGGTTCCACTGGTTAATTGTCCTCACTGTTGGTTCACCTTCTTTGTTCTGGGTTCCTTTTCTCCTTGGTCAGTTTCCGTCAATTGTTTCTTGTCTTCTGGTGCTTTGGAGAATAATTTGACCCCTTTCTCCTCTCTGGGGCAGCCCCTCAAATACTGGAATATTGCTATCATGTCCCCCCTAGTCCTTCTTTTCTCTAAACTGGCCAAACTCAAATCCTGCCATCATTCTTCATATGTTTTAATATCCTTAGTCATCTCAGTTGCTCTTCTTTGCACTTTTTCCAAAATCTCAACATCTTTTTTGTAATGTGGTGACCAAAACTGGATGTGGTATTCCAGATGTGGCCTTACTAAGGCTTTATAAAGTGGCACAAATACTTCACGTGATTTTGAATCAATGCCTCTGTTTGGGCAACCAAAGATTGTATTATCTTTTTTTCGGCTGTTGCTGAACAACCTTGGAACGGTGTGGGAGTAGGAATGGATTTCCAGAGGGAAAAATTGCAGACCACAGGGACCAGGAGTGCCACTCGGGTGACCCTGAGGACCCAGACAAACCTCCAAGTGGCCTCAACGACCCTCTAAAAGGATGCAAAGGACCCGCTCTCTGCAAGGAATATCAATCCTTCCATTCCCCACTGCCCTGTCAAAGCCGAAGAAGCTTTTTGGATGAGAAGCAAAATGTCTTCAAAGAAAAAAGAAGAAAGTCCAGTTGTCTCCTGAAAAAGCCTCGTTGGGACACAGCTGGCTCATGTTTAAGGGATCGTCCGTTAGGACCCCAAGGCCCTCTCAGTTACTGTTTTTCAGCCAGGTTTTGCCTAATCTGTCCTTCTACCTTTGGTTTTTCCAGCCTAAGTGCAAACCTTTCTCCACATTAAATTTCATGTTGTTGGATAGGGCCCATTGTTCAAAGATCTTTTTGGATCCTGGATGGATGAGCTTGTCTTCTGGGGCGTTGGCTGTACCTGCCAGCTTGGTGTCACCTGCAAATTTGACGAGTTCTTATTCCCTCATCTAACTCGTTTATGAAGATATAAAAGAGTCCTGGGTCTAAAATGGCTCTTAGCCATTCCCACCCTCGGCTGAGGGACCAGCCCACACGCCCCCTCGAAGGGTTATTGGCTGGTGCAGAGATAAGTAGTTGGACTATGTTAAAGTCTGGGAAAATACTACACAGGGCTGAAGTCTTCTTCCCCGTGGCTGGTGGGGCATTGACCACAAGGTCATGGTAAAGGCTTGGAAGGGGGCATCATGGCTGAAAGGATCCCTTCATTGGGAATCTGGCTGCTGACATTCTAGGTCAAAGAGAGGGCAGTGAGCAAAGGAGGGAGAGAGAGCTGCACCAAACGTAGCCTGGGCTTGGGAATGGGAGGCGGAAACGGAAGGTCAGGCCCCACCAGTGCTTTGAAGAAACTATGGACTCATTTATTCTTCAGTGGAAATGGGCCCCAGATGTAATTGAATCCCTGACGTGTGTGTGTGTGTGTGTGTTAACCTTCCCCCTGGTCATTTGGGAAGGCACTTGGCTCCCGAGGGTCCATCTCAGAACTTAGGCAGCTTCCTTGCACAAACCAGGGCAAGCGTTAGGATGGGCTCCGGAGCATCTGTGCTCCCCAAAGATCTTCCTAGCTAATTTAAAACAAACCTCTCCACAGCCTCTGAATGCCTGCATGTCTTTCATGCTCTGGGGGGTTCGATTCCTTGGAAGACCACAAAAGGGAGCACCCCAGCCTTTAAACAAGGGTTCCGATCTATGGCTGTAAAATACAACTCACCGTTACACAACTTGTGACCCATCTTTTGTTCTTGCCCCACTGCCTGATGCTCTTTCCCTTTGAAGAGATGCTTCCTATCTGGTTGATCTGATCAAGGGCCTCATAATGGACCCTCCCCACAGCGACCACAACCTAGGGAGGCGAGGAGCAGGGTACAAGCTATCATTCCCTGCCTCCCTTGTGGCCTTGTGCTAAGCTGCCTTTCAGGTTTACGGGTGGGGGATTCCTGCCTGCTTCAGACAGCACCCAAAGGCCGCCAGGAGGGGTGTAGAATGGATAGGTTTTGTCTCCCATTACTTGGAAGGATGTTGGGGTCCAGAGAGGCTGGAAAAGAAGCTGTGGGGCAGGAGAAGCAGCAGTGATGGGAGGATGCATTTCATGCTAGTCTTGCCTTCTGCTGACCAAAGGACAAGGTCTCGGTGGTGGTAAAAGGCCTTTGGCCCCAGCTGGAAGGGTTCCAGGGCTTCCTTCCTTCCAGGGCTGGTCTGCTTTTCTACTGGCAAATAGCCCTTCCCATTGGAAATTCTTCCTAACGTCCAGCCAATTACAAGCTTCCTTGTAATCTAAGAACATTATCTTTCCTACCCAGATGAAGACGTTTGTGTTTGTGGCTGTTGAACGTCTTCTTGCTGGACCTTAATCAGAACTGAAGGTCCTTCTGAAACTTGATAATGCCCTCAAAGGTTTTCCATCCCCAATAGCTCTGTGTCATTTGCAGACTTAATTATTTCTAACTCTTCAGCCAAGAAATCAGAAAAGGAGACACATCCAGACCCTTGCATTTGGCAGGAATAATGGGAAACAAAACAATCCTTGTTTGACTATTATTATTATTTTTTTTAAAAAGCAGGGCTACCCATTTCCTCCCCACCCTACTTGCCAGAAATCCCTAAGGGCTGTTCTTCCTAAACATGAACCTTCCTAAAGAAAATCTTCCAGAGCATGGGGGAAGTGCCAGAGGACTGGAAAAGAGCTGATGTTTTCTATTTTATTCTATATTCTATTCATTTTAATGTTTGCCATTTTCCAAAGCATCAGAAAGCAGGACAAGAAACAATGGATGGAAACTAATCAAGGAGAGAAGCAGCCTGGAACTAGGAAGAAAATTCACGACTGTGAGAACAGTTAAGCGGTAGAATGGCTTCCCTCCAGAAGTTGTGAGTGCTTTTTAAAGAAGACATTGGACAGTCGCTTGCCTGCAATGGTATTGTCGGACTTGTCCCTTAGGAAAGAAAGACCCTCGACACGCCTGTGTCGTTAGCCTTTCCCTGCTAGGAACTGGGTCCCTCAACTGACCGATGTTGATTTTGTGGTCCAGAAGGAAACCCAAGTCCTTAACCTGCACCAGAACTCATTTTATCCCAGTCTAATATTAAGGTGACCGACCGTCCTCTCTTAGGGAGGACAGTCCTCCTTTTGTAAGTTCTCTCCTCTCTCGAAGTGTCCTCCTGCATGTGAAAAATACTTTTTGATATTTGAAGACTGATCTGTAAATCTCCGTATTTGATCCATGCTGATCTGAGCCGTTGTGTGTGATGTGACGTATTTGTATTTGACATGACGATTCGTCAAGGCTCGGTACATTGCAGTGAGACACAATTATGAGACGCGTGCGCTCCACACAGGAGAATTGTTTTGAAAGAGTGTGCCATGCACAAGTGGCTTTGGTTTTTTGCTTCAATTTATTTGTGTCTTCCTTTTCATGGTAAGAAAGTTGGTCACCTTACTAATATTTCAGGAGAACCAAGCCACTATGACCCGGGGCGTCTTCAGAGATGGAAGGGTGACATCAGGCACCATCCCCTGGAGGGACTTCTCGAATCTCATTACTGGCCGGCAGAGGAGATGTTGATCTCTCTGACCTGTGGAGCTTCTCCTCTTGGCTTCAAGCAACGTCCAAACGGAACAAGGCTGGACCTTCCCCAGAGTTCCCACCAGTCTGACCCCACTTTGGGGGCCGAGCGAGAGGCCTTGTCCTGACCAAGCCGTGGTTGAACCAGGCTTGTCTCCTGGAGTTGCCTGCTTCGCCCAGCCAGGGAGGCTCTGGGCTCTGTCGGGGATCAGCCCACAATGGCCTGGCGTTTCATCTTCAGCCAAGTCATTGAAATAAATAAGGATTGTAGCGAGTGAAATGTTCAAAGAAATTGCTAATTACAGCTGAGAGAGAAATGACGGAGAACCTTTGTTCTCACCCACCCACAGTTCCCTTTTTTGCAGTCGGTTCCAAGTGGAAATGCAGAACAAGGATGCCGCTAGGAGAAGAGCCGTTTGTGAAGGCTCCTCTCTTCTCCGAGCGCTGGCGGGGGGACATGGGGACCGGCTTTGGGGCTAAGATGGGGAGGGGGCGAGAACTCCCAGCCCCAGCCTGGTTCCATCAACAGCTGGGTTGTTTCCCCCTTTAGAATTCCATTTACCTCGTAGGTCCCTAAACTGGAGGCTTCCTTGGTTTGTTACATGGCTTCTGTGTGAATTAAGAAGACACTCCGCTCTCTTAACTGAAAATGGGGGAACCTCCATCTTGGTTAGGTTTGGACTCTTTCTCCAGTTCTAAACACACCACTGCATTTTTTAAAAATATTTGCTTTGAAGATAATTGTCCTTTTGGGGGGGACTAAAGGGGAATTGATGGATTTTGCCCTTTTCCCTAGTGCAGGGGTGGGGTTCAAAAATTTTAACAACCGGTTCTGTGAGCGTGGCTTGGTGGTCATGTTATTGGCTGGACAGGGCCAACTCAATATCACTCACATTGAGGCACCATCTCCTCGCCTGGCGTCTCGTGACTGTGGGGATGCTGCAACAGTTGTAAGTGTGAAAAACGGTCATAAGTCACTTTTTTCAGTGCCATTGTAACTTTGAATGGTCACTCCACACAAGCAAAGTACCAGCAAAGGAGGGGAAAAAAACTCCAGAGAAGTTCCAGAGACAGAAAGTCTAGTCCTGCCAAGAATGTAATAAGCGTTAACGGAGAGGCAGTTTCTGTAAGCAACACCAGAATGTTTCCTTCCTGCCTTCCTTACAGGATTAGGCCAGTGATTTCTTCTAACAACCAGTTCTCTGAACTGCTTAGAATGTTAACAACCGGTTCTAGCAGGTGCGAACTGGTAGAATCCCACCCATGCCCTAGTGGCAGAGCCCTCACTACTTGCTGGGACACCTTTCTGGCAAGTGCACCCCCCCCCCTTCCACTTCCTTGTCAGGCTGAGTGTTGGCCTTTTCAGGCCGGAAATGCCTTCCTGGGGAAGGAACGATATGCCTCGTTCCTGTCCTGGGGAAGCTTCCTATCGGCTGGACGGTCTTACTATGGCGAACGAGGCAAACGAAGGAAACTTGGCTTTGAGAGATGTTGATGTGCTGCTAAACGTATTTGGAATTTGCCTAATTGTGAAGAATTTTGGATTAATTGTGCTTGGATTCTTGCCCAAAATATTATAATGTGTTCTTGGAAAAACTTTCATTTGCCAGATATGAAAACTGGCTTGATGAAATCTCTGAGGGCTCCTTGGTGCTCTATGAGCTTTCTTGCTTTCTTGCAGATGTTTCATTACCAAACTAGGTAACATCATCAATGCTAGTAAGGGCTAGAGGTGCCTGAGCACCAGACTTCCAGCCAACTATTTATTATCAGGTTTATTTATTTATTGGCTGGCGACATTATTCTATATTATTAAAGGTTACTTTGTTGTTCTCTTGATGATGCCAATTTTTAAGCCAGTGGTTGGTTTCTGAAAGTCTTTGCTGCTCCCTCGTTGGATGTTGGTCTTTTGTTCAAAATATAGATGAAAAGACACCACTTGCACTCCTAATCCTTTAACTTTCTTCTCTAGTTGTTCATACTCTCTTGTTATAAGATTCATTCTTGTGTCATGATGGGTCCCCACATGTAGGAGAAGGAAGGGTCAAGTCCAGTGGTGGGATTCAAATAATTTAACAACCGGTTCTCTGCCCTAATGATTAATTCCAACAACCAGTTCACCAAACTGCTCACAAAGTTAACAACCGGTTCTCGTGAACTGGTGCGAACTGGCTGAATCCCACCACTGGTCAAGTCACCTTCAGCTTTGGCCATTAGAATCACCTTTTCTGCCAAAATTGCATTTAGGTTGCCCTCTCAGCAACTCTTCTTAGGAGACCAGACGTAGAAGGCCTCCCTTCTCCAGGGGTCTTCTGCAAAAGTGGGCCTTATGATAGGACAGCTATCTGCTCAGAAAAGGGGGAAAGGGGGGGGAAGGCCAGCACTTCCCAGGCTCTGCTTTGGGGCTCATGGCTTTCTGCTGATGGCACAGCCATTCTGAGATCTTGTTGGCAGCCCTGCAGAGGCTCTTGGTGTTCGTCTGGTTTTAGCAATAGCCTAAGCCTAAGGGCTTACATCCCGCTTCACAGGGCTATTACAGCCCTCTCTCAGTGGTTTACAGAGTCAGCCTCTTGCCTCCAACAATCTGGGTCCTCATTTGACTGACCTCGGAAAGACAGAAGGCTGAGTCAACCTTGAGCTGGTCAGGTTTGAACTGCCAAATTGCAGTCAGCCAGCAAGCAGCAGAAGGAGCCTGCAGTACTGCACTCTCACCACTGCGCCACCGTGGCTCATTAGGGTTTTGCCTCTCTTTGGGAGCAAAAGAGCACAACGCAGCTCCTTGAAATGCAGAACCTGCTGCTCCTCCCCCCTTGGCAAAGAGTGACACCCACCCACCCTCGTCATCGGGCATCCCGTGCCCAGGGACTGATTCCTCCGGAAAGGTGGGCAGCGCGCTGCAAGTGGGGGCAGGCAATTGTGTACCTTTCCTGTGCCTGTCATAGCCTGGCACCCAGAATTCATTGCAAGAGGAATTGTTTGCCTCAAAGCTGACATTAATAACAGTCTGCAAGGGAGTCTTGCTGAGGAGTGGGCTGCTAATGACTCTTTGCGTGCCTGAAGAAGGTCATTCTGGAATAGCATCCAAGGACTGACGGCTTTCCGAAATAGGAACAGCAAGCCTTCGCCTTGGGGTGGGGAGGGAGGGAAGGAAGGAACTCTGGAAGAAGCCATGAAATGGCCTCACTTAGGTCTCTTTTCTAAGCTTTTAGCATCTTTTTGAAAGACTTGAATGGCATGATTAGAATGTACCATAATCAAATCTGCAAGTGATGCAAGAATAGCAAACACTCAGGGAACTGGGTTGAGATTCAGGAAGCCTTTGTGGGCTTGAACGATAGGCAATAAGGGGGGAATGAATGAATTTGATGAAGGACCTGCAGTGTCCGACATTGGTCCTCTTTCCATTTGTCTGTGAAGAAGCAAAATCACGAGTTTGGGTGGGCACTAATTCGGGAACAGTGTATGCGAGAAGAGCCAGGGTGATGCAGCTGCAGGAAAGGAAAGGGCAACCCAGGTTGCCTCAAGGGATGTATATAATGTCAGGCTGTAGGCAAAGCGCCTCAAGATATTGCTTCCAGTTCCAGGGACTGCATCTTGGGAAGGGGGACCAAGTAAGTGACGGGGGGCCTGGGATGACAAGCGAGGGGGAATGGTCGGAGACACTTAACCTGGGGAAGAGAGGACTGCAGCGACTGTTCTCAGGGCTCTCCAACCTTGGCAACTTTAGGATTCTAGAGAGCAGAAGCAATGGGTTGAAACTATAAGGACCCCCGGGATGAATTTCCTAAGATTGCAAGCTTTGCAAGGAGGTGCTCGGCTCTCCTTCATCGGAGGTTGGGTAGCCTCCTGCCGGGGGTATTGCCAGTGGGCTGGGATTGGGCCACTTGATCTCCCAGGCATTCGCTGCTTCGCGTAGCCACCCTTTGCCTCCAGCAGCATCTGCTTCCTCTGGATCTTGGGGCAGGGGGAGCCTGTCCTCGCTGGGAAGGAGGAGCTTCCCTGCCTGGGCCCAGACCTTAGCCAGCCTCTGACCTCCGGGCATCCCCTGTTGCCCGAGGCAGAATTGGCCCTGGTTCTCAGCCCTCTCCCAGCAGCCGCTCCCTGGTCGCCTCCTCCAGGGCCTGGCAGAAGGCTGGATGGTGGTCCTTTTGATGACGTCCTCCTGGAGCTTCCCAAGGAGGAGGGCCACCCGCTGGCCTGCCCCTGTTCCATCTCTGTGATCTCTCAGCAGATTCCTTCACTGGAAGCTTCCTTGACCTGGCAAGCTGATCCAGTGATCTCGAGGGCACTGCCCTGATGCATAGACTTCTCCCCCCAGATCAATTCTCCTCATCTTTCCAGCTCCCTGCAATTCCGATCATTCATGGAAATGTGGCAGGGAAGGAGAAAGGAAGAACAGGGAACTTAATTTTATTTTTTATTTTATTTGGTTTGTTAATTGCTTACAAGATAATAGGTATAAGTAAAAACATAGTTATGAATACATGGATACATATAAGAAAAATATAAAAGAAGCAATAGGACAGGGACTGTAGGCACGTTGGTGCGCTTATGCATGCCCCCTACAGGCCTCTTAGGAAAGAGGTGAGGTCAATAGTAGACAGTCTAAGGTTAAAGTTTTTGGGGTTTGGGGAAGAAACCACAGAGTCAGGTAGAGGATTCCAGATATTGACCACTCTGGCTGAAGTCATATTTCCTGCAATCGAGTTTGGTGCGGTTAACCTTGAGTTTGTATCTATTGTTTGCTCTTGTGTTGTTATGGTTGAAGCTGAAGTATTCACTGACAGGTAAGACATTGCAATGTATGATTTTATATACTATACTTAGATGGGACCGAAGGCGGAGTAGTTCTAGGTTTTCTAGGTCTAGAATTTCAAGTCTGGTGGCATAAGGTATTCTGCAACGAGTAGAGGAGTGAAGAACTCTTCTTGTAAAATATTTCTGGACTTTCTCAACTGTGTTAATATCAGATACGTAATGTGGGTTCCAGACTGATGAGGTGTATTCGAGTATTGGTCTAGCAAATGTTTTGTATGCTCTAGTTAGTAGTGTGATATTACCAGAGAAAAAGCTACGTAGGATTAGGTAAACAACTCTTAATGCCTTATTGTTTGCTCTTGTGTTGTTATGGTTGAAGCTGAAGTATTCACTGACAGGTAAGACATTGCAATGTATGATTTTATATACTGTATTTAGATCGGACCGAAGGCGGCATAGTTCTAGGTTTTCTAGGCCGCCTTTGGCCTAGAGCTTCTAACAGGACAGGTTTCTCTGCTTGGTAATTGCGGGTTTTTAAAAAGGCAGATCCCACGAAAGTTGGTAATGTTGGGGAAAAAGAAACACTTAAATGCGTTGGTAGCCAAGCTCGAAATAACACTCCAAAAATTACTCCTTTTTTTAATGGGAATCTATCAGCCAGCAAGATAATAGTAGGCTGGGCTGGCCTGAAATATCTATCTCCACCTCCAAGTAACCTCTGTTCGTGATGCAGTTGCAATGGTTGAGAACAGCTTTCCTTTATGCCTTTTGGAGAACCCTCCCACCACTGCCGCCCGCTCATTCTCTGCCTTCCAAACAGGGTTTTGGGGGGAGCCTGGAGTAGGAAATAGCAAGCTATGAATGTCAACTCCATGAAGACTCTCTGAGCCCCTTTCTCTGGTCTCCATTTCAGGAGCAGCCTCTGACACGGCGGCTGCAAGTGAGGGAGCCCAATGTCTCTCAAAGTCCAGGAGGAGGAAAGAGGACCGACCGTTCAGGGTGCAGGTTCAAGGTCACCCCTGCAACATTCTGACAGTCCTGAGAGCCAGGTGATTTCCTACGAGTTCAAGGGTCCCCATCTTGGACCCAGGAAAGCCCCGGCAGCTGCTTCCCCCTTGTCTGCCCCTGGCTGTCCTTGAGGACGAGTCCCAAGGGGGCTTTTCATGGAGACTGGTGGGCCTTTGCAAATCGGGGTTTGGGATTTTCCAGTCACCAAGCTGGGCATCTGGGTGGGATGGGAAGGGAGCCCAGCATCCCTTGCCATTCTCAAAGTGACCCATTGGCACTTTGGTCCAAACTTTTTGCAAGGAGGGCCAGATTTGGTGAGGTTAAAATGGGGCGGGGGGGGGGGGGCGACCATTCAGCCTGACATTTTTTGGACCATTAACATTAAATGGGAAAAACGCCGGCAGGTGGGGATGAGTGACAGGCTGAGCCGGCGGGGAGAAGAGGCTGCGGGCTGCTCGGAATTTTAAAACGGGCCACAATTGGCCCCCGGGCCAGACTTTGGACAGGCCTGCTTTAGCCACACAATGAAAACAAAAGATTCAGAGGTAAAACAATGCATCTCCAAAGGAACATTGGCTCTTTCAGGGTTTGTCAGGGGATCTTCTGTGAAAGGTTGGAAGGCGTTTAGGTGGCTGGACCTGTTTAGCATCCACCCATTCGGATTGCGATGGGAGGGGGAGTGTTGCCATGCAATTAGATATTGGACCCCCCCCCCCCCCGCGTTTCCTCAAATCTAGGATTTCTCCTCCAGTTAAAATGGGCGCCCGGTGGGCTGTTCAGGTGAGGGCGAGAGGTGACACCAACTTGGTTGCAATAAGCTGCCGTGAAACGCAGGGTGCGTATGGGTAAGGTTCTTAGGCACCTTCAGGTATAGAGTGACTGCCTTCATTGGGCCAGGTTATCTGCAGGACCGCATTCTACCGGTGATCTCCAGCAGGCCGGTGCGTTCCCACAGGGAGGGCCTTCTCCGGGTGCCGTCGGCCGCTATGTGTCGTCTGGCGGCCCCGAGGAGTAGGGCCTTCTCTGTGGGGGCCCCTGCCCTCTGGAACACTCTGCCACCTGAACTTCGTACCAGCATGGACCTGAGAGCCTTCAGGCGCGCGTTGAAGACCTGGCTCTTTGAGCAGGCTGGCCTGGGCTGAGGTAGTTTTAAATTGTCTCCGAGTTTTGGATTTTAATTGGGTTTTAAAGTTGGGGGGGTGGGTTTTACTAATGTAATCAGCCAGTATTTAATTCTTTTTTAATTTTTGTATTGTCTTTTGGGGTCTGGATTTGGCTGTACACCGCCCTGAGTCCCTAGGGAGAAGGGTGGTATAGAAATTCTATAAATAAATAAATAAAATAAATTACTTTAGCCATGGGCAATGGGCCCATATCTTTAGCACCTGGCTTCTTTGGCTGCTTCCTTGGGTGGACTGTAAATATTTTCTGGAGAGGTTAACTCCATCACCTGCTTTAAAATCTTTTGGCCTCACACATTTTTGTTGGCTTCTTTCCCCAGGGCCTCACTGGCCAAGTGTTCTGGAGTTGTGCTAAGGAGGGTGTTTGAGGGGGTCCCTTGAGGCAGCTCTGGCATAGCTACAACATTTTGACCGGAGACCGCTTAAATGGGCTGAACTACTATGCACAGAATCGTTATAGGCAACCTGTTCAGCAAATTGGCTGACAGTCCTGTTTGCTTACTTATTCATCAGGCCTCACACGCTGCTCGTTTCAGGACTGAGAGGCCCAGCTTGCCAAATTTTAAAATTGTTTGCAGTCATTTATTATCATCTTAGTGTTTTATTTTGAGGACTTCTGCTGTAAAACTCTTCTTCTTATTCTTTCATGCGGTCACATATAGTCCAAATTATTCAGGAGAAGCACCACTAAAATCAATGAGGAATTGTAATTATAGCCACTGTTGCCTCTAATAGGTATTATATGCCTTTACCAAGGCATGAAATAGATTTAAAGAAAAACACAAGAGTTACAAAATGCTATCCAATAATTCATAACGAATTAAACAACCAGAGTAGGAAGAAAACAAATCGAAGTTAACTGTCAGACCTGCCCCAGCTAGGTGCCCAGGAAAGAAAAACCCTCGACTCCATTTGGCTGAAGTGATAAGTACCTTGAGAGTCTCCTTGGCTCCCCTTCACTTAGAGCCTCTGAAGGGTTTCACTAAGCTACAGCAGAACACTGGGTGCGCTCACGAAACACTTTCGGTAACCATACTTCCACTGGCCATTGGACATGCACACCGGGCAGCTGGTTATGGTAGGGTCTTTTCCAAGGAGTCCTGTCTTCTCATTTGGTGGCAAATATTTGAACTGCAGCATCAGTCTCTGTCCTTCCAAAGGACAATCAGGGTTGAGGTTAGGATGGACTGATTGGTTGCAGTCCAAGGTACACTCCAAAGTCTTCTCCAAGAGTTCGAAAACACCAGTTCTTCGGCACCCAACTTTCCTTATGGTCTGACTCTCACAACCATGCATTACTACTGAGAAAACCATAGCTTTGACTAAAATAACAATACATTTTCTCCTTATGGTTAATTTTCCAATAATTTTATTAAGAATTATATTAAACATAAAAGTAACAACCCTAGTAGAAGAATTATATAATTCCCTCCAACATTATAACTTCCTTAGATTCTTGGGAAGAATGTGATGTGTATAATCCAGGTTAACCCCCCACCAAAGAACTGGCAATTAGGACCGCACGTTTTTGTGAACAGATAATCTTCATCATCACCACCAACCTCCTCCTCTCCTCCAAAGGACATTTGTGATGGGGGAGGGCCCTGGGTCTCCATCCCTCCATTCTCACCATCCCCCCTTGGAAGCCTCCAACTGCTACCCAAGATCCTCCCTCTCTGCCCTCTGGCAGAGCCTGGCATCTTAATTCTGGCATCCATCTGGTGCCAGGAGACAGTTGCAAACTGACCTAGGTCATATTTGGGTTGCATGTGGTCATTGCAAGACATCTATTTCATTGTACCATAATAGAGATATTCTCTGCTCAAAAATGGCAGCCTGAATTTATGATACACCATCAGACCTAAACAACAGATTTGTTTAGTGATATTAAATTCAGCAGATTTTTTCCATCTTGTTAAACTTAAATCAAAAGCAATCCAAATATGCCCGAATGGATTATAATCAATTAATTTCAACTGAAAGCAAAACTATCGGGTAGCCAAGAGGGGAAAATGCAAACCCTGAGATGGGCTTGGAGGCAGCTGTAGAGGGTTCGTCCCGAGGAATTACTCAGGAAAAAGTCAAATTGGGATAGCAAAATGTGGCCTTTTTACTGGTATCTCCCAGCTGGAGTTTAGGGCTGGAAAGGATTAATTAGCTGGAGTACAAGTGTCATAAGAACAACTTTGCTCTTCTCCTGGTTGTTGCTCTGGATGGGATTGTAGTCCCCCTGAAATAGCTGATCCATGATAGGATGCTCCTAGTGGGCTTAGAGCCCTTGCTTAACAGCAGGTGGAAGCCATTTCCGGGGTGGGGGGGCAAGGGGGGTAGCCATGCCCAACAGAAGCAAAACAGTCCAAAAAGGGTGGCCAGAAGTAAGTTTATTTTAATCTTGATCAAATAAGCCAGCTTCGTGTTCCTTTTTAATTCTAATTGCTACTTTCACATCTTCTAATGACTGCCTTTCCTGGGAGTCAGCTGCTATGAGTCCCTTGCAATCTAACCCAAACAAAACCAACCCAGAACTTCCAACTCGTTCTCAAAGATGGTTCCTTCCAGGATTCCCCCCACCCCCTCTGGATGGGCTCCAGTTTGCCAATGAATTTTCTCAAATGCGAAGCCCAAAACTGGATGCATTGCGAGTGGCAACACCTTACAAGGGTGGGGAGGGAGAGGAGGTTGTCGGTGTCCAAGTCAGCAAGATGGCTAACTGATCATCGGAATGCAAGGCTCACTCTTTTTGGGGTGTGGGGGGAGGAATCCCTCTATCATCCTGCTGATTTG
Source organism: Bungarus multicinctus (assembly GCA_023653725.1). Taxonomy (NCBI): domain Eukaryota; kingdom Metazoa; phylum Chordata; class Lepidosauria; order Squamata; family Elapidae; genus Bungarus; species Bungarus multicinctus. The sequence continues at coordinate 676,168 of CM042837.1, read as the reverse complement.
GAGGCAGGCAATCCAGGGACGCCACCAAAAATAGGTGAGGCCACTTAAGAATGAAGAGGAAGAGCGGCTTCTCGGGAACTTGGCCTTCCTCTTTCCTTCCAGCCCCACATGATCCATCCCTTCTGTTCAGCTAACTGATTCCCAAAAGCTGCGAGTCTTTCCTGTTATTTGTGGGAGAATTTTTAGGGGGAGGAATTGCGCTACAAATTCCTTGTGTGTCCAATCACACTTGGCCAATAAAGAATAGGCTATTCTAATAAAATATGTCATGTTCAGAAGAGTTATTGCAAGCACTTTGCCCTTTTTTTAAAACATTCTAAGCAAGCAACTTGATTTACGGAGTCTATAAAATTAATTCCAAAAGGCCTTTCCCCATTCAGTCCAATAAACTTAATCCCCTTTGTGTGAAATTGTGCAAGGAATGCAGAAAAGACACCATTAGATAAGTGTTGATTTCAGCCACTTACAACTTGCAGCATGTGAAAGTGATGGGAATTTGGTGGTTTGTTTCAGCTCTTGGGAGTTCGGAAATGCTTCGCTTTATCTGGATTCATTCTCTCGTAATATTTCATCCCTTGAATGTGAAGTGGGGAGAGAACAGAGAGATACAAAACACAACCACCCAAAACAGCTACACAAAGCCCTGGGCGGCACTGCAGCTGCAATCCACGGCTCTTCCCAGCCCAGGGCCGCAGAGGAAGGCTTTGCCATGGCTTCCCGGCCAAGAAGTCCTCCAGCAAAGTTGAGGCCATGGATGAGTCACTTGCAAAGCCCAACAGTAAACAAACTGCCTTGCAAGAAACATGGTATCCCAGCAACCTGATTTCTCATCTAATCCTTCCTTTGAGATGCAATTTCTTCAGCATCAACTGGTTCTGCCCTTTTCTCTCAGGAGCAAGAAGGGCCTCTCTCTCTCTCTCTCTCATTTACTTTGCCCTCCTATGCCCTTATTGGTAAGGTTCATCTTCTTTGGGCACAGCCAGATGGCCACAGGAAATCCAGCCCACCAGCCTCATTCCTTCTTAGCCTGCTCTTAGAGGAAAATCCTTCCTTCCTTCCTTCCTTCCTTCCTTCCTTCCTTCCTTCCTTCCTTCCTTCCTTCCTCCCTTTGTTCCTTCCCCTTTTCCATATTCCTAAGGACAGAATGCTAAAAAATGTAGGGTTTTTCATCGGCATTCTTTGCATGTTAACTTTTTAAAATCAATTTGTCCTTTGAGATCTCAAGTATTTATCTCTACTCCTAATAGCTTGATTCTACCAATACCTATCTTCTACTAATCCCGCATATTTTGATCTCTTCTCTTGAAGGCAATTAATCAATCATTCAATCAACAAAAAAGAATAGACGCACATAAATTGCAGAAGTGTGAGATAATTCCAAAGGCATTCTACATGGGAATAGGGTTGGGATTCAGACAACTGAATGGTGCAGAATTTGAAGTGTCGCCCCTCGGAAGGGAAATATATTTGAGCATCTGATGAGTACATCCATTTAAAGAGTGAGAGAAATGATGAAAGGAAACCATCTGTAGAAAATGCACCAGCTTGACATTTTAAGAGGGGATTCTGTCTGAAGCAAATTTAATGCTAAACAACTTCCCAGAATATGCTGAAACTTCTGAGAACACTAAAAATGAGGCGTGATGCAAATCTGCAGTTTCTGAGAAGTCCGTTAGATGATTTTAATATCTGCCAATATGAAACTGTCAGGAGGGAGGGAGGGACAGCCTTGGGAGCCAAATGAAGGAAGGAAGATGACCCCTGCAGCAGATGCACTCAAATGCACAGGCAGAAAAAGATGAGAAGCAGATCAGCCACATTCCAGAGGAAATAACTCACCAAGAGACAACAAAGCTGAGGCACAAGATATTTTTGGAACTGTATTAACTCTGAAATGCATTATGAAGGGATCCATTGGGAGCTTGGTACAGTCGTTAGCTTAATCAAAGAGAGAGGCAAATTTGCTGAATTGGACATGGATTGTAGCCCCTGCCGCCTTTATTAGCAGATCATTTGGGGGGGGGGGGCTGAGACTTTCCTGAAGGCAAAGGAAGTTCGGACTCCATGGCGGAGGGAGAGAAAGAACAATGAAAGCCATGTTTTGTTTGGATGCCTGTTTTATGTCAGTGAAAGAGAAGTTAAAGGAGACCATTGTTCTGCCACAGATTTTACATAATCGTGGAAGTCTTCCAGTTCAACCCCCCACCCCAAGGCAGGGTTTCCAAGGCACCCCAAATGGCTGTCCAGTCTTTGCTTGAAGCCCCCAGTGCTGCCCCAGAGCTCAAGGTCAGGGAACTGCTCCTTATGCAGGAGCCTAAGCCGTCTGTCCCTGCCCTGCCCTCAGGCCCCCCGGAGGATAAAACCCCACCACCTTCTTTGGGACAGTTCTGGCCAAAAACAGGACCACGCCTGCCATCCCTGAGCTGCTGCTTCTTTAGGCTAAGCATCACCGTTTCCTCTAGAAATGTTTAATAGGATGGTCGAAACCGTCCCCGTCCTCGTTGCTCTTCTCTGCATGCTTCCTTCTTCCTCGACATGGCAGCCAGAACTGGACGTTGCATTCCAGGAGCAGCTTCACCGGTGGAGCCTTCAGGAGAACGTTTACTTCCTGCCATCTGACCAGGACAATCCTCTGACAAAGCGATTTTTGGGGGGACACTCTTGCTCTCTGCTGGTTCATACTGAGGACCCGCAGATCTTTCTTACAGGAGCTACTATAGGGCCTGGTATCATGGCCCCCTCAGTGCCCAGTTTGGAGGAGGAGGAGGAATTGGAATTGGGACCATCAGCTTTCTTTCTACCCCATTCCCCCCAAAATGTGACCTACCCTGAAAGTAAATCCTTGCTTGATTTTTACACATGCACCCAATATAAGCCTTACCCGCCAAATAAGCCCTAATTAAGACCCCCACCCATTCCAAAGTGGATGGGTAAAAATTAAGCTAGGGTGGGGATGGGGGGGGTGGAGCTGCCCTACTACTTCCCTTTGGACAGCCGTAGGCAGGCCTCGCACACCCTGACACCTGCCTCGCCAGCCATTTCTTCTTCAGGCCTTCCTGAAGGCCTCTGGAGCTGATTGATCCAGAGCCCTCTTATCGACTGCAGAGGCCTTCAGGAAAGCCTTGCCGGCTGCAGAAGAAGGGATTCCTGAAGGCCTCGGACAGCGAAAAGGAGGCCGGGGGCGACACACTCAAGCGAGGTTAGTCAGTGGATGACATCCCCCCAAAATAAGACCTGGTGCCTTTTTTGGTGGCAAAAAAATATGAGACAGGGTCTTATTTTTGGGGAAACACGGTACTACTGGGGCTGTGTTTGGAAGACTGAAGGTAGCCCACAACCAACTTCTTGGTAAGACAGAACAATATGGGATAGATATCACTACCAGATGGATTCACAATTGACCTACCAACTGCCTTCAGTATATAGTTCCCCAATGGAATCACAACTAAGTGGCCCTTAGATGATTGGCAGTCTGGCCTGCTTGGACCCGAGTGCTGTGCAGTCTCCTTACAGCTCCTGGCTCCCGCTCTGTGCCTCCTGCCTAGTTCTCCTCCTCAGCCTGTTCAGGCATCTGGTTTCCTGTTTATGATGCCTTTCCGACTTGTGGTTTGGATTAACAAACTGAATTCTGATAGTGATCTAAGAGATTTTCCCTTTACCATTTTCCACACGGGCAGTTCTCTGGGCGAGCTTGAAAAGAAATGCGTCTGTTTTAATTTTTCAATTCTTGGGAACTGGGGGCCGTCTCGTTCTTTCCTAGTCCACAGGGATGGGAGTGTGATAGACATCAAGGCATCAGCTGCTGCTTCCCTGAAACATGGGCCACGCTGCACATTCTGGGGACAGCCGCTATGTCCACTGCTAACACAAAATGGATCCAAGGCTGAGACCGCAGAAACTAATAATTAGCTCCAAATTAGGTTTCAAAGGGGCCTAACCAGTGAACTGCACAGCCAGGGAGGTTTGGGGTATTTCTAGTCACATTGAGACAGAGGTGGGATTCAGCTGGTTCTCACCAGTTCTGGAGAACCGGTAGTGGACATTTTGAGTAGTTCAGAGAACCGGCCAATCCCAGCTCTGACTGGCCCCACCAACCCCATCTATTCTCCGCCTCCCATCAAGTCCCAGCTGATTGGCTGGGTCTCCTTTGGTTGCCCTGCACAGGAGGACGGAGCTGGAAAGCAGGTTAGTGGGGTGAAGATTTTGAATGGGGATCTTGCAGTATATCCTTCCCCTGCCACTCCCACCAAGCCACACCCACAGAACCGGTAGTAAAAAATTTTGAATCCCACCACTGCATTGAGGGCGTCACTTTTGGTGAGCTCAGAGGTGTGTGTATGTCGGGGAGAGACTAAATCAATCTGAGTCATAAGCCAATCCCAAACCCACTTCCATCCTTAGAGCTGTGGTCAGTTTGGACCAGCCCTTTATTGCCGATGACCAGGATGGAAAAAACATGAGCTAGGAAAAAAAATGGTAGCTTCCTTTCTCCCAAGGAGGGTCTTTGCCGCTTGAATGGCTGGGAATTTCTTCTCTGTTTTGACCAGGGAGGTTTCCCTAGCCTTTGGCGAGAGGAGGGGCTCCTAGGACCGGCTGCTTAAGCACACCAACCTCCCCCCTGCCAGCCAGCCCTTCCTCTCGCCCACTCTGCGCCAGCACAACTTCGCAGCAACCGAAAGAGAGCCGGTCAGAGCCTGCTCTTCGGGCTTCTCTCCAGCCTCCTCTCCTTGGGTGGATCTCCTAGCCTGGAGAAGGTTAGATTTTAAATGGCAAACTTGAACGGAGGCTGTGGGCTTTCAAATGGCAAGGGTCTCCAACCTGGGCCACGTTAAGACTCCCAGAATTCCTGTATCAGGACAGGCAGCGAAGGGAAGCCTACAGTCTCTTCTTGGAGACCATCAATTCTACCATTCCTCTGATCTTACTGTTGGGAAGTAGTTCAACTGGAGGTGTCCTCCTTCCTGTAGATCAGGGGTCTCCAACCTTGGCCACTTTAAGACTTGTGGACTTCAACTCCCAGAATTCTCCAGCCAGCGGCTGGGGCCTCTGCTCTGCCTGGAGGGCCAGTGAACATCACCAGACACCTGGCTGGTTTCTCAATAAGCATTTATTGAGTTATTCACAAAGTGGCCCCTTGCTCTTCCGAGGACCGATCCTTCGCTGGCCACAGGGCTGCTCAGGGCTCGCTGCTGCACTCAAGCTTTAGAAAACTAAACTTTATCATATTCATATTTCATCTTTTGTTCTTATTCTTATGACTTTTTTGGGGGGGAAAACAACATGGAAGGAAGGAGGAGAAAACATCAATCGATAATGTCTGGTGGGGTCATGGCTGCCCTCCATGGGTGCTTCCACCCGAGGTGGCAGAAGAGTTATTATACTGGGGTAACTTTCCAACAGAGTGGCGCAATCATTTTATCAGAGATTAAAAACCTAGAAAAGAGGATGAAGAGATGGAGAAGCAGAAGAATCAGGGGAAGTAGAAACTCCACCAGAACAGGGCGGTAATCTTTGTTCCATGAGGCACAGCTCTGTATGCACTCCAGCCAGCCAGTCCCAGCCCTCCCAGCCTTCTGCCTACGGGAAGCACCTCGCTCCCTTTCCATTTTCTTAGATGGCGTTCGGACACTTCTGAGTATCCTCTGCGCTGAAGGGAAGCCAGGCCTGTTTTAGAGCATTTTCAAGCAGCAAAAACAGTTTGGTTGGTGACCTGGGGGTGGGGAATGGCTGCCCCTTGCCCTGCAGAGCGGAAGCAGGGCAACGCGAGGCCTCCACAAGGCCTCCAGCTCCACTGAATTGCCCAGCTGACACCTTGGATCCCTTTGAAACACCGGTGGTAAATGGGTGGAAGTTCAGCCTGTGTTTGGGATCCTTGGAAAGAAACGAGCCTGGATTCCCAGGCCTGATAGGTCTTTACTAAGGGCATCCACATGTATCGTGGCAATTCTGACACAATGCAGAGCGTCTCTCTCTCGCAGAAGCCTCTACAAGAGCTGTGGTGCCTCCTTGGCAACAGCTCTCCAGGGAAAGTTCTGGGTGGCCTACAGGTGGAGGGGAGTTTGCATGGGGCCCTCCCTCCCATCTCGCGGCAAGTCTTGTTCCAGGTTGCTCCTACATGGCCATTTCCGCAAGGAAGAAGAGCAGAGCAGAGACGGTCCCCGTGAAGGAAAGTTGACTGCCTGATCCCTTGGGGTCCACCAAAGTCTTCTGCTCTGGCATGAGAGCGGTGGTCAGTGATTTCTGCAGGATAAAAAAAATAGCTTCAGCCCCAGGACCAGCTTTCTTCCAGCAATGGAGGTTGTGCCTTCAGAGGTTGGCTTGGCTTTCCTGCTTTTGTGCACTCCTGGCCTGGGAGGCAGGAGGAGAGCCCTGCGCCAAAACTAACCTGAACCATGAATTCCCAGAGCATCCTTTGCTCTGCCACTCTCCTACCTTTTAGGAAAGACCATTTATTTATTTATTTGTTTGTTTATTATTGCCTTTATTATTGGTATAATTGTAGAAGGAACGGCAAAACCCGAGGGTGGAGTAAAAAGGGGGAATCAGCTTAGAATCCCTACAGAGCCACAAGCAAACTAGGTCCAATCCCCTTTGAAGGCCCATGACCTGACTCTAACCAAGTGCTGGCTGCTAAATGAGAAGATTCCTGTGCATAAATCAGTTAAATTGAACCTTCAGGTGCAGACCTGGTTCTTTCGCATCTGATACAAATGCTCCTTCCTTCTCCTATTTTTCCCACAACAACTACTCCATGGGTTGGCCTTGCAGTTCAAGATGCTCAAGATACATGCAGGTGCTTTCTTGTATCTGGAGCCAGGTTTAATTTCTGGCAGGGTCACCTGCTAAAAGACCCCCAGGAAACAGAACCAGTGTCTACGAGCCAGAAGACCCTGGACGGAGAGCACCTAAGGTTGCCTCCATGCAACCAGCAGAAGAACACAACTGTGGCCTTTTCCAAAGATGGAGGAGATAGTTGTGTTGTGGCTCAGGATGTGATTTGCTGAAGCTGTTATAGAGTTCCATTAGGCAATGACCTGGATATAGCCAAGAGCTGAGGGCACCTGGCATGCTTGTGATGCAGCCACCTCTGACAGTGGACCATCAGCCAAGGTCCCCTCTCAGTTGTGCCTCTCTTCTGCACGGCATTTGGGAGTCCTCACCTAAAGGACGGCAGTCAAAGAGGTCGCAGGGACCTGGCATCGGTTTCCAAAGATGTCTGCCACTTACCTCTGAGAAGCAAAGGCTCTGCTCTTTGGACTGGTTCACCTTGGCCCCACTTTCCTGTGCAGACAGAAGAAGACCTACATTGAGCAGGAGTCCAAGTGGGACAGTTCCTTCCCTCTGGAAACAGTCCTCACTTATAGTAGTTGGTGGAAAGAAGAGATGGCAAAGCTTGTTCTGACATCCTCGTGTGCCCAACGGCACTAATGCAGGCAGGGGGTGCAATTCACATCCAGAAATGGGAGCAGAAGTTCATATCATGAATGTTGGTGCTGGCAAAGCAGAAGCCAGGCCTCAGAATTGCAATCAGGTGACCACGTATGGATGCTTTGTGGAGTTATCTATCTGCCCTTGTACATTAGAGGACAGTTTGTACAGGACAGAATAGTGTGCAACAGTTGTAAGTGCGAGCACAGATCCTAACTTTTTCCGAGGCTATCGTAAGTTTGAATGGTTTTTAAATGAAAATGTGTACCTTGAAGACTACCTGTATTTTTTCCTACTTATAACAGCAACTGTCCCCAGATCTCAGCCCACTCCATGCTGCACAGCCAGCTCTGTTTTGTTTTGTTTTTTTAACTTCGATGGGAGGTCTGGAAAACTAAATATGGCTCTGCGAAAGCGGAGATGGTGATTGCAGCAAAGACCAAGGAATCAGGGAGCCTGGGAGATTGCCCTCATATGCTGACAAGGCAGGTGCAGTTATACCCATCCATCCATCCATCTATATCTATTTATCTATCATGATTTATCTATCTATCGTTTCACTGGATCTATAAAAGAAACTGGCTGGGCCAGGACTGAAAAGTTGATGTTATTATGGTTTGTTTATAGTCAAGGGATGGGATATGGGATGAAGAGATAATTGTAATATTTGAGATGGCAAAGTTAATACATTTGTTTATAATTATTTTTCTATTATAATCAAAATTCTTAATAAAACAAGTATAGTGTTTAAGCCCAAGGAGTCTTGCCCCAGGCCCAGCTTAATCCCCCTCCTGAGCCAACGTTTAAACCGCCTCCCAGCCAGTGAGGGAGACCCCGCTGTGTCCGCTGCCCATCCCTTCGGCTCCCCTTCTGGCCTCATGTGCAGGCATGCGCTGTTCTCCTTCGGCTCACCAAAAGGGAACAAAGTCTGCCATTCTTCAGCCGCCTTGGCACAAGGACTTCGCCATAACTGCATCACGAATACCCGGAATGAGGTTTAGGTCTGGGCCATGGAGCCTGGCACTCCAAAGCAGGGGAGCTTTTACACTCCCGGGTAAAAGCTCCCCTGCGCCCGCCCCCCCCCCGCCCCCGAGCATCGACTAGACCTCCGGGAGAATTCCCAACGCCGTACCTGGGTGGAGGAGGTGCAGGGGATGCTGGCGCTCGTGTTCTCGGCCAGGCTGCTGTCATTCACGCTGCATGGCAGAGACGCAGCCCTTCCGGTCGAGGGAGGCAGGGTGAGGAGCAGCGGTGGAAGGGCCTTGGGCGAGAAGGTCAGGGCGGTGCCGTTGCCAAAGGCCTGGATGGCATTTCCTGGGGAGGAGGAGCAGGAGCAGTTATGAAAGGGCCCTTCGGCAAACCGGACCGGACTTGTTTCTTCGAGCACCCCTTGCCCAAGTGCTCAAGCCCACCCCAGGCCCAGGGCCCTCTGAAGGCCATTCTGCCCTGCGGTGGGCACTGGGGAGCAGAGCTCCGTGTCTTCCACACGCATTTTCTCCCAGGTCAACGGATCTGCCAGCCCCCCACCCCAGAATAGGAGCCCAGGAGCCACGGCTGGGAACAAGCTGCCAGCCCCAGGACCATCGTGTGCCCAGGCTCAGTTTTTAAACAAGCAGAAGCAGCTCTCCCAGCCTTCTCTTGCAGAATAGCGGCAACACTGGCTGTCTGCCGGGGGGGGGGGGGAGATCAGGCTACTTCCCCCCCTCCCCACTCGGGCAGGGTCACCCTGAGCTCCACAGGGCACGTAATGCAGCCAAGCCCGTCTGCTTGGAGGACGGGGATGCTCCCTAAAGATGACAGCCGCTGGCAAAGGCTGTGGCAATGGCTCTGAGACCCTCCTCTCACCCAGCTCCGCCCCCTTCTCTACTTCTTGCACCAGGGGCAGAGCAGGCAGGGGGGTTCCTTCATGCCATAGATTTCATTGGGGTGCAGAGTGGGGGGGTTATCAGGTGTGCAAACTCAGGCAATTTACTCCAAGGGGGAGAATGTCCTGGCTTTGCTTGGGGCAAACTCTGGTTTTCTTCATGTCTGACTCCCAGAGACTGCCTGGACAAGCCTCGTGGACAGACAGAGATTCAACCAGGAGGAATTGGATCAAGAGCCAAGAGTGGAACAGCTGCCCTCCCAGAGTTGTAGGTGCCCCATCACTGGAGGTTCTCCAGAAAAGACAGGAGAGCCATTTGTCCAGAACAGCACTGTGGGGCCTGCTTGAGCACGGGGTTGGACTAGAAGACCTCCAAGGTCCCTTCCAACACTGTAATTCTAAGATTATAGGAATGCAAGTCCCTGCAGTTTCCCTGGCAAGGTTTTCCCGAAGTGCTTTGCCCTGGCCTCCTTCCCAGGCGGGAGAGAGAGTGGCTGGCTCAGGATCCCCCAGCCGGCTTTCTGCCTGAGGTGGCCTGAGAACTCACCATCTCCAGCCTGCTGCCTTCACCAGAACTCCAGGCTGGCTCTCTGGGTTCTAGGCTAGCAGAGATATTTTTTTAGTAGAACTTAAGGCTCTGGTTCAGACTGGAATGGGCAGCAGGTTGAGATGAAGCTGCCTCTCCTCAGGGAGGCCTTGGGAGGGGCCTTAAAGCACACAATCCCCCCCCCCCCCCACACACACACACACCCTGGCCAGAGGGAGCGGTGGGGATCTTTCTCCCGAAGCCAAGGAGCCGTGGCTGACCCACAGAAAGACCCGGAATGGCTCTCCAGCACAGCCCCCCCTGCCCCCCCCCACCAGGAAAGGGCCCCGGAATCCACGGGAGGCTTACGGAGACAGGCGTTTTCCGTGAAGTCCTTCAGGAATTTCTCACACTCCTCCTCCATGTTGCCACTCCCTTGGCAGGAGCACCACAGGGAGATCATCGGGTTGCTAAAGCTTGCATCCACGTAGTTGGGGGTCAGGTCCAAACCTGTCGCAAAGGAGGAATGAGGGTGTTGTGGTTAGCCAGCAGCAGGTGCAGATGGCTGAGGAGAGCAAGGACTCTGGTGAGGGGCCAGGACCATCAGGGAGTGGACTGCTGCCTTCAGAGATTGTGGGGCTGGCAGCAGCGATGAGGAGGTTCCCGAGGAGCCTGTGCCAAGTGTACGTGCACGAAGGATTGCTCGGAGGAAAGAACAACTACAGCAGCACAGGCGACTCGGGAGTAAGGCTGCAAAGTAATGGCCCCTCCCTCAAGAGGATAAAAGCAGGTTTGGAAAAGCGTTTCTTTGCAGGCAGCAAAGAAGCTTTGAAACTCAACTGGTGGACATCTTAGTTCGTGTTTGGAGAATCTTGTAAATTAGTTCTTATCTCTGGGTTTTTGGCAGCCTTGACAAACAACTTGGCAAGGCTCTTTCTTGTCGGAACTAATTGTTGGAAAGCAGCCTTTTATCTGTAAAGGAACAGAATTGTGATTAAACCTTGAAAGGTGGGGGCTGCTGTCTTTGTCTGTCTTTGCTCTCTGGGAACCCGGTTGGGTCAGAACAGGAGGGTCTTCAGGATGCACAAACTGCCGAGGAGAGCTTTTGATGGAGGCTATGGAGGAAGGGTCTCCCGGGAGAATCCCCTGCACAGGGACGCTGTCTGCATCCAACTCAGCCCCCCCGGTGTCTTTGGCACCCTCCCTTTGCCATATCACCCCCTCTTCATTGCCACTCAGGTGAACCACAAGCTCAGCATCTCTATGGAAAACTCCCAAAGAACACGTGGTTGCTTAACTTACTTTGGGTTAGAATGTGGGTAAGTTAATGAAAGGTAAGCCATACAAGCAATTTTATAATTCCTATTCTTCTCCTGCTTCTTCTCTCTTTAGATAATGTGGCTAAACTAATATCTTTATTTTTAGTGTAGAACAAAAATCTTATTTTAGGAGCAGATGGCATAATAGCATACATGATATATGATTCCAATGTTCACATAATTTACTTTAATTCATAGTTCTTAATTCATACTTCAGTATTACTGTTTCTTAGTTCTGTTTATGTCTTTCTCTGTTGGTGGAAGCCTGCAATAAAGACTTGTCAAAGAGAAGAGAAGGAAGGGAAAATAAAAGGGACCCAGACAGGACATTTAAGCTGGACATATTCATCCCGAAGGGGAATCAGGAAATAGTGATTCATTCCACAGGGACCTTCTACAGACCAGGGAAGCCAAATGCACCCGAGAGGCCTTGAATGACTCGGACAGAAAAATGGGGTGGGGGGCTCTGAGAGATGCTGGCCAACAATGGGGAGAAGAAAGAGCCCCTTGCTTTGTTCCAGACTCCTCCCCATCCCAGAGAGGAACCAGCCTCAGAGGAAGGAGAACTGTGGCCAATGTTGCTCCCACTCCTGGCCCTCCACAATGGCCCAAGGTTCCCAGAACTGATGGTACTGAGGGCCTCCAAGAGACCAGAGCGCCAGGATGGACTCGCTGATGACAAGCAAAATTGAAACTCTCTCCGCCTCGTATCTCAGTCCGACTGCTCCAGGGCTCTCTGAAGCTGGAGGCCGACTGTCTTCTTGGAAACCTTCCCTTTAAAGGGGAAGATTGCCCAGACTGGCTGGATAGCAACTTCCTTACTTGACCCTCTCCTGGTCTGTAAGACTTACCTATCAGGCCAGTGTAGGAGTCCAGGCAGGCCTGGTAGTTGTCCCTGGAGCAGCTGGTGAGGAAGGCTTGGCAGTTGGTGTGGAAATCGGCCAGTCTTGACCTGCTTACAGGAGAGCCAGTTAGAATGACCGGAAGGGGGGCGCCAACAACGCCTGCCTCTTGGGCCTGGGTTGGGAGGAAGTTGGGGACTTTGAAAATCCCCCCCCCGCTTCGTTGCACTTTAAAAACCCCATTTCCTTCTTCCCACCTGGCAGTGGGAATGGTTTCTGCACCCACGATCTCCTTATGGACAAGGCCACCAATCTGGCACGTACACCTGACCCCTCCTCCTCCTCCTCCTCCTCTCAGGGGGGTGTGCCCTTGGGTGTGGGGAAAGGGGTCCAGGGAGCCCTGAGAGCTTTTGGAGTCCCTGCACTGGAAATCTATGCCTGAGCTGCTAAACTCCATGGCCAGGTTGGGGGTGGAGGAGCCCCTCTCTGAGGCATTGGTTTGCCCCAAGATAGCAGCCTGGAGTGATTCAGGAAGCCGTGGATGAAATCCGCTTCTGGATGCCACCAAGGCCTCCTCTAATTGGCATTGGGAGCCCCAGAAGGCATTTTCTGGGTTAAAAGGGAGCCGGGTTTGTATGAGGTAGCAGCACAGGAACCGTAACAACCCCCCCCCCCAAAAAAAAAAAGTATGAGCCCGAATTAAAAATAAATAAATAATAATGTGTCAAGTCCTGACTTTGGACAACTCTAGATAAATACTACTTAGAATTATTTCTTTGCCCTCATGCCTGAGTTCCAGAACAGGGTATTTTGCCAAGTTTCCAACAGGAAGATGGATTAAATTATAAATGATTATTTGTTTAAAACCACAGACCATCACAAACTAAAGGATATGTGGAATAAATCAACAGGATTCCAGATGGAATGAGGAATCCTCTGTTACAAATTATATAATCCGACGCAGGACACCCCTCCATCCCATGTATCTGACAGGCAGGTAGTTAAATGGGAGCAGCTCTGCTTCCCCACTTCCACAGCTGGGATGGGGGGGGGGACCCAAGTCGAAGGACCTGCAGCTGCAATGAGCCTCCAAAATGACCAGCCCGATGAGCCCCCCAAGGCCAGCACTGCCCTTTTCACCCTATCCAAGCCACGTGTTGCTTTTCCACTGGGCCCCCCAACTGCAAACCTTTGGCTGTCAGGCGCCTCGCCCTCTGTGGCTCCCTCAGAGTTGTGGAGGGGACAGAGCAAAATGGGGGGGAGCGAGGCTTTGCAGGGAGCGGCCAAGAACACAGGGTGGAAACCAGCAAGGCCAAAGGGGAGGTTGGCATCCATTTCATGGACTAATCTGAAGAAGACATGCATGAAAACAGATCCAGGGAACTCTCTCGTGAAGGGCAGCCTTTCAAAAGTAAATGGGCACATTTTCCTCTTTGATGAAACACTCTTTGCCCTTTGAAGACTTTAAGGCACCTGATTTGCCTCAGACTCTAAGCTCTTCTGTTCATCATGCGAGGAGCGTAAGTTTGCAAAGCTTCATCTGCAGGAAGACACACACACACACTAAAATCATCCCACATCTGGCTAAGATGGGGATGCAACGTTGTCTGGATTGCAGAATCTAAGCAGGAAATGGAGGGAGACGCCATCAGATCTTGCAATCAAGGAAGGAAAAGCTCTCCTTGCTCAGAAAGACGACTGTGAAAGTCTGAGAAAAGAAGTCACAGGGTGCCTGGGAGAATTTAATGCTGATTAAGTATTGTTCTATGCATGCTCTAGGATTAAAAATGGGCAAACAGTATGTTACTATGAGATTTATTTTGCTAGTTACTAGTATATTAGTCTATCTATTTGCTTCACTTGATTTAAGTTTCGGTGGTCATTGACCAAATAAATATTATTTTATGCTTTATGAGTGTGTGATTCAAGAGGATAAGGAAACTGAGCCCTGCTTGTAGTATTGCTGGTTCCTGGCCTCAGCAACTTTGAAAATCCCTGTCTTATTGGCACTGCTGTGATTTGTTGCATTTTTATCTTTTTTGAAATATTGCAGCTTTAAAAGAAAAAAAAAGATTCACTGGGGCAACCTGACAATTGCTTTGATATATCTCATTTGGGAGGGATAATTGTGGTAATTACTGCTAAAACTAGTTGTTGATTTAATTAGGTAGCATCCCTGGACTGTGTGGAATCAGCAACCAGCAAATTACCCAAACTGGACTCCATCCAGCCCCCCAGCCCTGCGCTGGCTCTCCGCAGAGCGAGTCCGTGTCTTTATTAATTTAGAGGGCGACCCTCTCAGACTTCCAGAAATCCAGAAGCAGCAGCAGCAACTGCAAGACTGCTGATCAAACAGATAAGCTGTACAGGCATTGTTCCTCCCCCAAGAGGCAGGCCTTCAGAGGCTTTCCAGGTGGCATCAGGGTGGGGACTGGGCAGCTCTCGAGAGGAGCCAGACCCAGAGACTGGCACACTGCTTCCCAAGAGTCCCGAGAGCGGCTCCTGCTTAACCGAAGACCAAGTGAGGAGATCTGGGCTTCCCTCAAGAGTGGCAGCTGAAGGAGGACCTGGCCATCTCTTTGGAAGAGCCCCAAGGAGGGAAATGTCCTTCTACATAAGGAGGAGTGAAGGCAAAACCCAAGCAGAACCTCAGAACCTGAGCCTTAAACCCCTCAACCAGATGACAAGGGCTAAACAACACACAAACTCCCTGGTGCCACACAGCCACACTACGGAGTGAGGAAGCCCCAACTTCCTCAATGTGCCTGTGAGCAGCTGCTTTCAGGTATAAGCACGACCTGCTCCTCCCATCTCACCAAGCCTGGTTTGAGGGACCCAGTCTAGAATCTCAGCCCCCCTCTGCCCTACGTGGGAATGGAGAGCCACAGAATGTGGGAATTCCTAAAACGTGGAATCAGGGGAACAAACGCTCGGCCCTCTTCTGGACCAGCCTCTTTCCCCAGGCAGGATTCACGCCTCTTTGGGGGCTCTGGTCAAAATGCCGATAAGTGGACAAGATGCAAGAAAGGCAGCGCAATTGGTGGGGCCCTCCAGCCCCTTGCTGTGATGAAAGCCTGGAGCGCAGAGGGCCTTCGAGTTTGGAGTGAATCCCACGGGGCAAGAAACCATGTGCAGATTCAGCGTGACCCAAGGAACCTCCTGGCACAAGGTGAAGCGAGCAATCAAGTCTAAAGAGGACAGGGCACCTCTGGGGAGGGCTGGGCCAAGGCGACCCCAGTCTTGGTGGCTCCGTTCCAGCTCCTGCCTCGGAGGACGGCCGTCTCTACAGGCAGCCTGCAGTCCTTTCAGAGCCCCCCACACTGTTCAGTTGCTCTGGATGCCAAGCGGGGGGCCACTGGCCTGATCCTGCCCCAGGGAGACACCCACAGAGGGTTTTGAGCTGTGTCCTGATTAGTGCAGAATGAAAGTGGGAACTGCTCCTTTAAGGCAATTTGGAAACGAAACATTTAAAATGCAACCTAGAATTGCACGTGTATATTTCGCAGCCATGCTGATGGCAATACGAGTAGTTGGCACTGAGCCACTCTTTCATCCTTTAACAGGGAAGCCGTAGAGGTCCTGAATAATTCATCAGTAATTAATACATCACCATAAACAGAAGATCAGAGCAGGCACTAACCGCCCCGCCCTCTTCCTAGCAGACGGCCAAGTGAGCCCGTCCTGGAAAAGCAGCGAGAGGCAACCCTCCAGCAGAGCATCGCCCCCAGGCTGGGCCAAGAGGTCAGTTTCTCAAGTCTGGGGAGGGTCCCTCACAGCAAACCCTCAACCTGCTAAAGCCCCCTACAAGAGTGCCCCACCTCCTTCCCCCCCTGGAACCCCCCGCCCCAAGAACCCAGCAGGCCTACCGGCACAAGGGCTCCTCCCGGCACTGGCTCCGCAGCATCAGGCAGTTGGGCTTCTCTCTCTCCTGGTAGGAGCAGTCGGGGACGATGGTCTGCCGGCGGCGCTCTGCGCAGGCCTGGTTCTTGCAGGGGCAGAAGAGCAGCCGGTAGCTGTATGCGCTGGGCACCCGGTCAAAGAAATGGCGCAGGGCTTTGCGGCACTTGCGCTGGCTGCAGGGCTCGGAGGCCGAGAGCTCTTTGTTGCAGGTGGAGATGTAGGCCGACCGCAGCTTCTTGCAGTTGTCGTTCAGGTTGCAGGCTTTGGCCGCCTCCAGGCAGGGGTTGCTCCTGGAGGTGGCTGCGGAGTCGGTCCCTGCTGGGGAAGGAGGAGAGTCAGGGAGGGCGCAGGGGATGAGCCGGGACAGGCACCTGGGCAGATGGACAGCCCTTCTCTAGTTAATGGGGGTTTGGGGGCGGGGAGGGCTTTGTGTGCCCCTCCTGAAGGGGATCCTGCCTGGATCAGGCCACCCAAACACCCGACTAGATGGCTTCCTATCAGATGCATTTCATAACAATGACAATGAATTATGGGGAAAAATTAAAAAGATCTTGAAATGTGAAAGAACCTCTAAGGGTTCATTGGCTGGGCTCAGCAATTGAAGACACTGAGCTTGTCAGCTGGAAAGCCGGCAGCCCAGGTTCGAGACCCAAGTGCCATGTGACAGGTTGAGCTCCCATTCCTCGCTCCAGCTCCTGCCCACCTCACAGTTCGAAAGCATGCAAATGCGAGTACATAAATAGGTACCACTTCAGTGGGAAGGTGACAGCGTTCTGTGCACTTTTGGGGTTTACCCAAGCTGGCTACATGACCATGGGAAATGTTTCCAAGCAACGCTGGCTCCCTCGGCCAAGAAAGAGAGGTGAGAATCGTGCTCTAGAGTCAGACATGATTGGAGAAGGGAAACCGTTACCTTTCATTGCAACGGTGAAAATGGATACTATGCCCAAGATGAACTTTCTGTGTCAAAGGAACCAATTCCAATTTCAGACAAAACCTTGCAGGATTAGCAAAAACGAATCAACTAATTCACATGGAATGGGGAAAAAGTGAGAGCAAGGTTTGAAGTTTGCAAGATTTTAAGAAAAATTAATCCACCTGGCATTTTCTAACCTCTAATTGATTGATCATTCTGCCTGTCTTGGATAACAGAATAGATGAAATCCCCAAACAGAATATAAATCATAAAAGGAGTCAGTTTAGCCACTGGACTTTGTAGGTATTTTTGGTATAAGGAAGCAAAAGAAAAATAATTTGAAAGGACACATTTTTGGACAAAGCTCAGTTAAAATATGGAATATTTTAGAAACAAGAACAACGCTAGCGATTTCTCCATTAGCTTTGCCATCAAATGCCTTTTAATCTAAGGACAACTATAATAAGAACGTTTATGTATGCCAGTGCATCCAGACTTAAAAAAAGATTAAATATTCAGCAAGAACTGCTCAGTTAACATGGTTAATGTCTTTTTCAAATTGCTAGAAGAATAAGAAGTGATCTCAAGAAAAAAGGAGGAACTTGCAGAACAATGATAGAATTTACAACATTTATACAGAACCTAGACAGACAGACAATTAGAGCTCACATTGGTATTAAAATATAATACAGAAATAGTAGAAAATGTGTAACAATAAAGAGCATGCCGAACTTCAAGGAAATCACAATAGAAGTTACAGTTGTAGTATAACTTTGGGGTTAAATGTCTAACAGATGGGATATAACTCTCTCAATAATTACCAAATCATACAGCAATAAATTTTGGAAATGCCATAACTATCATACATGGTGGTTATTTTAAAAAAAACCTCAAATGATTTGGAAAAGAAATACATCAAAATATTCAAAAAATGCCTAAAAATAAATTTTGAACAGTAAGAAATGTTTATTAGTTATAATTATAAGGTGAAATGATATTACCATATGTATTAGTTATTATTCCAGAAAACATAAATATCACAATTAACATATATGCCATGAGTTGTCAGTATAAACTGCTTAGCTCATTATTTGCATCTGCCTTCATACAAATTTAGTTTCCAAATATTGACTATAATTAGCTCCAGTCTGTTGAGTATTGATTTAGTCCATTCTCGCATGCTGAAGTGACCTCTGGGCACCTCCAGGATTCAGGAAAACCTGCAAAGGACCACTGAAGGGCCACGAGAAGGAACCAAAGACTAGAGCCAAAGGGGTCCAGTCACAGAAAGGGAAGACCCCCAGCCTAACTCAAGAAGCCGAGACTGTAGGAAATAGAATATGACGGAGGAAGGCAAAGAGACACACAAATAGCATATGGTCTTTAGTTAGAGCAGAGGTCTCCAAACTTGGCACCTTTAAGACTTGTGGACTTCAACTCCCAGAATTCTCATAACTGGGTTGAAGTCCACAAGTCTTAAAGATGCCAAGTTTGGGGACCCCTGAGTTAAATGAAAGTCATTTCCCATTGAATGTTTCTTTATTTGTAAGTATTTTCCCCTCATTAATCTGCAGGGTTTAGTCTAGGACCTGACAGCCTTCAAAACTTTGATGGAGTAGTTGCAGGAGAGCTGTCGGGATTTCAGAAGACAAAAACTTTGAGGTTCAAAATTATTTGGATGTTGAGAAGAGGACTGAATAAACAAAATGAAGTACAATAGAAATAAAATGTAACAAGTTAAAAGAAATGCAAAAAAAAATTTCACTTTAGGAAAAAACAATTAGATACACACAATGGATTTGGTCATAAGTGTGAACTAGGATATAGAACAAAATTAATTGTGGGTCAGCAGTGAGATTGTGCTACTAAAAATACTCGTATGCTCTCCACCAACAGAAATATAATTTCCAAATGATAGGAACTATGAAATCATTCCACTTTTTTTCTGCATTATTCAAACCCCACTGTGTTCATTTCTAAGCAAAATACTTCCAAAAGGATTTAGATGAGTCGGAACTAATTCAGAAAAAGGAAGAAGGATGAGTAGAATTGAAGACCTATGAGGAGAGAGCAAAGGAGTTGGAAATGTTCTTCAAATACCCCAAAAGAGGCCAGATAGAAGTTCCAAGGTCTGAAGAGCCCATGCTTCTTCAGATAATAGGACACGGAATAATTTACAGGAAGGAGGACACCTCAGTTGAACTACTTCCCAACAGTAAGATCAGAGGAATGGTAGAGCTGATAGTCTCCAAGAAGAGACTGTAGGCTTCCCTTCGCTGCATGTCCTGATACAGAAGTTGGGCAACCACCCATTGAGGATGGTCTAATTTGGGTTCTGCACTGAAACCTTCTTGGCCTCAATGGCTCCTGGGATTCTACTATTAATTTCTCCTGAACTTTGCTGTTGTGTTCTTTGTTGATGTTTGGGCTATACAAACTTCTAGCATCCTTTTGTAGAGTCGGTTGTAATCTTGTGCAATTCAACCTCTTCAGAATCTTAAGACTCTCCCAGGACTTATCAGGATGAATATCACCTAATCTGCACCCACTTAGCATTATCCTGAAAATAAAAAAAAAATCTAAAGAAAAATTCCAGATATGTTCCCAAGAAAAAGGAAATCTATCAGATTGGTAAATGTAGGGAAATTAAAAAAAAAAAAAGATCAAGAAACCCACCTTCCCCAAAACTCCCAGGAAAGCCGCCCTGGTGTGCAAGTCTTCCCACCTGGCCCTGGAGTCTCCTGCTTCCCACTGATGGATGAGGGATCCTGATGCCACACAATGAACAAACAGGTGGCTCCTTTCTTTGTCATCTGCCAGGGCTGAGATCAATGCAGGCTTTCCTTCCTCTTTCCAGCAGTCCAGCGGTCAGGCAGCAAAGAGTTTCTCAGTTTCTCTTTCGAATATTTGAGAAAAAACAAGCAGCATCTCTAACCTGCCCTGGAATCAGAATTAGCCCTCTGACAACTGCTGGAGGAGGAGGAGGAGGAGTGGGGAGTTTTGAGATGTAAATAACTCGCTTTCCACATCTCCTCTAGATCCACCTGGCTGATCTATTACGTCCTAATACAGCTGGAAAAGTGACACTCCCCGTTAGCATTTAGCATTGTTTCCTCCCCTAGGAAACCCCCACATTCTCAGCCCCCCCTTCCTGAAAACATGCTGTTGTTAAGCACAGAATCCAACAGCTAAAGGCTTCTCGGTGTGGCACCCGTCCTATTTTCCACCAGCTAAATAGCTTAAGGATGGCGATTTAATTCCAAGTGGAAAAAGAAACCTATTGTCAACTGGAGTCTAAGCCTAGCATTTCTTGGAGAAGACTTCTGCAGATCTGTCTTCTAACATCAAGCCAGATATCCTGTCCATAGAATTGCCACCCAGGGACTCCCACCGAGGCCCCACAGAGGCTGGCTCCACCGGCAGCAGTTCCAGCCTGAAGCCCCATCAAGTGCTTCAAAATGAGAGAATAATTGTGCTATTTATTTCTAATTCAAAATATTTATCTCCCATTGTTGAACTAAGACTTCTATAACGTACTTTTAAAACGCTAAAGCAATTTGATAAGATAGAATCCAGAGTCGCCTTCTAGGTGAGAGGGGCAGCATATAAATTTAATCAATAAGTAAAAAAAATTAAAAACAAAAAAATTATGCCAAGGGCTAAATAAATAAATAAAAATTGTCATGCCAATGAAAAATAAAAGTGCACTCTAAAGACAGAAATGTGCCTATTAAACTTTCAACTACCAGCTTCTAAAGCCCCTCCAAAATAAAGCTTTACTTCAGGTAACAGCCGTTTGCCAGCCAAAAACTCTCCCTGCAATGGGCCCCTGTTTATGCCAGGGCTCAGCCCCCTCCCCAATCTATTCTGCTTTGGGATCAGATGGAGCCACACTGTAACCTGCCTTCACCTCTCAGGTGCCATTTCCACTCGGAGCAATCTCCCAATCCAATCAACACCGACTGGAATTGGGGCCCCGAGAAACGATAGGCCATGAAATGGTTCCCCCCAACCCATGGAGCTGGCTCAGAAGGATGCTGTACCTGATGGTGCTGAAAGTGTCCAAGAGGTTAAGAAGCACGAAATGAAGGCTCCCCCACAGGTCATTGCCAAGCCCAACGACAGCTGTCTCAATCCTGAATCCCAGGCTGAAGCCCAAATGGGCCCAGTTAATCAAGAGGTCTCCAAACTTGTGGACTTCAACTCCCAGAATTCTCCAACCAGCAAACCAAAACTAGCTGGAGAATTCTGGGAGTTGAAGTCCACAAGTCTTAAAGTTGCCAAGTTTGGGGACCCCTGACCTCCCTCGTAAGAACTTTCCCCAAAGAGGGAAGGTTGGAAACTGCTCAACGGCTACTGAAAATGGGTCCTTGAGGAGAGGACACCCCATTACCCCTTCCAAGTTGGGGGCACCACCCCTCCACCCAAGAGGCCGGTTCCCTTCCCCAGCTGCTTTCACCACCCAGAAGGGCTCCAGGCAGCCATGTTGACAGCACTGAGAGGTTTTCCTCAGCCGTCACTCACTCAAACTCACCCCAGGTCTCTCCACCAGGTTGTAAACTCAGGTACCTCAGCCTGCTCTGCCCAATCAAGAGTAGATCCGAGCAACTTTATCCACCGGATCACCTGATTAATCTTCCCTTGTGGATATTTGGGGTGGGAGGCTATCTAACAGAGACCAGGTCACCCCAACAGGGCTGCTGCACAGCTCTCAGCAGAGGCAACAGCAGCCATGGGGCGCCTTGAGGCCACAAACTTCCCCTTGAACGAGGCCTTCTCTTGCCGAATGAAGCATTCAGAGGACAAAGGGGGCACTGACCGTTTAGGGTTCTGCAGCCGTGTGAATTAGAGGGGGGGGAACAGGTGGGTGAGGAAGCAGCTGCTCCCATTCTTTTTCCACAGTACCTGAGACAATTGAAGCGAGCCTGAAGGCATCCGAGAGCGGAGAGCTGATGGGCTCGTAGGGCGAAGCTTCGTACAATTGTTCCCCTGGAGACAGAGGAGGGAAAAATCAGCCCTGGACCAACCGCAAGAGGCGGGGGGGGGGGGGGGTGTCAGTGGGCAGGCAGAGACGGCTCCTCTTAAGTGGGGAGCTGGTGCAGCCTGGAGAAGCCTGGGGTGCCCCAGCCCTTGAGCTGCATATCCACTGAGGCCAGGCTGTGGGGCTGGGCCAGTAGCCCCAGGAGCTTCAGGAGCCATGGGGCCTGGCCTGGATGCCCACCTGGGCACCTGGATTCTCAAACCCTGCACCCCCCACCTTTGGGAATACAGCCCCCATCACCCCCAGCAACTGTGCTCAGTGGAAAGCCAAGAGCTGTCCTGGGGGAGTGCTCCCACCTGCCAGCCGATCAAGCTGGGGGAGCCCAGCACACTTTCTGCCCAGGGCTGCTGGCTGCTCCTGCCAGGGATTTTTTCTACCCCAAAAGGTGGGGGGGGGGATTTCCCACCCTGCAGCCCCTCTGGCTGGGCTTGCCATTGCCACAGCAGCCGAGGAAGAGAGGGGCCCCCTCGGCCTCCCCAGGCGAGCGTTGGGCCCCAGGACCAAAGACACCTTCCCATAGGCTGCCGGGGGATGGGGGAATCTTGGGCTTTGCTGACCATCCGAGGGAGCCTGGCTCCATGAGGAAGGCCAGGGGGAACCTTGAGGAGGAAGTCACCCATCAGCATCCCAAGGGGCCGTGACTTGTGGGGCAGGCCTTTCCCTTCATTACGTCCAGATCCAGCCTTACAAGGCACACCCTCCATCTGGGGCCTGCCAGGAGCAGCTGCTGCCCCAACATGGCAGTGAGGGGGTGGGGGTGGGAGGGGGGCTTTCTCATGCAACTCTGGTGAAATGAGAACAAAAGGAGCAGTTTCCCCAGCCGGGGCCTTCCACAGGGCCAAGGGCCACTCCGTCTTCTCAGCAATGGCTCTGCCCAGGCGACGGATCTGGGACAGGGGACGGGAGACAGGAATTGAGCTTGACCTGCCTTCACAGACAAGCAGCAGGCAGGCAGGCATCCTGGGCAGCACCTGGGTGGGGGCCCCAGAGGGCAGGGCTTGCAGGCCTGGATGGGCCTCCCACTCAGCAACGGCACCAGTTCTGGCCTTGTCTTTGGGTCACGGCAACTCCACGATTGCACAGCCATCGCAGGGCGCATCCTCCAGCTCACCACTGGGGCAAGGCCCCCCACCCACCCAGTTTGGGGGTCTGCCTGGCTCACACGCCGTGTGTCCCCCCTCCAAAGCTCCCAGGAGACCCGGCTCTGGGCTCACCCCCCAGGTGGAGGCTCCAGTAGACCTGCAGGCAGGACAGCTCCTTCTTCATCCTGCGCCTGCAGCGGCAGCCGTGCAAAGCGCTCCCCTGCAGCACCTCCAGCGCCAGCCGGCACTCCTTGTTGCCCAGCAGGGCGCTGTGGTCTCGGCCAGCCAGGCACTGGCGCAGGGTGCGGAAACTGGAGCTGCAGCCGGGCTCAGACGCACAGAGCACGCTGGCGCGGGCACAGTCCATGGGGCTCTGCCAGCCGTGACTGTCTGGGGTGGCTGACAGGGACAGCCCAGCCCAGGCCTGCAGCACTCTGCCTGCAAAGACAGAAGCAGCACGTCAGGATCAGGGCAGTCCTCCCCCCACCAAGCGGTCTCCCCCAGGACCTTCCCTCTGGCCCGGGTCCACAGCCGGGCAGGGAGGAGCCAGAGCAGGCCGCTGCAGGCCCCTCCCCCCTTCCACCAGCTTCACGTCAGCCACTTTCAATTTGGCCCAGAGGCTGCTGGAGAAGCGAAGGGCCCCCCACCCGGAAGGGGCCCTGCTTTCCAGCCCATCCTGAGCCCTGAGCCCTTTCCTCCAGCCCCCTTCGGCAGCCTTCCCAGGCCGGGGCTGCTGCCAGAAAACGGCTCATTCTTGGCCTGTGATGAAGCAACCAGGCAGCCCCAGCAGTGGGTTGGAGGGGGCTTTTGGCCCAACCCTCCCAGCCAGGCTCCTCCATGGGCACCAGGAAGGCTGGGCACAAAGGGCAATGGAGCCCAAACCCGGCCCCTCAGCTGCCTCCAGCCACAAGGGCCGGCCTACTGCAGAGGGCGAGTCCCAAAGCTGCACACGAAGCAACTCTGACCAGCTTGGCCCTGAAGGCCACATCCGAGGGCCAATCTAGAGGAGGACCACAAGGGGGCAACCCAGTATGTGGGGGCTCTTGATGGGGAGCAAGAGGCGACAGGCAGCCAAGCCAGGGCCGTCCAAGGATGCTCCCTGGGGACGAGTCTTCCCAGGGCCACCAGCGGGAGAGCTAAGGCAGCAGGAGGACCCCAAGCGCTTGATGGACCTTTGGCCGCGGCAGAGAAGAGCTCGGGGCCCCTGAAAGCCCAGATCCCCTCTGGAAAGGTCCCCCCACTGCATCGTCACTACCCACGAGCACAGGAGGGATTGTCAGTCCCAATCCTTGCCCAGAGCAGGAACCCAGAGCCAAGAGCCTCCCAAGAGCCACTCTTTGCCTCCAGCAGAGAGCCCTCCTCCTCCTCCTCCTCCTCCTCCCCCTGCTCTTGCCATGCCCAGCAGAGAGAGCTCCTGCCTCAAGATAAACCCCCCATTTTCTCTCCTGGAAGGAAACTGAGAACTTCAGGGGCTTCTCTTTCCCAGGCTAACCACGCCCAGGAGCTCCAACCGTTTCGCCTCAGTTTCCCCTTCCGAGCCTTTATGGCCCTGGTTTTCCTTCTTCGGACCCACAACGTCTTCCTTTAAAACGTGGGGCCCAGAACCGGACGCAGCAGCAGCCCAGCGCAAGAGAAGAGCAGGGTGCGTTGCCCAGTGGCAATTTCAACCTTTCCCGTCGCTCAGGGACCCAGAGAGCGCAGCGCCTGAGCAGAAGCAAAACTCCCTCCTTGAACCAGAAAGTAGGGGGGCCAGAACACGGGTGCCAAATCCTACCAGGAGCGGCGGCGTTTCTGCCCTCCTGCTGCAGCCCGATGGCCCGAGAGGCGACTTGTAGCCTCAGCACTGAGCCATCTAATGACCTTAACAACAGTTGTGGGTTTTCTACCCCAAAGGATCCTCCGTTCCAGGCAAATGACCCTCCTGCTCCAGCACCATGGCGGACTTTCGTCTCTGTTGCCGCTTGTACACCCAAGGGGTAGATGCAAAGCCCCGTTCCCGCCGCAGGCCCTGCTGATGCTGCAGCATTCCCAGCTCAGAGGCTGCTCTGAAGAGTCCAGCAGGCCTGACCAAGCCCCCCTCTCCCTTTTCCTCCAGGGGCAACATCCGCATCTCCAGCAGGAACCCCTCCGGGCTGCCCCCTCCTGCCCCAAAGCCAAGGCCTGCTCTGACTTGGCACCCAGAGAACCTGCCCAGCCTGGAGACTGCAGGGGAGCACAGCTGCCATGCAGATTGGGGGGGGGCGTCAGCTAGGCGCAGGGCTGCTCGCTTCTGAGATCCCTAGTCCCCTCTGGGGATTCGGCTGGACCACAAACCTCCGTTTCGGAAATTCCAGAGTCCGGTTCTGCCCTGGGCCCCCTCCACCATCTCCCAGTCAGAGAGAGGGGCAGAGCAACTGTGAGGCTGAGGAGGGGCTCACCTTTCCCTGCTCAACCCAAGCGGGGACCCTGGATTCCCATTATCGCCCCCCCATCCCCCCATTGTCAGACCTAGTTGCTGCATCATCCCCCACCCCCCCAAAGCTCTCCGAAGGTCTGGGAAGGGGAGAGCAGGGAGCAGCTGCCTTGGGCTGCCTCCCCACCCCAGGGAGAGCGGGCGAGAGCGCGAAAGCCGCGCGGAGCTGAGCTCAGCGAAGTTGCCTCGCCGAGAGTCAGCCGGGATTCCTGGGCCTGCCGCCCCCTCAACGGCTTAAGCACCGGACGCTGCTTAGCGCTGAAAGCCAGAACGGCAGCCCGGGATTCTTCCTTCCAGCTGGGCGGTCTAAGCAGTGGGCTCTTCGGGGCTGTCGGGGCTTCTCTCCTCCTCACTCCCTTCCCCGCTTCCCTTCTTCCTTCCCTTCGGGGCCGCGAGAGGCAGGGAGACTCGTCCCGCGCCCCCGCCCCCCGCGAGGGAGCCGCCGCAGGACGAGCCTCCCTCGGGGGTCCTCGGCGGCTGGCGCGACCCTCCTGTGGCCCCGGCGCAAACCGCCAGCCGCGCCCCTCCGCTCCCCCGCAGCGCCCACGGGAGTGTCGGGTCGGGCTCCAAGTCGGGCGACCCCCCCCCCCCCCCCCCGCCCTCCTCCCGGGCCCGCCGGCCGCTCACCCAGCGCCAGGAGGAGGCCGAGGAGGCCGGCACGGGCCATGGCAGGGCGGTCGGTCTCTCGGCGGGGCGTCGGAGGAGTCTCGGTCTCCCTCAGCCGCTGCCGGGCGGAGGCGGCGCCCTCCTGGGCTGCCCGGGCAGCATCGCGGCGGCGGCGGATCAACTGCCAGGCGGCTCCGGCGAAGAGGCGCCCGACGGCCGTCCCGAAAAGCGGCGGGCAGGGCGGGACGCGGCGCCTGGCAGCCCCCGGGCGGCAGCTGCGGGGCTCGGGCTCGGCCCCTTGGCACGGGCGGGCGGGGCGGCCCTTTTGTGGCGGGGGCGGCCCTCCTCGAGGGAGGAGCGAGGCCGGAGGGGGGTCCGCGCCGTCCAAGGGCGGCCGCTCCCTCCGCTCCCTGCGCCCTCTGCCGCCGCCTAAGCTCCCCGGGCGGCGGGCGGGCGGGGCGAGCCAGAGCGACGCTGCTTCCCCCGCCTCAGCCGCGACCCCCGCCGGCTCTGCCCGCCTCTCTCAGCCGCTGGCTGTCCAGGCGACCCCCCCTCCCGACCGAAGGGCTGCTCGGGCGCCGCCCGCCCTGGGCCGCTCGGGAGGGGCGCCGGAAGGGCGCTTGAGCCCCCGCGAAGGGCGTGAGGGACCCTCTGGGCCGCCTCCGGGGAAGGGCAGGAGGGGACGGGGGGGGGACGACAGGCGACAGACCCTTCGCTCCCCGCCGCCCTCCCCTCCTCCGCGCTCCCTCCAGGGGTGGGCAGGGGCAGCTCTCTCGCCTCTCGGCCCCTTCCTTCCAAAGGGCGGGCGGGCGGAGGCTCTCTGGAGCTCCGCACCGGCTGGGCCTCGCCAGCCTCCTCGCTTCCGCGGATGGGCTGGCCTCTGCGACCCCGGAGTTCGGAGTGACTTTGAATCCTAGAACCCTGGGGCTGGAAGGGACTTCGGAGGTCCTCTAGTCCAGCCCCGATCACCCCCCACAAATGGCTGTCTTATCTCTTCGCGCCCACAACTTCTGGAGGGAAGCCGTTCACTGTCCTCGCTGACAGACAGGCTCTCCTTGCTTTGCTTCTTCTCCATCCTTCTGGGGTTTTGGCTGGACCCTTCTCCTTTGGGGCAGCCCCTCCCATTCGGAAGACGGCTCTCGGGTCAATCCGTAAAGGAGGAGTATAAGTTCCAACCTCCATGTAGTGAAAGGATAAATGTGGGTAAAAATAAATGTTTATCCAATAAACTATGAGCAGAAAACAAATGAAAGCAAGGTTTCTGGTATGTGCATAGCCCCACTCATGGCCCCCTAACTCAGCTCCCTTCTCCGTCTGCAACAGAGGAATGAATGTATGTCTCTGTTTACTACTCTCTGTACTAGCAGCCCCGAAATACAGGAAACAAACCAGGGCTCTTGAAAGCTCTTCTCAATTCTAAACTAGCCAGCAATCAGCCCCATCCAGCACTTTTGCATATACAACTCAGAGTCCGACTAGATACGATTCCCTTGCAATATTTTATAAACAGAATATTTAAACGCTGCCCATTACGCTGCTCATTAGTTCAGCCCAACCAAAAAGTGATGGATAAAAGCAAAAATATAGAACACTAACATTAAAATAGCGAAGCACTCTAACACTAAAACACTCCACCACTTTAAAAGGCAAGGAGCATCTGATTTAACTCCTCCCAAATTCTAATGTTTCACTCTATAAGTCTTCATTAAATGTAAGAGCTGCCTAACTCCAGAGGACTCTGGGAGGTTCATATTTTAAAAGTAAGAACAAGAAAATAAAAAAGTCTTTTGGAGGGAAAACCACAACACCACCAAAAAATCTGGCAGGAGCCCAGCAATTACATATATTTGGATATTATCAGTATATTGATGATAATTAGCTTTTAAAATAAAGGTCCTTCCAAGGAACTTCACACATGAAAAAGGTGAAATATTATTGGAGTTTAATTAATTTCAAATACATGCTGTTAAACTCACCAGGGTCCGTACAACATATGCTGCTGTTGGTGGGGCTTGGCATGATGCCTTCCTTCCTTCCTTTCTTCCTTCCCTCCCTCCCTCCTTCCTTCCTTTCTTCTTTCCAAAAATGGGGGTGGGGAGGGAAAGATGCTATTCCGCAGAAAGCTTTGCAGCTGGAACCTGAAATGTGCCAACTCAGTTATTTCCCGTTCCTTGTCTGTAAGCAGAAAGGAGGCAAGGGGTTGGACTAGAAGACCTCCAAGGTCCCTTCCAGCCCTAAGATTCTATGATTCAGGCTCAGTTTCGCACTTGATTGAGGAAGACAAGTCCCATCCCTTGCCAGTTGGGATTCTCCTCCAGACAGCCCCCCAGATGTGATCAGGCAGATTCCCTCCCCCTGTCAGCAACTGGGGCAAGGTAAGAGGAGATTCAGACTTTTCAACCCGCGCACACACATGTACACCAGGGAATCCACAGCTTTGGCCACTGTCGTTTTGTTAATCGGGTGTTAATTGCTTTCTTAATCGTACTCAGCTGTTCTCACTAAGGAACATTAATATTTATAGTGGGGTTTTTTCATCTGCATTCTTACATATGCTGCATAAATACTAAAACATGCTATTAAACTAAATGTTCACATGAAAAAACATGCAAAACGCTAAAACATGAAGAAAAACAAAACATAAAAAGGTTGCAGGAGCACAAAATGACCTAACATCCTGCAATCATCCTACAGTCTCTTCATGGGATCCCCAACATGGCTGGAAAAACCACCTCTCAAAGAAGGCCAAGGGGGCGGGGCTTAAGGGAGCTCAGGTGTCACCTAGTGGCACCTGAGACAGCAGAAGAGAACTGAAAGAAGATAACAAAATGTAAAGACCTGCAAATAGAAGTAGAACCACTGGGGCAAAAGGCGGTGCCAATAGTCACAGGGGCCAACACACCGAATCATCACTTGAACATCATCAGCATTGGCAAAATCCCAACAGGGATGCACCATCGTTCCTCCCCACCCAAGTGCCCCTGACTGGCCTCTTGCACTTCAGTTCCTGGCCCTCAGTTCAGGCTTATTCTTCCTTCCCTCTCACAGAGCCCTTTGGAAGAAAGAGGAAGGGGTCTTAGCTGCCCTCCCCTCCCCATGGCTGGCTAAGTCGTTCTTCCTAGTCTAAAGCAACCCACCCCTGGGTGGGCTGAGGGAGCCTGCAGAAGCACAGCTGCGAACAAGTTCCCTCTTAGGCCCAGGACTCCTCAATCTCTTCATTCACGACTTAGATGGGGGGGGGGGGGGTAGAAGGGGAACTTATCACATTTGCAGATGATACTAAGCTGGCAGGAAGAGCCAACACGCCTAGATGATAGGCTCAAGATCCAGATGGATCTCGACAGACTTGAACCCTGGGCCCCCTCTAACAAAACGCAATTCAACGTAGAGAAGTCTTACACCTAGGCAAGAAAAAACAAATATACAGGTGAAACCTGGCTTCCTAGTTTATGTAGCCAGGCTGTCCTCTTCCTTTTTGCATCTCCTTCTTCAGGACCTACTTGCATTTTCACCTCTTCTCCACCCCCCCACCCCTCCAGCAGTTTCTCATGCTGGGGTTCCTTCCTTGCTAGCATTGCTCTTAGTGCCTGAAAACTCTGGTTTGTGGGCGTTGAAGATCAGGACGTGTGTGTGTGTGTGTGACCTGACTCAGAGGGGCACCAGTCCTGCCACACTGAAGGTGGACAGCCATGGGAAAGGGAGGCTCTCCAGTCAAGGGAGCCCTAGGCTAGGTGGGGCTGCAGTGCCCCGCAGGGACTCTCTCTTCAGAGCAAAAGAGCAACGTGGCAGCTTGCAACAGTGGCTTGCTGTGAAAGGGCCAGTAAGAAAAACATGTAACTGAAAAGCTGCCACAAATGAAACATGTTTCCTGACATTTGAGGAAACGCAGTTGAAGGAAATTTCATTTGTTCTACTAAATGTCAGTTTTATGGAATCCAAACGTTAATTGGAGACATGAGGCTCCCATTAGCTAGGACAAGGCAGTGTCTCCCTATTGCATCTGATGCCACAGTTGATAAAATTACTCTTTATGGGCCCTAATTAATCAGAATATCACTCTGTCTGCTGGAATTTGTCCTTGGGATCATGTTGCTGCAACATTTCCCACAGCAGCATCACACAACACTTCTGAGACCAGCACACCATGCAGATCAAGAGCCTTGAAGGGGTGATGGCATTGCAGGGAAGGTTTCTTATCAGCAAAGAGGGTTTCCTTCCTCTTCTGGATCAAAGCCTCCCTTCCCAGATCGATGGCACAGGATTGGCAGACGTTCCTTGGGGAGATGGCTGTGGGAATAAAAAGGACCTGATCTGTGCAATACACAACCTGCCACCAGCTCCTCTCTTGGCCTGGGACTCAAAACCTGGGTGGGCATATTTCTAGAGAGATTGGCATTTCTTTCTCCAGTCATATCTCAGAAATGTACAGTATCTCTGTCGCTTGTCCACCACCAAATCATGCCTGAACGTGGTCTTTGGTCCTCCAGCAATGCCTCCTTCCTCCATTTAAAACTTTAACCATCTCTTTACTTACCCCTTCTTTCATCAGCTGTTCTGGTTAGAGTGATGGGATGCAATTCCACTTAACTAAAACTCTAACGCAGGAAGTCTACAAGAGAATATCTATTTGCATCTGCACAAATCCTGAACCATGGAGAAAGAAGTTAGCACCCTGTTGACACACAAGGGGTTTACACTTCTGCCCATGCAGGACTCAGATTCTACCTGCACCAAATGCAAACTGATCGGATTGCTGGAGGAGAAAGTGGAAAGTCTAAAGCAGCAGCCCACAACCTCTTGGGTGCCAGGGATTGGTTCCGTGGAGGGCAGCTTTTCCGTGGACCAGGGGAGGGCGTGGTTTCGCATGCTGTCTGGATTCTGCACCTGCGCAAATGGGGCTTTGCTCATTTGTGTGGCCCAGTTCCTGGCAGGCCAAGGGTCAGTGCAAGTCTGCAGCCCAGGGATTGGGGACCCCTGTCTAGAGGCAGGTCTGTCCACCCCAAATCTCCTCCATGAAATGAGGAATTCCTCAGAAAGGCAGAAGTCTGGATTCATATTAAATGCAGCAAGGAAGAAACAACCAGAAGGCCTAGACTCCAGGAAGATCGGTGGCAGCATGTCACTCAGAGCAGGGCTCTCCAATCTTGGCAACTTTAAGCCTGGAGGACTTCAACTCCCAGAATTCCCCAGCCAGCTTTGCTCAGAGGACAAAAACACCAAGAAGAGGGTCCCTGCCCCATTGGGATGCGTGATACAACAAAATGAGCCTGAGAAGCTCATTTTGAATATCAAGGGACGAGGCAAGAAGGCGCTGCTGAGGGTTTCCTCCACACTTGGTCGGTCGTCCTTCAGTTGCTTCTGGAAATGGAAGGAACGATTGAAAGAGGAACTGAGGGGTCCCCAAAAGATCTGATGGCTTCCCTCCATTTTGAGCCCCCCAGGGAGGCTCTGGGAGGGCAGCCCTGGACTAGAGGCGATGGCAGCAAACTGGCCCCGAAGCAGAAGCACTGAAGGCAGCCTCGGTTTTCTGGCTGCCAAGGGAAACGCGTTCCCTGCCTCCCTCCATGGCTTGTTCCTCTGGGGCAGGCTGGGCGCTGCGTGGGAAGGCAGGAGCGGCCGTGTGAGCAGGGAAGGCGGGGGGTCCGTTTCCCGCGGGTTCAGGGCCTTTGCCCTGCTCCTCAGTCGAGCTTCTCCCGCCAGAAGAAAAGGCCTCTCTGGGTGGGGAAGCCGGGCAGGATCAGCTGCCAAGCGGGGTGGCTGGTCGGCCAGGCGTCCCTCGCGGCTCCTGAGGGCATCGGAGCCAAAGGGTCGGTCGGGGGAGCCGAGAGTTCGCCCAGCCAGGCCTTGGCCGTGCGGGACGCAGCCGGTAGCTCTGGCGCCTCGGTTCGGTCCACGGAGCCCAGCTGGCCATTCCGGCCCCGGCAGAGGCTGCGGTCAGCGGCGTCCTCCGTGAGGCAGCCGGCGGAGCCCGCGGGGAGCTCTCCAAGGTCCTTGTTCTCCTGTTGCCTCGGGCCGGGCTTGGGCTGTTATTTTTTCTTTAAAGCAACTTTAAGAGCAGTTTGGCATCGACACGGATCGTATTTCGTAGTTCACACAATCTGTGGGCTTATGGAGGAAGACTTAAAATCCTCCATAACCCAAATGGAGGCTCTGGGCTGAAACGGGACCAGCGTCCCGTTTCTTCGAGGTACAGATTATGCCGGATGCTTTTCTCCCCCAGGAAAACTATTGACCACATTATATTGCGCCATTTTTTCCACCTGATACATGAAATTACCCACAATAGTTCCAAAGCTGAACAATTCCCAGTTTAGCAGGTCAGATTTAATGGACCCAGGTGGGTTTTTCCCACTTTCACCTCACACAAAAGACTTCCGTATGGATCTGAAAAAACTATATTGTTTAGAAATTCTGGGAATTTGGGGGAAGATATGGATTAAGGTTAAGAAGATATCAAACTGGGATCCTCAGCCTGTCTCTTGGTTCGGACAGTACAAATTTGCCTGGGGAACACATTTAATGGGCGCCAGATTCAGTGCCCCAGCTACGAATCAGAGCAATTATCCAAATACGTTTCCCCTTTATCACCAAATCAGAGGCGACAGCCCAAGCCCCTCTCCAGCTTCATTGCAGATGAATGTCCCACATCCGAAGATCTTTCACCACTTCCGGGCAGCTCGTGCCATTCAAAGTGTTCCCCCAGCCTTGGTTACCTTTATTGACTGCTCCTTTAGAAATCTACAACTGTTATTAGCCCTCTATTTAACCCTCTTGGCTGGCCTAAACATCCTCGGCTCCTTTTAAATCTTCCTCATAGAGTTTGGTCTCCAAACCCTTCGGCCTTTCAGTCCCCCCCACCCCTGCACCCCAAACCTGTCCCAATCTGCTACTCTCTTTGCAAAATGGAATGGCCAGAACTGTTATTCACAGATTAACACAGTGGGAAGGGACCTTGTAGGTCATCCAGTCCAACCCCCATCTGCCCAAGCAGGAGGCTCTACACCATTCCTGACAGGTGGCAGTGCAGTCTCTTCTTGAAAGCCTCCAGGGATGAAGCTCCCACAACTTCCGAGGGGAACTTCTGTTTCTTTGGTTGGTTGTTCTCACTATCAGAAAGTTTCTCCTTATTTCCAGGTTGAATCTCTCCTTGTTCGGTTTCCATCCATTGTCCCTTGACTGGAGAGAGCCTGGGGCCTCTGGGGGTCCAGATTAGCTTCCCTGGTCTGGACTAGACATTAATGGCCCCGAGACAGGCTCCCCCCCTTTTAACATCTGGCCCCTGGTTAACCTGAGTGGCAGGTGCACTCAGGTCCTTCCCACCAGTCCTGCTGCCTGCCAGTCAGCTCTTAACTCCCTCCTGGACTTCCATTGTTTGACCGAGATGCAAAACTTTCTCCCTCTTCCCATCCTTTTCATTGCAGCCCTGCTGAAGCCTGTCTGGCTCTTGGTGACTTTTCTCTCCCCCCCCCCCCTTAAATGCTCACCGCCCCTCCCACCATGTGCTATTTGCAAGCTTAATAAGCGCCCTGTCAATTCCCTGATGCAAGGCTGACAAAATTGCTTTGCTTAGCTGTGTTCCAAGATTGTTTTGACCTGCTCTTGTGGAAAGCATTGGGCTTGCACTTTTCTCTCACAGGATTGCTAGTCAGATGCTGCAGCTGCTAAAGCCGGGAAGGAGGGGGTGGGAGGGTGACTCTGCCCTGGGGGAGGGGGGCTGCCCTGAAGGGTCCAGGTTCAGGGGGGAGAACGCCTGCTTCCCCCGCGGGGGTACCAGCTTCTGGACTCCTGCTTTGAGGTGCTGCTGGCCCCCCGGCTGCCTTCTCCCCAGGCACCCTTACAAGGCCCAATAGGTCTGCTGCCTCGGCAGTCAGAATAACAGAATAACAAAGTTGGAAGGGACCTTGGAGGTCTTCTAGTCCAACTCCCTGCTCAAGCAACAGGTCCTACACTCTTTCAGACAAATGGCTGTTCAGTCCCTTCCTAAAAGCCTCCAGGGATGGAGCTTCAGGGGTGGCAAACTGAGGAACAGGGCAATGGCAAGCAAGAAGCACCGAATTTCCTCCAGCCCACCTGGCATCTTGCTGCAAAAATGCCTGTGTCTGCTCTGGCTAGAACTCAGATTCTCCAGAGGGAGCTCCCCTCTCCCCTTGTTTCTGAAAGGACTGAGCCCCAGGCTGTCTCTGGACCAGAATGGTACCGACTCCGAGAGTCCAAAGATGGGCTGCGTACATGCAGGGAGGCTCTGCTTTCCATCAGGGTTGGAAGATGGTTTCTTTTTGCTGCTGCATGCCAGACGTGTGAAGGCTGTGGTCGGGCCAAGAATGAAGCTGTGGCTGGGGAAGAAACAACCTGGTTGTGCTGTAGTGGCGCACATTCCCACGGCATCTGGATCGGATCGCTCTCAATGCCACACCACACTGTGGAGGATCATTAGCGCAAAGCATATGCTGTGTGTGGAATTAATAATCATTTTCATCCTCACCAGCTGCCAGTAATTGGCTTCCTTTGCACAAAGAAAACTGACAGCAGCAGGGTGGAAATTCAGTCACATGCTGGCGAGAGGGGTGCTCAGATGCTCCTCCAGACTGAGGGGCACATGCAGACCTGCCCTGATGGCACCCATTGGCGAGCTACAATCCAGGCTGTGACGATCAGGTGAAAAGTAAAATCTGCTGACCCGGGCAGCATCAGGCGGCCCAGTGCAAGGCTGCTGCACCAAGCGAGAAGCAGCCAGAAATCACAGCCCTTGCCTGAAATCCATCGCACCTTTCCTGACTGGGAGGGCAGAGAGCCAAACCACATGTGGGCTGAACTGGCAAGTGTTGAAACTGTCTGGACCAGGATCCTGCTTGGGGGGCTCTTTTTGCATCCCCCCCTCTTTCCTCTGTCCTTCCAGCCTGGAAGACGCGCTCCCTGGTCTGCATCTTGTGATATTTGGGAGCTTCTGAGGATCCCCCATCAGGAACTGGCTGAGGTTGCTACCAAACTCCTAGCACAGTAAATACATCTTGGAAGTCAGGGACATTTTTCTGGCGAATTCTGATTTGCTATCTGGATACTATTAAGTACAATCAGCCCAGGAATCCGGGGGTGAGTGACAGGCCCACTTTGCTGTATCGGTCAGGTTTTTATCAGCTCTGCTTAATGGCTTTTGGAAGTCTGAATGTCCAGGCATCATTTTAAAAGCCTGCTAATGATCTCATCTATGTATTAAAAAGCTAGATAAAAATGGAAATCCATAGGCAATAGACTCGTAGAAGCATAGTATGCAAGAGTTGGAAGGGACCCTGACAAATGCCCATCCAGACTTTGTTGGGAGAGCCTTAAGGAAATCTGTTCTCTTGTCAAACATCTCTTATCATTACAAATTAAATTCCTTCTATTGCTTCTTCTTCTGTCTTCTGGATCGACTCTGCATGGATCTACCCCTTCAGATACCTGACGAGTGTAACATATGATCCTCTCCCTCGGCTGCATTTTATTCCCCAGACTAAAAAAGAGCATATGCCTCCGTCCACTCCTCCTAGGTTTTTCCTTCCAAGGTTCTTGATTGCTGTCCTCTGGCCATACCCCAGTTTGTATCCAGAACTGGATGCAAAATTCTAGATGTCCGTGTGAAACTGGACAACTGGAATGGAAGCTCAAGCTAAGCTATGAAGCCTGAAAGTAAATAGTCTGCCTGGCCCTGCAGATCCAGAAAGTCCATCGTGGCTCTTTTGCAGGTCCTGGAAGACAAACATGGTCACTTCCTGAAAGAAAAGGCGGTAGAGGATCAGCAAACACCCCCCAGCCCTTTCTACAGAGAAACCAAGGGAGGAGGCTCACATCAGGAAGGCTCCTGTGCCTCCCAAGGAGGTCAGCCAGGCCCTGGAAAGGGGCAGCCTGCTGACTTCAGCCAGTTCCACTTCAGCTGCCAAGGGTTGTTCCCTGAGGGTAGGTGATGAAGTAGACAAGCAGGCATCAGGCTTTAGGAATACCTGCATGGAGCAACACAACTGAGCAGAAGGCTGAATGGATGACGTGAGCCACCTTGAACCAACCGCCATTGCTGCTTACAGCTGTTCTGGTGGCTCCTGGTCATCCAGAAGGTCCAGGACTTTCAAAGAGAGGCCAAAGATCCTCAGCATCAGCTTCGTCTCGGGTTGGAGCCTCTCACCATCCCCACAACCAAGCAGGATGGCAAACGACACCCGCCCCCCCAAGTCCAGGACCAGCCAGGCTGGGCTGGCGTTCAAGTGTGGACTAGGCTTAAACCCACATCCAACCCCAAAGGCTCACTGGCTGGATTTGGGCTAGTCCAACTGCGCCTCTGCCCTTGTGGCTAGGAGGGTGGGGGCATCTGTCAAGGGAAGAGCCCAGCTGCCCCGCCCTCCTTGAGCTGGCCTCCTGGAGGGGGCCATTTCAGCTCCTCTTGGATTTCTCTCCCTGCCCCATTAAGGTCAGACTGATACCGTTAATGGCATCCCCATAACCGAGCAAGGAGCGTGGCTGTGCAATATCTTGAGAGCTGAAATGCTCTCCAGGGCTCCATCAGCCTGGCTTTAATGCAGCTGATAGTTATTTTAGACTTCATCAAATATTCAGCAGCAACTGAAGAAAAAAAAGCCTCCAGGCAGAGAAATTCAGGACCTTTTAACCGGAGGAAGAGCCTTTGGGTTCAGCAGAAGCCGGTCCCGGCTGCACCCCAGAAGGAGCCCAGGGCCCTCAGCTGCTTCCATGGACTCTCACCTGTAAAGCCCAAAGTGGACGGTGCCAGTAAGCCCAATTCAAGGGCCATTCCACCCTGCCCCCCCCCCCTTTGTGCCCAGGACCTGAAGTCAGGGTACTTCTGAACACCTTCAGGCCTGCAGCCCTTGACAGGCGTCTAACCACTCCATTCCAGCCCCACCCACCCGCCCTCCCCCAACCCTGCTCCACCTGCCCGTAAGGAGAGGGGTTGGGGCCCAGGGAAAGCCCTTGACTTGCCCAGGCTTTAAACTGGCAGTCTGGCGCTGAAGGTCGGCCTTGCGGCTATGGCAAAACAGGGCACAGTCCTCGTGCAGCCAGTTGCAAGCCAGCCGTCCAAGGACCGAGGCTGGGGCTGCAGCGGGCTGAAGGGCCTGGAATCCTAAATTCCCAGCCGAGACAGATAGGGGGGCCCTGCAGCAAAACCCCCGTTTTGTTTTGTAACCACATGATGAATAAACCAGAACTATACACATTGAGTGCATGTGATTTGAACCGTATTAGTAAAAGGGAGAAAATAAGGAGATGTTATTTCTTATTCTAGGGAAGCGTCTTTCATTCATAAGCTCCGGCGAACCCTTTCAACTCGGCAGGAGGCCGGTGTCGTCCAACTATGACTTTCACTTTTGTTTTCTCCGTCCCAAACTCCCTGTTCTTACACGTGGAGTTGGCGCGGCAGGCATTGCAGGCTCTGCAGGGGGGCCCGGGGGCGGCGGCACCTCCTGCCAGCCGGGGCTCAGGCTGCGCCTCGTGGCCGGGGAGCGCCCGCAGCCTCGGGAAGGCAGCCGCCGGAGAAGGGCGGGCAGAAGGCGGCCAGCCACCGCCGAGCTTCAGCGGCTGATAAAGCCTCCCGGGCGAGAAGGGCGCAGGCGGGCCGGGAGCGAGGGCCAAGCGACGGGAAGCCTGGCGGGCCGCCCGTCTGGCAGAGAGGCCGAGGGCCGCAGGGGGCTCAGCCAGCGCCAAGCGGCGTCGTGGGAGCAGGAGCAGCCGCGGGTGCAGGCGAGACGCACCGGGCGGCTTCCAGAGCTCCGCCGTTGGCCATTCCTTGCCCTGCAGCCTTGCCAAGGGGGCGGCCGCTTTCGGGGATGCGGGCAGAGGCCCCTGAGCAGCCGAGAGCGGAGCTGCCCGTCCTCCCTCCGCTGCCTGGATCGCGGGGCAGCCTCGGGGGAGGAAGGCAGGCTCTCCGGCCGCGGCTTCTCTTGGATTCCTGCCTGAAGCAGCCGGTTGAAGAAACCCCCTCGCCGCCTTTGCGGGAAGGCTGCCTGCCGGGAAGCGCATCGCCAGCCGCGCGAAGGCCTTGGAGAGCCCAGGAGGGTTGGGAAGCCTCGCTCCTCGCCAAGGGGGTTTCCCTTCCCTGGGGGAACCTCCCGTCGCCAGCGGTCGGGGCCTGCGGGTCAGCCGCTGCACGAAACGGCCCCGGGCGAACCCGAATCCCCTGGCGGGTGGGCGGGAAGCATCCTTCGACGGCGGCTGCTAAGAAAGAGGGCCGGAGAGGCAAACCAACGCCAGGGTCCCAAAGAGGGCGGGGGGAGATCCGGCTCCCCGACCCAACAAGCAGCTGCTTCTTTCGGGTGGGGGGAGCAGCTGGGAATGATGAGGCTGCAGCACCTGTTGGTCTAAAGCGGGGCTCCCCCTCCGGGGCCGCTTGGAGACGCGTAGAGGCGGCAGCCCCCCCCAAATCAGGGCCCCCATTGGGCCTCACGTGAGGGCCCCCCCGAGCGAGCTCTAGCCCCGCCTGGGGAGGGGCTGCCTTTAGCACTTCTGGCGCCGCGGGGCTCAAAGGCAACGCCGCTCCCTGAGGCGCTAATGTGCTTTGCAGCTGCGCCCGGCGGCGCCTGAGAAGCGCCGGCGGCCGCCGAGATGGTGTGGGAAAGGAGGGGAAGCCTAATCTGACGTGACAGCAAGGGGGAGCAGAGGGCTACGCTCGGGCGGGGCTCTTCCCCCCCTCCCCTCCCCCCCCACATCTCCTCCTGCGTCGGTGCAGCATCTCCCGTGGGGAGGGGAGGTCCCGGCCCTCCAGGAACAGCCCTTGTGAGAAGCTTCGAGGGCTCCTTTGGCCCAGAGGGGATTTTCACGCCCCCCACCTCTTGTCTCCAGGGCAGGGCCAGCAGCGGCTGACGTTGTGCAAAGAGCCGGTGTGTGAGGGGTTGCATCCAGCCCTGAAGTGGAGGAAGCAGCTTCCTTCTCCTGCCCTGGATAGAGGAGAGCAAACAAGGAATGTAAATCAAAGAGAAAAGTCTATGGAGCTTCTCAAGATTTTCAAGAAGAGACTGGACAGTCACTTGTCTGAAATGGTGTAAGGTCTCCTGCCGGAGCAGGGGGCTGGACTAGAAGACCTCTAAGGTCCCTTTCTGGCTCTATTCTGATTGATTGATTGATCATCCAGGTCATCCTTGCCCCAAAAGTGCTTTTTCAAAAGGCAGCTGGACTTCCTTTTTTCATCTGAGATGCCTCTTCAGTTCCAAAGGAAGTTCAAAGATGCCACCTCTGGTTTGTCAGCCAGTCCAAGTCAGAGTCTTGTAACCAAGATTCACAAGGATGACCTGCCATAGCAGGTAATATATAAATGCAGCACAAATCCACATGGTTTTCATTTGTCCCTATTCTGGAGCAAATGCTTCGGGGCTGCAAATGGTGCCCAGGCGCTGTGGCCCTCCCCCTTCCTCACCTCCCCTTTCCTGGGGTCGCTGCTATCTTCTCCCAAGAAGCAGCCCTGCTGGATCTCTGCCTTGATTAGCCAGGCCCCAAAGACATTACTCAGCATAACCCAATCGAGGCAGCCCAAACCTCTAATCAGGTTACCTCCCTTTGCTGAGGGCAGCTGGTGTCTCCGTGGAGCCGTTTCACAGCCAGACTGGCGCGTATCCAGAAGTGGATATCGAACAGACGAGATTGGGAAAGAAGGTTGCATGACAACAAGTCTGTGGAATGCTTCCTTCTCCAGAAAGATCTTCCATTCCCTCCGTGAAAGTAAGTGGAACGTGGGAGAGCGGGATCCCTCCAGCCACGCTCCTGCTTCTGTGGCATGGGAGGCATGCACGGAAAACAGCAAGCCCCCCCCCCCCCCCCCATTAATAAGACTGACAGCTGCAAAAATCCTGGCAGCTACTCTTGGCATGAATTAAAAGCCCCAGTGCCCCCCCCTCCACCCCATAGTCACGCGACTGTATTTTTGGGACTTGGCAAAGGATTTACGGCCACTTCCAGCTTCCTCTGGTCACGAGACTGCAATTTACAATGTTTTTTGCTAGAACATGTACTTCTGCTTGCTGGCAAAAAATGCTCATTGCAGGGTTCTCTTTAACAACCATGGCGAGTCACTTAATGACCAACTGTCAGACCTGCCTCAGTCTGATCCCTTAGGAAAGAAAGACCCTCGACTCCGTTTGGTTGAAGCTGAGATCTTTTGGGTAATCCACATTCTTTCTCAGGGTGCCTGGCCTTGGATGCCGGCACAAACTGGTTCTGAGCTTCTCTGGTCTATATCATCTGTCATTCCCCCCTCCCTATTCCCCATCAAGTGTACACAGACACACACACACACACACACACACAGAGCTTTATTGCCCATCTATCCTCCCCACCATAGCCTTCGATGGCAGGATGCCTGTGAGGCGCCAAGCCGAGCCTGGCAGGCCTGATTCATAAAATCAGGTTTGTCCTGTGATGATCCACTTAACAACTGGCAAGATCTACAACCATAACTCAATTCTGGCTATCATTCAACAACTAATTTTGGCAAGCAATTTCCTTTGCTGCCCTCCAGTCGTCATGAGGATTTTGGCACACGGATATTGTAGCCACGATGGGAGGAGACGCTAGATCAGCCAGAGCATGGTAGGGCTTTGTGAGATCTCAGGGGTCTCCCAAGAAGATGAGTCGGTTTGAAAAAAGCAGACTGAGTTGGCCCACCCGGGGCACATGTGGACTCCAGGCAGGCCAGGGATTGCACACACATGGAGCAGCAGGTGAGAGAGAGAGAGAGAGAGCACGTATGTGAGGAAGGCACCGAGCATCTGCCTGTATTTCTCAGCTTCTTGCATGTGCGATGAAGCTTTTCCTTATTTCACAAGCGTCAGAACCAAAGGCAGGAATCACTCTGATTCCGTTGGAGATGGAATCCATGTGGGGGCCTCTCAAATCCGTCTAGAATTGTGCAGCAAATGTGGAGCCAAAGACAAGTTTATGTCTGCTTATGTGCCCCAGGGAAGCAGGCAGCTGCAAGCCTCTCCTGTATAAAATCCGGATGGCCAGGGAGGGGGGGTTGGAGGCAGACATGCCCCTCCCTCCTTACCACCGCTTGTCCCGCTGGCCTGGAGGAGCTGCCGGAGAATGTTCTGCGATGGCTTCTGCATGCCACATGTGGCTGGGGGCCGAAGGAGATGCGGCCAGTGGTGGGCATCCAAACACCCTAAACCAGGGGTCTCCAACCTTGGCAACTTTAAGACTTGTGGACTTCAACTCCCAGAATTCCTCAGTCAACTTTGGCAACTTTAAGACTTATGGACTTCAACTCCCAGAATTCCTCAGCCAACTTTGGCAACTTTAAGACTTATGGACTTCAACTCCCAGAATTCCTCAGCCAACTTTGGCAACTTTAAGACTTATGGACTTCAACTCCCAGAATTCCTCAGCCAACTTTGGCAACTTTAAGACTTGTGGACTTCAACTCCCAGAATTCCTCAGCCAACTTTGGCAACTTTAAGACTTATGGACTTCAACTCCCAGAATTCCTCAGCCAACTTTGGCAACTTTAAGACTTGTGGACTTCAACTCCCAGAATTCCTCAGCCAACTTTGGCAACTTTAAGACTTATGGACTTCAACTCCAGAATTCCTCAGCCAACTTTGGCAACTTTAAGACTTGTGGACTTCAACTCCCAGAATTCCTCAGCCAGCTGGCTGAAGAATTCTGGGAGTTGAAGTCCACAAGTCTTAAAGTTGCCAAGGTTGGAGACCCCTGCCCTAAACTAGCACATCTCCCTGGCCAGTCAAAGAACCTGGGAGTTAGTTTGCTTGGGTTATCCCTGTTGCTATGGAAACATAATGATGGAAATGAAGCTCAGGACTTTCTTTCCAGGCACACAAACAGTGAAGGACTCACTGCCTGCAGGACTCACCGCCATTGCAAAAGGGCTCTGAGTTTGGCTGCACAGGGATTTCAGGAATCTGGGGGTCCCCTGGTGCCCCCCTCTTGGCCCTGCAGATGTATAGAGGCCCCCACTGTCATCTGGTCAGTGAGCCCCCAATGACCCCTGTATTGTCTCCCAAGGAAAACTCAGGTACCGGAATGCCTAATTTCCATTTTAAGAAAAGAACCTTTTTAATTTAGGTAAGTTAAATGCTATTTCATCACAGCATCTACCTTTTCCACATCTGTGGGATATTTTTAATTCAGTGAATCAGGTTCTCGGAAGAGAGTTAAATGATGATTAATCACTCCAAAACTCTGACTTCTGAAAGGCTTTCAAAGGGAGGCTGGATGTTATCTATTAGAGATGCTACAGAGGCTCCTGCATTGAGCACTGGATTAAATTAGCTGGTCTGTAAGGGCCCTTCTAGTTTGATGATACTGTGGACTTTCCAGAAGATTCTTTTGGATCCTAGGATATAATCCATATGGTCTTGGAGACTTGTATTAAATTGAAGCAGTTCATTTAGTCTCTCCTAAGATGCAGTTCCCTCCTTTCATTGACAGTTACAGCCCAATTTTCTGTCTGAAATAAGGCAGACACAAAATCAGAATTAAGAGTTTCTGTCTTCCCTCAAGCCTTGTCAGACTGGCAAACTCAGAAAGAAGAACTACTTTATTGCTTTAAAGTAAACAAATCTTGGAAGCCTGCTAAAGCAATTTTCCAGATCAACTTAGTATACCTCAAGGTGGAATTGTTGAGCTTTATATCAGAGATCCTAGAGTTTCCAGAGACTTGTATTCCTCTTTGGTGAAGAATTTCCTGTACGTGGACATGTTTACATTCAACAATTTAAAGACTTTTCCCCCAGAAATCAGTTTTAGCATATCACGGAGGCATGGTTGTGGTGGGTCAGTCTTATTGCATCTCACAAAATAGTTTTTTGAAGTTGGAGTTGCAAAATTATACTTTGCTCTTTATACAGCAAAACTTCCATGGTTGCATGGGATTTCAAAATGTGTGTATCAAGAGA
This sequence comes from Bungarus multicinctus, assembly GCA_023653725.1. Taxonomy (NCBI): domain Eukaryota; kingdom Metazoa; phylum Chordata; class Lepidosauria; order Squamata; family Elapidae; genus Bungarus; species Bungarus multicinctus. The sequence goes on along the minus strand of CM042837.1, from coordinate 633,303 downwards.
AATAAATGGACGATGCTTTCAGAAATTCAGCAATTAACTCCACCCCCAGCTGTGCTTGCTCTTCTTTCCTTTCATCTGTTTTAGTTTGGTTGCATCTGTTCTCTGCTGATCTCATTTTCCAGCCTAATCCTCCATTTTGGTGATGCCCCATTTGGCTGTTTTTTCTTCTTTGTTGGTTTTGCATCCCAGCTGTGCTGTGTGCATTGGTTGGTTGGTTTCTTGCCGTGAGCTGGTGCTTATATTTAATATGACAAGATTGACATCTTTTAATCTTTGCATTGTTTCCTTGGGACAAGCTTCAATGCCAGCTACTTTGTTTAGTTAGTTTTGTGCTGTTCTAGATGCTCTGACTCTCCGTTTCAATTCTTCTGCTTCTTTAGTTGGAGGGCTTTGATCTCTCTGAAACAGAGGAGGTGATTTCTGAATGAAGACAATTCTATAACTGCTGGCTTCCTCTACCAGATGGGCCAACTCACTACGGCCAATTGTATTGGATCACTATAAAAGGAAAAAAGAATGGCATCGCCTTAGACCGCCCAACCAAACAGAAAAAATAGATGAATGTTTTGCTAATCAATTAACAAATGTATGTAGGAAGCATAGTAATGGGGGACTTTTACTACCCTGATAGCAACTGGGAGTCTGGCCTCTGCCAATACCTGCTCGAGTGCGAGATGGCCACTGTCCTGGCCGGGATGGAAAGTCACTGACCTCAGGGTGACAATAAAGCAAAGTGGGCCATTAATAATTTAGAAGCAGCTGGAAATTGTTTTTCAGAAACAGCTGAGGTTCTCAAAACGAGACCTCTCAACAGGAATAAGGCTGTCCAGAAACAGGGCTTTGGCCCCGGTCCTCTGAAGTGCCTGCCAGGAAACAGGCAGGCAGCTCTGGTGTGCCAGGCCTCAGGCTTGCCTGGGAACCAACCAAACATAAGGAGACATTTCCTGACAGTGAGATCGATTAATCGGGGACCGTTTCCCTCCAGAAGGCGTGGCTGCTCCATCACTGGAGGCCTTCAAGAAGAGACTGGAGAGCCCCTTGTCTGGAATGGCATAGGATCTCCTGCTTCAACTGGGGGTTGGACTAGAAGACCTCCAAGATCCCTTCCAGCCCTATTCTGATTGATTGAAATCCTGAGATGGGCACAGAATATAAATTTAAGAAATAAATACATGAGGTTTGTAGGCAATCTTTACTTTGCCTGACCCTTTCAAGAGGGCGCTGTAAGCTGTCTGAGTAGCCTGCCTGTGGTTCCCAGCCCAAAACTGCAGACACAATCACATTATTTTTTAATATGTAGAAGTACAAACAACTTACTCTCTTGCAATCCCTTCCTCTCCAATCCCTCCACTCTGCAGTCAAAAAAGAGATTACCTGCAGACATTGCTTGTTTTCTTCCCCTGCTAACACCCCCTCCACCCAGAGCCGAGAGGCTGAAGAAGGGATTTCAAGAGAGCAAGCCATTTGCACTACGCGCTTGCATTGCTGTCAAGCCAGTAAGCAGGCGCTTGAGCCTCCCAAAGGGCAGAGGAGCGATCAGCAGACAAGAGAAGCTGGAGATGTGAAAGTGGTCAGTCATAATCTCTTTCCAGTTGGAAACCATGGTCCTAGTTACGAGGTTTCCCATTTAGCAACTGCTTTGTTTTGCGGCAGAAGTGCTAGTCCCAAAAAGGGTCGTTAAACAAGTAAAGAAAGTGGCCTGTCCTGGCTATGCAACCAACTGGGTCCTAGAGATTGTCAGGCTGAAGCCTGGGTGGGGGAGGGGCTTTGCATCCGACAATGTGGAGAGCCTAATAAGAGTAAGCACTAGACGGCCCTGCCCCTCCTACACTCTCGCTCTCCTTTTAAGCCTGCAAAGAAGTGCCTTTTGAGAATGAAGTGCATCTGGGATGCTAATAAAGAGGCATGGGGGAGGCTGGCAAGTGATATGATGGGAAGCTGGAGCCCATCGCCCTCAAATGAGTCAAAGTAATTGTTAACACTCTGTAGCAGGCTAACACATTGGAATGGAACACCATTGAGTTAATGATGATTTAAAACTACCCCTGCTTTTTGAAAGAGGAGGAGGAAAGGGTGCTGCGAGGGCTAAGTGCAAGAGGGGACAAAGTCACAGGGCCAGGAGAAAAAGGGCTGAAATGCCTTCAGTGCTCATTAAAACAAGATCATTTGTATGTATTTAATCATCATGCAGCATTAAAATCACCCGGCTCTAAAACCTCTGGGGAACACAGGCAGCCCCAGGGCTGCAGCTGGGTAGCTTGGCTCAGGGCCCATGAAGGCAGCTGAGATTAATGGTGGCCTCACTCTGGACTCGGGAGCAAACTTCAGAGTAAGGGGATGGCCTGCCTTCCGTCGCTTGGAATGCATTTGTTTCCAATCAGCCAGTGCCGTGTTTTAATGGGGAGCCTGGTTCCAAATGATTCATGAAACTCAACAATGAAGAGACCCCACAGCAACACTCACAATGCTGCCCCCCCCAACACACTTAGCTTCCTTTGAGCTAAACAATGATTGTATGCCTATTAAAAGACCCCTGGCCCCCTCCTTTCTGGGCTCTGCTACTGAACGCAGCCCACCCTCAGACAAAACCAAAGCTGGGCTAATCCAGTATCCGACTATTGGAGCCCAAGGCCAAACTGAGACTTTGCAGTTGGGAGTCCTTCTGGCCCACCCCCTCCACAGATGATGTGTCCAGGGTGGAAAATATCCCAGGGCCACAGGAAAAACAGCAACTATCCCTGCTGGCTTGTGCTGGAAGGAAACCTGTGCTCCATTATTGAGAGCCTTACTTTTTTCTTGTTGGAGGTCCAGGATCAAAAGTAAAGAAGAGAGGCTAACAGATTAACATCAGTTTAGAATGCAAAATAAAGTACACATAGAAGCAGAATTGGGAGGACGGCTAAGGTTTACCAAGGACAAAGAAATCAAAGTTTTGACAGAAGTAGCTCAGACTGTAGAGGCAAACCAGATGGAGTCACCAGTAGAGGAAGCGAGCAACGCTATTGTGTCACTTTCATTTGATTCAAAGGCCGGGGTCCCTCTCTGCCTTTCCTGCCTTCAGGAATTGGAAGACTGCTGCCATGTCTCTCCTGAGGTTTCTCTTCATTCAGCTAAACATACTTAGTTCCCTTAGCCGTTCACTAGAAGGCAAGACAAGGAGTAACATGTGGGAGATTTATTAGTGAAAGATCCAAGCTAAAACTAAGGGGAAATTTCCTGACAGTGAGAAAAATTAACCAGGGGAACGGCTTGCCTCCAGAAGCTGCGGGTGCGCCATCATGAGAGGTTTGAAAGAAAGGATTGAATAGCCCTTTGTCAGAATTGGTCTAGGCGGGTTTCCAGCTTAAGTAAGGGGCTTGGACTAGAAAACCTACATGGCCCTTTGCAACTCTCTAGTTCTGAATTGCATAGCAAATTGGAATGTAAGATGGGACACAAAATGTTAGGCACAAACGGGCGCAGATTCTCTAAAAGCAAGCCTTGATGCTTTTCAACATTTACCGCAATGTTTGGCGTTTGCCTCAGAGAAGCCCTGGCAGTGGTTCTGGATGGCGGAGGGTTCCTGCAGCCTTCAAGGAGGAGCAGAAGGAACCACATGGCACCAGGGGAGGCTATCGTTGAGCCAGGAGCAGGCATTGTGTCCAAGGGGCCAGAGAGACGGACCCATGGGGCACTGCCATGGAGGGGCAGAGAAGGACTGGGTCTCAACCTGATCCTAACTTTGCTTTTCTTGTGATCTTGTGATCCTGGCAGGATCAGCCCACGTGGAGATTTGGGGGGTGGGGGAGGGGAAACGCCTAGTATTAAGGCGGCCCACCCCGGAATTCCAGTTCTGCCAACAGCTCCGTCCTGCAAGCTCAGCAGTTTCTGGGGGCCAATAGCGAGCAAAGGGCGCCACCTGGTGGCAGAGGCTGCCTGCGGCTTCCTGTCTAGGGAGCTTTTCAGTCCTCCAGGTCACAGTTGCCCCAAAGGTGCTTTTTTTTCAAGAGGCAACTGGACTTTCTGGGTTTTCTTTGAAGATGTTTTACTTCTCACCCAAGAAGCTTCCTCGGCTCTTCCCCACCATCCAGTCAGGGCTGAAGAAGCTCCTTTGAAACGTCTTCAAAGAAAAACCAGAAAGTCCAGTTGCCTCTTGAAAAAAAAAGCACTTTGAGACTGTGGCTTCCTGCCTCTTCCCTCCTCTGCTCCTTCCAAGAATCCAAATGAGAAGCTGCTGGACTGAGGGGTGGGGGGCTATGAGGGTCATGACGGGGGGGGGGGGCTCCGCATGCAGCTGGCTGGCTCCCCCAGTTCTTCAGGACGCCCCAACAGAGTAGAGGACTATGGCAGCTCTTGTAATCCGCCGTTTGTTCTGCTGACTGACAATCCCAAACTGCTTCGCCTACCCAACACCTCCTAAATGGCTCCCAATGGTACCAGCTTCTGGTTTGGGGAAGGCCTTTAGCAATCCAAGAGCAGGAAGTAAGAAGAGAGCTGCTTCCTGCTCTGAACAATGGAAAGGTCCCAGGCTCAGGATTAGCAGCTAACTGATCAATCTGGAACACCACAGGTCACATTAGCAGAAGGGCAATAAAGGAGCTAAATTGCCATTTATAATCCCAAACTGGGCACCTATACAAAGGAGCTCTGGGTTGCAAGTAGTCCTTGATTTGCAACGATTGGGAGTAAAATTTCCATTGCTGAGGTCATTAAGCATCATGATGGCACCCGATCTTACAACTTTTTCCCACAGTCGTTAATCAAATCACTGTGGTCATTATGTGCCTTGCACTTTCCATTGTTAATTGAGCCCCGCTGATCATTAAGTGAAACGAGATACAATATTGGGGAACAGGGTTGAGAATCATCAGTGGATGTCTACTTTAGATTACTGTACTCTAATGCAAAGGTTCCCAAATTGTCTTGATTTATGGCACTGCATTCCGGGAACTCTTGAGTGATGAGTGCACATCAATGAAACTGTTCGGTTGATATTATGTAACTATAAATTGTGCTACTGTATGTGACTTCTTGGTGTGCATGTTTTTCCTACACCGTATGTTTTTGCAATGTTTTGCAGAATGTTCCTAAGGAATCTTTTTCTCTCCCTTTAGTATACGAAAAAATGTTTTTTCTGGAGTCAGTGTGATGTTGGGCACACACATGCATGGACCCACCCTTGAATTGAGCAGAACTTGTGCGTCATTCAGACAATCTAGTGAGGACAGAGCCAAACTACAGAAAGACGGCTATGACACACAGTACTAGGGAATATAATTCACGGAGCTTGGTCAGTTGACAGGTTCAGAAGTACAAGTAACAGCTTTATGATTTCCATTGATGTAATGAACAACAGAACAATGAACAGGTCCCTAAGAGAAGGGTGACTGATCTCGAAAGTTAAACAGCACCATTTTATTAAATTCTGTGGTTGCAATCCAGGCAGGGCTGCAGTCCTGGGCAAGGAGCAGAATCCATTAGTGGCTGGAAGATTTCTCTGCGGGGCAGCAGGACAGAGGCGGCTAATGATTTCCTCTCTTAAGCTGTCTCTAATTCAGTAATCAATGTTACTCTTCAAAGAATTGTACATTTTTAACATTATAAAATGTCTTTAATAACAATATTTCAATAACATAGCAATACTTAAGTATTATTATAGGCATATTGCGTTACAATACATAGAAGTGCAAAATCAGATCTTACAAGTACCTATAAGGATCAATACGGTAAATTGCTCTTTTTCTGTATGTTGAGTAATATTGGATATGCTGGCTAGAGTCATTTGATAGTGAAATGGACAACATGTAAATGTAAGAAATAATAAATAATAGGGGCAGCCTAGAGGTGAAGACCCCCCCCTTCACTCTGAAGGTTGAGAGTTCAATCCTAGACCACGACAGATGTTTATCAAAGGGCAAAGAGAAAATGTCTGCTGCAAACTCCACGTCGGTGTCAGGAAGGGCATTTGGCCAGTAAACACTCAGCTCCATTCAGTTGCCCTGACCACAGCAAGGAATTACAGGGTTGAAAAAATAAAAAACAAATAGCTGATTGATGGTTAAGAATTATCTGAGTCTTCTATTCCTGTGGATGGGGAAGGAAGTAGAGTTAAGGAAAGTAACTTTCCTAAATAACTCAGTAAGTGTGGCTTGCATATTTTTTCTTCATATATTTCAAAACATTTTGAGATGTCATCTATATTTCAACTTTTCCAAATACTGCATATTTGGATCCATGCTTTCTAATCATTACAATGATGTCAATAGCAATAAGACTTATATATCGCTTCACAGTGCTTTACAGCCCTCTCTAATGCTACTCATTCAGTCATGCCCAATTCTATGAGTCCGCGCTCTCCACATTTCCTGGTCTTGCATGGCTTCAGGTGTTTTATGCTCTCACTGGTTGGTTTTGTTGGTGTCTACTCACTGTGGCTTCAGCATTGCCCTCTAGATCAAATGATTCCATAAATGTCAAAATGTCTTGATTTATTTCATGCAAATCTTTGTCATGGTCAAATCCTTCAAAATTATTTACAAGAGCAGCACATTTTTAAAACAGTTTTTCAGAATTCTTTGCCTGAATTTTGCAGCAACATTATTGATAAAATGAAGCTCTTGTAGCCTTTCCAAAAGCCACACGTTAGTGCTTCATTCTCTATCATTCTTCATTACAGCTGCAGCTTCAGCAAATGTTTCAATAGCTTCCAGATCATAACCTGAAAAAGAGGGGCAAAGTTGAAAATCAGGAGTTTACAGAATAGAGAACACATACTGCTTCACCAGCATTTTATTCTCAGTTTAGCTCTCTGCCTTCTGCATGATCCATACTTTCTCTTATTCAGAGAAAACTGAGGAAAGGAAGAAATCCTTATTCAAGCATTAGGAAGCTGATTATTTTTTTCTGGATTCAGCTATTTGAAAAAAGTTAAAATACAATAAAAAATAAAATAAATTTCCTAGATCGACAACAGCCACTAAGACTATATAGTAAGCTAAAATTGCTATCCTGTCTATATATATCAGCCAGGCCAGGATTTAGTAAGGTATGTCTACGTAATACAACTGTATGCATTGTAATTTCCTGTGTTTGGCTACCTTGTTCATAATGGAAAACACACAAAAATCAGGTAAGAATGCCCTGAAGGCTCCTAACATTATTTTGCATATTACTTTTCATCTTTTAAAGAGAAGTCAAACTTCTTCTCTATTGGAAAAAAAATACAAATAAAAGCTGTAAACATATTTGCAAACACCATGCACACGCGGCACCCCATTCATTCTGCGGATTCCAGCACATAAGTGAAAACATACCTGGGGGAACCCAAAGGTGCTTTTTCCAAGAAACAACTGGACTTTCTGGCTTTTTTCTTTTGAAGACGTTTCGCTTCTCATCCAAGAAGCTTCTTCAGCTCTGACTGGGTGGTAGGGAATGGATGGATTTATATGCCTTGCAGACAGCTGGTCATTTGCATCCTTTTAGAGCAGGGTTCTCCACTCTTGGCCACTTTAAGACCTGTGGACTTCAACTCCCAGAATTCCTCAGCCAAGCAAAGGTCAACCTGGCTGAGGAATTTTGGGAGTTGAAGTCCAAAGTGGCCACGGGTGGAGACCCGTTTTAGAGGGTCCTTGGAGCGCTTGGAGGTTTATCTCGGTGTGTCTTCAGGGTCCCCTGAGGCGGTGCTAACGGTCCCTGTGGCCTGCAATGTTTCTGGGGATCCGTCCATGATCCTTCCCTTCCCCTCCATCCAGTCAGAGCCGAAGAAGCTCCTGGGAGGAGAAGCGAAACGTCTTCAAAGGAAAACAAAGAGTCCAATTTTGCCTCATGGAAGAAGAAGGGAAAAAAGGCCCCTTTGGGGCAACCAGGAGACTCTCCGGAGACCGAGCCCTGGAGGTATCGGCTGCACCATCCCAGGAAAGCCCGGGGATCCGAGCCCTGGCCGTAACTCCGGGCACCGCACCGGTCGCCAGTCTCGCTCTTGAACCGCCCTCGGCGCTTCAGCCTTTGGAGCCTCGGACATCGGGGACGGGGAGAGGGGAAGCTCCGGCCTCGGCCGTCCGGGGAGGGAAGCCTGCGGGCGGCTCTCCGGGCGACGCTCCTCCATTCCAGCGGATGCGCCCCTTTTGGGAACCGCCGCCTGCCGCTCGCGAGGTTCCCCTCCTCCGGCTCTCCGCCCAGAAGGACTGGAGGGGAGCGGCGCTGTCTCCTTCCTTCCAGGCAGAGACCCGTAGAGGACCCTGCAGCTCCGCCATCGACGCCGCCATCGCCGGACGGAGGCCCCCGGCGCTCCCCTCAGGATGGCCGGGAGAGACGAAGACGCGGCGCTTCTGCTGCCTTCGCCCCATTTCCCGCCCACGGAGTCCCCGCCGCCGCCCCGCCCGGCTCCCTCGGAGGCCGCCGCGGCTTCGAGCGATCCCGCTCCGCCCGCTTCTTTCCGGGCCGCGCAGGCGCATTCTGGGCCCCCATCCGGCGCGCGGGCCCTTTAAGAAGCAGGTAAACACAGCGCGGCTCCTCCCCTTCCCCTCCCCCCGCGCGTCAGCCGACGTCGCTGCCGCGCGACCGGCCCTCTTACGCCGCTGCACTGAGCCGCGCTATTCTCTAAACGCACGCGCCGCAGCGCGGCCGCTGGCGATCGGGCATCCCTTACGCTGAATGCGTGGGGAGGCTGCCGGACGCGCGCACGCGCAGGAACCTTGCTTGGGTCGCCTGCGGGAGGGGGAGGCGGCGGCGGCAGCGGCGGCGGCGGCGGCGGAGCAGAACATGAATGGAGCAAAATGGCGGATCATGTGCAGGTGAGGCGGAGGGGCCCGCGCCGCGCTCCCCCTCCCCCGCCGACGCTCCGCGGCCCGCCACCCGGGGGCCCGGCGGGCGGATGGAAGGCCGGCGCGGCGCCCGCTCGAGGGCCGCGGCGGCTCGCCGTCCCTTCCGAGCCCGGGCGGGCGCCGGTCCCCCGCGGGATGGAGGCCCGGGCCCCGTGGGGCGCGCGCGGAGCAGGCCCGGGGCGTCTGTGGCGGGCGCCGGGGCCGATCTCGGGGGGCGCGGGGCGGCCAGGGCCCGGATCCGCAGTGGAGAAACGGAGGGAGCGCTGCCGGGCGAGGGGCCCGCCGGGTCCGCCGCCGCCTCCTCTGGAAAGGGTCCCCGCCTCTCGGCCCCTCAGCTTCTCGCCGCGCTTCCTCCCGTCCCTGGCGCGGCTGGTGGGAGATCCCACCTCGGGGCCTGTCTCGCCGGGAGCCCCGTCCTCGGCCTCGTCTGCCCGCCAGCTTCGGACGAGGGCAGGTGGGCCTGGCCGGGCCCCGGGCTTCCTTGACAGACCGGCGGCCTTCCTGTCTCCCGCTCCTCCTCCCACGTGGCCCCGGCTGGCCAGGCGAAGGAAGGGAGCGGGAAGCCGAAGGGGGCGGTGGGCTCCTCCCCCGGCGGTCCTTCTGGAGTAGAAGCTGCATGGGGAGCGATCAGGTGGGCTGGGGGTATCCAGAGGGCATGGGCCCACCCCTGGCCTTGTCCAGCCAAGGCTGGCGAGGCACCTGGCAGCTCCCCCGGGGCTCCTGTCCTTGAGACACCCCCCCCCAAAGGAGGGCCAAGCCTTGAATCGAGCTGATAGTCAAGTGGATTGGGGATCCAGCTTCGCTTAATGGCAAGGGAGGTCGTGAAATGGGGCAGAGCTCACTTAACAAATGTCTCCCTTAGCAGCCGAACTTTTGGGCTCCATTGTGGTTGTAAGTCAAGGGCCGCCTGTACTCGTACCGATGGCCTCCCCAAGCAGCCTGGCTCTCCTGTTGTCTGCCTGTCCTGGGGCTGCAAGGGAGGAGGAGGGTCTCTTCATCTGGGACCACGACTGAACATTTCTCCAGAGTCCCCATTCTGGACATTTGTGCCAGTGGCTCAGGCTCTCTTGGCTCATCAACAGTTTTGCTATTCTCTATAGGGAAGAGGGTTTACTTGAAGGTTGCGGCTTCCTTAATGTCCATGGAGATTCTCGGTCACATCTGGGTCATGCTTGTCCCAAGGTGCTTTTTCAGGAGGCAACTGGACTTTCTTGCTTTTTTCCCTTGAAAACGTTTCGCTTCTCATCCACGAAGCAGCTGAGTTTAGGCCGCCGGATTAGAAAGCTGTACTGGCAGATGTAACATTTATTTTCTGAGTAAGGCTATTTTCTCAGTTATTTTCTCTTATTTTCATTATATTGAAGTAAGTAGTGTCTACTCCAGTTTAGGAAGGAAGACTTTGCAGGCCATCATCAGTCAGAGAAAATTGCTTGACACATTGCTGCCTTCAGAGGATCCTGAATGAAACAATTTCAGACCCAGCACGGGGCTGAAACAGTATTTGTCATATTTTACGAGGACTTCTGGCAAGTCTCTTCTGGATGGTCTCTCCAGTGATGGAGCATCCACAGTTTCTGAAGGCAAGCTGTTCCATTGATTAATTGTTCTCACTGTGAGGAAATTTCTCCTTAGTTCTAGGTTGTATCTTTCCTTGATAAGTTTCTCTCTGTTACTTCTTGTTCTGCCTTTGGGTCCTTTGGAAAACAGCTTGACCCCCTCCTCCTCTCTGGGACAGCCCCTCAAATATTGGAAGACTGCTCTCCTGTCTCCCCTGGTCCTTCTCTTCCCTAGACTAGCCAGGCCCAGTTCCTGCAACCATTCATCATTTGTTTTAGCCTCCAGTCCCCTCATCATCTTGGTTGCTCTTCTCTGCCCTTTTTCTAGAATCTCAACATCTTTTTTATAGTGTGGTGACCAAAACTGGATGCAGGATTCCAAGTGTGGTCTTACCAAATCATAGAATAGGGTACATCATCTGGGCAAGTGTGATTAGACACTCAAGAAATGTGTCTCTGATGCAGAAGCTTTCAATGTACATGCAAAGCAACAGAATCATCATCATTTTCATAATACTAATAAAAGGGGGAAGTAGCGAAGATAATCAGGGTAAATGATAATACTGCAGCCATACTGCATGGGGAAATATACATAGACATTAGACAGCACTGTGAGAATTAGGTGTTCAGCAGATTGATGGCATGAGAGGAAAAACTATCCCTGTGTTTAATTGTTTTGAGATGCAATGCTCTGTAACGCCATCCCGAGGGGAGGAATTGAAACTGTTGATGTCCAGGATGTGAGGGGTCAGTAGATATAAAAGTCACCTTATAGGGGAGGTGGGTGGCATAAAAATGTAATAAATGAATAAACAAAACGTGGTATCAGTTCACGTGATCTTGAAGCTATCCCTTTATTGAAACAGCTTAGGACTGCATTGGCTATTTTGGCAGCTGCAGCACACTGCTGGCTCATTCTAAAGTGGTAGATCCTTCTCACAATTACTACTGTTAAGCCAGGTATCACATATTCTATATCTCTGCATTTGTTTTTTCTTGCCTAACTGTAAAACCTGACTTTTCTCATATTATTTTGTTGGATAGGGCCCAGTATTCAAGTCTGTCAAAATCCTTCTGCATCTTCTGAAGTATTCCCCCTGCTTCATTTGCTGTTGTTGGTAAATTTGATGAGTACTCTTTCTGTTCCCTCAGCTAAATCATTTATGAAGATGTTGAAGAGTATCGGGCCAAAGCAGAATCTTAAGGTAGCCCACTGCATGCTTCACTCCATTTAGATGTAGTTCCATTGAGGACAACACGTTGAGTGTAGTTGGTCAGCCAGTTGCAAATCCATCTGGTGGTAATGCTGTCTATCCCACATTTTTTAATCTTACCAAGAGGTAAGTTGTGGTCTACTTGTCAGATGCCTTGCTGAAGTCTAAATAAATTATATCCACAGCATTTCACTGATCCATTAATTTTGTCACTTTGTCAAAGAATGTGATAAGATTTGTCTGGCATGATCTGTTTTTGACAAACCCATGTTAACTTCTGGTTACAACTTTGTTTGCCTCTAGGTGTTCACAGATTCATTGCTTGATTGTCTTTTCCAGAATCTTTCCAGGTATAGATGTCAGATTGATAGGTCTATAGTTCCCTGGAATCGTTTTTCCCCCTTGTTTGAAGGTGGGAATTACAGCAGCCATTTTCCAGTCCTCTGGTAATTCCCCGATGCTCCAGGCTCTTTGAAAGACACAGTTCAGGGGTTCCAAGATGACGTCTGCCAGCTCCTTCAGAATTCTGGGATGCCTTCCCTCTGGTCCTGGCAATTAAAACCCATCTAGGGTGGACAAGTGTTTTTGTACCCTATTCTTCACTATTTTGATTTGTATGCCTAATCTGTCTCCTATACGATGCTGTTTTTGATAAATTGTATTATATTTTTCTTTTGCATAAAGCCAGAATTAAATACTTCTGCTTGCTGCCTGTTACACATCACCTTCTTGCCATCTTCTCCCATTAGTGGACTGATTGTTTCTAGACTTTTTCTTGTTTTTTTACATGGAATCCTTCCTAAGCTCTAAGTTTGTTGAATTCTGGTCTTTTAAAGTCCAGGACTCTAATTTGATTTTGTTCCACTCCTTGAGCTTGCGTTTTGTTGCCTTCCAATATGACATGGTCACTCTTCCCCTAAGTTCCCTCAACTTCAACCCCTCCTATCATTTCATCTCTTGTCAGTGAGAATTATGTCCAATCTAGTTCCCTCCTCTACCTTTTTGGGAGACAAAGTTGTCTGCTAGGTTCATCAGGAACCTGTTTGATCTCCCACTAGGTGCAGAGTTTATCTCCCAGTTGATGTCAGGGTCGTTAAAGTTCCCGATGACTCCTGTGCGTATCATGCTCCCTGCACATCTGATTAGCAAACAGATCATCTATTTCCTCCACTTGGTTTGGTAGTGGGCAATATATGCCTATGGCAATGTCATTCCTTCTTCCTTTTCTGTTGACCCAAATGTGTTCCGAGTCTTGGTATAAACTCCTGGTGCCTGCCTGGAGCCTCTAGTTTTCTTGGCGAGAATTCAGAACAGTGCCGGCTCCCTAGGACTGAGAAAGAATGACTGGTCCAAAGTCACACAGCTGGTTTTGTTTCCTCAGAGTCATCAAATCATAAGGCTAAAAGGGACCTTTAAGATCTTCCAGTCCAACCCCTGCCCAAAGCGGGAGACCATATCCCATTCTAGACAAATGATGGTCCAATCTTTTCTTGAAAACCTCTAGCAATGATTTGCCAACTTATGTAGTATTTGTAGTATTTCTGCAATGCTAGAACTCACAGTCTCCTAGTTTCTTGCCTGATGCCTTAAACACTATACAGGTAGCCTTCGCAGAATCACAATTGCTAAACGACCTGATTATTAAGTGAGACATCAGGTGATTTTATTCCCAACTTCTCTGTTGACTCTGCCTGTCAATAGGAAGTTGGCTGTGAAGTGTGTAAATGGCGGTCACATGACCACAGGGCCCTGCAAGGGTCATGAATGGCCACTAGTTACAAAGTGCCTGAATCTTGATCGTGTGCATGCAGGGACACTGGAATGGTTATAAGTGCAAGGCTGCTCATGCGGTTACTTTTCAATCACTGTTGTAACTTTGAATTGTCAGTAAACAGGGCAGTTATTAAGTGAGGAGTACCTGTATACCAAAATGGGTCTTATATTTATCATAATTGTCTATAAATTCACACTGTGAGGGACCTAACGCCTCATGGCAAGTATTACAGCTATTAAGTGCATAAAGCAAGCAACTTAATGAGACCCCAGGTAACTCCCCTTAGGTGCCCACCAGCTTCATTATCTCATTGGCTCAGTTGTTTATAAATGGTGCTCATTGAAACAGAAAGCAGGTAAAGTATGTATTTATTTATATTTCTTTTCAGTCTGGTAGTCTTCTGAGCTACTACCTTCCCATCAAAATACTTTGGCGGAACAATTTGATTTTTCTTTTCCTAATTCCTGCTGTAACAAATCTGACCCCATTTTATTCTGGTTTTTGGGAGAATTACCACGCTTATGGACTAACATATAATTTCTTTCTACCATTTTTTTGCATTGTAAAGTGCCAACATTCGCTTAGTGAGACAAAACTCAGTTCCAGAGACTGAAGGCGTATTCTGTACTGGATTATCCTTACTCATTTTTCAACTAATCGGCCCTTCTATGGCAATGATTTCCACAATCCTGTTCATTGAATCAATGTTGATCTAGCTTTGCGCTGAATTGCTGCTGTTTTCTGTTCATGCTTGGAATATCAGCAAAAACTAGCTGAAAGATGTACACATCCACATACTACTGAAAGTCAGAAATGTTTTGCCTGTAATTTGTGAATTAGATATTGCCAAAGACATCAGCGTCCATGATCAAGTAGGTAATGTAAAAGCAGAGAAAATACAATGGCTTATTCTTCTAATGATCGGTCATCAGGGAGAAATCAACTCGAAGCCTACAGGATTTGAAGAGATCTGATTCAGCTCTGCCATGGACAACAGCTAAGCATAAAGAACATGTGGTTGGAACAACCCAAGCGGCCAGTATACACTTGGACTTCACTAAACAGAGAAGATTGAAACCAAATTGACTACATATTGTGCCCAAAGAAGCGGAAAAGTCCCATCCTTGCCGTGAAAACGTTCCCGGGAACAGATTGTGGGTGAGATCATGAACTGTTAGCTGCCAAGGTAAGGTGCCAGTGGCGCAGTGTCAAACAGCCACCCAGGATTCAGAAATTTGACGTCGAGAAGATTCCCCAGGTATATGCAGTTGAAGTTAAGAATAGATTTCAACTGCTCAGCATCACAGAAAGTCAACCAGCTACAGGAGGGAATAAAAGCTACCCTCACCGAAGTAGCCCAAGAACCTATTAAGCAAAACCCATTGGTGAGAAGGGCTAAACGGAAGATTCCGGAGAGAGGCAAGAAAAGACAAAGCAAAGTATTCGGCTGAGCAATATAAGAAACTGGAGGAAGCAGCCATGAGAGCCATACAAGCATGTGTTTCACTTAAAGGAAGCGGCCAGGCACCCCTTCGTGGCAGGAAAGGAAGGCTGCAGTCAGAGGACGTGACCAGCAGGAATTGCAACAAGCCATCAGAGAATCTCAGAAGGTTAAACCATGCAACTGGACCAAAGGTACCATGATTTAACCTTCTGAGATACTTTTGGCCTGAATGAGTCTTCGTGTACATGAAGCAGTCAGAGAAAGATGGCAGGAATATGCAGAACAGCTTTGCACAAACAAGGTCGAGCCATAAGAGGAGAAGCTGACCTGCCAGAAATGGAACCAGATATTCTGGAGGAGGAGGAGGTGTGGGCACTCAACGGGTTGCCTAACTGCAAAGCCCCAGCAATTGCTGCTGAGTTGCTAAGGCCACTGCTGACAAAAGCACCAGATGTGCTTTGCCAAAGGGTATGGAAGAGTGGTTGGTGGCCAAAAGGACGGAGAAGGTCCATATTTATCCCTGTACCAAAGAAAGGTGATTCGAAAGGTGTGTGGTCTTACCAAGGCATTTTAAAGGGCATTAACACTTCACGTGAACTTGATTCTGGCTCTCTGCCAATGCAGCCTAGGATTGCACTGGGGTTTTGGCTGCTGCCGCTCGTGGCTGGTTCATCCTGAAGTGATGGTGCACTAGGACGCCACGATCCCTCTCACGGTTACGGCTGTTGAGCCAGGAATTGGTTTTTTTTAGCAGGGTCTCAGTCTGTTCTCCTGCATCCTGATGTATTTATTATTTTCCGGCGCGCAGTTAAGACCTTGCTGTTCAAGCAAGCCGGTCTAGCCAAATAAGATCATTGGGGTTTATATTTTGTAATTTTATAGGGGTGATTCTTGGCCATCTTGATTATTTACCTGTTTTCGCTTCTGTTTTCTGTATTACCTTGTTTGTTGAGTGTACACCGCCTTGAGTCCCTTTTTGGGAGAGGGAGCGGTATAGAAGTACGAATAAATAAATAAATAAATAAATTTACAGTCTGTTTGAAGATGTTATTAACGTTTTAAGTGATTTGCCCTGAGGTGCAGCTCATTTATGTTTGGTCTGTGTGTCATTAGTTGAGAATCACTGGGCTGATACGGAGGGTTATAAGCTTGATCCCGTTGCTGTAGAGCTATAGTGAAGAGGTACAATGTTTGCTACCAGCACATCCCTTGGAGCGCAAGTTCAGTGCTGCAGGATGTTTATCGCCCTCAAAGCTGTATAAGTGCAGCGAATGGAGATCAGTGAGGTTACAGAGAAATCAGTATTTCCAATAGAAGTGTGCTCAAGGTATAACCCATGCTTTACTCGACAGTTAAATTGGAGTTAAAATAAAATGCCACTGGGCATACCCTTATTTGATATTAGTATTAAGCCTCACATTTCAGTATTCTTGGTAGAGTTTAGTTTAGTTTACTTTATTGTCATTGCACCTCCTACAACAAAAGGAAAGTCTACTCTGCTTAATCAAAGAGTTTGTGTTTGATATCAGAAAGATACATTTGATACCTTTGCACCAGGCCAAACCGAAGGCTCTTCCTCCCCTGTTTCTGCAAGGCTGGGTGGGGGCGGTGCCTCCCCTGGGAAGCCCCTGTGGGGCAGAGGTGGTGGAGATCAAAGCGGCTCAGATTCCCACTCAGCCTCGAAGTTCACTGGGCCCATTTGGGCTACTTGCTGTATCCCCTGTGAGGTTTCTGGGGAAGCTAAAAGGAGACGGACGACCGTTTCAGCTCCACAGAGCAGAGTGAGCATTGGGGAACTCACTCCGTCTCGAAACTCTTTCTGTTTTAAGAGCTATCTGGGCCCCACAGTTGCTAAAGATGGCCAGTGGGAGATGCTCAGAGTGTCCAAGACAGCCACAAAACAGACTTAAAAGTAACTGTTCCTAGAAGCCAAGAAGCCCATATCGGAAAAATTCCGGCCCATAGCCATCATCAAAAAGCTGCCTGCCTGCAATTGTTTGTATTTTTAAAAAAATATACATGTTTTTAAAAAATAATAAAATCCTGAACCAAGGGAGACAGCACTTTATACATTTTGTTGAGGGATGTGCCATTCAGTACATTCAGGCTGTTCCATGCCTGCACCCTTATCTCCTATGTACAGGACTCCTTTGCTAGAAAGTCTGTGCCCAATATTGCCATTATCATGGCTCCAAGAACGGCTGTTGTCCAACTACATTGAAGAATAATTCCAGGTCCTAACCCTGGTCTTCATTAGCTGGCAATTGGGAAATAATAAGTGTGCAAATTAATTTGGTGTTTGTTCAGAACTATCTGCAGTACTCTGGCTGAGAGGAAGATGTAGCGTCAGGCACAAAAAAATTGACTTTTCATATTTGGCTATCCCTGGTAATCTCTCAAAGGCATCTTTAAAAAATTAGAATTGGTGAAGTAAAAAAAATGTTTGAAGTAAGTCCCTGCACATCCATACATTGAATCTAGCTCACATGTGATCCAATGGACTTCATATTAACATATCCCTAATAACTTATCCACATATTTTGCTCTTTATTCATTTGATCAACTTGCATTTCCCCTTTCCTTCAGTACTGAATTCAGGATTAAATACATTCTCTCCTCCGTGCAGACTTAAACAGTGTCCAAATTTGTTTGCTGCTGGGCTTTTGGGATGTGGCTTCATTGAACTTTTCCATTGTGGAATAGCTCTGTTACATTGTCAAAGAATTTGTAAGTTTCACATGAAAGTTACAGTTTGTTAAACTTGGCAAGGCAGGCAGTCCTTGGATTACGAACGGCCAACTTAAGGGCTTCATTAGGTAAGATAGGAACAGGCTGCCTATTGCTAAAAATGGCCGACCACGGAAGCCACACATTTTGAATGTAGAGCCTGTTTTCAGGGTTCCTGAAACCGTGCATCTTCAGGGTTTCGTTGGCTGAAGGAAGGACAATGGTCTCCATTCCTTTTAGTAAGGGGCAGTCCGTTTGTAAGTCCGTGTTTTGACTAAAATACAAATTTGGGTTAAAGACAGAGTTAGGGAATGGGACTGAATTTTAATTCTGGGTTAAAAGCCTGTATCAGATGTTACCAGAATTGCATTTTAGTAGGATTTCAGTAGTGATAACCCAAAACAAGAGACTGTACAATATACTATTTTTAAGTATTTTTTTCTATCATGATATTGTCTTCCAGAATGGCAGACGCACCAAATCTCAACTCAGTTCTCTTTGGTTTGTTCCAGAGTCTAGCCCAGCTAGAGAATCTGTGCAAGCAACTATATGAGACAACAGACACCACTACACGGCTCCAGGCAGAGAAAGCCCTGGTTGAATTTACTAACAGCCCGGATTGTTTGAACAAATGCCAGCTTCTCCTTGAAAGAGGGAGTGTACGTAGACAAATAACCCACAAGGCCACTGTTGAAATGGTTGGGTACTTTTTGGGGGGGCAAGTTTAGGGATGCATCTTGCTGACCCAATAAGGAAGGCATTTGCAACTGGCAAATTGTAATTCTTTAAAATGTGGTTGTGCCAAATACGTCTGTGGAGATCTATGTAGTGGGTCATCTAATCTAGGATTTAAAGTATTCAGTGAAATATATTTTTATTATTTATTAAATTTATATACCACCCATCTCATGGTTCAGGATGATTATTAAATATTAATATATTGCCATCTTGCCAGTACGAGAATCACTAAGAGCCTTCAGCAGAATCCCCGAATTTATGCATCCACATAAATGGCTTGTTTTCTTTGTGTTTGTTTTACAGTCGTCATATTCCCAGTTATTGGCAGCTACATGCCTTACAAAACTGGTGTCACGCACAAACAACCCTTTGCCCTTGGAACAACGCATCGACATACGTAAGTACAGCCAAGCTGGGTCGCCCGGCCCCAAGGTCTGGCTTGCCTAGGATCAGATTGGCTGTTGGGAAAGTTTAAGAACGTATGCTGGGATAGAAAGTGAACATTCATAGCGATTCCTCTTTTAAGTTACCCATAGTGTGAGAAGTAAATACGAAGTTGCCTTGCTTGCCTTCTTGGTACATGCATGCTTCCCGGTTCCTTGACAACACGTTAAAATTACAATTTGGTAAGATGAGAAGTAATTCTTTTGTAATATACTGCCCCATAAAGTGCGGCTGTTTTGGCTGTTCTTTGGACATTGTGAGGAAAGAGTGTCAGACCCTGAAGGAAATGCTTAGGCCCCTTCTCTCAAACACCCCCTCCTGGGTTTGCCTCCAAGGCAGCTTCACTCGAGGTGGGCAGGAGCAGTCAGCCTTTCAGAGGTCACCCCAAGGACTGACCAGTAGCAGCTCTGGGGCAGGAAATGCAGCTGTTTCCCAGAAGCTCCGTGGAACCTGGCTTTAGCTATGCTGTTGTCCGTAGGTCAGGCAGTCCGGAAAGAGCCCAAGGGAAGCACTTTGGCCAGATCTTGCCTGATGATGCTGAATGGTGTGTGCTCACTACAGAGCCACCCCTCTGCCTCCTCCCCCTTGTTTTCTTGTTTGCGCGGGGGGGAGGGGGGGGGCGGTGGCTTCTAAGCAATAAGTCGCAGGTGCTGCTCGCAGCCTAGTCCCAGTTATGCATGTATTCACTTCAGGGGTGGTGAACTTTTCCCAACTCAAAAGTTTCCTAAGTACTCTTCTCCATTTGATGCCTCTGTTGCAGGGAATTATGTGCTCAATTATCTTGCTACCAGACCTAAGTTGGCCACGTTTGTTACACAAGCACTAATTCAGCTGTATGCTAGGATCACAAAGCTGGGCTGGTTTGACTGTCAGAAGGATGAATATGTTTTCAGAAATGTCATCACTGATGTCACCAGATTTTTGCAGGTCAGTGTTCCATCTCTTCTACTTTTCATTGCACATCAGGGCTTTGGCTGGTGATTTCTACTCTTTTTCCTTGATGGTAGGCTTGTTTCACACAGCCAGTGTCCATTGGTACTGTTGTGGGCATCAAGCTACCAGAAAGAAAACTGCAGAGCCAAATGCTGAAATTCTTATCTGCCCCAATCACTAGATCAAAGGCCTCCACCATCTAGCTTCCTGTTTCTCAGACTGCCCAACCAAAAGCTTCCAGGAAGAGGAAGTAGAAGTTGCTAAAGTTTAGGTGAGGACCAGTAGCTGTTGGTTGACTCCAAGCCATCCAACTCCGTATTCAACAACAACAACCTCTGCCCCCCACTCCCCCCATGCTTCCTGAAACAGCCTCCTTCTGTGACTGGAATATTTTTTTCTGATGCTTAGCTAAAATTAGTTCACCTGGCTTGTTGTTCCTTTGGCCTTCCTATTGGAGTGGCAGTATTGAAGAGCAGAGATTAAGAGGAAGGGGCATGGCAGAATCCTGTTCTACCTTGAATTGTATAACAATTAGCATATTTCACATGGATGAGAAAAAAATAAAAAGACAACGCAGCATCTGCTGGGCACATAGCTGGATTTTGTTATAGATCTACTGACTGTCAAAACAATTATAGGAAAGCCAGTCCTACAAGGGGCACATAATTAGTGGCAATTGCAGGTGAATCTCGGTTGCCTGCAAAATGTGGTCAGAGGCCTTCCTGAAGCCCAGTAAAGAAAATTCTGGTGATGTTCCACTTTGGAGAAGGGGCACACTTGTGACTTGTGAGGGAGGACTGCCGGACAGCATTATAGAAGTAATAAAACATAAGCCATAAGCTACAACAATAGAGACCGCTCTGCCAGAGGGACCTTTTCTGTTTTTTCCTTCTCTAGGACAGTGTTGAGCACTGCATCATTGGAGTGACAATCTTGTCTCAGCTAACAAATGAAATTAATCAAGTAAGTGCTTCAGCCTTCCTCAGTGAAGTAAGTGTCATCTTTATTCATTCATTTTGCCTTGTGCTGCTTTGTGTCTATGCGCTGATTTGTTTGTACAGACATGTGCTGCTTTGGTGAGAAACTGACACTCGGCTGGAGTTTGAAGTTTACCATCTCTGGCACAATTCCTGAGCTATAGCTGGAGCAGTGATCCCTAAAGAGACAACCCTCTGTTCAATAATATTGTGAAGGTTCACAATGAGCTTTCCATTTTTATAGCTCTTCCTTTGGAGAAACCTTTCCTAATAGCTGCTTGCTTCCATCCTGCATGGTAACCATCAGAGTTCTGGTTAAACTCAAAGGCTGGCATGCTCCCCATGCAAGGGTGTGGCCTTATCTTTTTCTGAAGTACAGATGGCAACCCCTGTCCTCCACATTTTGATAGGTCTGGAGCAGGCCACTCCTTCAGCAGTCCTAGCCTTCCCCTGTGCTATCTCGAGAGAGAAGCTTGAAGGCGCTTGACTGACAGGTCATCAAAAGGGACCAGGGATTTTGGTTTGGACTCTCTGCTTGATGTTTGGACTCTGAAACTGCAGTTCTGTAGTTCTGCCAAGGAACAGAGAGAGCCTCTCCTTCGATTGGAAGTCAGCTTATCCGCTGTATTGTGGGAAAGTACAGCATAGTAAAGAGAGTTTAAGAATTGCACTCTTCCTCTTTTTTCCCCTTAATGAGACAAGAATCTGTTTCTGCTGCAAACCTGGCTGACTCTTTTTTTTCCTAATCCCAAGGTAGGCTTGCTGACTTCTACTAACAAGCATGCGGATATTTGAAAAGCTTGGCCTGAAAGCAGTAAAATTGAATGGAGGTTTAGGGGAGATCTTTGAGGGTCTCTAATGTTGGTTGAAACCAACAGGAGGCTAATGGCTCAGCACTCGGGAGCCAGGACTTGCCAAGCATTTCTGTTTTCATCTGGCAGCAGGCGGTTAAGTGAGGGAAAGGGAAGCCTGGCCAAGGGCAGGCCCACCTCCTCTTGCCAGGGCCTGTGGCTTCTCCGCAGTCATCGTAGCTCCAGCAGACACAGGCAGCGGCTCCCGGGGCTGAAAAGGGTGATGGACAGCTGTAGTCCAGGAAGGTGACGGGCACCCAACTGGGGTAGCGAGATAAAATTCAGGCACCAACCCTGGTGTAACCCATTGATTGCATGGCATGATTTGACAGGCTTTGTGTGGTCCCTCCCGGCAAATTCCCAGTTACTATTTTGGGTGGCTCATAAGAACATCTTAAAAATACAGTGAAAAAAAGAAAAGATGCCAACATGACCCAGAATCGGATGCAAATGCAAACGAAGGAAGAAACCCACCCAATCTTTTGCTCTCTCTCACCTGGGAGAAGAGCTGGAACTTGAACCCCTCCCTTTCAGGATGACCTGGGTCTTTGTGTGGGAGCCTCATTCAGGCCCCGCTGCCCTGAAGGGCCACTTCCGGGATCCTGGCCATTGACATTGTTCAGTTGAAGGAAACTGCAGTGCCCCAACCCAGCCAGATTGATTTGGCCCAGCAGCTGCTGCCTGCTACAATAGATTCTGCACTTCCATTTGGCATATTTCAATCTTCAGTGATCCTTGCTGTGTCTGTATAAAGGCTGATATACCATAATTATATACACTACAGTACTGAGCAACTCTTTGGTGTTGCTGGGGGTTGTTAGGTTCTGCTAGTATACAGATAAAATGGTTCATACCATTTTATCCTTTCCTTCAAAAGAGAAATGGAAGCAAATGCTGATAGCTGAATGGGAAATGGGAAATAGGATGTTTTTAGGCAGTAGATAATATGCTCTATAATCAGCCCATAGCAGTTCCACCCTGCTGAGATCTTTCCTCAGTATGATGGTCTTAAAATTATAGGGATTCGCTATAGTGGACAACCTGTAGAAAAGCACCTGTGGGATCCTCCTTTTTATAATATAATTTTTACTGAAGATTTTAACTGTAGTAGTAGAAGCAAATACAAACTAAACTCACAGAGAGAAGAGGAGGGAAGGGAGGGTTAAAAAGTGCACAGGAAAACAGACAGGTATAATTAGATTTAATAACTGTTCAACCCCTAAAAGATTACAAACATAGCTCTTGTTTTATAACCCATCCCTTATCTATATGCAGATTCTTAAATCATCAGGCTTTCAGTCCTGGTATTGGTAAAGGATTATCGGAGCTTTATAGAAACATTTCTTATTTCAACTTTCATCAAATCCTTATTCTTGTTTTCTTCATGAGAATTTAAGGTCTAACGGTAACTTGCTTTCTTTTTCTCTCTTTCTCAATCTCCAGGCAGACACTACACATCCTTTGACCAAGCACAGGAAAATTGCTTCCTCATTCCGAGACTCATCATTGTTTGATATTTTCACGCTCTCCTGCAATTTATTGAAACAGGTAAGAAAACTCGAAACCTTGGTGCTGAGTCTCGACCGCTGGGTTAAACGATTAAGGTAAATGATTACGCTTGCCTGCAAAAGTTGTGGGTGCTTCATCCCTGGAGGTTTTTAAGGAGAGCCTGGACCGTCACTTGCCTGGAATGGTATCTAGGACCTACTGCTTGAGCAGCGGGCTGGACTAGAAGACCTCCAAGGTCTCTTCCAACTCTATGCTGATTGAGTGATTGAAAATGATCAAGTCCAATGTTACTGTAGATTTAGAGCTCTGAAAATCTCTAACTTCAGTCTGGTATGGCAACTTCTGTGTATGATACTGTGGGGTTGTTAGGCTCTGCTGGCAAGAAGCTGGGCTAATGTCTTAAAAATTGTGCCCACTTCGCTTTTCCTTTTTTTTAGGCTTCAGGGAAAAACCTGAATTTGAATGACGAAAGTCAGCATGGTCTCCTTATGCAGCTTCTGAAGCTCACACACAATTGTTTGAACTTTGACTTCATTGGTACATCGACAGATGAGTCCTCTGACGACCTGTGCACCGTGCAGATCCCCACCAGCTGGAGATCAGGTAGAGGGCCGAGTTGCTCCGTTTTCTTAAGTTGCCTTAAAGGGTTGCCGCTGTTATGCCTCTCTTGATCACTGCAGGCATCGCTCTAGTCACGTTGTGCAGGCCCTCCCCAATCCTTTGAGTTGGCACAGCGTGTGGAGGGTGATCTTAAAACCCTACTCCAATTCAGCCAGTTTTGCAAACTGCCTAAGTGGGTCCACAGAAATAATCATGACAAAACCTGCAAGATGGGGGAAATGTGTGCCAATATATTAGAGAATTGCTGTGATCATTACAGAGAGAAAATAATGTCATTCAGCTACTGAGAAGCATTAGTCTCTTTGGATAACTGCTCATCCCAGTGAGGCAAACGGCTCTTTCCAGAATGGCCAGCGCAGTAGACCTCTTTGTTCTGGTCGGGTCATCTTTTTGGAAAAAAAGAAAACCTGCTCCTGCACATTACTTCCATGTGGCCATTGGTCGCTAAATATTAAAAGACTCCCATGTTGTTTTTATTATGCTTAAAAGCTTTCTTCCCTGTGCCAATAGACAATTGGAAAAAAAAAACCCAGTAGTAGTATGCATGGTTAATTTGAGTTCCATTTGCTTATAATATGGAATACCAGCTCAGTTCATTGTGGCCTTTGGAGAGGTTGGCATGCATGGGGGAGCGAGCAAGAGAGGCAGGATTTCCTCCTTCTAAGGAGCAAGTCATAAAAAGTGTGTTTTGGAGCAAACGGGTGGCAAAGGTGAGGTTTTCTTTATGCTCACCAAAGAAAGAGCAAGACCAAGCCAAGAGATAATCTTCAACACAGAGCAGTAATTTTTGCCATTGTCAGAAACACCATTGTACCTAGAAGATAATAAATGGTGATGTTCCTGAATAATCGGACTCTTTTTCTATATGTTTGACTTGTCAATAAATCCTACATATCTCAGCTTTCTGGTGCATAGGGAAAAAAAACAAGAGTCCATTTTTGCAACAGAAGATGGTATAATTCAGTCAGCAGAGAGAATAATGGGCTGCAGATATAGTTAGTCATACATAATGGCTGTGCAGAATTTCCAGATAAAATATACCATTTTTCATTGATTTGTCATGGAATGGCCCAGGTGTAATTATGTTTGCTCACCTACAGTTCAGACCATAAATGCATTTAAAAAGGTTTCTGCTGATTGAAATACAATAATACTTTCAAGCATACTCCTTCACATCTGTATGCAGTTAATGGATGTAGGAGCCTCTGGGCTTTTTCTGAAATGCCTCTTGAAAGGGACTTCTCAGCACCTCATTTCCCCATCACTTTTCAGCATAATTGCCTTGTGGTTTAAACTCAGCACTTCAGAAAGCCTCCTTCCATTGGATTAGGGCCAAACTCATTGCCATGGGCATCCAAAAGGTGGCAGTTGGGATGGATAAACCATTGGGGAGGGGGGGGGGGGGGCTGTAGTAAAAAAGAAGTTCCAAAAAATACAGAGAATCCCTGGTTTTAAAAGCAGTCTTGGGGCGGAGGAGGGGGGAGTGAGGTGGACGAGAGGAGCACTGAACAGCGCAGGCAGACAGGAGAAGGATAAGCATGGGCATAGAGTGCTTGGATTTCAGTAAGGCTTTTGACAAAGTAGACCACAACCTTCTTGGAAGCTAGAAATATGTGGTATAGACATCAGATGGATTTGTAACTGGCTGACAAATCACACACACGTAACCCTTAATGGAGCTATGTCTACATGGAAGGAAGGAAGGAAGCAGTGGGGTACCCCAACTTCCTCTTTAGGCTGTTCAACATCTTCATAAACAATTTAGAAGAGGGAATAGAAGGGGGACATGAAATTTACAGAGGACACTAAACTGGTAGGAGTGACTAACACCCCAGAAGGTAGGCTCAAGATCCAGGTGGATCTCGACAGACTCGAACACTGGGCACTATCCCACAAAATAAATTGAAGTAAGGTCTTACACTTAGGAAAGAAAAACCCAAAATACGTATACAAATTAGGTGAAACCTGGCTTAATAATGGTAACTGCGAGAGGGATCTGGTAGTCCTAGTGGACATCACTTAAATATGAGCCAGCAGCCAAAAAAGCCAGTGCAATCCTACATTGCATTAACAGAGAGATAGAGTCAAGATCACGTGAATTACTAGTACAGCTTTACAAAGCCCCTTAGTAAGGCCACACCTGGAATGCTGCATCCACTTTTGGTCACCACAAAATAAAAAAAGACGTTGAGACTTTGGAATAAGTGCAGAGAAGAGCAACAAAGAGGATGAGGGGCCTGGAGGCTCAAACATACGAAAAGAGGTTGCAGGAATTGGGTACAGCTAGTCTAGTGAAAAGAAGGACCAGGGGGACATGAGAGCAGAAGTTGTGGTTGCTCCATCACTGGAGGCTTTTAAGTAGAAACTGGACAGCCATTTGTCTGAAATGGTACAGGGTCTGCTTCTTGAGCAGGGGGTTGGACTAGAAGACCTCCGAGGTCCCTTCCAACTATGAGGAACGGCCATGCCGCTGAACTAGGGAGAGCAGAGGGGAGCAGCTGTTTCCACACCTCAATTCTCTTGCTTGGCCAGAGAATCCTCCGTCAGGCTGATGGTTGCCCCGAGTCCTGCTGGGCAGCAACATTGGCCGGAAGGATGTTTGCAATGGGTTGCCCTGAACTTGCACTTGTCTCTCTTCCAGCCTTTCTAGATTCCTCCACCCTGCAGTTGTTTTTTGACCTGTACCATTCCATCCCTCCCACTTTTTCACCCCTGGTAAGTATCTCTCTGTCCCATAGATTTCCCCTGGGAAATGACCGGGGAGAGGGGCGGGGGGGACGCCAGGGGCGCCGCACATCTGGGCCCAGCTGCCCCCAAAGTCAAGGCTTTGCTTGTTCTGCCTGCCCCTCCCCTCCCGTCTGCCCCCGAAGAGGCCACTGAAGCTTGTCTGCTCATGGCCTGCAGGTGCCTTTATCGGGGCCAACTCGTTCAAACAGTCCCTCTTGTGATTTACTCCTCTGGCTCAGGTCTTGTCGTGCCTCGTGCAAATTGCCTCCGTCCGGCGGTCCCTATTTAACAATGCCGAAAGAGCCAAGTTCCTGTCGCACCTGGTTGATGGGGTCAAGCGCATCCTGGAGAATCCCCAAGTAAGTCAGAACGTGAACATGAGCAAATTTTGTACTGACATGGTCACCAGTTGCCCTTGAAGCTTCAGACGGGTGTCCGGAAACTCATCCCGGGGGTTCCCTTTGCAGCAAAACCCAGGAGCCATTCAGAGGGAGAGCAAGCCAAATCCTTAAGCCAGGCTCTTGGCATAGCCTGTGCAAAGCAGCCTGTCCAAGGATTAGAGGGTGCGAAAGGACAAGAATGGTGATTCCGAGGAGTTTAGGTCTTACTAGACAGCATAGAGCCCACAACAGCCCAACAAGGAAGGGGCTACAGAAGCCCCCGGCCTGCCTGGGCAGCTCTGCAGGCCCACGTTCTCCCCTCTGCTGTCTGCCTTGCTGCCCAGACAGTGCCAGAGTGTGATGGCTCTCGGGATGTGCAGAGAGAACAGGCTCCTGCTGTCACCAGCTTTCTCTACTGGCAGGTGAGGGACAATGTGAGTTTGAATCGTGCACTATTCGATTTAATGCGAAATATAAATCGATATAGGGTCAGGATTAACGCAAGCCAAAGATGAGTTAATGCTAGCGTCCTCTGGCTTGTTTGGGTCCTCATTTTACCAGAAGGACAGAAGGCTGAGTCAGCCTGGAGCCTGGTGAGATTCAAACTGTCAATTTGCAGGCAGCCGGCAGGCAGCAGAAGTGGCCTGCAATACTGCCCTCTCACCACTGCGCCACCGCGGCTCAGTGGTTTTTGTTGCCCTTCTCTGCATTCTTTCAAGGGCTCCAGCCTCTTTTGTGTATTGTGGTCCAGAACTGAGCCTGGCAGTCCCAGGGTAGCCTGAAGGGCTTCGTGGAACAGCTCCGGCCTTCTCGTCAAGGGGGATGCCAGACTGACGGTTCTCGTTCTTCCCTTTTTCTGCCTCAGAGCTTGTCAGACCCGAACAACTACCACGAATTCTGTCGGCTTTTAGCTCGCCTGAAAAGCAATTACCAGCTAGGGGAGCTGGTAAAGGTGGAAAACTATCCTGAGGTCATCCGACTCATCGCCAACTTCACGGTCACCAGCTTGCAGGTGGGGCTTCTTGTGGCTGGAGCGAGTCTGTGGGTGGGAGGGGGAGGCAGGGAAGGACACCAGCCTTTAGAACAGGGGCCTCCAACCGTGGCAGTTTTCACACTTGGAGACTCCCAGAGTTGAAGTTGGGGGTTGAAGTCCCACGAGGCTTAAAGCTGCCATGGTTGGAGGCCCTGCCTTTAGAATATGGAACTGGCTGCTTTTCTTGCAAATGGCTTGAAGGGGCCACTTGCCCCCAGCAGAAGGAACCGGCAGGCAGGCAGATTGCATTCACCGTCTTCCTTCCTTCCTTCCTTCCTTCCTTCCTTCCTTCCTTCCTTCCTTCCTTCCTTCCTTCCTTCCTTCCTCCCTCCCTCCCTCCCTCCTTCTCTCTCTCCCTCCCTCCCTCCCTCCCTCCCTTCCTTCCTCTCTTTCTCCCTCCCCCACTCCCTCCCACCCTCCTCCCTTCCTTCCCTCCCTCCTTCCCTTCCTCCTTCCTTCCTCCCTCCCTTCCTCCTTCCTTCCTCCCTTCCCCACTCCCTCCCACCCTCCTCTCTTCCTTCCTTCCTTCCTTCCTTCCTTCCTTCCTTCCTTCCTTCCTTCCTTCCTTCCTTCCTTCCTTCCCTCCCTCCCTTCCTCCTTCCCTCCCTCCCTCCCTCCCTCCCTCCCTCCTTCCTTCCTTCCTTCCTTCCTTCCTTCCTTCCTTCCTTCCTTCCTTCCTTCCTTCCTCCCTCCCTCCCTTCCTCCCTTCCTCCCTTCCTCCCTTCCTCCCTTCCTGTAGCACTGGGAGTTTGCTCCCAACAGCGTGCACTACCTCCTCAGTCTGTGGCAGCGGCTGGCAGCATCTGTTCCCTATGTTAAAGCCACCGAGCCACACATGCTGGAGACGTACACGCCAGAGGTTACCAAAGCATACATCACCTCCAGGCTGGAGTCCGTCCACATCATACTGAGGTGAGATGTGGTGGCGGCGGCTGGTCCTCGCGGTCTTTGCCTGGGAACGTCTGAAAGTTACGTGAGGAGGGCCGCTGGGAGGGAAGCAAGCCTGGCCGCGTTCACGCCTGCAGCCTCCTCGGTGGGGCCCCCAGGGCCCTCCTCCCCTTGCCAAGGCTGGCTCTCTCCCCAATCGGTGGCTTTCCCTGCCCACAGAGATGGCCTAGAAGATCCACTGGACGACACGGGTTTGGTGCAGCAGCAGCTCGACCAGCTCTCCACCATTGGGCGCTGCGAATACGAGAAGACTTGCGCCCTCCTAGTGCAGCTGTTCGACCAGTCCGCTCAGTCCTACCAGGAGCTGCTGCAGAGCGCCACGGCCATCCCCGTGGATGTGGCCGTCCAAGAAGGTGAGCGAGCAGAAGATCCCTGCCTCGGCTTTGCTGGCTTCCTAGGGGAAGGCTTGGGGGGCTGAGCAGACCAGCCTCCTTTGCGGGTGGGATTTCCCTTGCAGCTGTGCATGGTTGGGGACTGTGATTCTTGGAAACAATACAGGACAGGCTGGAGGTGTTTTGATGCAGAGATGAAGTTAAGTAACGGTTGAGATCAGCCTTAGTTCCTGCTTAATGCAAGTTCCTCACACAGAGAGAGAGAGAGAGAGAGATCACACTTGGCGCACCCAGGTTGCATTGTGGCTCCGCAAACCTCGAAGCCCTCAGTAGGATTCCTGGTGCAGGTTGAGCTGCATCCCCCCCGTGGGCTCTTTGAGGGCCTGGCTCTGTGTGCACATCCGGTGGGGCAGGAGAGGCTCCGGCTCCCATCCATCGCAGAGCATCATTGGGCCGGGGAGTCCAGGGCCCAGAGCCTGCCCTCTGGAACCCCAGTCAAATTAGGGGTTGTCCCTCTGGCCTTTCTCACAGCCCTTGAGACCTAGGTCTTCTCCCAGGCTTGCGGTATTTGAGCCCATGAGTTGTGTGCCTTTCTGTTGCTGGGTTTCCCTCGCTTGCCTTCCTTTTTTATGCTGTGGATGTGTTGATGTGGGTTTGACACGGATGGTTTTGCCTGCTGGCTGCCCAGGGCGGCCCGGCAAGAGGGGCAGCCTTCTCGGCCTAGCTAAAGGAAAAGGGCGTGTGGGAGAAGAGAGGTTGGTGGATTGGCTCTGTTCCTTTCTCTGGCTCCAGGGCGCCTCACCTGGCTTGTCTACATCATTGGGGCCGTGATTGGCGGGCGAGTATCCTTTGCCAGCACAGATGAGCAAGATGCCATGGACGGCGAACTGGTCTGTCGGTAAGAGCCCAGCGCTAACAAGGGGAGCCCTGCCCCAAGGCCTCTCACCCCGTCCCGGCCAAGGGAATCATCAAACGTTTCTCCGTTCTTCTGCCCACCTCTGGGGCCTGGAGAAGCCCTTGGCAGGTGGATTGAAAGGCCAGGTCCACTCTGAGCATCTGGCTGACTGCAGTAAACCGTAGTAGTAGTAGTAGCAGTAGTAGTAGTAATAGTAGTAGTAGTAGTAGTAGCTGAGTGTTCTTGGGGAGATGCTGCACTAACTGTTCACCTTGACAGCATTCACCAGCTGAATAGAAGTTGTATGGATCAGCTGGGTGTGCAAGTGGGTGTGCCCTCCATTGTGACCCTTGCAGAAGACAGAACTAAATATTGAAAATTGGCGAATTGCTGGGCTTTGAGATGGGAAAGTGGGTCTTTCAAAGTTTCTTGTCAAAGCACAGCAGTTTTTTCTCATCCATGGCTAAAAGAAAGTGGGTTTTTTTTCAAGGAAATGCAGGGTGGCCATTAATTGAGTTAAGCTTTCCTTCTGCTGATTTTTTTAAAACCTTCTCCAAGATGTAATCTTCTTGTCAAGTAATTCTAAGATTAAAACATATTGAAAGGATTCTTTTTCTGATCATTATGAAAACAAGCAGTTTTCCATCGGTCAGATATTCCTGAATGTCTCCCTGACAACCCTGCATGGAATTCTGGGTGGGGGGAAGGGTAGAAGAAGGCCCCCCTCCCGGGTTTTGGCCCCTAGCCCTGGGACAGTGCTTGTCTCCGGAGGGGCACCTGACTTCCCCAAGCTCAAAGGTGCCTTCAGAGGAACCCTGTGATTGGTCCTCAGACTGTCTTCATGAGGGCGGCAGATTCAACCAGATGTGGAAAGTCAGCAGCCTGCCATTTCTGAATGAAATAAAGTGCCCCCTTGAATAAACGGGCTTGTGCCTTCTGCAGCGCTGCGGCCTTCTTCATCCCTTCCCTTCCTGCCTTTCCAGGGTTCTGCAACTCATGAACTTGACCGATTCACGTCTTGCTCAGGCAGGCAACGAGAAGCTGGAGCTGGCCATGCTGAGCTTCTTTGAGCAATTCCGAAAAATCTACATAGGAGACCAGGTGCAGAAATCCTCTAAGGTAAAGGACGCTCGTAGCGGCTCTCTTCCCGTTGCAGAGCTTTTCCTAATGTCTTCACGATCAGCTCAGTCGAAACTCTTCGCCTGCAGATTGTGCTTGGCCAGGATGGGGCTTCAGGGTTTAGTGAGCACGGTCTGCAGAACAGACCAGCCACTGTGGCTGCCCCCTTCAGAAGCCAAGTGGCCCTGGGATCCTTGCAGGAGCCTAGCTCAGGGGGCCTGAAGGTGAATTCAGAAGAGCCGCCTGAGCTGAAATCGGTTTTCCACTCCTAGCTGTATCGCCGGCTCTCCGAAGTCCTGGGGCTGAACGATGAGACCATGGTGCTGAGCGTCTTCATAGGAAAAATGTGAGTCGTGCTGCTGCTGTCTGGGTCTGCGTGGAAGGTTCCTTCCGCGGGAGGAGCCCGTTGTGGGCTGGCAGGCTGCTCCCGCTGCAGGGAGTTGGTCCCCTCCACCACCACCCAAACCCTGGGCGATGCAGCTTTGGGACAGCAGAGAGGAGGGACGGTTGAGTGATTCCAGCCCAGCCTCTCTGAGCTTTCTGCTGACTGGGGCCCTGGGGAGGATGACAGGAGAAAGCAGCAGCCCCTGGATGGTGTGCATTTCCTCTCCCTGCAGAATCACTAACCTGAAGTACTGGGGGCGGTGTGAGCCCATCACCTCCAAGACGTTGCAGCTTCTCAATGACCTCTCCATTGGATATCCTTTTCTGCCGGCCTGCCTGGGCTCGGACGGGCACTCCAGGCATCCTGGGTTCTCCCTCTGGGGAGGCCGGGGCTGGGCAGAACCCCAGACCTCCCCTCGAAAGCCCTTCACTCCTGTTTCTCACAGGATCCCTTTCAAGGCTGGAATAGGATCAGCAGCAGATGGAATAGATGGCAGCAGTCAGTGTAAATAACTGCCTGATAAGGAATAATAAGTACATTATCTATTCATAAGATGAAGAGTATATTGGGGTGGAAGGAGGATACGGTTCAAATGCATAGCCTTGGTGGCGCAGTGGTGAGAGTGCAGGACTGCAGGCTCCTGCTGCTGACTGCCGGCTGCCTGCAGTTCAGATCTCACCAGGCTCCAGGTTGACTCAGTCTTCCATCTTTCCAAGGTCGGTAAAATGAGGACCCAGATTGTTGGGGGCAAGAGGCCAACTGTAAACCGCTTAGAGAGGGCTGGAAAGCACTGTGGAGCAGCATATAAGTGCCATTGCTATGTTGAAGATAAAGAAGTAGATAATTAAACATTATTTTACTTCCATTCCAGTCCTTCACCAAATTATTATATGGTCCTCTGCAGTGGTCTCAGCAGTCATGACCGTAATTAGGGAACCGTATATGACAGTCAGTAGTCCTCATTCAGCGACCATTTGCAGGCCCTGTAATGGCCTAGTGGAAGAACCACAGCCGGGTCAGAGAAAAGGTGGCAACTTCCTAGTTTCTTGGGCTGTAAAGGTGACGAGGCAGAAATAGACTTTCAGACCTGCAAGACTCCATCCATGTAACCTTATCGTAAGGTAGAATTGCTTAGTCTGGGCCTGCTTCCGGGGGGGCCGTCTCACAAGGTGGACGGTAACAATGGTGCTGCAGGAGGGGACTTAAGATGGTCCTCGTAGTCGCGACCATTGCTGGATTCCCAGTCCCAGTTATCATTGTTAAGGGAAGGCTACCTGTCCAAGCAGTTAGTCGCAGACAAACATCACTGTGTGTGCAGCTTTAGCCATCTCTGGTCAAACTGTGTTTGAACGAATTCCTCAGCAAACAGGAAGTGAAAAGTTACCTCCCGTTTGCATGCCTCCCATGTATTGTTTACGTGCCAAGTGTTTATAGATTCAGAATTAAGGAAAGAGGAGTGGATGCAATTCCACCAGGGAGGCCTAAACTTGTGTATACACCTACGCCTGGGTATCAGGTGATATCCTTCTGATGTTTGGGACTTTGGTTCCCTGCCACGCCATTCAGCAGACCCAGAGGCAGTCCGTTGGAGAGCTTGTTGGCCAGACATCTGTACCCAGAGATTTCTCAGCTGCCACAGGAAGGGAAATACGATTTAGTGTGATGGCTACCTTCGTGCTATTATGCCTATGAAATTTCCTGACCAGGCCGATGGCTTGTTGTTGTTTCCTTAACCTCACTTTTACCTACAGCAGCGTTAGGAAACTGGTGAAACTGAGCGCTGTGCAGTTCATGCTGAACAATCACACGGTTAGTGGTCACGTTCTTTGGCAGATCTTATTGGCGGTGTGGTCTTCCCATACTGTCAGCAGGGGATCTCCTTGGAAGGGTTCCTCTTTCCAGGCCATGACTCAGAACAAGCAACATCCACCCTCATTGGCATCACATAAAGTGGTATTTAAAGGCCGGGGCTCTGACAGAGGAGCACACTTCAAAGCGCACTGATGACGTCTCCTCGAATGGTGACGAAACGTTTGCATCCAAATGGCCAAGCATGGAGCTCAGACCAGCAGCCAAATTCCTCTTTTGTTATAGAGGAAAGAAGGAGAGAAGCTGCAGCTACATTGGGGAGCAGGTTGAAATTTGGATTTTGCCATGCAGATTGTACCAGAGAATAGTCCTGCCAATCCTGCCCTTCTTGGACCACGCAAAGCCTCGTGTTTTCTAGCAGGGCTTTCCCCCAGCGGTCGGTCTGGCCACAGAGCAGGGCTCTGGCTTTGACTGAAAGCTCCCTTGAGTGACCTCGGCAAGGAGGACATGTGATGCTAGCCGGTTGACATTGTGCCCACTCCTACTGTAGCTGGCCATGTGCTATTCACAGCCTAGGCCTTGTTGATAAAAGCTTTCCAGCCTGGGAAGGAGTTTTATCCAACTCTTGCTTGAGCAGGGGACCCTACACCATTCCAGGCAAACGGCTGCCCACCAGCTCCAGGGATGGAGCACTCACAGCTTCTGGAGGCAAACTATGCCGCTGGTTGATTGCTCTGACTCCTTAGTTCCAGGTGGCTTCCCTCCTTGGTTAGTTTCCATCCATTGTTTTAAACTTCGTTGTTTTAAGCCAGATCCAGTGACTGCATTGGATTGGATGCTACCCGGAGGAGGGAAAAGGCCCCAGGTTTGCAATGATGGTAGTTCCTTGGCCAAGACAAGGGCAAGGAAGGCGGGCGCTTGCGACCTGCCTTTCCATGGTGCCCAGATGCCAAGGGCACCTCTTGTTTCTCTCCCTGATCAATTCCACCCCATTGATTGATGATGTGATTTCTGTTCTTCCACAGAGCGAGCACTTTTCCTTCTTGGGCATTAACAATCAATCCAACCTGAGTGATATGAGATGTCGGACTACGTTCTATACGGCACTTGGGCGCCTCCTCATGGTGGACCTCGGTACTGTAACCCATTCCTGTGCTCCCCCCTGACTTCTTTGTCATTCTAATCGGAACTAATTGGACGGGAAGAGTTTAATCCGTCAACTTTCTATAAAGCGAGGTTATTCAGAGAGAAAACGGTTCATCTGGTTACCCTGCTCCAAATATTGTCCATAGCCAGGGTAAATCTGAATCCATTAGGAGATCAAGGCCTCCAAGGGTTACCAGAGGGATCTAAAAATGATTCAGATTTTAAGCCCGATTGCAAAGCAGAGGACGGTTGGAGATCCCTGTTTTTCATCTCTCTTCCAGGGGAGGATGAAGATCAGTATGAGCAATTCATGTTACCCCTCACTGCTGCCTTTGAAACCGTGGCCCAGATGTTCAGCACCAACACCTTCAATGAGCAGGAGGCAAAGGTGGGGAAGGGCCTGTCTTAAACTCTCCCTGGGTTAGATGAAGGCCGCCTGGAACCTTTCAGGCTCTTTTAAGAGTACAGTTCCCTCTGCCGTTAGGGTTGAAGTCCAAAACGTTTGGGTTAGGGTCTTCCTAAAAACCCTCAGGGCAGGAGCGGTCTGGATATCTGGAAGGGGGCTGTTCCACCCAGCGCAGAGGGCTCCCTCCAGGATCCCTGAGGAAAACCTCTGAAATGGGGGTGTGGATTCTCTGTAGTGGAGCAGCCAGCACAGGTGGCTTGGGTGGGGGGGCGATTGGGACACGGAGGACCTGAAGTAGTGCCTCTCCCCCCCCTCCAATCGGCGTCTTTCCCCTCCTTCTCCAGAGGACGTTGGTTGGCCTTGTGAGGGACCTGAGGGGAATTGCCTTTGCCTTCAACGCCAAGACTAGCTTTATGATGCTCTTCGAGTGGATGTATCCTTGACTCTAGTGCCTGTCCGCTTCCTGCAGTGGAGACGAGGCTGGCGACTGAATTCTGGAATCTTAACCCTTACGGACTCTTACCTGAAATGATCCAGTAGATCATTTGCCTTTTCTGCAAGTCCTTTATTGGCCAGCTGAGTCTGCAGTGGTCAGCTTTGCAGTAATCTGGCCACCTTGGCTAGTCTGATCTGAAGAATGAATGTCTGAGTTGGTTCTGGAAGTAGTCAGGTGGTCCTTAGCTTCAGCCTTTCAGCTATCCAGCCTACATGCCAATCTTGCAGCGGGCGGTTGAGCTCTGGTACCATGACCCAGCCTGCACCACCCCTGTGCTCAAGCTGATGGCTGAGCTGGTGCACAACAGGTAAGTGGGCTCCAATCGGCCCCCTTGGGTATTTGGACGGAGGCTTTCCTTACAGGGATGGCCAGGAGAGGAGAGAGGTGGTAGGAGAAGAAAAGGCTGTAATTAGCCCCAGAAAACATAAATATTGATGGGATCGTAGTTGAAAATGCTGGGATGCATTTCCAGGACCATCAGACAGTTTCTAAAGAACTGCTAGCATTCTGCCTGGTAGTATAACCACTTTGGAGCCCATAAAAGATAGGAGTGCAGACAGGAGCAGCCCACAGGGGGGCAAGGCTGGTGCCTGCAAGGCCTGGGCCTCCCTAGCGAGAGTCCACAAAGGCAGTGGCCTTTCCTGGACCCTTTCTCCGTGAGGGGAGGGCAGCCCGAGACTTCCTCTGTTTACGGCATTCCGTCGGTGAGGTGCAAACAGCCACTAAATGCTGCGTGAGGCTTTTCAAAAGAAGGCTAAAGGTCCACAGAGGGCAGCTTTATGCCTGGAGGTTACCCCCCAGGAGTGCTTGTTGAGAGCCCAGGGTGGGGCTGCCCTCTCAGGTGGGGCGTCTCAGCCAAGGTGCAATTCTCCCTTGCTTTCAGGTCCCAGAGGCTGCAGTTCGATGTCTCCTCCCCAAACGGCATCCTGCTCTTCCGGGAGACAAGCAAAATGATCACTACCTACGGTGGGTATCTTCCCCTTCGCAGCTCTTGGGCTGGGTCAGGTTGGCAGGAAGCTTCTCCCGGGCCCTCCGCCCGGCCCTCTTGCGGCCGCGGCTCTGAATGGGCAGGAGGGGGCAGCCTGGGCCGTTCTCTGCCCCCAAAAGAGCAGCTGTCTTTGAAAGACCTTCAGCAGCCCAGGAGAAGGAAGCTAGGCTCTCCCGTGAAGCCCTTCTCAGTTCAGCAGAACTGGCTGAGGTGGTGCAGGACTTAGGATGCAGCCTTGACTCTGCCCACTGCCAGGAATTCGATCCTGACGGGCTCAAGGCTGACTCGGCCTTCCATCCTTCTGAGGTCGGCCAAATGAGGACCTGGATTGTTGCGGGCAACTTGCTCACATTGGTAAACCACTTAGTTGCAAAGTCTAAGGGCTGTTGCTGTTTGTCCCTGTGCCAAGGGGATTAGACTCTGCCAAAGGCAGCTCTTCTGTGGTCCCAGCAACTGCAGACGGGCCCCTGGCTTTTCAACTTCCACTTTTCCAGGAGCTGCACAAGAAAGCTGCCCTTTGAGAGACCTGCCCTTTGCTTTCTTGCAGGAAACCGTATCCTGACTTTGGGGGAAGTTCCAAAAGACCAGGTTTATGCCTTGAAGCTCAAAGGGGTTTCCATCTGCTTCTCCATGCTGAAAGCCGCCCTGAGTGGCAGCTACGTCAACTTCGGTGTCTTCCGCCTCTATGGGGACGATGCCCTGGACAACGCCTTGCAGACTTTCATCAAGCTGCTGCTCTCCATCCCCCACAGCGACCTGCTGGTAAGGATGCCCAGCGGCTCCCGTCTCCACCCGAACCCTCTTCCACTCTTGGCGTTTCTGGGGGTGCCCAAGTGACCCCGCAGCTCTGTCTGTGTGTGTGTGTGTTTTGAAATCCTTACGTGATGGTGGCATTATAATTGGGCCTCACTGGTAATATAATGAAAGCTGGGCTACACATCAATCAATGCCTCTTCTGGCACGAGGTTGCTTCTTGTGGGAGTAGCTGAGGGACCAGGGCCTGATTCCATCCCCTTCGCCGTTTGCCCTGGGGATGGGTGGACCCCTTGGATTACAAGATAAAAGGCAAAACGGGGGGCTGCTTTCTCACCCACACACACCCTTCTTGCCAAGTGTGGCAGTGCAGGAAAGAGTCGTGGTGGCGCAGGGGCTAGGAGGCAGTACTGCAGGCTACCTCTGCTGACTGCCGTTTGGCAGTTCAAATCTCACCAGGCTTAAGGTTGTGACTCAGCCTTCCATCCTCCCGAGGTCACTAAAACGAGGATCCAGATCGAGCCGGCCTGAGTCACTGAGCACAGGAACTCATGGTCTAGGAAAGGGCATGACTGGCACACTACACTCCTAGCCACAACTGCAACTAGGTCTCCAAGCTATTGTCAAAACCTTTGATAATGAGATTGAAAGAATGCTGCGTTAAACAGTCATGTGATATAAAGCCACAGAAATATATATAAAATAGCACTGGATAGTCAGATGAGGGCGTGGCACAATAGCCGCTCTACCTCTCAGGTCTAGGGTTCATCTAAGGAAGGGTTACTCTGTCTACACATAATTTGCCAATAAATTGGGAGCTGAAAGTGGTCATGCAAGTAAAGTTTTGAAAATCACTGCTTCTGAAACGGAGATTGCATCTTGGGGGAGTGGGGGTGGGGAATATGTCCGAATGTTCCCCAAGCCTAAGTAGTCACATATTCTGGGCCCACAAAACTCCTCTGAAAGCTTTCCTGATTGCTTTTTTTAATTTACTTTTTTTCAGGATTATCCTAAGCTCAGCCAGTCCTACTATTCGTTACTGGAAGTTCTTACTCAAGATCACATGAATTTTATAGCTAGCCTGGAGCCCCATGTAATCATGTATATTCTGTCTTCCATTTCAGAAGGTCTCACAGCACTAGGTGAGTGCAACAGTCGTTACTGGGAAGTTTGAGGGCTGCAAAAGTCTTTCACGGTGCCCTCTGGTTTTCCAGCAGCATCAAAGAAATGAGACGCCAATTACCTGGCTTAGATACAATACCCAGTAGTAGAACATCTAAATGTTCCCTGAATTCCCTCATAGTTCCTGGTTTGGTGTCTTCATTTTGTCGTTAAGGATTGGCTTTTGGGAAGGATGGCCATTTCCTTAATCTCTCAGGGGCAAAGTGGGTGACAGAGCAACCCCAAGTGATTGGATCTTTATTCCCTCCATTGGCTTTCTCAGGAAGAGTTGGCAGCCCCAACAGCTGACCATCAGCCCTTCAGGAGGAGGGGTTCATGCCAATCATTTGGCTGGGTTTTCAGCCGGTAGACAGAGCCACCCCTGATTCTGCAGGATTCGATCCTAGAACGATTTTAATGAGAATTCCACAGCACCTGAGGCCCTTTCACTGCTGGGTTGCTCTCAGTCTTGGCAGAATTATCTATACTTGCTATGAAACTTAAGGCAAAGCTTTACTTTGCCTCAAGATAAGTAATGCTTTGCCTTGAGTGACAGGCAAGGCATTCGACCTATTGCAGGACTGAAGCGTTTTAAGAAATCCTGCCAAGCGAGTAAGAGTCCACAATGGGCACAGCTTGCTTGGTCGGCCTGAGGCTGCTGCTGCTCCCTGAGATTCTTTGGCCAAGGAGATGATCCAGTTTGACCCAACATAACTCCGGCCTCCTTCCTCTTTGTCCCTTCTCTTTTCCTGGCAGATACCATGGTTTGCACTGGATGCTGCTCCTGCTTAGACCACATTGTCACTTATCTCTTCAAGCAGCTGTCCCGCAGTACCAAAAAGAGGTCTGCCCCATTAACCCAGGAAAGCGACCGCTTCCTCCACATCATGCAGCAGCACCCCGAGATGATTCAACAGGTCAGGACAAGGAGAGCAGGACTAAGGGGGTATTTCTGGGGCCATAGCCCTTTAGTTGAGTAACGTAGGTGAGCCTAAAATGCTTGCCTGGAATATTTACACACAAGAGTCACAGGAAGCGGTTCTTCCGTTCCCAGGAAACTACTGCAGCACTTTTCATCTCCTCACTTTCAATATTTGTTTGAGGATGAAGTGACTCTTCTGCAGAAAATGCTTAGCTGCCTTTGGCTCCTCCTGGCTCAGAGGCCAACCATTTGCCAGGATTGTCTGTCAGTAACTGCTTGCAAGCACACGTCCCTGCTCCCGATGATGGTGCCCAGCAATCAGAGTCTAGTTGCAGGTTGGCCTTCATCGGAGTTGCTTGCTTCCATCTTCCAAGATGTTTAAGCTTTAACTGGGTTTTTAATGCTTCTAGTGAGCTTTGTGGCTTTGCCCCAACTATTTGCCCTTCTGGCAATTCAAGATGCCCCCAATCTTTCTTCAGAGTTCAAAGGGCTCAATTTATCTGTTCCTCCTACCAATAGCCCAACTTACGCAGCCATATGCTGTGACCAGGAGATTCCTTGCATCTCGCAACATGCCTCAGAATATTTCTTCCAACAATCTTAATTTCAATTTTTTTTTCTTTCAATCTAGCTTTTCTCAAAATGTGTTTCACATATCTGTGGAATAGGTAGCAATATGCAATCTTGATAACTTCATTTGAAGCAGTTAATTAATCTACATTCTGTTCTGGCCGTTTCTTCCTGGTCAGCATGCAGATTCTCTACTTTGCAAATGAGGTGCTGGAGTATGCCCAGGTTTTTAAGAACTGTACCCCATGTGGTCTACATAGCCAAAAGTCATAATCCATCAGTTGAACTCTCTTGCTGTTTACTAAGTACTTACTAAGATTGATTCAGCCTCCAACCTTCCGAGGTTGGTAAAATGAGGATCCAGATTGTTGGGGGCAAATAGGCTGGCTCTGTAAACCGTTTAGAGAGGGCTGTGAAGCGGTATAAAAGTCAAAATAAAAGCCAAAAATCTGGCTGATTTCTTATCCGTTGGACTTTGTGGAGAGTGTTCCAGCTCCAGCCACTCAGATATTGGAAGACATCTTCTCTTCGTTAGACTAGGCACTCTCAGTCCCCACTCCCAACTTCTGACACTCATTTGTAGGGATGAAATGCTTCTTTGACTACTTTGAATTGCTTTCCTCCCCCAACAAATCTCTTCCCATCTATCCAAATTGCTGCTCATTAGATAAGCTGCCCACTGCTCCTTCCCCGTAAGCGCCGGCAGGCCCCGGTGTGAGCTCGGTAGACCTGTGCCGTTGATTGGGTTGTGCTTGGTCCTTCCAGATGCTCTCCACCGTGTTAAACATCATCATATTTGAGGACTGCAGGAACCAGTGGTCCATGTCCCGGCCTCTGCTTGGCTTGATACTGCTCAATGAGAAGGTGAGGCCCCCGCTGTGAGGATGCTGTGTTACTGTGCGCTGGCACATTACCCTGGACAGCTCACAAGCATCAACTTTTCCTTTGCAGTATTTTTCAGATTTAAGGAACAGCATAGTAAACAGCCAGCCCCCCGAGAAACAACAAGCTATGCACCTCTGCTTTGAAAATCTCATGGAAGGCATTGAGCGCAATCTGCTGACAAAGAATCGCGATAGGTCAGTATCTTCGCCAAAGGCGGCAGAACAGCCCAACTCCAGCCATCTTTTTCGTTTCAGTCTGAGGAAGGAGGACCAGTGCGGAATCGTGTAGCACCTGGGCTCCAGGATGGGGGAGGGGAGGGGGTTTGCCCAGTAGGCCAGGACCACCTGCAGCCTGTCAGGCTGGCTCCACCATCTCTGCTGACCCACAGGGCGATAAATACAGGGCCAGCGCAAGCACTCCCTGGCCGAGGCTGCAAATCCTCTTAAATTTAATGGAATCAAAAAGATAATCCCCCCTCCCCCCCCCAAAAAAAATGGTTCTCTGGCTCAGAGGACCACCCTCTCCTTTGAGTAGTGCCCCCAGTCTGGTGGAGCTGACCCTCATGGCAAGAAAGGTCACTCCCCCCAGTGGAATGTCTGCAGGACGGTTGTCCTTTCGGAATCCTCCGTCCCTCTTGGCTTCTTTCCGTCCACTTTGCTCCTGTTCCAAATCCAAGTTTCCAAGGAAGCGGAAGGAAGGGAGGAAGACCAGGCTTGCCCCTCCCTTGCGGCCTGTAAGGCCTGTAATTCAGAGCGTTAGAAAACGGGGCGCTTGCCAGGGCTTGGACTCGGCCGCTTCTCCTGCCATTCCCTGAGGACGAGAGCAACTCCGCTCGATGCCGCCCTGCTGTTGGACCAAAAGGCAGGTCCGCTTGCTTGTCCCCATCCTGATGCCCGTTTCTTTGCCAGGTTTACACAGAATCTTTCTGCGTTTCGTCGAGAAGTGAACGACTCCATGAAAAACTCCACCTACGGGGTAAACAGCAACGACATGATGAGCTGACGTCTCGCCAGGAGCTGCTCTGGGCCGAGGAGGCTTCCTTTTCCAATGGAAAGACACATGGGCGTTTCCGATCCCTGCCAGTCCTCCTTGGGGCTTAGGCTGCAGGGGGGGCGTGGAAGGTTCATTCGGAGGGGTTTTTTCCCTTGGGGAGGCACCACTGGCACCTCCCTGCGTGAATGTCAGAGGAACCCTGTGTCCTGCCACAGCCTGCCTTGTATAAACATGTACATTTTTTCATAACATTTTGAACAAGGTTTATATTGACTCAAGTTTAAAAACAAAGCGTGACTGAACTTTTTACATAGTGCACCAGTGCTAGAGTGAGGTGGAATGCGAGTGGAGAGTCTCCCGGCCACCGGCCACATTACCGGGCAAGGGGGTGTGAGAGTACAGAGTTATATTTAGGAACTAGTGTAGAGGCACAAGTGTAAAATTCCAAATGTATATTTTTCTTATCTACCCCTTCAACTTAGAGCATCCCTCCTGACCTTCCCTCCTTAGGAGCTCAAAGCCATGCCACGTTCCCGCCCTTCCAAGCACATGCACACACACACACACAGACACACACACCCTTGCACTGTCTTGGGAGGTGGGAGGCCTTGGCGCTCTGGCAGCAGCCTCCTCTCTGAACCACCCTCTCGCTTGCACCCTATTCACGGAGCCTCTTGGAGCTCTGGAAATGGTGGGCAGCCTCTCCCACAAAGTGCACCCCGAATCCTTCAGACAAACCTCTTTTCCCACTGAAGCTGTGGGGACATTTGTTCAATGTTCAATTTAGTTCAATGTTCAATTTAGTGAAAG
Source organism: Bungarus multicinctus (assembly GCA_023653725.1). Lineage (NCBI taxonomy): Eukaryota > Metazoa > Chordata > Lepidosauria > Squamata > Elapidae > Bungarus > Bungarus multicinctus. Next base: position 590,956 of record CM042837.1, on the reverse strand, counting down.
CAACAGGGGAGGCCGGGATTTCCCTTGTGGCCGCCCTGCCCTCTTGCTGCTAGGTTTCTGTCCCGCAAGCCCAGATCTAATTGTACCCCGGTTTCTCTTCCCAAATAGCACCTCCTGGATGGGGGAGGGGAGGGTCCTTCCCTCTGGCGATTGTGTGCTGGGTCCTTTTTCTGCGACCAGGTTGCTGAATGATGATTTGTACGGATGTTTGCTGCATACAGTGTAAGCATTGTGGCTGCAAATAAATTAAAAGTGGTTTCTACTGAACTGTGTGCATTGAGGCCAAAGCGTTACTTTGGGGGGGGGGGCAGGGGCCCCACCGGAGGGTCCGCAAATGGGGGCCCAGCTTTAGAAAGGAAAACAAGCGACACAAACGGCAATCTTGGGATTCGCCCTTCTTTACAAGGTGGGGGGGGGCGACCTTCGGGGGCCGCCCGTACAAAGGCAAAGGGGAGAAAGGCTCGCACGGGGCAGCCGCCCTTCGCCCCCGTTCCAGGCCACCCACGGGGGGGCGGAGACTCTCGCACGACTCTGGTCTGGTCCGGTCCGGCGAGGCGCTCAGCAGGGTCCGGCCGGATCGGGCTCGGCTCCTGGAGCGGCGGCGCTGCGATACACGGCGCCGTTGCAGCCCTCGCGGTTGCGCGCGATCTCGATGGCCAGGAACTGGATGCGCGGCGCTGCGGAGAAGAGGAGAGGCAGGCGAGGCGTCCCGGCGACCCCCCCACCCCGACCCCGCAGCTCCCCCCGCCCGCCCGGCGCTCACCCAGCACGGAGTTCTCCTCCGAGTAGCCGCGGCGGCAGTCGAGGCGCAGGAGGGTCCCGAGGTTGAAGTCCTCCACCGCCCCCTCGAACTGCAGGCAGAAGGGGCGCCACTTCTGGGGGGGGGAGAGGGAGGGAGCGGTGAGACCCCGGCGACCCCCCCGCCCCTCACCGCGCCCTCCTGCCCCCCCCCGCACCTCTTTGGCCGGCTCCGACTTGAGCGCCTCCACGTCCAGCAGGTCGACGCGCAGGTCGGGGAAGCTCCGGCGGAAAGCGGCGTAGATCCGGTCGTCGGCCCGGGTGAGCCTCAGCCCCGCGGGGTCAGCGGCCGAGAGCAGCTGCGGGGGAGCCGAGAGGGTCAGCGGGGGCGGCGCCCGGACCCCGCCCACTCTCCCCCGGGGACCCCCGCCCCGCCCCGCCCGGACTCACGTGGAAGTAGACTTGGGCGTGCTGGAAGGCGCGTTCGGCCCAGGCCGCCTCCAGCCGCGGCTGCCGGGGGGAAGGAGAGCCGTGAGCACCAGCCCCAGCCCCGCCGCCGCCGCCGCCCGCCCGCCCGCTCGCCGCCCGGCACTCACGTCGTTCCCGAAGGCCTCGGCCGGCAGCGAGAGCGCGTGGGCCGCCTCGGCCGCTTCCCGGGCGCCCTGCGGGGAGAGAGGAGGAGAGGCGGTGAGGCGGCGGCGGCGCCCGTCAGCCCGGAGCCCTCGCCCGCAGCCCCGCTCGCGGCCCCCGCTCACCAGAGCGCCCGGGCCCGTCGCCGCCGCCATGCCGGCCTCGCAGCTCCGGAGAGGCGGACGGGGAGGAGGAGGCCAAGGCCGGAAGGGGAGCGCCGGGCCCGCCCCGCGGATGCCCCGCCTGCCTGGGACCCCCGGCCCTCCTCCCGGGGAAAGCGCGCCGCCCCGGCCTCCTCTTCCCGGCTGGAAGGACCCGGCGCGGGCCTCGGGGCTGGAGCGGCCTCGGTCCCGCTTCTCTCGGCAGCGCCGCATGATGACCTGGGCTTCATGCTCTATTAAAGCTGAGCTCTGCGCCTGGCAGCCTCCCTGGTCCGTGTGGCCCTGCCTAGTGGGGAGGCAGGCGAGAGGAGAAGGGAACCCCAGAGGTCTTCTAGTCCAACTCCCTACTCCCACCCCAACCCAATGGCTGTCCCCTCTAACCTCAGCCGTGGAGCAAAGACAACTCCCAGAGGCAACCTGTCCAACCGATTCCTTGTTCTGACTTGGAAAATTCCTCTTCATTTCTAGGCTGGCTCTCTCTTCAACCAATTTCATGCCTTGCCCTCATGTGCCTTGGAGAATAACTCCATCCCTCTTCTCTGTGGGGAGAGAAAGAAGAGCAACCAGGATGATCAGAGGCCTGGAGACAAAAACGCATGAAGAGCGGCTGCAGCGTTTGGGTCTGGCTACTCTAGAGAAAAGAAGGACCAGGGGTGACGTGATAGCAATATTCCAGTATTTGAGGGGCTGCCATGAAGAGGAGGGGGCTCAGCTTATTCTTCAAAGCACCTGAAGGCCAGACAAGAAACAAGGGATGGAAAGTAACCAAGGAGAGAAGCAGCCTGGAATTGAAGAGAAACTTCCTGACAACCGTGAAGACAATGAACCAGTGGAACAGAAGTTGCCTCCAGAAACCGTGGGGGCTCCATCACTGGAGGTTTTTAAGGAGAGACTGGACACAGTCACTGGTCTGAAATGGGATAGGATTTCCTGCTTGACTAGGGGGCTCGACTAGCACTAGAAGACCTCAAAGTCCAGGTCTATTCTGATTATAACTGTTCTTCGTATGTTTTAGCCTCCAGCCCCTTAATCATCTAATGCATTGACTTGACCCTCTCAAGCCACTTTTGGTCTGTCAGAAAGAACAAGGCATCTTGAGTGATCTTTTAGAAAACCCAAAAATCGCTGGGGTGAAGAAATGCAGTGGACATGTTGGGCAGCCCTACCACAGTCCTGCTTAGAAGATGGTAGAAGATGGGCCATGCTGAGCTATATCAGATGGCTACACAGCCGACTGAACCATCGTGCCCAAATAGCATCAACAGCTCGGCTAAGTTGGATCACCACTGATACTCCATATATTTATATATTGTTTCAATAATATGTTTAAAAATAAAATGAACAGGTTTCAATGAAAATATGGGGAAAATAGCAAGTACCTTAGAGATTTAGAAGGATGTTAATGATCTGAAGCAAAGGGCAGAATTTCAACAGAACATAGACAAACCCTACATTTGAGAAGGATAAACTGAAGGTGTGACTTTAAATGCAGGGAATAATCACCCTGGACACGCCTGGACTTATCCCTGCAGTTTCCTTGCCAAGATTTCAGAAGTGGGTTGCACTGCTTCCCTCCTAGGGCTGAGAGAATGTGAGTGGCTTACCCAGCCACTCACTTGTGCATAAGGAGGACAATAGCATTTACAAAAAGGTTAGGATCACAAACTCAGAATGATTGGCTGCAAAAGAAAAAAGAAAAATGCATCATTAATAAAGACACGATCAAAGGAAATTATTGTTCTCCCTTGCATGTCAGTCGAACCTACAGAATATATGTCCAGCACTGGGCGCTATATATTGGGGGGACACTGACCAACTGGAATGAAAAATGATTGGGGAACCTGGGTATATTTATCCTTGAGATGATCACAAGAGAGCTATCTTCAAGAATCTAAAAGGTTGCCATATGGAAGATGGGATTGAATTACTGTTCCAGAAGCTAGGGCAAGAAATAGGTTTATTATAGTATATAGTACATTTCATTATATTATCCTTCAGGAAAAGTGTCTTAATATTAAAGAGTTGTTCACCAATGCAACAGGCGGGGCGGGGGGCTCTCCTTGCTGGAAGAGAAGTTGCATGACCATCTGTCCTAATAGTCTCCTTGAAGTTGCATGACCTCCTTGATTTGGGTTAATAGAAAAGGGAAAGGATGACTTTGGTAAGTATGTACTATAAGCAACTGAGCAGAGGAAATAGATGAACCTTTTGCAGGAAACACACCACTGAAGTAATGGGGAACTTTAAATGCCCTGATATCAGCTGGGAGACAAACTGCATTTACAGAGAGATTAAATAGATTGCTTATGAACATAGCTGAACATACCATCCAAAAGATAGAGGAGGGAACTAGAGGGGTAGATTTAATTTTTACTAACAGATGAAATAAAAGAAGAGGTTAAAGTTATGGGAACTTTGTGCAAGAGCGACCACATCATATTGGAATTCATAATGCAAACACAAGCAATAGAACATAATCCAACCAGTGTCTCAAATTTTAAAAGAACTTTTTAACAAACTCAAAGAGCCTAGGAAAGATTCCATGGAAGAAAATCCTAAAGGGAACAACTCAAGAAGCGTGGGAAACTCTGAAAAATATGATCATAAAAGCTCAGTCCAGCACAACACCACTGAAAAAGAAAAATAACAAATCTAAGAAGAAACTTATATGACTGCACAAAAAACGTTATGATAAACTGAAAGAAAAAGAACAAGTATAAAAAATGGGAAGAGGCGGAATACCAGCATATCACCTGAACCTGCAAAGATGGTCGGGAAAACCAAGGCTCAGAATGAGCTAAGACTTGCAACGAATTTCAAAAATAATTTTAAAAAGTTTCTTTCAACATTAAAAAAAAATAAGAAAAAGTCAAGGGAACAATCAATCCACTAATAGAAGATGGCAAGGAAGTGATGGACAGCAGGGAGAAAGAAAAACTGCTCAACTTCTTGACTTTACACAAAAGGTGTGGGGGGGGGGAACCCGCCCAACCATCTTTGCAGCAACTTGGGCCACATGCTGATATTCTGCCTTGGTTATTTTTATACTTGGTGTTTTTTTCTGTCTTTTGTGTTTTGTTATTAGAGAGTTCTTTATGCAACCATGTCGGTATCTTCTGGCATCTCTTCATTTGTATTTTTCAGTGTTATTGTTCTAAAATCTCATTTCTCAGTTTCCCAAACTTTTTGAGTTATTTTTCCCGTTAAGGTTTTAAGCCACGGAATCCTTCCCAAGTTCTATAAATATGTTGAATTTAACTCTCTTAAAAGTCTAAAATATTATTTTGATTTTGTTCTATTGCTTCTGTCTGCATTATATTCAATTCCAGTATGACACGTTCCCTCTCCCATGCAAAGTTGCTATAACTTCAACCCCTTCTATCACTTCTTCTCTGGTAGTAAGAATTGGCTCCAGGATATCTGACCCTGTAGTTCCCCCCTCTAACCTTTGGGTCACAAATCTCCAACTAGGCTCACTTGGGTCTCCCGAGACGCAGAGCTTGTCTTACAATTGATGATATCAGGGTATCAAGTCCTGCATTACTATCTCACTTATGGTGTAGATAGCAGAATAACCGAGTCGGGTGGGACCTTGGAGGTCTTCTAGTCCAACCCCAGCTGAATCAGGAGGCTCCAGTCCATTCCAGACAAGGGGCTGCCCCGGCCCTTCTTCCAAGCCTCCAGCGGTGGAGCAGCCACGACTTCGGGAGGGAAGCCCGTCCAGGCTTCAGGGTCCTCGCCGTCAGGAAGTCCCCCCTCGGTTCTTTGCCTCCCTCCGCGGCTTCGGGCGCTGCCTTCGGGCGCTTTGGCTGGCTGGCTCCCCTTCGTGGCGGCAGCCCCTCCCAGGTCGCTCTTCGTTCGGCATCCCGTCCAGAGAGCCCGAGGTTCTCCTCCCGGCTACGCCAGGCGGGCTGGGCAGGGAGGCTCCTGGCAGGCCGGCAACCCAGCCCCGCCGCTGCCCCTTCACGTCCCGCCGGGACCGCGGCGGACACCACAAGCGGCGCGGCTCTCGCGGGCGCCGAGGGAATCGGGCAATCCGCGGCAGCGCGACCTCCCGGCCCCTCCGCGGCCGGACGCCGCCCCTCGCGAGGGTCCCGGGCCGCGCCGAGCCCCTCCGTGCTGCGGGGGAGGCTCCCTCTGCAGAGCGACGGCTGCCACCCAGCCCGCTCGCCGCGCGGCTTGCAAGGAGGCCTGGCGGGCGCGCAGCTGAGCTTTTCTGGGCGGCGCCCGGTCGGGAGCGGCGCGGGGGGGGGGGGGGGGGGGAGGCGCGCGTCCATTGGGGGCCCTGAGCGCCCCCCCCCCGGCCCAGCCGAGCCCCGCCCGATTCTGCGCCCGGCCAATGAGAGGCGGCGGCGGGGGCGGGGGGGGGGCGCAGGTTGCCGGGGACGACGGAGGGGCGGCGGCAGCGGCATCTGCTCAGCCGCGGAGGTGACGGGCGCGGCGGCTGGGAAGAGATGCTGGCCGCGGGGAGGATGGCGCCTCCAGGACTGAGCGGCCCTCCCGCCCCAGCCCCGCGGCTCCAGTGAAGGTAGGGCCGGAGGCGGGGGGGGGAGCACGGGGGCACCGGTGCGGCTTGGATCGAGAGGCAGGTCTCCTCCGGTGGCCCGCGGGCTCCGGCGCCGCTTCGCTCCAGCTCCCCGATTGCGGCGCTGGGCCCCCGAGGGGGGCGCGGGGCAGCCAGTCCGCCTTCCGCGGGGGAACAGGGGCCGGAGAGCCGGCGGGGGGAAGCGGCGCTCGGGGCGGCAGGAGAGGCTGCTGGGCGGGGCTGGGGCCTGGGCGGAGGGGGCAGGCTGCTGCCCAGGCCCTGCGGGGTCTCTGCGGCCAACGGGTAGGGAGGCTGGGAGGCGCGGCGGGGCTGCGGCCGGAGCGATGCCCGCCCTCCGCGCCCAGTCCTGCTTCGTCACGGCGCGGCTCGTCTCCCCTCCGCCCGGCCAGGCCGCCCAGGCGCGGAGCCGCAGGGGGCGGGCAGAGGGAGCGGCGCGGCGGGGCGCGCATTTTGGCCGCTGCCCGGCGCCTCCCGTCCCCGCCGGCTCCCGCGCCCGCCGGTAAGTGAGCCCTGGGCGGGAGGCGGGAGGCTTCTGCGGGCGGGAACTGGTGCCGCTGCACCTGCCGGCCTCGCCTCTCTCGGCCTCCCCGGGGAGAAGGACCCGCGGCCGACTGGAGGCTCGGGTAGCCGCGCTCAGTGGGCGTCTGCGGGGCGCCTCCCCCGACGGTCTCCCTGCGGCGCCCTCTGCGGAGGAGGCTCCGAGCCGGTCGGGCGCCGCTTTCCGCTGCTGGGGCGGGAGACCCCTTGGCGGCCTTTGCCCGCCCTTGCGCTGCGCCCTTCGGCCTCCGCAGCCGGACGAGGCTGGGTGCCGGGCAGGCGGTCGGGCGGGGCACGAGGGGCGCGCTCTTCAGGCGGCGGTCCGGGCCCAGCTGGGAGAGCCCCGGGCAGCCCCCGCCTCCTTCGGGTGAAGCGCCCTCGGCCGGAGCCGCCGCTGCCGCGGGGGAGCAGCAGGCCCAGCCCGGCCGCCCCTGCCCGGCGCTTCGCCCGACGCGCTTCACGGCGAGGGGAAGGTGGCGGCGGCCGGAGCGCGCATGCGCCTGTCTTGGTCGCCGCCTGCCCGGCTGCGTCGCTCCCGTTGCCCGCTCGGCTCCGGCCGTCGTTGTCCCCGCGCCCCGCCCCTGCCGGGCTCCGGCTGCTGGGCCCCTGGTGTCTGGGTCCCTGGGCCGGCTCCCGCGGGAGCGCTCCGAGGCTCCGAGCCAGGCCAGTCCGCGGCGATGCTTTGGCTGGGCCGCCCCTTAGCCACCCCCACTCCGGGCGTTGCAGGCGAAGCGGCCCCAACGGAGCCGCTTCTGGGTGGTTGCTGCGGAGGGCAAACTGGCCTCGTCCCCGCCGCTTGGCTGCTGCCGGGCCTTCCGCTCCTGAGGATTCCGCCCTGGAGGCTCCCTCTCTGGGGGGGGGGGGGGGGGGGGGGGGGGGGGGGGGGGGGGGGGGGGGGTGTAAGTGGGAGCCCGGCCTGCCAGTCACCCGATCAGCTCCGGCGGCTGCCTTCTCCTTGTCTGTTGGGTTGGTGGCAAGAGAAGCTCCGAGAGCTTCAGACTGTCCCAAGCGTGGCCTGAACCTGGGAATGGATGCCAAGCCTCTCCTGAAGGCTGAGGGCTCAGGGAGCTGCTGGGCGGGAAGAGGCTGCTCGGTGGGGGCTCAAGGGGGCTGCTCCAGGGCCATTCCTGGGGGCCCTACATTTATCTTGAGGGAGGGCGCAAGGGAGGCACGTTAGATTTTCAAGGGAAATAAAAATAGGTCAGATAATTTGAAAAATGAAAACCATCTTGATAGGAAGTGAAAGTGCGTTCGGTTCAATGAAAAATCCATGCAGCACAGAGGCTACTCTGGCTTGGTGACGGCTCCTTCAAGAGTGGGTTGCACACCCATGTAGCTCTCTTCAGCTCTTAAAAGAAATGTCAAACCTGCTTTCTCTTGTCTTAGAGTGAAAGATGCAAAATAGTACATTTATGTGACAGGATTATAGGCTCAGTGGAATGTCAGGGGAAAAATGCATCCAGGAGAAAGCAAAACCCCTTGCAGCAAAACCTACAAGACTGAAATGCTTCGGAAATTGGTGTTTCTATAGTGATGTTTCTACCAAAACAACTTGCCGCCACTGCACCCTTATCTGGAAACCGGCACATGGTGTGCTGAGCCCTGGAGCCAAGCCCAGAGCCCCCACCAAATGGCAATCCTGCCCTGAAGACCCTTGGATGGATCCAGAAAGAAGATTCTTCCTGAAGGAAGTTGGTCCTTATCACCGTTGCCAGTTTTGCCACTTATCAGCTCTGGAAGTTCACAGGGAACAATTCCACGGAGGAGGAGGAAGATTTGGGAGACAACAGAAGAAAAGAAACTCTCATCACCGATCAATGCATAGAAGCTTCTATACCTCTGATTCTGGGTAACTATTCAATCAGGAAGCCAGGGTTGCAGACCCAAAGAAATAATAGCCAGTGTTTTTGTTTGTAAGAGCTCAGCTGGAGCAGACGGCCACCGGTCACCTCCCATCTCTTGGGCCCAAGCAAAAAGTTTCCATTTCTCATAGGAATCAGGATGGAATTTGCTGCCATTAAAACATCCTTTAAGTTGGGAGGGGCAAAGTCTCACCCAAACCCCAATTGGGGAGAGATTTTGCACACTCCCTGAGCAAGTACCACAATGCCACAATGAAAGTGCCTAACTAAAAAGT